>CANTUV010000002.1:37577500-38827500 GCA_947685225.1 Garcia nutans
TGAACTAGAGTCAAAAACAAAACCAATGAGAACATTTCTGCCTATCACCTCGGTCTGTGAGTCGATAGGACGACTGTAAGTATTATTCATGCATATCATGCATACATGAGCATATGACATCACACTTTCTTGTCTTGTGTTGTCTATTCCTTGTCAAAAAGAACAGCAAACACCCTGTGAAGTAAAGAATCAAAAGAAGATATTGAATCAAGGGGGCATGGAAAGCCTATTCTCTTGTGGAAGCTCCAGTCATTTTGCAAAAGAAGAAATACGTGCTTGTGCGAAGAATTACACGTCAAATACATCAATCAAAGCTTGCATGGAAAAATCTTTGGTTTGAGCCCATACAGGGGGCAAAGTTTCTCCTTTTCAATTTTTTATACTGAATATTTTCAAACTCACTTGTATTTTACCACACAGGGGGCAAGGAGAGGATACAAGGTCCAATTAAAAATAGCTGAATTTTTACAAAAAGGAAGAACAAAAGAATGGAACATTAGAACTCTCAAAAGAATGAAGATTCAAAAGACAAAAGATCAGTCCAGCTAAAAGAGCTGAAGTCAGGGAGAAGACCAAATTTAAAGGATGAAGATCCAATTTCAAGGGTGAAGACCTGATCTCAAAGAAGGAAGGTCCAACGATGAAGATCCATTCTGATGGTGAAAAAAACCACAATGCATAGAACAGCTGGAGCAGTCAGACTTCTCAATTGATAAAAGGTTAGTCAAACTCAGTCTCGGGTCCAAGTACCCAAATCCAATTAAAGCTCGTGTCTAAGTACCCGAATCAAATTCAGCTTAGGGTCCAAGCACCCAATCTCGGATCCAAGTACCCAAATCAAATCAATCTCGGGTCCAAGTACCCAATCCTGAGTCCAGGTACCCGAATTCAATCTAGTCTCGGGTCTAAGCATCTAAAATCAAATCAATCTCGAGTCCAAATACCCACTCTCGGGTCCAAGTACCCAATCTTGGGTCCAAGTATCCAAATCTAATTCAAGCTTGGGGCCAAGTACCCAAACCAAATCCAGTTAGGATCGAGTATCCCAATCCTATTTAGGATCGAGTATCCAAATCAAGTTAGGATTGAGTGTCCCAATCCAGTTTAGGATCGAGTATCCAAAGCCAATTTAGGATTGAGTATCCCAATCCAAATTGGGATCGAGTATCCAAATCTAGTTTAGGATTGAGTATCCCAATACAATTTAGGATCGAGTATCCAAGTCCAGTTAGGATCGAGTATCCCAATTCAATTTAGGATTGAGTATCCAAATCCAGTTATGATCGAGTATCCAAATCCACTTTAGGATCGAGCATCCAAATCCAGTTTAGGATCGAGTATCCCAATCCAGTTAGGATCAAGTATCCAAATCCAATTTAGGATTGAGTATCCAAATCCAGTTTAAGATCGAGTATCCAAGTCCAGTTAGGATCGAGTATCCTAATCCAATTTAGGATCGAGTATCCAAATCCAGTTAGGATCGAGTATCCCAATCCAATTTAGGATTGAGTATCCAAATCCAGTTAGGATTGAGTATCCCAATCCAGTTTAGGATCGAGTATCCAAAGCCAATTTAGGATCGAGTATCCAAATCCATTTATAATCGAGTATCCAAATCCAGTTTAGGATCGAGTATCCAAATCAAGTTTAGGATCGAGTATCCCAATCCCAATCCAATTTAGTATCGAGTATCCAATTCCAGTTTAGGATCGAGTATCCCAATCCAATTTAGGATCGAGTATCCTAGTCCAGTTAGGATCGAGTATCCAAATCCAATTTAGGATCGAGTATCCCAATCCAGTTAGGATCGAGTATCCAAATCCAATTTAGGATCGAGTATCCAAATCCAGTTTAGGATCGAGTATCCCAATCCAATCTAGGATCGAATATCCAAATCCAGTTTAGGATCGAGTATCCCAATCCAGTTAGGATCGAGTATCCAAATCCAATTTAGGATCGAGTATCCCAATCCAGTTAGGATTGAGTATCCAAATCTAGTTTAGGATCGAGTATCCCAATTCAGTTAGGATCGAGTATCCAAATCCAATCAGGATCGAGGATCTAGTATCCAAATCTAATTTAGGATCGAGTATCCGAATCCATTTAGGATCGAGTATCTAGGTCTAGTTTAGGATCGAGTATCCAAATCTCTCAGGTCCAAAACCCAAATCCTCAACCATCTCAAAAATTAAGTCTTATTGCTTTTCACTCTCTTTCACTAATGTTTCAGATCGTTCAAGCAGGGGGCAAACTGTAGACCCTTAATTTTTGACCCAGTCCGGTCCAATATATTTTTTAGTCCAAAACAATTTTTCTTATTTTAAGTAAGTAATATTTGCTTTAAAAATAATAAAGAAAAATTTTAAAAAAAAAAGTCAGATTACGGCGAAATGGCCCAGGGCCATTTTGCTCGCAGGTGTTTCGCCAGCGCAATTTTTCCGCAGCAGTTTTTTTTTTGCCAGCGAAATTTTCCGACGCAAATTTTCCTAAACCTAATACAATTAGGTTTCAGTTTCCTTTTCTCATTCATTATTGTATACCGTGAGTAACTAGGATTAATAATAGAATTCTTCTATAAATAAGGAAGAAATCGGGAGGAGAAAAACGATCAGAAATAAGGAAGAAAATTGGACAGAAACTTGGGAGAGTTTGAAACCGAATCTATGAAGGAAAACCTTGAACCAAGCTGATTTTTTGAGAGAGCCAAAAAACAATTCAAGCAATTCAAAGTAAAAAATCTTGTCTTTGAAATTGTTCATCCAAGAAGCAATTTTTGGTGAAACTTACAAAATAAGGTTTGAATTCTTAATTTCTTTTATTTTGTCACAGTAGCTAGATCATACAATTGTTTCTTTTAATTCAAAAAACTAATAACCTCAATTCACCTTTTCTAAAGTATGAAAATCTTAAATCGTTGCTTTATTTTCCAAAAAGTTTAAAGATATTAGTTTTATTTCTTCAAAACCCCAAAACCAAGATTTGCTTTTCAAATTACCAAAACTTTAAATTGTGTTCTGTTTCCTTCCAAAAGCCTTAAAAATATCTTTTTTGCTCTTATAAACTTTAAATCATTTTGTTTAAATTCATAAAACTTCATGAAATTGTCAATTGTCTTTCCAAATCCTAAAATGAAATTCATTACCTGAAACCCTAAATTCAAAAATCCTAAAACCCTAATTTAGTTCCAAAACTCAAAATAGTAAACCCTAACTCCCTTAAAACCTTAAACCCTAATTTTTTTCTAAACCCTAATCCTTTAAAACTTTATAAAAGCATATGAAAACAAATATTTAATTTTACACAGTAAGCTTGAAACCATAATTTGATGAGTAACCGTAAACCACAAATCAAAAGTATTTTAAAGTGTTCAAACCCTAATTTTATGATTTTACATCACAAACCCTAGTTTGGTTAATCAAAGAGTTTTACCAACCTTTTAAAACATAAAATCTTTAATCCATTTTAATTCCCCTAAAATCACAGTAGCCTAAATTCCATAAATTCCAAAACCCTAAACACATGAAATAAAGAACTCTAAATGGAAACAGTAGCTATAATTTAGATTTTTATTTTTCTTATTTAATTCTATATTTGATTATGCTTTGATTTATTTTATATGCTTTAATTTATTTAAGTTCAATGCTTAGTTTATTTAATTTATCATGGATGGATGTTTACTTTCTATTGATGTTTAATACCTTTGATGAATGATTTATTTATTATAAGTGGTTATTTACTTTTATCAATTTATTTAGATTTCCAAATGTTGTAAGAGGTATACTTCCACTTAGTGGGTACCTCATTAGTTAAATATCATGTAATTTAAATTGCTTTTCTATTTTAGAACCAATGTAAAGAACATGTTTCTACCTTTCGGTGGGTGTCCTATTTAGGCATGGGATGTAAGGACATGTTTCCATCCTTGGATGGGTGTCCATTTATTTGCTTTGTTTGGACATTGCTTTGATTTTAATATAATGATGCTTTTTTAATTATTGTGTGTAATATGGATAATGTTATTATATTTAAGAATTTTATAATATTAAGACATGTAAAGGAGACCGGTTCCAATGAACCGGGTGTTGTGGGGGTGTTGGGCCATTTCTCACCTTCCCCACACGTAACCAACTTTTCGAACCCATTAGGGGTTTGGGGATTCCTTAGGAATCGAGTCATCCACCCCTTTCTTTTTTCCTGGCCCGTCCGGGTAGCGACTCCATTTTCTTCAAACTTAGGTTCGTGTTCTCTAAGGCCCCGAGCGTAAACAATCCAAAGTAGTAAGAACCATTCCACCGGGAGTGGGGGTAAAAATCCCTGCTCACAGCATCCATCCTTCCAATGAAGCACTTGAATCAAAATCAATGTTGTAGGTGGTATCATTGTATGCTCTTGAATTGTCGTACTTCAGGTCTGTGAGCCAGAAAGGATTAATGATATGTCATGTGATGCATGTATGCATAAACAATAAACAAACAAGGATAAATAAGACGTTCCTTCCAACCTTATAACATCCACACAGAAAGGGCAAGTCTCTTTTCCTAGGTAATATGGTTAACACAAAATACCAACATGGGGTATCTTGTTTTAGAATAATTTCCTCGGATGTTTCAACCAATAGTTATATTTTCAAAAATGGAAATCAATTCATGATAATTTCCATTAATTAGGTTTTAATCCATCCAACCAACTAAAGTAACTTTTATGCTATATTGGATTAAAACTAAATTAAGAGGTTTATTATAAATAGATTTCTCACTTGAAAAAAAAAGTAACTAATGATTCATGCCAAAAACAAGCCCATGATTAATAATTTTTAGTATAAACTAGGCTCACAATTGATTTTTGGCATGTCATAATTGTCCTAAATATTTGTATGCTCTTTCAAAAGAATATATAAATAATTTTGTTTCTAAGCCCATTGTAAAAAGATTTTAGAAAAAATGGATTTTGGGCTTTGTATTTGAGTCATGAGAAAAGAATTTTTGATTTGTTTTTTAGAAAAGTTTTATATCCAAAGACCGCCTTGAAAAGTTTTGAAAATAGCTTTAGTCTTTTGGATTTAGAGAAAAATTTATTTTGAGCTTATAAATATACTTGGGTCATATTAGAAAAAGAATAAACCAAATAAGCCATGATTTAAACCAAGATAAACTAACCATAGTCAAACAACAAGCATTTGGGGTAAAAATCTAAGAAAAGTAACTAGGCAAATTACATGAGCTTTAGTCTTTGGGTTGAAAGGCTTAGGTTCCCATAGCAAGTATATACCAAATGGTACAAGGCTATGAGTGGTTATGCCATGCTCAATCTCCATACCTTGAGTGAAAGCATGGTATCCCTTATATAACAAAATACGGGTAACAGGGCATCCTAACTCACGCACACATTTCAATCTAATATGATCCAATGGATAATACCATGATAAGAAAGAATAGAATAATATAAAGACCAGCAAAATCAACTTCTCTTATCCCCAGTGGAGTCGCCACTGTGAGTAGGGATTTTAGCCCCCACTCCCGGTGAAATGGTTCTTGTGACTTCGGCACTGTTTAGGCTCGGGGCCTTAGAGAACATGGGCCTAAGCCTGGAGAAACTGGAGTCGCCACCATGATGGGCCAAGAGAAAGAAAGGGGTGGATGACTCGATTCTTAAGGAATCCCTAACCCCCTAATGGATTTGAAAAGTTGGGTTCATGTGGGGAATGTGAGAAATGGCCCAGCACCCCCACAACGCCCGGTTCATTGAAACGGCCTCCTTTGCAAGTCTTAATATTATAAATTTCTTAAGTATAACAATATTATCCATATTACATGCAATAATTAAAATAGAACATCATTATATTAAAATCAAAGCAATGTGCAAACAAAACAAATAAATGGACACCCATCCGAGGATGGAAACATGTTCTTACATTGCCCATGTCTAAACCTAAATAGGACATCCACCGAAAGGTGGAAATATATCCTTTACATTGGTACAAAATATAAAAGAAATTTAAATTACATAAAATTTAACTAATGAGGTACCCACAAAGTGGAAACATACTTCTTACAATTTTAATACTAAAACAAATAAATAATAATCATAATAATAAAAAAAATATCCATCCATGATAAATTAAATAAATCAAGCATTAAATCTAAATAAATCAACCATCAAAACATATAATAAACTACATAATCAAATCTAAAATTAAATAAAGCAAATAAAGATACAAATTTAGGTTTATGTCTCAATTTAGAGTTCTTTAATTTATCATTTAGGGTTTAGAGCTAACAACATGAATTTAGGGTTTTGGATCCTTAAGATATTAAGGTTTAGGGCTCACGGTTTTAAATTAGGGTTAGGGTTTCTATCAAAACAACTATCCCACACTTAATTCTTTGCTTGTCCCCAAGCAAAGTCAAAATAAAAAAAACTAAATAAGATAAATTTTGTTAAGTTCAAGGGTTATAAGGGTGCATCAAGACTCCTATCTTATTAAATCCACAATCATAATCGAATCAAGATCAATCAATACTCAAGCAATTTAATGGTCAATCTATGCATACCAAAAATTGTCACTCCCTTACAAAACCCTCTTAAGTGCTCAATCAGGTAGTGTTTAAGCTCTCAACATTCAATGAAAGATTATCTCTATAGGCTTGCTTATCAATCAAATCTCCACCACCTAAATACAATCAAGCATCAATCATAAGGTCTTTCTTTGGGTTGTAATAGGGCTAAGGTAAAGGCATAACATTTAGGAAATGTGAGCTTATCCATTAAGTTCAAGAGCACTTCAAGAATGAAGTAACCAATCATATGTATAAACCAACAATCCCAAAACACCTTCCACTCACCTTCCACTTGACATTAAAGAGCTTCTCATGGGAACTCACTTATTAAATTTTGCAACGATCATTCCCATACTTAGTCCAACCCCTACGAAAAAGAACAATGACTTCTATTATTTTGATTTTTCTCTTTTTTTTTTTGTTTTTTTACTTTTGTTTTTTTTTTAAATAGGGTTTGTAACTAAAGAAGATAATAATTTGTAATTTTGAACACACTAAATTTAACCCCACACTTTATTTAACACAACACTCAATCATAAATGCTCTTAAAATGCTCTTGACCTAATGTAAGGATAATAGTTAAAACAACAAGGTTCAAGCTAATGGTATTATGAAAAATAAAGAAAAGGAAAAATGAAATAAGCTTAAAATTAGCTAACTAAGGTCGGATATAAGGTTGGCCTTTTTAAGCCAAAATGGGTTCACCTAATTGCCTTAATCATATTGATGCCTAATTGAAATTTTTATGTAGTCTCAAAATGCATGTCAAAGCAAGTTCTAGCAATTCATCAATCAAATATGTTTACACACAATAAAAAATAATAAGTTGATGGCTCAATTCCTCACTAGTTTAAAGGTGATGCAAAGAATAACCATCAAAATTGACAATAAGTACCAATTCTAATCAATTCTCAAATTCATGCTTCAAAAATTCAAAGGTCATCTATCAATAATCTTATAACAATTGAACTTTTCAAAATTCATTTATTCAAAGAAAAACATTAAATATTAAACAAAGATAAGTTAAAAGTAAAACACAAGTTGCACCCCACGCTTAAAGATTCACATTGTCCCCAATGTGAGCATGCATAAATTAAAAGAGAGAAGTTCAGATGAAACCTAATTTCCATCGTTCCCATATGCGATATGAAGTGCTCCTTCCATCCTTAATGCAATTGTCGCCCATGTTTAAAAAATTGAATAGAATGTAACTCCGAAAGGTATCCAGTGTATTGCAAAGCCTAAGTAGCATCCTTTTAAGAGCAATTATCTAAAGGGAACATGTGAAGGTTGCACTACAAAAATATTCGGAACTTGTTTCCGTCGCAAATTTGCTACGGATCTGCGATGGATTTGCGATGGAAGGACAAGTTAGAGGAATTTGGAGAAATTGGTCGCAAATTGGTCGCAAATCGGTTGCAAATCAGTAGTAAATCTGCGACGAAAATCATTCCGTCATAAATAATCGTCGCAAAAGTTGGCGTGGATACTTGGCGGGAGAGAGACCCGAGTATATTTTTTCGCGAAAATTTTTTCCGTAGCAGATTGGTTGTAGAAAACACTAAAAAAAAGCAATTTGCAATGGAAATCTACTACCGTCTATTGCCGTCGCAAACTTCACTACAAAAATATTCAGAATTTGCGACGGAACTCTGCAACGGATAATTTCCGCCGCAAATTTGCGACGGATCTGCAATGCATTTGTGACAGAATAACAAGTTGAAGGAATTTTGAGAAAGCCGTCGCAAATCGGTCGCAAATCCGTAATAAATCTGCGACGGATTGTTGTTCGTCACAAAGTTTCGTCGCTAAAGTTGGCGGGGATTACTCCCGCCGAGGATTTTTGCGGAAAATTTTTACCGTCTCAGATTGGTCGCAGATTCGTTGCAAATTTGCTACCCATTTGCTACGGATTTGCGATGAAAATAAAATTTGACTATATATATATATATGTATCCGTCGCAAAGCGGTGGCAAATCTGTAGCAAATTTGCAACAGAAAATAGCCGTCGCAAATTTTCGTCGTAAAACTGAAAGGAAATTTTTAGCGGGAGCCCAAAAAAGAAATTATAATTATTTGAAATAAGTTAGAAGACTTATTTTATATAAAAAAAATACTAATTTTTATTTTTTACATAATTTCGTTATAGGCATTTTATTTTATCTCATTTCCCTGCATTTATCATATAGCATGAATGATATATTTGAGTATCTGTTTAATTATTTTAAAGCATATTTTGATTTCAACAAATCGATTTATTTGTATAGCTTCATTTAAATATTTTATATATTACACTGATATTAATTTAATAATTTATAATCACAAATTAAATTTTAGTTATTATCACTAATATAAAATTTTAAATTAGTATTTAAATCTTTTTTTGTGCAATTCATTATCTTAAAGTGGAGTATGATAGAATCATATTCGTAATTCAAATTTAAGATATTTTATTAAATTAAAATGATATTTTTATTAAGTGATCTACGTATTTAGTGGTTATAATAAATACTTATTAGTTATTAAGCAATAAACAGTACTAATAGTACTAATAATATAATGAATTGTGTTTTATAAATTAAAATAGTAAAATTAATAATATAACCTATTAATAGTATAAAATTATATTTTATTATACTAATTTACTGTCTAATATTTATCATCATATAAATAATTAAAATATTTTTTAATTTAACTTTAAAATAAAATAAATATAAATATAGATAATTCTTATTTTTTTAAGAAACTATATCGTATAACACAATTTTTATTTTTTTTAAAAAAATATTATTTTTTTATATGCACTTGATATACTAAATATATAATCTATGTCTATTTAAAAATAAAGTATATTTTTAATATATTAAATATATATTTGAAAAAATGATATTTTTAAAATTAACAAAGAAAATTGAATTTTTTTGCTTTAAAAATAAATATTTTTATTTTTTTTGAGGTTTTTTTGAAGGGCATATGTATCAAATGTTGTACTGCCATAACCCAATCTCAGAATCCTCACTATCTCCTGTTTGCGCCGCTCCCTCTCTTCTCCTCTCTGCAGTAACCAACCATCTTCATCTCCGCCCACCATCGCAGCATCGCCATCTTCATCTCAGCCTCCTCTCGTCTTCACAGAGAGGTCACCGCCGTCATCGCCACCTCCATCTTTGCTGGATTTTAATAACTGAGTTTTTTATTTAAATTTATGAGTAAATTCTGTGTCGGCTGATTTTTGTTTTGCTAGGCATTTATCTGTGGATAAAAATCGATACATGTACGTTCGTTTATTTCCAGAGCAATCTCGAACATCCAAAGAGCAGCCTCCTATTGCCAGATTTATGCTTCGTATCTCTAGTGTTGGCGCTAATCGCAGGCCTTATATTTCTCCTAGTATGAGTTTTTTCTCTTTTTTCTTGTTAATTGCTGTTCTGTTTCTAATTTCCAGCTATTTATAGTCTTGTCCGGTAAATTGAGATGAGAATATGCTAAAGATTTTGTATGAGTTCCTTACTTGGTCTCTGTCAACTGCAGTGATGAATAATTAAGCTTTTGATGTAATTGAGCGAATCTGTTTGTTCTGACAGGTTGTGATGAAATGAATTATGGTCTCTAGAATTCACCCAAAAGCATTAAAAAAAATTCCATCCAGGATGTGATTCTAAGAGATTTTAGCATGAGATTAGGATCTTGCTTAGTCCTTTCATATGGAAGCATTTTGATTTACAGGAGGGTTTCATTCTTTCAGTTGGTTGGGATATAAAGGATGCCTATTGCATATTTACTTCTACATAGCGATAATCAGTGGGTCTCTAGCTGTTTTTGGTCGCAGTTCTTTTACTTTCCTAAACAAATTACTGGAGTTTTTCCATTGTTGATTGGATCTGTGCTGTCTGTACTTTTCCTCTTCTTCTTGATGAAAACTGAGTCCTGGCTCTTACCTGTTTCTACATTACCAGTATTCAATAATTAAATCTCTTTTAATTGATACATGAAATTTTGATGCCATCACTGGATATATTCTTTTGGCAACCATGTTATTTTCATGGCATGGCACCATAGAATGTAGAGAGACATAATATCAGGTGTTGCTACATGCATTGCCAGTGTAACAATAATGAACTAAGAAAGGATCCTTATACTTATGTGCTTTCTGGTTCTGATAAATCTCCCGTATTTTTATTTTGTAAAGCTTTTACTTGTTGATACGGGTGAAGCACAGTCATGAATACATTCCTCTAATATCATCTTGTAGTTCATGAAAGATTGCTTCGGACAGTTGATGACTTTGTGTGGCCTGTTGATTCCACTTTTCACTGTTGCTTCACCATTGATGTTGAGTTTCTAGACCTCAAGATCCGCGCATTGAATGTGAGCTCCTATATATTTTCTCTTCTGATATGATATGAGGTTGGCCTGCATGAATATACTTAGTTTTTATTTTTCCTATTTCTGTGGGGTGGAGGAAGGGAATAGGAGGAGACAAGGAGGGGAGGAATTATTATCTTCTCAGTTGTTTCCTTTAGGTCTGATTTCTAATTTGACTAAGTTATGAATAAGTTGATTTGCTATTCTATAAAGAATGCTTAAACTTGTGTGGAAAACATGGTTCAGGCCTTCTCCAAAGACAGTAGCAAAGTCAACAAAGTTTTACATTTTCATTATTTAATCTGTATGCTTCTTCCTTTCCTAAAACAAATAAATAAAGATCAGAGCATTGAGCTAGAAATAGAGGCAAAAATAAAAGGTAATCATGATGGTTCTGCTTTTTATTCTTCTAAAATTAACTTTCACCACTAATCCACTGGGAATCTTCTTTCTGATGTCCTTAAGTCTGTAACAGGCCAGAAACCAGCTGATGTTAACATTCAACAGGCTGAAGTCAGCAGCAATAAGCAATGTTGTTGGTGTGTCCTCTGTTGCTTTAAGCTGCAATATATTTGTTTATACTTTATATAGTTTTGTTTGTTGCTTTCTGCTGCATGATTTGACTTCTGGTGCAGCAATAACTGCAAGACTTCCATGGTGGATTTCCACAGAAGCTGACCAAGCTGTTCCTATACCCTTTGCTTAAGTTGTTGTCGGGATAATTTCCAAGTGAGCTTGCCTGGGAGCATTAAAGCCATTATATGCAAATGCCCGATGAAGATGAAAGCTTGTATATCTGGAAAACAAATTTTAGAGATGAAATCATTATGCATCTCTCAGTGGAATTATGGCAGTAAATATTTTGATTCTTCTAAGTTATTGCCTAATTGGAAAGTTGCTGATGGTAATGGTGGTATACCTTGTCCTCCCACAGAGTTTGGTGGCTGTGGCGATAGTCTACTTCATTTAAGTTGTGTTTTCCCCTCGAGTTGGACTAAAGAACTGGAAACAAGTGCTGAGGAAATAGTTGGTTGCTATGAGTTGCCAGAAATGTTGGATACTTTTTCACCTTGCTCATTATGCCTAGAGATGGATTGTGAAGTTGATGAGACTAGGCACCTGCAGGAGGCAGCTGCAAGAGAAGATTCTAATGATAACTTTCTGTATTAGCCTACTCTTTTGGACATCCATATTGATAACCTTGAACACTTTCAGAAGCACTGGGGCAAAGGTCAACCTGTAATAGTTCGTAATGTGCTTCAGGGTACATCTGATCTAAATTGGGATCCAATTGTCATTTTCTGCACTTATCTTAAGAATAATGTGACCAAGCCTAAGAAGGAGCAAGCTGCTGATGGCTTGGACTGGTTTGAGGTTAGTGATTTTTTTCTACTTGTATTCCACTTTAGGACGCAGTGTAGTTGTTTACATGTTAGTTTCAACAGATTAAAAAATATTATTTAGGCTCTCTCTCTCCCAACTTGTTCATTATGTATTGACTTATTTGTTTTTTGACTATTGCAGCATTTGACTTTACTGTGAACTTTCATGAGTTTAAGGGTTTATGTGTATCTAGGAGACATGAATGTAATTAGTTGTAGATTGTTATTGCTCAGAAGTAGAAATGTAACTGATAATCGTGGATTGGATGTTCACTTGCAAGAAATTTAATGGCCAAAGCTATGTAGCTCCTTCCCTTCCCATAGGATAGTAAAGAATGCAAGATAGAATCTTTTCCCAAGTATTTATTGGTTCTTTATGATGTCTGGTTGGTTGGTAATTGCTCCAAGAGACTGCTTAAAATGTTGTTGTTTTGTTTAGTTTCTCTTGCAACCTGAGAAAACATCGAATCTGCTGGGACAGGATTGTGTGCTCTTGTAACATGATGAAGCTGTTTATTTGCTGGTCTTTCCCTTCTCCTTCACGATAATACATCTACTGGTTTTTCAAGTTGCAATTATTGGTGCATATCTTCATGATCTTTTGACAGTAACATAATGTTCAAATTATCTTCATATTTGTTTTCTGAATGCAAGTCAATCGCTACTCATTGTGAAATCAACTATAATATTGTTACATTGCATGAACATCTTTTTCAGCATGAATAACCCTTCTTTTTTTTTTTCCCTCTTATTCTCTTGCCGTCAAGGTTATTTTTTTTCCTTGCATCATATGATTTGAAAACTTCAATTTTGAATTTCACCATTGTTATCTGATGTGGCAGGTAGAAATAGGTATCAAGCAGTTATTCATGGGGCCTTTTAAGAGTCCAACACATGGCAACATATGGCATGAAAAACTAAAATTGAAGGGCTGGCTTTCTTCTCTTTTATTTCAAGAACATTTTCCAGCTCATTGCACTGAAATCCTTCATGCTTTACCACTCCCTGAATACATGGATCCCGTTTCTGGTGTTCTAAATATTGCTGCAGAATTGCCACAGGAAATAATGAAGCCTGACCTTGGCCCATATATCTATATCTCTTATAATAGTGGTGAGAATCTTGTACAGGCTGATTCTGTGACTAAATTGCGCTGTGATTCATATGATATGGTAAGTCTTGTTCTGTTTTTCTGCATTCTTGCCAAATTTTCTATGTGAATTTTGCTTAAACTCCGGATCAAATTCATTAGTATTCAATTTATTAAATTGCCTATTTATGAATATTGCTTGTGAATTGTGTGTATTGGCTACTGGATTCTTTTGACTCTAACGTTGTTTTGATTTTCATTTTTAGGAAAGCTTTCAGAAATTGAAAGCATCACAATCTACAGAAGAGGCAAATGGAGAGGAAGTTCAATTTTGTACTAAGGATGATGATGATTTATTTGTTGAAGCGGCAGGAGGAACAAAGAAGGCCAGATTATATGGGTTGGGGAATTTAGCGATTTCTCACATCTTTAAGGGCAGTGGAAGTACATCTCAACAAGTGAATGAGAATATGTTAACTGAGATACGTGATGAGATAAGCAATAAAATCAGTCATATAGAGAGCAAATTAGAGACCAAGATTGCAGATATGACTCGATTTTTGGTTGAGAACCAGACTTGGATTCAGAATATGTTACTAGGACGGCCAACTGAACCTCCTAGATGGGCTCCAACAAAACCAACCCCACCAGCAGAAGATCAAGTAACAGAAGAACATCCAGATGATGACTAGTGTATGCCTTCGGCTTAGTTTTTACTTTTGAAAGTGTTCATACTTTAATACTTTGAAATGTTTAAAACTTATATATTGTAATGACTTTTGAATTATGTTAGTTTAACTAACTATTGCATTTTATATCAATGAAAATTGGTGTAAATTTAGATTTATGTAATTAAATTGTAAATATTATTACTACAGGTGTGTATTTTATATATAAAATCCATATAATGACAAAAATTGTAAATCCATTGCATCTGCGACGGCATCTGCGACCAAATTTGTGACGGAAAACACCACGGCATATATATACTCCAGAACATCTGCGACGGCCTTTGTGATGGATTTGCGACGAGTTTTGCGACAAAATCTGCGACGAAAAATCTGCAACGACAATCTGCGACGGAATACTATGACCTTGAAAATGACGAGAAGATAAATTTGCTACAAATTAGCGACGGTTTCTGCGACGGATTTGCGACGATTACTGTTTGCCCGCGAAAATTTGAGTGGCAAATTTGCAACCGCCCATTGGTAGCAAATCGGTCGCAATCTATGACGGCCTATCGCAAAATTGAAAATTACGACGCCTTTTTTATTAATGGATTGTATCCGTCGTAGATCGGTCGCAAATCTTGATTTGCGATGGATCTGCGACGGATTCTGTCCGTTGCAGATAGCATTTTTTTTTTGTAGTGTTGTCTTGCGGTGATCCTCCAATGCTATAGGAACTTGGTAAAAACCTTTTTCAATCTGCAACATGGTTATATCCATTTTTCGCTCCTCCTCACCACTGAGAGTGGAAGAGATGATCATTGGCTGCATACTGTTCTCCCTATCCAAAACATATTTCAAAATTTTTGGGGTCTTTTAAAGTTCAACCAAGTTTGGTTGAATCTCTTTCTCATCCACTTTAGCAATCTGAAGTCCCCTCTCAACAACCTCATCATTTAAGATTAATTTGCTCTCCTCAATTTCTGAATTGGAAATTTTAGGCTCTACTTCCAAGGTCATGGCCATCTTAAGCTTATCTTCACTATCTTCTTTATAGGGCATGTCATAGATTTTGGAAAGTTGCTTACCTTGTTTCTCTTCCTTCAGTCTACTTGGGAATGGAATTGGTGGCATATAAGGATTTGGAGGTTCATGCAATTTTGTTAAAGTTGATGCTTCCAAATTCACCTCCTCCTTTGATTAACTTAGCTCCTTTATGTTGGATTGTATCTCCTCGCCATTTTCTTTTTTATTAGTACCTGCATCAAAAGAATCACAAAATTTGTTATATATCACCTGTTCGCTCCTCAAATTTGTGATTGCTTGACTTGCTCTAATTGGCTAGGAAATTCATCTTTTTGGTGTGCTTGGAGTTGATTTGCCAGTTGCCCAACTTGAGTTTCCACCTTCTTCAATGATACCTCCAAAGAATCAAGCCTCTTATTTCTCCCTTCCCGATTTTGTGTGCTAATTTGAAGGAAAGCTTTCAAATTATCTACCACTGTGGGTTTCTTTAATTGATCTTGATTTTGTACACTAATTTGAATAAAGGCATTCAAACTATCCTCCAATGTGGGTTTCTTAAGGTGATCTTGATTTGGTGGACTAACATGAATAAAGGCATTCAAATTATCTTCCAAAGTGGGTTTCTTGAATTGATCATAATTTGAAAATTCTCCTTGAAAGGAAGAACTTCTTTGATAAGGCTGAAAAAATTGTTGAGGTGGAATTTGTTGCTGGTTTTCCCAAGAAAAATTTGGATAGCTTCTCCAACTTAGATTATAAGGATTGGAATATAGGTCATTTCTACCCCTTGGCTAGAAACTTTCAAAGGCATATTCTTCCTCTTGCCTCTCTTGGTATTGTTCAAAACCAAATGAACACATGTTTGTACTATGTTCTGCAATGCCACATGCTGGACATACTCCACGAGTAGGCATAGGTGCTCTTCCTCGTGTCTTGAGAACTAGCATCATAAACTCCCTCGTGTCTTGAGAACTGCATCTTTAAATTAAACAAGTAGTTATTCAAAAATGAAACATTTAAAACAATTAAACAATTTAAATAAACAAAAAAAACAAACTACTAACAACAATTGCCTTTTCCAGCAACGGAACCAAAAACTTGCTGCGCTCGACTAATTACTACTACAAGCGACACTCGCAAGTATACAAGGTAATTGTAGCAACGGTGATCGCCTCAAGATCATCTCACAAGGAAGGAATTATTTTGTAATAGTTTAATTAGTAAGAAATTTAAAAGCAAGAGTGTGATGTGTTGGAATGGTGAAAGAACAATTCAAATCTAAAAGTAATGTGCGTAATGGTTGTACAAGATTATTTCAATTCTAGGAATGGTGTCTAGGGTTGTAGATCAATTTAACAAAAGCTTAACTCTTAAATTATCCATTAACTTGAACTTGTATTTTAATTTGTTTCCTTGAGTTTAATTATTAATTACCAATTCATTAGTTTTCACATTCATGAATTAACAACAACCAATCGTTTTGAAATTACAAATTAACAAACCCTAGAACTTATATTTCTAATTCATTCTTAGGGTAGTTAATTGCATAGTTTCAATATCAAATTTCACCTCTCGGTCCTTCATTCCATATCTAAAGATCAATAGGTAGCTAATCTATTAATCTAACATTCAATCCAATGCAACCAACCAACAACAAGGTATATTAATGGAAATATCAAATCAAGTCATTCAATCAAATCTACTACAAACCCTAAGCATGAGTAATTTAGCTCAACATCATCAATTTAAAACAAATATTCATCTCAATATAAATCAAATCACAATTGTACATTGAAATATTAATGTTCTTAACAAATAATAACAATCTAGAAATGAATTAAAAGAGAGAATATAAAAACCCCTTTGAAGATGCTAAGAGTTAAACTTCTAGTCTTCCTCCTAGCTCCACCTTGATGTGTGATGAAGAACTAACAAGCCTTCTTCAATCAATGACTCTCTCTTGAAAGATGGATTGGTCACTCTCTCAAGCCCCCAACTACTCAATTAAGCTTTCTTCAAACCCTAACCTTCACAAGAGCTTGCTCAACCAATTTTTTCCCCAAAAATTTTAAGAATCTTGTTTATGAAAGATGAAGATGAAGATGAACGTGATGTTCATGGTCTCTCTCAAGACCAAGAACAAGAAGATGAACCAAGAGAGAACTCCCCTCTCTTCCTCCAAAACATGTATATGTAGACCACCACTCTCATCTTATTTTAATTTTTTTAGGAAACATCCATCTCTTGCCAACTCACACACCACACTTTGTCTCCAACCTTTTTCTTTATTTTATAATTTTTTCCATTAATTAGGCAAACTTTTTGATCTTTTATTATTTTTTTTAAATATGGCACTTGTTGTCTCCCACTTTTTCCCCCATTTCATGTAAATAATTGAAAGAATTTTCACAAGACATGGCCAAGTCATGAGTGACTTGGTCATGTCACTCAATTTTCTTATGGACACGGCCAAGCCATGTGACTGTGTCTATGGCTTCCTTAATGCCATCTTCAATTTTCAAGTGGGACACGGCCAAGGCCTTGGCCGTGTCATTTGACACTGCCAATGGCTTGGCCATGTCTCTTTAGTATGTTCTCCACTGCCTTTCTAGATTTGCTTTGCTTTTCATATAGGACACGGCCAAGGCCTTGGCCATGTCATGTGACACGGCCAATGGATTGGCTGTGTCTCTTGGGTGTGTTCACCTCTACCTTTGCCTCACTTATCTTTGCTTTGTTCTTTTGGTGGGACACGGCCAAGACCTTGGCCATGTCATGTGACACGGTCAATGGCTTGGTCGTGTCTCTTGGGTGTGTCCACTTCTGCCTTGGCTTGTTCCTATTTTGTTCTTTGGCTTCATTTAGTGAGACACAGCCAAGGCCTTGGCCATGTCTTGTGACACAGCCAGGGGCTTGGCCATGTCTCTTGAAAGTGTTCATCTCTGCTAAAATTTCCTTCCTCTTTCCTTGGATGAGAGACACAACCAGCCATGAAGTGTCTTGGCCGTGTCTCATGTTTTTCCATCTTAATAATCCATCAAATTGAATTAAAGCTCCATTGTTTTGTTCTTTAACCTGAATCAAATACTTTAAACAAACATCAAACAAAAATTAAAAGAAAAATCAATCAAAAACCAATAATATTACACTAAAAACAAATACACAAATTGTCAAAACAAAAATACAGTGTGTTAGCACTCGAGCCTAGCTATCTGCAAGTGTACAGATCATATCAAGTAGTAAAGTGATGAGTAGAGTATCGTTCCCATGAGGAGGGTTGTTCTAAGTACTAAACAATTAAACTGATTATTATTTGGATGACAAAATTTATGATTAATTTAAACTATTTAAACAAAACTGCTTGAAATTAAATCTAATGATATGAAACTTATGGTTAAGTCACCTTTATAAGTTTATTATGGATTTTCTAAATTATTAATTTTAATTCAATTTCCCTTTTGATTAATAGTTGAATTCTCCTTAATTAAGCTCAAGTCTCTCTCAAGTACTAAAGCTAATATAAATTTAATCCTTACATCTACTCTCATGATCATAAGTAATTAAATCAATTCATTAAATTTTGTTAGAATCTTGAATCAACCTCTTAAATGTTTAACCTTATCTCTAAGTGAAAACCTTCTTAATATTGTTATCCCTATGGACAAATATTGTGCTTCCACTCTCGCTCCATCACACAACATCTCAATTCAATTAATTATTGGCTAAATAATCAAAGCTTTAAGATCAAAGATAACAAAATAATCAAAAGTAAACTTAGTTAAATCAAATAAGCAATGAGTGTTCCATAATAAACTAAATGCAAGGGACTAACCCTAAAAAAGAGCTTAGTAATTCATATTTAACGTAAAATCATAATATTTATTAATTGAAAACATAAAGAACAACTCCCAAGCTATAAAGTAATCTTTTCTCACCACTTTCTCAATGTGCCCTTCACCACTTTAACCAAGTAACTTGGTATCACTCACCACCTAATCATAATGTGAGTGCATACAACACTTTAGAATCACATTTTAAGACATTTAAACTATTTAACATCAATTAAACATTATTCCTTCAAATTTTTAAATTTTTGCTCTAACTCTCTTTAATTTTGAAACTTTCTTCTAACCAACTCTAAATGGTAATATAAGTTCATTTTCATCGTTAAAATAATATTAGAACATTACTTAAATGATGAAATCAAATGAACAAGCATTCTTCCATAAAACCCTTTCCATAACCCTAATTTAGAAACTTCCTCTTCCAAACCCTAACCAAACCTAAATTTTTCTTTAATCTAACCTTAAAGTTGTTGTTTACTCATCAAATTAACATCATACATGCCCATTCCAACAATTATAACATGTTTTTTAAACCCAATTCATACATATTCATAACTTTCAACCAAACTCCAAAATTAAGAAAAGAAACTTACCAACTAGTGAAGAATCCACCAAAACTCCTTCCTATCCTTTGAAAGCCCTTCTAAATTGAGTGATTTGATGAGGCAAAAATTTGTATTCTTAATGGCTATGGTGGTCACGGCTAAAAGAAGAAGAAGAAGAGAGAGTTTTTTTTTTTTTAAAATTTGACTTTTTCTTTTTTTCATTTAATAGCCATATATATATTATTATATTACTTTAATTAATTATTTAATTATTTAAAAACTCTAATTTCTTTCTTCCATTCAATACTAATTTCTTTTTTATTTAATTTATTAATTTTATAATTAATTAATTAATTAATATTTAATAAATATCTAACTTTCCATCATTTTTCATTACCCAAAATTAATTTTAAATTTTAATTTATTTTAAAACTTCAATTTTCTATCTTGCACTCAAAAATATTTTATTTTGATATTTAATAAATATTAAATTTCTCCATCATCTTCCACTAATAAAAAATATTATTTTAATTCTCAATTAATTTTTTTAACTTTTAACTTTTTTTATTTTTACCATTTTACCATTTTACTTTCATATTCCCTTTGACTTTATGTTTTAGTTATATTCTACATATATTTTACATATTCATTTGATCCTTTCTTACTTCCAACCCTCTATTTATCTTCCAAATTATTTATTTCATTTAATTTTATTTTATTTTAGTAAATTTTTGGATGTTACATTATTATTATTATTATTATTATTATTATTATTATTATTATTATTATTATTATTATTATTATTATTATTATTATTATTATTATTATTATTATTATTATCTTTCCCAACAATAATTATATACTTTGCATATATGTTTTGTATATTTTATGTATATATATGTCTTGTATATTTCATGCATACTTCAAATATACAATAGGTATATATCTTATATCTACTATATACACATCTTATATTTCTCTCTTCCAGTCATACCTACTTAATCATCCGTATTGATTACTCTAATGTATACTAAAAGGAGGATGTTACATGACATGGCCACAATGCTAAGTTGATCTCTTAACCAAACCTGCAAGCAACAAAGCATGTTATAAAGAAAAAAAAAACTACCTGATACAGAATGGGTGTCATAGAAAAGTCCCCCCTGAGCCCTATAAGTCATGTCAAGACCAATGATGGTCTTTGCTAGCAAAAGTGCAGTAATAGAGCACGAATCCTCCATCTATAGAATTAGTGGAACTAAGTCAATCAAACCCAGCCTAGCTTCCCTCTGAACAAACATCCACTAGTTAGGCATTCTCCAAAAGTTTAGCAATAAGTGCACATAGGTTCACTTTATAATGCCTCACCATGAGGGCAGCCTCAGCTTCACTCCCTCTGAAAAGCATGAAAATAGCTAGTGGAACGCTAAGGAATCACTAACTCAACTTCAGTGATACACCCAGAATGGCACTAAATTCCTCAAAAGTAGGACACGTCTCCTCCAACATTACCCTAAATCTAAATACATGATCCACAAGTTCTAAAATTTTAGGCAAGCCTAAATAAAATCTTTGTCCAATTCCACTCCTTTCAAAGTAATGACCAGTGCAATACCGTATCTACCAAGATTAATTTTGTCTACTTTGTTCAAATGGTTGGTCTACAGGTGTAATGAATGACTAAAAAAGGTCTCCATAATAGTGCAATCAATTTTTTTTTAAAAAAAATAAAAGCTATTGGAAGGGTTCAAAAACTTGGAGAAGATGAAAATTTGAAAAATTGTCCCAAATGTAGCAAACAAGACCCTTCCATATCCAGAATATCCACACAGGGTGAGGGCATCAGTGCATTGTGCTGCATCTATGCGACGCGTGGATGTCCATGATGATCATGTGCTACACTCATGGCTAGTCCAAAAAAAACATAATGTTCAAAAAGGTGCCTTTAGTTAACATTAGTGTAACACCCCCATATCCAATGCACACACACTACAACCACAACAATGTAGCATAAGTGCACCAAACATAGGGATGCTACGGTTTCCTTAACATTCAAAACATTTTAAACAAAACCATAACCTTTCAATTATATACATTATAGAAAAATAGGTCGTTTACTTATAAAACAAAACATATTAGATATACATATACATTTAAATATTACACAGCGGAAGTTATAAAATATTTACAAATTTACATTATAAACATTACTTTACAAAATATAAAAGAAATATACATGATTGGCAAGTCAGCTCTGATCTTTAAGCTCCCAAAATCAACTCTTCAATGTCTACTCTCACTCGGTCTCGAAGAGCTCTCGGGTTCGATCCTATCAGTTCTATCACCTGCGCGATTAAACACTATCGCGCTAAGCCAAGGGCTTAGTAAGATAATCATGCAAATGATATGACTTAGTGCAATGCAATGTCATTTCTCAAACCATATCATGCATGTAACATCATATATGCAAAACTAACAACATACTTTCACATTGCATGTCACATTTCAATATCTTGTCATATACCTTATTATTGTTCATTTAACCATTCATAGTCAACACTAAACAAAGACAAACATAATCTCATTATTCAAACATTTCACCATTCAACATTCACATCTAAGCAAACACATGCATGGGCCCAAAATACACTAATATGCCATTCAATTTTCAGAGTTAATGTTTTGGTTTTATCATCACATTTATCAATATCATATACCCAACTAGGCTTCAAGGATTAGGTTCAACCAAGCTTCAAGGGGAGCAAAGCATGCTAAGCTTCAACCCAACTTGGCTTCAAGAACAAAACCCAACCTAGCTTCAAGGGTGGTAACATCTCAATTAGGCTTCAAGGATTCAATCCAACCTAACTTCAAGAGATTGTTACTCTTATTAGGCATGCCACCAACAACAAACTCTGAAAATGGAATAACATATTAGCCACACAATTCATTTAGATTTCATTCTCAATTCTCATTATCATTTAGGCAAACATGCCTCATTTATTTCCATTGAATCACATTAGCCAATAACAATGGCTTCACATTTCATTTCACAATATAACACTTCATTATTCAAGTGTATATTTATCTCATCCATGATCACATTAGATCTCATAAAGCATCATTCATCATAGCCAAACACAATGGCATTGTCTCATGTCATGTCTTATTTGAATTATCATTTCATCTTTGATACAACATTTCAATATACATTACTCATGAAACACATTAATATAACAATTAAGCACACACATCATCTCAAAACCCTAAAACCAACATCCTTCTCCATCCTTCCAAATCAACATCTACCACTTCTAACAACAACAACTATATAAACTATTAACTTAAAACCAATTTAATACTTGAGAACACAACACAACACATCTCAAATCCATTAAATCACAAAATCACCAAACCCTAACTCACTTCCAACACAACCTCCAAATAAGTAAAGAAAACAAAAGATTACTTACTTACAAAGAAAAAATTCCACAAATCCCTTGTCAAATCCTTTGATTGTTTCTTCAATTTGCTCCAAGCATCAAGAACACCTTCCTTGCTCTCTCTTCTCTTCAATGGCCGGCCACCTCTTGAAAGAAAAAGGAAAATAATGAACACACCAAGTCAAATTTTGCTTTTAATCTCCACCAAGTGATTTTATCCAAGCAATTACCAAAATGCCCTCACTCAAATAACTAACTTCTTGTCTCATATAAGCCCTTATATGTAATTACACACTTAACACAAAAATATCTCTTTTCCTTTGACTCTTCCTTTGACCCATTTATATGTTATATATATCATCATATACACAACATATAAACTTGTCTCTAAACCCTAAATTTCCAAAACACATATACATATACTCTTCTTTCCCCCAATTTAACCCAACAACAACAACAACTACAATATGCAAAACTTCTAGGGCATAAATGAGGATATTACAATTAGATAATACAATTCAAACAGACAAATGTGCATGAATTAAAAATTATCTGAGTATTGTAATCCAGTAGTACATGCACATAGCGCATCAGTAAACATTAAGCCAAGTCCACATAAACAGGAAAAATAACAAGGCCGGAAATCTATTTCTTGCCACGTCAGCATCTTGCTCTGCGCTCAAAAGACAATTGGCCAAATGTTATCAACAAAAAAGCCTCATAACTGCGAGCATCGTAAGCTAGAAGGGAGAAATCCATAAAAAAAAGTAGTAAGAAATAAAAGGCTTACTTCATGGTGATTTTTCAACTGTGGGGCAATAGGGATTGCAGGTACAAAAGCCATGTGCTCGCCCTTGTTGTCACCCATAGAGTAGATGATGGTGTCTCCTAACAAGTAATATAGGGGAACATCTTTAGGAGGCACAAAATGAGGCCTCATAAAAATAGACTGAGAACCAGCATGAGGACCACCTGGAATGGGAGCAGTGTCGATAAACTCGATATCAGCATTTGTGAACACTCGAATTTTGAGGCTCGGAAAGCCGGCTTCCTCAGACTGTAAAAGATCGAGCCGGACTGGATGTCCCCGGTAAAATTCACCGAAAGTATGTCTTCATGGTACTTGAAACGTCCGGAACGACGCAAGGATCACAGGTATGGTCTCGGAATAATTTTTGGAGGTCCGCAACTCCCAGAAAATCAGTTTAAACGGAAAAAATGCGGATTTCGGTGCGGTTTTTGGGGGTGAACCGCTGGCCCGCGGCGGTCCGACCACCGTCCGTGTCCTTTTTCCATTTTTCCGGCGAGCCGCCCGGTCCGACCGCCGTCCAGTCCGAATTTTGCCTATAAAATGCGCAGATTTTTCAGAAAGAGGGGTTGGCTGTTCGGATCCCGGGCCTCATGCTGACGAATTTTTTACCTACACACGCCTAAGAACTTTTATTGAACTTTTATTAGCATAAATCTAACCGTGTGCTGCAGGAATCAATCTGTAATCAAGAATCACAATCCAAGGTCCAAGAAAACAAGATCTGGAACTTCGAAGTGGGAAAATTGTAAACAAGGTAACATCCTAATTTATCATTTGTCAATTCGAGCATATCTTAAGCATTACACCTTCTTTTTAATTTCTTTTCGGTCAAAGACCTAATCCTTTTAGGTTTAAGGCCTAATTAACTAATCAATCAACACTTCGGCATGAAGCCGCGAATCAATCAACCTTTTGGCACGGAGCCTAAATTGTATATTTTTGGGTACAAAATACCTAAATTTCACAATTAAAATCAATCTTTTGGCCAAAGGCCTAAATTGCATTATTTTGGTACAAAGTACCTAAATTTCACAAATTTGCACTAAGTGCTAAAATTAACAACTTTGGCAAAAAAGCCCGACAAATGCACGAAGCATAATTTTTATCGCCTTTAAATAGGCTTTTCCGAACTACATGGGCTTTGATCTCTCATAAAAATGAGAGTATGTAGGCATATTTGGGATTCACCCCGAATAGCAAGTCCACAATTTACTAACAATATATTCTTCTTCCTTTCTGTGTTCCTTTTGGATTCATTCCTAAATTGGCAAATTAATCAAATACATGACATAGTCCCCGAATCCTCCTTGGGTTCGTAGATTAGAAACCTTTACATTGGATGCATTAATTGGAGTCAAATAAGGGTTTTCTTAGTTTTTCCCTTTGAACAAAATAAACTGAGTGGCAACTCCCGACAACGAGTGAACTTTCACCCAAATCCTTTTCGGGTGAAAAACCGAGGTTCATAGATTGGCGACTCCACTGGGGACCATAAAAATGATTTATGGGATTCTAGTGGACTACTATTGCTTATTTGATTAATTTGACACTAGGGACTATGAAAATGATTTATGGGATCCTAGTAGACTACTATGGATTATTTGATTAACTGGCCCTTCTTTAGGGTATTTTTATTTATTTTGCAGATACCTTATCAATTGTTGTCCTTTCTTTAAGGACATTAGAATTGAAAATTTAAAAAAAAAAGAATCTTTCTGGGGACCATAAAAAAAATAAATAATAATAATAATAATAATAAATAATTTATGGGATCCTAGTAGACTATTATTTATTTGACTGATTTGCCCTTCTTTAGGGTACTTTTATTCATTTTGCAGGGTACCCTAGCAATATATATCCCCTCCTTGGGGATATTGGATTAAGATTTGACGAAAGGAATCTTCTTCCCTTATTGGACCCCTTGTTTGACTAATTGTGCATTTATTTTGACATTCAGAAAATCTTTTTCTCTTGCATTATATGGGGGAATCCTTTTCCTCCATTGCATAAAAAAATTATTTTCAAATGAATTTCTTCTCTTTCTGTTCAAAATGCTGAGTCTGGATAGCAAGTAGCGCTGACCGGCAGGTCTCCTTGATTATGTCGGCGGACAGTCAAAGCGTCCTCCCTGTTGTCGCAAACCATTCCAATCCTTTTGGAGTGGCCCATGAGTAATCGTACTGTTGGACCCACGCGAAACTCCTTGTTTCACATGTGGTTAGGTATATCTTACTCAAGACTCAAGGGTCCCTATGATGAGCCAATTCTCTATTTTTTCATGAACAATAGAACCTTCCCTTAGGTTGTATGTACCCAATGATAGTGCCACATTCCATTAAAATGAATTATGATGTGATGAGGTGCATTCATGCAACATGACGACATTATTTTGGACGAAAATCTTTTGGGGAAAACTTTTGATGTATACAAGTGGACCAAGAGTTCTTCCTACCCTACACACTACCCTAATCCTTTACCCTTAACCTTTGCAGGTATCCACTGTCCGTGTGCCTTCACCCACACAAGCTACACCCGCTCCAACTGTGCAATCACCCACAAGTCCTGTTACCTCAATTTCACCAACTGCTCTAATTACTGAAATGGCTACTATTGAATAGATTAAAACCTTGCTAGATGGACAGGTTAAGGAAATTGAAGCTAGAATGCAAGAGAGAATTGATGAAGCTTTAGCTGCCCAAAGGGTAGCCATCCTGGCTGAATTAGGAGGGGCACCAAAGACAGCCACTACTTCTGAAAATTTGGGGAAAGAACCTATTGTGGGACAAACTAGTACCCCCACGACTGCTCAGAATAATACCCCTGTCATCAATTTGGAGGATCCGCCCTCTAAGAATGAAACTGATGAACTGAAAAAGAAACTTGAATTGCTTGAAAGGTCAATCACTGCCATGAAAACTCATAAAGAGGTGGTAGACATGGATTCCTTATCCTTGTTTCCCCAAGCTAGATTGCCTCCAAAATTCAAGATGCCTGGGATGGACAGATTTGATGGGACCACTTGCCCTAAAACCCATTTGAAGATGTATGTGGGGGCCTTGAGCCCTTTCTTTGCTCAACTCTTTCAACAATCCTTGATT
The DNA here is from genome assembly GCA_947685225.1 of Garcia nutans. NCBI lineage: Eukaryota > Viridiplantae > Streptophyta > Magnoliopsida > Malpighiales > Euphorbiaceae > Garcia > Garcia nutans. Next base: position 37,604,334 of record CANTUV010000002.1, read on the forward strand.
GGGGCTGCCCTAAAATGGTTTGTAAGCTTGGACAGTGCTAAGATTAAGACCTAGGAAGACATCTGCAATGCATTTAACACTCAATACCACTACAATATTGAGGTGGATGTCACTAGAAGAGAACTTGAGACTACCAAACAAAATAACAATGAACCCTTCTCCTCATTCCTTACGAGGTGGAGGGCAAAAGCCGCCCAAATGATCAATCGCCCTTCAGAACAGGAGCAGATTGATATTATAATCAGGAATTTTAGGCCTACATATCAAGCTCAACTGCAAACCCAATATCTACCTACTTTCAAATCGCTCATTGCGACTGCATCCAAGGTAGAAGATTTGATACAACTGGGTAAGATAGTAGATGAGGGAGCTACTTCGAAATATAAAAAACAGGGCCAAACTGCTTCCTCAAGCAAAATCAATGAAGTGGCCAATATTGCCCCTGCGAATCCTTTACGTGTGGGCAATCTTGGGCAGAGAAATCAGCCAAGAAGGTAGTATACCGACCTTGGGGTGCCCCTTCATCTAGTGTTTAAAAAGGCCGTAGAAGGGAAGTATTTGAAGCCTTTGGACCCAAGGCCACCTCCAAACCCATTACCCGCCAGTTATAAGGCCAATGAATATTGTGAATACCACCAAGGGAAAGGGCATAGAACAGATGCTTGCTGGACTCTGAAAAATCGTATCCAGGATTTGGTGGATAGGGGTGACATCATTCCTCTCAGGAATCAACCGAACATTAATACTAACCCTTTGCCTAATCATTCCATCCACGCCATCACTCTGGAAGAAGAGCTGTTTGATCCTTTCAAACTCCTCTTAGAAATGAATGAAGTGTATGTGTTAGATTTGAATGACCTTGCTGAAGAGGTCGATGCTTTGACAAGAAGCGGAAGGCAATATCAGCCACTCGACTTGGGGAAAGCCCCTACAACCTCAAATCCCCCCCATAAGAAAACACCAGAGCCAAAAGAAGACCCTGTCCTCACTCAGCTTAAACAAACTCAAGCTAAGGTGTCAATTTGGGAGCTCCTTGCTTCCTCATTCCCACACCGTCAGGCTCTCAGCGAAGCTTTAAGTCAACTTGATACATCAGTGGACACAAGCCCAGAAGCTTTGGTGGCCACTTTGACTCAATGAACCAAGGCATTGAGTATCCGATTTTCTGATACAGACCTACCAGAAGATGGCAGTAAACACAATGATGCTCTATACATCACCATACAAACTGGGGGAAAGACTGTGCCCATGGTTCTCATTGATAATGGGTCAGCCTTAAATGTATGTCCCTTGAAGGTAGCAAGTTGTCTAGGGTTGGAGGCTACAGATCTTACACCTTCTGATCAGATTGTTAGAGCATATGATAACACTCGAAGAGAAATTTTAGGTGTTGCCACTCTAGAAATTATCATTGGGCCGGTGAAAATGAGAGTGCCCTTCCAAGTCATTGATGTACCCGCGAGCTTTAATCTCCTCCTTGGAAGGCCGTGGATCCATCAGAGTAATGCTGTCCCTTCTTCATTACATCAAAAACTTAAGTTCCCTTTTGAAGGAAAAATCATCACTATCAAAGGTGACACCTGTGAAATCAACAAGAGAACCATGGATCAGTCTCTCTTTGAGGTTGTTCCTGGCGAAACCGCCATGACCTTGACTGGTTTCCATTATGATACAGTCCAATGCATTGAAGGAGAAAAACCCAAAGGGCCATTTATCTTATATGATTTTGGAGAGGTCCAAATCAATTGCCTGGTGGGAATGATGCTAAGGGTAGGTCTGCTGCCCGGAATGGAAATGATAAAGTCTGGGAGGAAAACACCCATGGTGCGGCCATGGGAAGAACCTGAGAATAGGGGAACTTTTGGCCTAGGGTACAAACCCACAAATGAGGAGGTAGAAGAGTTTGAGCATGGAAGGAAGAAAAAGAAGAATTGGGGGGCAAGAAGCCTCAAAATGCGCCCTTATTTTAGAACTCTGAATGGTCACTTCTGCAAACCTGGAAAAGCAGTTCCTTACTGTGGTTTTCAGGAGCCATTCTATGCTCCTATGACTGGGAAGCAGTTACCGGGTTTTGAGATGTTCACTGATGTTTTAGTGTTGAAGGAAGAAGATCCAGAACTTATAACTAAACCACAAGTGGAAGATTTCATGCGGCCTAGTCTCTTTGATGAGGTTGCTATGATAACCAATTTTGAAAACAAAAGGGACTTCACAAAGCTGATCAAGATTACAGATGGACCACTGATGAACTGGTATGCCGAGGAGGGACAAGCTGCTACAGTCAAACCTAGTCCTGTATCATACCCTGAACCCGAGTCTTGTACCGAGTCAAATCTCGAGTCAAACACCGAGTCAGAGTCCAGTTCTGAGTCTTCCTTATCTTCAGGAATAGAAAACCCTGATGTCAAAAATGATGTAACTCTGGAGGATGACTCCGCCATTATTAATGAAACTGTTCAAGTTCTTGGTTACCCTGTGTCTTTTGCTTTCCAAGTATTATCTAGCAAAAATGAAATAAATGAAATGAAAGAAATAAATGAAAAGATAATAATTGGCAAAGAAAATGAACATACATACATTGCATATGATTGTATGAATAAGGAACAGGTTGTCGAGTGCATCAGAAGATATGTCGACTGCTTCATGTGGAAGGCAAGTGATGTCACGGGAATAGACCCAGCAATAACAGTTCATAAGATTCCGCTATACCCTGGTGCAAAGCCGGTTAAGCAAAAATTGAGAAGAATGAAGCCTGAATGGTCTTTGAAAATTAAAGAGGAGGTTGCCAAGCAACTGGATAATAGGTTCATAGAACCAATTGCCTATCCTGGTTAGCAAACATTGTGCCAGTCCCGAAGAAAGACGGAAAGGTCAGGATGTGTGTTGACTATAGAGATTTGAATAAGGCCTGTCCCAAGGACGATTTTCCACTACCACACATCGATTTGCTGATAGACAGGATGGCTGGGCATGTGATGGTTTCCATGACTGACCTCGCGGTTGGGTACAATCAGATCCTAGTTCACCCACCAGACAAAGAGAAGACAACTTTTATTACAGAATGGGGCACTTTCTGCTACAGGGTTATGCCTTTTGGGTTGATAAATGCAGGGGCTACCTACCAAAGGATGGCGACAACAGTCTTTTATGACATGATTCACAAAGAAGTAGAGGTGTATGTTGATGATATGATTGTTAAGTCAAAATCTCCAGAAGAACACGTTGAAGCGCTTGAGAAGTTCTTCCTTAGACTTCGCAAGTACAATTTGAAGCTTAATCTTGCAAAGTGCCTCTTTGGTGCAACACAGGCTTATTTTTGGGATATTTGGTCAGTAAGAAGGGAATAGAAGTTGATCCAGCAAAGTCGAAGGCTATTCTGAAAATGCCTCCGCCAAGAACAGAAAAAGAGATTCGAGGCTTGCTAGGTAGATTACAGTATATCAGTCGATTCATATTGCAATTGGCAGAGACTTGTGGTCCAATCTTTAAGCTACTAAGGAAAGATGCTTCACAAGAATGGAATGAAGACTGCCAAAAGGCCTTCGACAAGATCAAAGAATACTTGTTAAGTCTGCCAATTCTACAACCTCCCAGAATGGGAAAACCTCTACTCTTGTATTGTCTGTAACAGATGAAGCCATGGGTGCAATGCTAGCTCAAGAGGCTGAAGATACAAAGGTAGAAAATGCAATTTACTACCTCAGCAAAAAGATGCTGGATTATGAGTTAAAGTATAACAAAATTGAGAAGTTGTGTTTAGCCTTGTATTGGACTTGTACGAAGTTACAACACTACTTGTCTTCTTACACTACTTATGTCATTGTAGAACAGAGTCCCTTGAAATTCCTTATGGAGAGGCCTGTTTTGGACAGCAAAATGGCTAAGTGGGTGTCAACATTGGCAGCCTTTGACCTAAAATTCATTCAAAGGAAAGCTGTGAAAGGTGGCGCAATAGCTGACCAATTAGCGGAATTACCCGTGAATGACGAGATGCGAGAAGTGGGTTTCCCTGACGAAGACCTCTTGAATGTGGAAATGAGTATTTGGGAGATGTATTTTGATGGGGCATCCAATTATCATGGAAATGGAATTGGGATTGTATTCAAAACTCCTTGTGGAGAATACATTCCATTTGCAGTTAAACTTGACTTTAGCTGCACAAACAATGAAGCAGAATATGAAGCTTGCATCAATGGGCTTGAAGCCACCCTGGAATTAGGAATTAAGAACCTAAAGGTCTACAGTGATTCTATTTTAATAGTATCACAAGCCTTAAGGAAATGGAAGATAAGAGAAGAGCGTTTGGTTCCTTACCTACAACGCCTTGATCATCTAGCACAACAATTCGATGATTTGTCCTTCGAATATCTCCCAAGAGCAAAGAATCAGTTTGCTGATGCCCTGGCTACTTTAGCTTCCATGGTCAATATCAAGGAGGGGAAAGCCATTCGTCCATTGAAAGTTCAGCTTCAGAAACAACCCGCCCATATAATGCATTTGGCCGATGGTAAACCATGGTTCTGGGATATCAAGAATTATCTCAAAGATGGAAGTTATCCGGAGGGATCATCAAGGGTTGATCAGAGGGCCATAAGGCAGTTAGCCACAGGTTACATTCTTAATGGGGATATCCTCTACAAGAGGAGTTGGAATGGAATGCACCTAAGGTGTGTGAATGAAGCAAAAGCTAAGCAGATCATGGAAATGGTACATGGTGGCGAATCAGGGCCACACATGTATGGAATCGCCTTGGCTCGAAAAATTGCCAATCTAGGATATTATTGGTCTACCATGAATGCTGACTGTGTGGCATTTGTGCAAGAATGCCATCAGTGTCAGATATTTGCCAAGATGCATAAGCAACCTCCCGTTGCCCTGAATCCGATCACTTCTCCATGGCCCTTCGCTACTTGGGGAATAGATATAATTGGCAAAATACATCCAAAAGCATCAAATGGACATCAATTTATATTGGTAGCAGTGGATTACTTCACAAAGTGGGTTGAAGCAGCTTCCTATGCAGAATTAAACGCCAAAAAGGCAGCACAGTTTTTCCGAACCAACATCCTTTGTCGCTACGGAACGCCATTTGAGATTGTCACTGATAATGGAACTCATTTCCAAGCAGAATTTGCTAAGATCTTGAAGGATAAGAATATCCAGCACCATAAGTCCTCTCCCTATAGACCTCAAACAAATGGAGCTGTAGAAGCAGCGAACAAGTCTACAAAGGTCATCATACAAAAAATGATCAAAGAACATAGGCGTTGGCATGAGAAGTTACCGCTGGCTTTGTGGGGATATAGAACATCAATTAGAACTCCTACTGGGGCAACCCCGTATTCCCTGGTGTACGGAATGGAAGCTGTACTCCCCATTGAACTGGAAGTTCAATCGGCGAGGATAATTCAAGAAAGTCAGATAAATAAAGCTGAATGGATCAGCAATTATCATCATCAGTTGTTGAGTTTGGATGAAAAAAGACTTCAAGCTCTACATCGGATTCAAGGGTATCAGAGGCAAATGGCCAGACATTTCAACAAAAAGGTCAAAGATTGAAAGTTGGAAGAAGGTTGTTGGGTTCTGAAAGAGATCAGAACACCTGTTACAGATCCTCGTGGGAAGTTTCGTCCTCTTTGGGCGGGACCCTACATTTTAAAGAAAATACTTTCCGGGAGCCATCATCTTGTCTGATTTGGATGGTCTGGAGTTCACAAACCCATGCAATCTGGATCAATTAAAGAAATATTATATATAATCATGCATTGTAAGGAACTACATTAGACCTGATTCTCGCAAACTAATTCGAGATATGTAGGCAGCTCTCCTTGAGCACGGTCTAAATTTTAAATAAAAATCATTGGTTCATTTTTCTTTTGCCAACATAAAAAAAAACATAAAAAAAAGAAGAGAAAAGAAGAGAGAGAAAGAAAAGAAAGAAAAAATCCCGCTAAGTCGAAAACCCACAAAGGGCGGCTTAGGCAATAGTGGGGCCCGCTAAGTCGAAAACCCACAAAGGGCGGCTTAGGCAAGAATGGGTAAGAGCTCGCTAAGTTGAAAATCCGAAAGGACGGCTTAGGCAAAAATTAAAGCAAATAAATAAAGTAGATAATGCTTGGAAAGCAAACAAAAAGAGTCATTCATCCCAAGAAGGGTCATTCATTCCAAAAAGAGTCATTCATTCCAAAAGGAGTCGTTCATTTCAAAAAGAGTCATTCATTCCATGAAATGTCAAACCAGTCAAAAGAGTCAAACCACAAGTCCAAAACGTCAAAAGAACCAAAAAGGTGAAAAAAAAAAGACAAAAGAGTCAACCCTAGGATCTAAATCCTACGCCTCCTACGTGGGGCAGAGTCTTCAGTATCTTCCTTAGTTCCGAAACTCTCTGCAGCATCTGTCTTCTCCTCGTTAAGAGGAATCACCTCCTCTCCCTCCAGCTCCTACAACAATGCATGCCTCGTTGGCTTTTCAATTGACCAAACTTCAGCTGTGAACCAAGTTCTATACTTTGGAGTAGGCTGGACAAGGGAAGACTCCACAAAAGGCCTGATCGTCTGATGGTTCCTAACCCAAGTTTGAAAAACAACTCGAGTAACTCCGGGAATAATTTGGGGGCAACTTCAGAAAAATTCAAGTTCCTTCCCCAGTGGTGTGTGACTTCCTAGAGGATTATTTCTAAGTTCTTTACTAGAAATAATTACTGGTAGCAGTGCTTAGTGAAGCCTAGTATTACTTCTGGTTCATTACCAGAGCTAGTTCAAGTACATGTAAATGAAAGATTCCCAGAATTTATTTCTAAGTTCTTTACTGGAAATAAATAAAAATTCCAATCCACCAATATTCCCCTAAGAGTGATGACAGAAAACAACCCACATCTACCCATATTGATCCTTTCCACCTTTTGAAGACTCTTGGTCTAGTTGTGCATGCAATGGTTGGAAAGAAGCAAATAAATACCTTTATGAAAATAAAAGGGGACATCATGCATACATATGTACTGTTTGTGCTAAACAAAAATGCAGGTACAGAAAAGTCAGAATACAATCAGAGAAAAATCAGAAGTGTTACAAGCAATCCAGAAATGCCAAAAGGTGGGTCTTTTACCCCTCGCTCAAAATTCGCTCTTCAGACGACCACTGGGCTCCATAAATCATTTTTATGGACCCCAGTGGGGGGCAATTGTGAACAATCGAATTTTGAGGCTTGGAAAGTCGGCTTCCTCAGACTGCAAAAGATCAAGCTGGACTGGACGTCCCCGGTAAAATTCACCGAAAGTATGTCTTCATGGTACTTGAAACGTCCGGAACGACGCAAGGATCACAGGTATGGTCTCGGAATAATTTTTGGAGGTCCGCAACTCCCAGAAAATCAGTTTAAAAGGAAAAAATGCTGATTTCGGTGCTGTTTTTGGGGGTGAACCGCCGTGGGCTCGGCGGTCCGACCGCCGTCCGTGTCCTTTTCCCATTTTTTCGGCGAGCCGCCAGGTCCGACCGCCGACCCCGGCGGTCCAACCGCCGGACCAGCGGTCTGACCGCCGTCCAGTCCGAATTTTGCCTATAAAATGCACAGATTTTTCAGAAAGAGGGGTTGGCTGTTCGGATCCCGGGCCTCATGCTGACGAATTTTTTACCTACACACGCCTAAGAACTTTTATTGAACTTTTATTAGCATAAATCTAACCGTGTGCTACAGGAATCAATCCGTAATCAAGAATCACAATCCAAGGTCCAAGAAAACAAGATCTGGAACTTCAAAGTGGGAAAATTGTAAACAAGGTAACATCCTAATTTATCATTTGTCAATTTGAGCATATCTTAAGCATTCCACCTTCTTTTTAATTTCTTTTCGGTCAAAGACCTAATCCTTTTAGGTCTAAGGCCTAATTAACTAATCAATCAACACTTCGGCATGAAGCCGCGAATCAATCAACCTTTTGGCACGGAGCCTAAATTGTATATTTTTGGGTACAAAATACCTAAATTTCACATTTAAAATCAATCTTTTGGCCAAAGGCCTAAATTGCATTATTTTGGTACAAAGTACCTAAATTTCACAAATTTGCACTAAGTGCTAAAATTAACAACTTTGGCAAAAAAGCCCGACAAATGCACGAAGCATACACACACACACATGCATGAAGCATAATTTTCATCGCCTTTAAATAGGCTTTTCCGAACTACATGGGCTTTGATCTCTCATAAAAACGAGAGTATGTAGGCATATTTGGGATTCACCCCGAATAGCAAGTCCACAATTTACTAACAATCTATTCTTCTTCCTTTCTGTGTTCCTTTTGGATTCATTCCTAAATTGGCAAATTAATCAAATACATGACATAGTCCCCGAATCCTCCTTGGGTTCGTAGATTAGAAACCTTTACATTGGATGCATTAATTGGAGTCAAATAAGGGTTTTCTTAGTTTTTCCCTTTGAACAAAATAAACTGAGTGGCGACTCCCGACAACGAGTGAACTTTCATCCGAATCCTTTTCGGGTGAAAAACCGAGGTTCACAGCATTTTATCAAGGTTCTAGTTCTTTCTTGGCATGAAATACCTCACCTAGCCCCATTGGTGCTATCTCCAGTCGCGAAGCCTCATATGAGGCATAAGTGTGCTGAGAATGAATGCTCAAATTTTTGTCAATAAAAAGCATCAGACAAGACTTGCAGAAGTCTTCATAATCCAAATTAAAAAGAGTAAAGTTGGTGGCAAGAAGGCAGTTGTAAAAGTGAGGGTGAATAGACATGGTTCTCCTCAATTTCATGTCTATGGGTAGTATGCATGGAACCACTCTACTCACAGATGCTTTTCTCATGAAGCGCTCACCTAGATAGTATGCCTAGAACCACTCTACTCATAGATGCTTTTCTCATGAAGCGCTCACCTAGATAGTATAGTTTTTATCACCTAGATAGTCTTTGGTGATCAAAAGACTACTCGATAGTTAGAATAAAAAGCAGCTTGATTTAGATGATTGGGATTGGAGAGGATGAATCTTTCACTAAAAGGACACCACTTCACCTGTAGAGGGAAAAGTATAAAAAAAAGGGAGAGCGTATATACATCTAATACATTTACATTATTCACCAGCAGATTGTTGAAGATGGCTCGCAGACCTTGTAAATCATCTAAGTTGCATGGTCGAGATCTATTACTCAACAATCAGTGACGGCCCATAAGAAAGACATCCAATTGGGGACTTCCTAGACTAGGTGCCAAGTCAAAAAATATTCATAGGCCCATATCTACAGGAAATAATAAAGGGTAAAAGTCAGTGCACAAACTTTAATCATGTAAAATCAAGATGATGAAAGATCATAACTCCCAAAAAATATGAGTTCCTTCAATAGAGTAAATTTTCCTTAGGACAACTGACCTATTTCTTCATACATGGTGGCTAATATGACACCACCCCAATTGAAATCATTGATGTAAGATAAATCCTCTAAGCTCATTAGGATGGCAAGGTCAATGGTATCGCATCGAATGTGCCAAAAAGGACACCCCAGTAGCAGCAAAATTATGCCATATGCAATTTGCAAAGATTGACCATCGAGATCACTATGTCTGCTCATCAAAAAATTAATGTGCCCCCTTAATTAAGTTTGAAAAACTATCACTTCACCGATTTCAAAAATAGGTGGGATGACACAAAGTAGGTCCATGATCTGCACCTCGGATAGAATCCTCTAGCTTGAAAATAATTCCAACGTGTGTAACCCGAATAGGATGACATTCAACAAGTACAAGTCTTGAGGCATCGCAGTCAACTCATCACAAGGAAAGTGGAAAGAGTTGGCAGTATCCTACTCTAATATCTCGATTTTTGGTTTACATTGGAATATTAAATATGGGAGAGTAAATAGGCGTGGTCAGTAGAGAAAAAAATATAAGATGAATATGTATGATAGATATAATATATATATATTATATTTGAAATATATGTGAAATATGAACTGAATATATAAGATATATACATATACCCAAAATATACACTACATATATATAAGGTATAATTTGGTGTTGAAAAAGTTGATTTTAATAATAATAATAATAATAAGAGAAATAAGAGAAAGTCAAAGAATGAAGGTATTTGATTGGTGGTAATTATTTATTTAATTAATATTATATATATAAGAGATAAGGATGGGAAAAGAAGAGACATTTCTTCTTCTTCTTCTTTGGATGTGGGATTGAGAGAGGATGAGAAAAGATTGATTGCTTTATATACATCAAATTCATAAGAGATTCAAGAGGGTTTAGGTGGATATTGAAGGCTTAGCAAGAAATCAAGTAAGTTTAGGTGGATATTGAAGGCTTAGCAAGAAATCAAGTAAGTGTTCATCTCTAAGCTTGTTTTTATGTGAGTTTAAGTGTAAGTTTGATATGGTTTGAGAGAGAAAATGATAGTTAATTAATAAAGATGATAGTTATGTTGTGTTTTGGATATATATATATATATATGTGTGTGTGTGTGTTGGTTTGATAGATAATTAATGGATATGAACCTAAAAGATGGAGTTAGGGTTTTGGTTGTTGGGTATGCATAGTTAGGGTTTTGTATAGGGGTTGATTCTATTATATGAATGAGATATTTTATTGTTGTGATTGATATATAGATGATGAAATTATGATTAGATGTTGAGGATGGTGATGGATATTTGAAATTGAGAAAAGGGTGATAAGAAAAAGGATAAGGGTTTGGTAGAGGAATGAGTTGGAAATTAAATGAATAGTATGAAGTTAGTATTTGGATTATTTTATGAGTGAATAATGATAATTTTTGTGTTTTGGCCAAGAAGGACTAAGTGGGGAAGAGTAAAGCTTGGAAGTGGCCAAGGTTTGTACATATTTGATTTACTATGATTTTGAGTTAGTGCATATTTTCTTCCTTATATGATGTGTGTGTTATATTGATGAAAATGTGTAAATTATGCATTTTGAGGTGCCACAGGTGTGGTAATATGAAAGCATGGGTATGACACTGAGTTTGGGACTGCTTGAGGAAAATTGTATTCCACGCGCATGGCCATTGGATGCCACGGCCGTGGGGTTGGATTGTAGGTATTTACAACTTTGTTTCATGACATATGGGTGTAGCATGCAGCTTACATGGCCATGCCTCTTGATATTATGTTGGAAATGTATATGTGATCATAAAATAACAAATTATGATGAAATGTATTGAATGTGTGTCTGACAAGTCACATGGTAAGTGTGGCTCATCTATATGTGATGTGATAACAAAATGGTAATGTGGTGTGATCACGGATAGTGGTGATCACTGGAAAAGTATAGACCAAAGAGTTTGTGATGATGAATATGGGAAATATGGAAAATCCAATGTGTTGTGTCTTACTCTGCATAATTATTAGTTCTAGAAAATTGATGTTGGTGCATTTGATTAGAAGCCCAAGCCTAGCTGGGCCATGAATTGAGCAGAGATGGGTTATGTGTATAATATGATTATACTAGGCGAGACACATGGTGTTACAGATAAAGATACATCTTCAACGAGACATTGGGTGTCGCAGATATGAGATATAGTCCAAATCAATTATTCTAAAATGTAATAATTGTGTAGAGAGCAATTGGCCCCAAAGTGTATGTCATGTGATGTGATGTTGGGATTGGTATAGTATCGTTAACATTGTAATTAAATTATGACATGATGAATCGAGTTTTGTTTTATGATTGAGCATGTAGTGTGTGTATGAGTATATGATGTGATTTCAATATATGTGTATATATTATTTATATGTACCATTAAGCTTTTGAGCTTAGCACGATTGTGTGAATTGCGTAGGTGAGTAGATTGTTGATCTGAGAATCGACGGTTATGCCACAAGAAGATTGAAGGTGCTTTGAGACCAACTAGAGGGTGGTGCATGCATGTACAGTTTTGTTATTATGTATTTTGATCATATGTATATGTATATAAGTGGATTTTGGTAAAGATAATGTATATTTAAATATATGTGATCAAATGAATAGTATAATAATATAATGGTTTTAGAAATGTTACTTTCAAAGAGATTGTGGTTTAATGATATGAAATGTGCTTTTATAAAAATATATAATTGTTTCAATGCTAACAGAAGGGTTAAACTGAACTGCAACATGGCATCCTTATATTTTATATGCGTAATGTATGTATATAGGATATATGTACGGTATGTATATAGGGCATAGAGGTGTCATACCTACCATGTCTCAATTAGGGCTTGTAACAGGTCATGATTGGCTTACCTCGTATAGTCTAGAGATAAAAGGTCCATGAAGCTGGTAGGAAGCAATAATTCCCTCACCTCATTAGGGAAGTTGAGATTCCCCAAGTTGGAATGATCATCTCGTAATTTCAATTGAGTATATTACTAAATTAAATAAATAATTTTATTTTATTTTTATTTCATCTTAATTATTCAAGCTCAAAGGCAATGAGAAGGGTGTTTTATTTATTTTTTTCATAGGAAAGCAAGGCAAAATAATACTTACTTTCATAAAGCTGGTTTTTGAAGCATGAGTGTGGCAATCCACCAACAGCTTGCTGACTACTGACACTTTAGTAGCTTTAGGAGAAGAGGCAGAGAATTATGACATCTTGAAAAAGTCTCAAATAAAGGAAAGAGGAGAAGTGAGGAGAGGAGTAATGAGCAATGGATCAAATGCTCATTCTCCCCCTATTTATAGACTTTTGGCCTAGAATGTGGTTCTAACTGCACTGCACAAGATATGCTTAGATGTGCAAAAAAAATCAAAGAATGTCACGTCAGTTAGGTTTATTCTTTTATGTCTTCCCTTGGTTCATGCCACTACATCAATTTAAAATACTAAATTGATGTAATTGGGGGGGGGGGGGGGGGGGGGGGGGGGGTCATTTGTGAACCTTTGATTTCTCACCTAATTCAGAAAATTAGGAAAGTTAAAATAAAAAATTAGAAAAATGCATATTTACATTTTTGCATATAAAAAACAAAAAATTTAAGTGGCGTGGCTGGCACAACCCGTCCTCTCTTCCGACTTCTATAAATGGAAGTCATATCTTCTTTTTTGGGGACCAAATTTTTAGATCCCAAAACTCTGCTGCATTGCACTCATGGTATGAATTAATTAAAATACTCAATTTTGTTTGATTATTATAGACTCTCCGTAGCACCATTAATTAAATGTCATTTAATTTTTCCCGTGTAAGTGGAGCTGCAAAGCAGCAAGACCCTCCAACCTTTTGTCAAGAAAAAGCTCCTACTCAAGGTATTGTGCTCTCTCCTGTCTCAGTTTCAGTTTGATAATTAATTATCCAAAACTGGTTAATTTACCCCCTTTTGTACAAAAGGGTGCAAACTACTCACGACTCTTATTCCCATTCAAAAGGAAAAAGTAGGCGTACTCAGAATATCACTCTAAGTGCATGAGCCCACACCTAAACAACTAACTGGTCCTTTCTTCTAATCTTTTCTTATTACTATTATTTGTTATTTCCAATGTTATTATCATTTTTCTTTCTCTTTTCTTGATATTTTGGGGGGCTCCATTGCAAATTTGGTGAGTTTTGTAATGGACACTATTATGATTATATTTGCTTTTATTATTTTCTTTTTCTTTAAGTTAATTAATTCTATTAGAGATGTGTGTTCAACCTAGAACCCATAAACGCTAGAGTAAAAGTGTCCTTTGATTTAAGTTAATTAATTCTATTAGAGATTTGTGAACCTTTGATTTCTCACCTAATTCAGAAAATTAGGAAAGTTAAAATAAAAAATTAGAAAAATGCATATTTACATTTTTGCATATAAAAAACAAAAAATTTAAGTGGCGTGGCTGGCACAACCCGTCCTCTCTTCCGACTTCTATAAATGGAAGTCATATCTTCTTTTTTGGGGACCAAATTTTTAGATCCCAAAACTCTGCTGCATTGCACTCATGGTATGAATTAATTAAAATACTCAATTTTGTTTGATTATTATAGACTCTCCGTAGCACCATTAATTAAATGTCATTTAATTTTTCCCGTGTAAGTGGAGCTGCAAAGCAGCAAGACCCTCCAACCTTTTGTCAAGAAAAAGCTCCTACTCAAGGTATTGTGCTCTCTCCTATCTCAGTTTCAGTTTGATAATTAATTATCCAAAACTGGTTAATTTACCCCCTTTTGTACAAAAGGGTGCAAACTACTCACGACTCTTATTCCCATTCAAAAGGAAAAAGTAGGCGTACTCAGAATATCACTCTAAGTGCATGAGCCCACACCTAAACAACTAACTGGTCCTTTCTTCTAATCTTTTCTTATTACTATTATTTGTTATTTCCAATGTTATTATCATTTTTCTTTCTCTTTTCTTGATATTTTGGGGGGCTCCATTGCAAATTTGGTGAGTTTTGTAATGGACACTATTATGATTATATTTGCTTTTATTATTTTCTTTTTCTTTAAGTTAATTAATTCTATTAGAGATGTGTGTTCAACCTAGAACCCATGAACGCTAGAGTAAAACCTCTCATGGAATTGCTATTTTGATGGAGCTGTAAAATTTATTTCTTTGCATTGTATTTGTGGATGTAATGTTATTAAAAATTCATGCATCATGATAATATCATTCATAATTAGTTATGACATAATCCATAAAAATCACAATTTTCTTAAATCCAAAAGGGTTAAAAATCAGTTCAAAGGAAATTTTTTTATTAAAATTGGTTTAAAAAATTAAGCTTGGTACTCATCGTGATTGGTTTTGGACTAGTATCTTTTGGGTACAAAATGATATATTTTTATGGAGTCAATTAAACGGGTTTTCTCTTAATTTTCCCAAACCAAATAAACTAAGATGGAGACTCTCAATTTTGCTTTTCTTTTGTAGTAAGATTTTTTCCTTTCAAAATAAAAGTAATATTCTCTTTTCAAAATAAAAGGAAAGTTTCTTTTCAAAAATAAAAGAAACAATTTTTTTCAAAATAAAGAATTATCTTTGAAGTTGTGCCTACTGAACCGAACCGATTAGAGACTATATATGGTTTGAGACTTAGCCAAAAGAGCATTTCTAGCTCCCTCCTTGTGGGCTGGATCCGATGTTCAGGAGAGGCCAGGGTGCTATGATAAAAGCTAAAGTTTGAGGATGGTGAAATACAAAAAATATTTACCCATGGTTCCTCAGAATGAAAGGTATGTGAGGAGCAATTGTTTACACCAAGAAAAATGTTGGGCTTAGCCCGAAGTTAATGATTGTATGATTGATGAATCAAATAGAATGAGGAACTAGAAAACATGTGTTTTGAGGAAATATGATTGAGAAAACCAAAGCTAAGGAAATCAGAGAACGTGGAAAGAAATTGGCACACGATCGAAGCCAAACATAACAACAACCAACCACTCACAAACCAATAAAGAAAAGGATAAAAGATAGGAATTATGGAGAATGAGGAGAACATGGGAGCCTACCACTACCCAAAAAAATAGGAAAGAGGACGAATAAAAGTAGAGACCATGAACTGAGAACAACAATGATTCACACCCAGAAAACACAAAAGACAATCTTGGCCAGAGACTTTTCCAGAAACACACAAAAATCATATCCTTTAGCTAAAAGCTTTGTTTGTTCCCATTAGATTAGTTTTTCTTTTCCAACTCTATGTATTCTGTTTTTTTTATAAGTTCGTCGTTTTTCTAGTAAGATTGCTACTAAGGTCTCTATGTATATACTTTGTTTTGGTTGTTTTTCATATGCAATTAAGCCTATAATATGTAATTGTTCTAAGGCATAATCTGTTTTGATTGTTCTCCATTCATACAAAGGTCTATTAAGTTTATCCTCTAAAATCTTGGTAATTGTTTTATTCCTTTTAAAGCATGATTTGTTTTGGTTGTTCTTCAATTGCACATTAGTCTACCAGTCTACTTAAATTCCTAGAAGTACATTTGAACATTTTTATGCTATGAATATACGTTCATTCACCAGTCTATTATTGACGCACATTATATTTCTTACTAGTCTATAATTTGTATTATTGTGGAATTCAAGTGAACCATAAAAGGGAGCTTGAGAACTTTATCCCATTTCAGGTCCTTTTTGGGATTTTATACAGTTATCTAGATTAGAAGTCAAGTTAGCATTTTTCAGTTAATGAACCTATAATCCTCTAGCATGCCTCGCACAATTAAAGGCCAAGACTTACCAATCATCAGACATCGATATAAATTTTTGTTCTATGTTTTATAATATTGTATTGGTTAATACTTAATTAGATTTTTCTTTCACTTTCTCAATAGAAAATTGGCAATAAATATCTTTATTAATTTTATATAGAAAATTTGCAAGAATATTTTAATATGGTCCAATTCACCAAGATGCACCAAAAAAAAAACAATAATTGTTTGGTATTGTGTTACTAAGGTATTACAAGGCAATTATATATATATCTATATAGCTAAAAATATGCTGCAGTCAGTTCTTTAAAAGCCTTGGCATGCTCTAATTTACATACGTAATTCGTATATGGGCTTAGACTCTAACTAGCATGTGCAGTATATCCATCTCTTTTTTGCAACCTTCTACATATATAATACATAAAATATATAACTGAGCTAGCTAAATTTACTCCTCTCGTGTACCTAACTATGGATAAAATAAGCTCAAAATCATTACATATATAAGAAGATAATCATTAAAAAGCTTTCAATTTTTCAAAAAAAAAAGAATTCCATTTTAGTTATGAATTGGAGGCTTCTTTTTTGGCCCAGAGTAGTCCATCCCCACAAATTCATCAGCATCTGCAGGTGGTTCACTATTTTCTTGGGGTTTGAAGAATTCATCATTGGTCTTCTTCTCTACTTCATTGATGTTATTTTCCTTTCTCAAAATCCTTGCTGGAAAAAAAAATAAAAAGGCAAGAAATATAAGAAAAACTCTTTTAAGGATTAGAACTACATAAATATTATATATATATATATATATTGTTAAATCTGAAATTCTTTAAGGGGTTAAGAGTTATTGTGTTAGAAGTAGTCTCGAATTTTAAGGATTCAATAAACAAATAATCAAGAATTTAAATAATTACCTCTGGCACCAATAGACACAAAACAAAGAAGGAAAAATGCCACCAGGACTAGATGCTTGCATGAAACCTTATTTGCCATCTTTTTAACTAGTGAAGAAAGAAAGAAAGAAAGCTGTGTTTCCTCAATAATTAAGCAGTGATGAGTAGTATGTTTAGATTCTTGGCTTGTTTATCAAAATTGAACCTCTTATATAGAGATATGGATTAGTAGTTTGCTACCTACATACTTAGACAAGTTTTTCCATCAATTGTGACCTAAATTTTGTAGTAATTCTACGTTAACAAATGTGGTCTTATAAGTGTCAAAATCAATGTCTCAGTGCTGTCTTCAAATGAAAATGGTAGCCTAGAAAAGACTCTCCTAGAAATTAATAACACCTCTTTGTACACTAATATTGTCATCCCGTTAGGGCCGGAGGCTTCACTGTGTCTATGTAGTTGGTATACTTTTTCTTTCTTTTCCCCTGTACTGTTTTAAGCACTCACATTATATACTCATTATTTGGTTTGGTTTAATCTTCTTCCTTCATTCTACTTACTTTATATTTATCTTTTCTACTCATATTTCAAAAGAGATTCTCCCTCTTTTATAATTTTTTTTTTAATTTTGTATTGACTTGGATTCCTTATATAGAGATATCTTGTAGTATTGATGATTTCAGTACCACTAATCATAGTTCATTGGGCCATTGTTTTAGTTAAGCTTTGAAATGGGAATTGATTTGATAATTTCATCGCATTAAAAAAAATTTATATGATTTAATTAACATTATACATCTTGTTGTTTTGAATTTGCATTGAAATATTTAAATTTTTTATTTTTCTTAATCAAGTTCTGATTAAAATTTAAACTCATAACCTCGTAATTTTTGACATATATACTCCAATCCTTATCAACTAATATTCGTTAATATATATTATTTTCTCATCTTTGATTTATAATACAAGAGCACAGAATTTTTTTTAACTCCAGAATTATATTGCAATTCTTAATTTATGATAATGCAAATTTTGACATTTTTCAAATTTAGATCTAATAAAAAAAATAGACAAATACTAATTAAGGGGGAGTGCTAATTAAGTCAATAAAGATTTTAATTACATTACAAATTAAATACTCCCTCTCATCTCAAATTAGTACGCATATTTTTTTTATTTCACAATAATTAATAGAAATTAGTTATTTTAGTTAAAAATATAAATGTACATGTATTTTTCTATTACATCCCTATTTTAATATGGGATATATTCAGTAATTATATTTTTAATGAGCAACATTAAATATAGGAATAACAAATGATAAAGTTATTAAAATAATAAATAAATATAATTTAGGACAAATGATATATATATATATATATATTTGAATTGGTATGAAGCACTTAAATAATCATATTTGAGAGCATTATTAATATTGTTTAATTTGCTGTATAAGATAGATGTTCATTACTGTATAAATTATTAATTTTGATTGATGGAGAGAAAATTAGGGTAACATTATGTTTATTAGCAGGAATTAATCAAAATTATGTGATAATAATTTCATATGTCATAATTTGTCTTATTTAATTAGCATTATTCATTTGTTGGGAAGCTTATTGCTGGTGGGCGTAGGAGAACAAATAATAATGGGACAGTGGTGAAATGAATTTATTACATTTTAAAGATGAGGGAACAGCTTCAAACATGTTAGATTTTTGGGTCCCCTAGAAATTGTACGTCTAAAAGCAAATAACTAATAATTATAATTAATTTAGTTTTGATTTTTATTTTAAGAAAAGAACATTGTTAAGAGATACCCAGAGAAGATTAGAACCTGTACTGTAAGAATCAAAAACCTAATTTTACTTTAGGAGTTAAAGTGATTAAGCAATAATTAGGGGATTTTTTTAATTTAATAATGAAAAAACAAAGCATTAGTTAAGGGGAAAAAGGGGGACATGGAGTGAGAAGGTACAACCAATTGAGGATAAGCGATCACGGGAATGAATTGTGGACAATCTACTTAATGGACCATTTTGTCCTTTATTTCAACATACACTAAACATGATTAGTCTTTGCCAATTAAGGCTTACGACAAAGACATTAATCTATATCGTTGCTTATAGAAACAGACTTCAATTTGATGTGGCAATTGAACATTGAATTAGTATTATACCAGCTTTCTATATACTTTTTGTGCTCTCATTATATTTCTAAATCCTTATTGATTTTATCTTTTTTGTATTTTTTTCCTTTTTTTCAATTGTCAAGGTCGCATCTGGAGCTAAATTACAATAATACTGCTTTGAAATTTATTATAATTGTTGAAATTTCAAAAAGTGAGAGAAATCTTACATTAAAAAAAATAAATTTAGTAAGAAATATATAAGAAGAAAGTACTCACAAAACATAAATTTTAATATTAGAATTTGCAGAAAAAATTATAACTGAACATAGAAATATTATAACTATGATAACAAAAATAAATTATTGCTTACTACTACAAAGTTGAAGTCATAAGTATGATGTAATAAAATTTAGTTACTTGTCAAAAAACAATATTTATAGCGAAAATTTGTTTTTGCAAAAAATGTATATTATTTATAATTATTTTAAAAAAATATATAATGTGCACAAATTTAGAAGATATTAGTAAATATTTTTTTAAAAAAATAAAAAGAACCAACACGTTGCCATCAACCTTTTATATTCCTACTATATATTATGTTTTTAGCTGCTCATCCTTGAATTCAATTAATATATAGGTAATTTTTATCAAATAAGTACAATGTCCAATAATTTTCAAAATTTTAAAACAAAATACATTTTCTATTAGTTTTTTTTATGAGAATTTAATAAGGCTGGAAATTTCTTATACACATAGGGATGAGTACGCTTCAGTCCATTCGGAGATTTGAAAATCTTCAAAACCCCATTCCAAAAATTACAATTTTTAAAAATGTAAGATCTACAACAATTTCATGCAAAAAAAACTTTCGTATTATCTTGTTTCATAATTTTCAAATAATTCGGTTTAGAAATTCAATATTTTTATTACTAAATTTCATTAATCAATTTTTTTAAATAAAATTTCATCAACTAAATTTTTTTTTTGGTCAATAATATGATTTTATTATAAAAAAAAAAAAAGAATCCAAAGCAAATTATACAAACTATACTCTCACCAAAAAAACACCAGATACGTTCAACCATTCAACTTATGGACTGATCCATCTGTTCCAAAAATCAACAAACTTATCATTACATTTTGTGCCTAACAAACTATACTTTACTGAACAAACTACTCTCCTCACTACTCTCTGTTTATCAGCATCGAAGCCTTGGAACACCATGTTGCTCCTTTCAATCCAAATGTAGTAAACAGAAGCCATGAAAGCATTCTTACGTACCTTAGCCAGAAAACTCTTAGCAGTGGCTCTCCTTGTGAACCAGCTGACTTCACGTTGCCACCACAACCCATCTCTTCGAATTTCACATTTAAGCAAGATTTGCTCCTATCAGAGGCGGAGGCAGGTGGGATCGTGTTGGGGCTGACGACCCCCCTGCCGGCCGCCGGAGATGTAAAAGAACGAGAACTTCAACTTCCTCAGTCCCTCAGCCCCTCAGTTTCAGTCTCCCTTAGCCTCCCTTCAGCCCCTCAGCAGCTCAGCTCCCTCAGTCCCATGGGGCATCTCAGTTTTAGCCCCCTACCGGCGGTTCTGGCTACGCCACTGGCTCCCATACACTCTTGCTAAACTGACACTCAAAAAACAAGTGCTCCACAGTTTCTGGAACATTGTTGCACAACACACACATATCATCGTTAATCACTCTCCACTTACACAACTTATTTTTTGTAGCTAATCTATCTTTCAAGGCCATCCACACAAAGCTGTGTCTAGCTATATAATGTTTGCCCCACACCAGTTTCCACCATCTAACCACAAGGCTGTGTCCTCTCATCCCTTCCCAAGCACTTTGATCGAGTAAGCACCAGATTTCATTCTTCTCCAAGTAATAACATCCTCCTGTGTTTCATCTACTTTACACTTTCTCACCTCTTCCCAGGCAACCTCCATAGTTCTACTCACCTGATTAGGAAGCCTCCAATCACCATTGCGCCACAAGTCTTTAACCAGAGCTTTTTTGGGAATATCAGCGTCTCTAAACTCCAAGTCTGGAAACTTGTCAGCAACATTTGTATCTTGTGACCATGGGTCAAACCAAAAAGAAAATTCTCCTTTTCCCAGCATATAGCTGAAAAACCTCTTAAAACTACCTCTAACATTAATCAAATGTCTCCAAGACCAACTAGCCTCCAAAGGTTTTGTAATGCCCCAATAGCTTAAGTTCCTGAGCTTATTCTGAATAACCCATGTATCCCAGTGTATCCTTCTTAACCAGCAGCTTCCAAACATTCTTTCCAATGGCTGCTACATTCCAAGGATAAATCTCCTTAATCCCTAACCCTCCTTCTCTTCGAGGCCTACATACTTCCTTCCAACCAACCAGACACCTTTTAGCCAAGAGATCCAGCCCATAAGAAATCTCTACATCTCTTATCTATTTCCTTTATAACTACTTTAGGCAACAAAAAAACACCACACCAATACTCTTGAGTACTTCTAAGAACAGAATTAATGAGCTCAATTCTACCTGCATATGAAAGGCATCTCACAGCCCAAGCATTTATTGGAGAAGTTATTTTATCCACTAATTTCAGACAATGCACTTTAGAAATCTTGGTGGACACTAATGGCAGCCCCAAATAGGTTACAGGAAGCTCCCTTTCTCTAAAATTCAGAAACTAGAGAATCTGCTCTTTATCATTCTGTTTTACTCCACTAAAAAACACCACACTTTTCTGATCATTTACTTGCAGTCCCGATGTTGCTTCAAAAAACTGCAAAGCCTCATGAAGAGCATGATCTGAAATTATATCCCCATGACAGAATAAGAATACGCCATCAACAAAACATAGGTAGTTTATTTGCAAATTTTTGCACCCAGCATGAAACTTAAACGTGTCCGGAAGGCTGCTAGTCAAAAGCCTCGACAGATATTCTATAGCCATCACAAATAGCAAAGGAGACATAGGGTCTCCTTGCCTCAGCCCCTTTTTTCCTGGAAAAAAGCCCTCCACTGTCCCATTCACCATCACAGAAAAATGAGGAGTCCGGACACAACCCATAATCCACTTAACAAACTTCTGAGGGAACTGTAATCCATATAGAACCTCCTCAAAAAAATCCCACTGCACTGAATCATAAGCCTTCCTTAATTCTACCTTCATCGCACACTTAGGCTTACCACTCCTTCTATGGTAATTATGCACTAATTCATGAGCCATCAACACATTATCAACAATGTTCCTACCAGGCACAAATGCTGACTGAGCTTTATTGATGATTCTATTTAACACAACACCCATCCTTCTAGTCAGAATTTTAGTTACAGATTTGTACAAAACTGTACAAAAGGCAATAGGCCTATAATCCATCAAGCCATCAGGATTGATTACTTTTGGAATTATTGTAAGAGTAGTAGAATTGAACTGCTTCAGTATATGGCCAGTACTAAAAAACTCTTTTACAGCCTCTGTAACTTCACTCCCAATAATCCCCCAAGTCTGTTTAAAAAACTCACTATTATATCCATCAATTCCAGGGGCTTTGTCCGATCCAATAGACCAAAAAACATCTTTAACTTCTAAATAAGTGACTCGTGCACAGAGCAGTTCAGCTTCTACCTCAGAAAACTACTGGCCCATTTTGAATCACTTCTAAAGAAATATGTTGCCTTTGAAAATCATTTGTTCCAATCAATTGAGCATAAAATTCCACCATTGCATTTTCAATCTCACCTGCATTCTCCACTAAAGAACCATCAGGACGTCTCAAGCTTGTGATTTTATTCCTAGCCTTCCTCACTCTTGGTTGTGAAAAAAAAATTTATTGTGATCCCCCAACTTAATCCAGCTGACTCTAGATTTTTGTTTGTAGAAAGATTCCTCTTGAGAAAGAAGTTTTTTCAAATGAGTGCATACTGTCCTTTCCTCATACAACAAAACACAGTTTAGAGGATTAGCCTGTAGATCATTCTGCACCTTCTCTAGAAGTACCCTACACTCTCTAACCCTCTGAGATATTTCTGAAAATTCACTTCTATTCAGCTTCTTCAATTCCTTCTTAAGCAGTTTAAGCTTACTCCATACTCTATACATAGCTGAACCTTCCACATTAAACTGCCAAATCTTCAAAACAATATTATTAAACTCCGGATGAGAAGCCCACATGTTAAAGAACCTAAAAGGGCTTTTTATTGTCTCAGCTTCCACCTTTAGATTGACTACCAAAGGGGAATGGTCAGAGATACTTGCAGGCAACATTACATACTCAGTCAAAGGCCAAGAATCTAGCCACATGTAATTCACAATGCATATATCAATTCTTCTCCAAATTCTATTCGGCCCATCCTGATTATTTGTCCAAGTATAAAAACAACCCCTAAAACGAAGATCCATCAGACTAGATTGATCTAAACAATCTTTAAATTCATTATTTAAAACCACATCAGCATCATCACCTCCTAATTTATCCTGGTTAGTTAGAATAGCATTAAAATCACCCTGCACGAACCAAGGCAAATTCATACTTTCTGCAATTCTAACCAATGCAGCCGACAAACATCTTTTTTCTGCTTCATTATTACTTGCATAAACTATAGTCCAGCACAATCTCATTTCACTAACTTGAACCAAGCAATGAATAAACTGATCACTACATTCCACCATTTGAATTTTTATTCTAGCTATATTGAAAACTAACCATATACGCCCTAATTGAGCCATATTATAGTTATTTATAACACTCCAATCATATAGCTTCAAATTCTTCAGTACCCTTTTATCATTACCATGTCTAACTCTTGTTTCCAAAAAACCAACAGCAGCTTACTTTTGATTCCTAATCAGAGCAGCAACCTCTGATTGCTTCTTAGGGTCATTTATAACCCAAAATCCTCGCATAACCCAAATTTTTATCAACTAAAATTTTTTTTATAGCAAAAGTATATTATAAAAAAATGAAATTTAGTTCATAAAATATTTAAATATTTTTCAGACTACTAATGAAATTTATAGATTTCATAAGAAAAAATGAACAACTTTTGACAAAAATTTGAAATTTAAATTTAACTTTTAATTTTTATAAGTTATATATCCATGTGTTTTTTAACAGATATGTCCATATGTTTCTCTTTTAAAAATTAGCCATGTATATTTATATACATTTTTTAACTATAATTAAATATTATTTTTATATTAATTATTGAGTATGTAATAATTTCAATTATGTTTCATAAAATATATATGATTAATATTAATTAAATTAGTTATAACATAATAATTTTTAAGGGTGATTTCATATAATACATCCTCTATATTAATAAAATTAAATTAAAAAGATGTAAAAAATCAGTTTAGAATAATTTGAAATAGTTCAAAACGTTATGGTGCGGATATAGCCTGAAATTCAAAATCAAAATCATCCCATATTGTAAAATTCAATACACTTCGATTTGGAAAAAAAGTTAAAAATTAACAGAAATTTTCAGTTTTTCATGTTTTTAGTTTAGTTACTTAGATTGGTTCAAAGTCTCGAGAATTCATGCTCTGCCAGGTAATTCGTTACACAAATACTCTCACAATGCACTGGGTCTGAAGAAATATCAAATCCATGTGGTCTCTAATTTATAGCCTTCTTTTTTAGTTCTAAGAGATTATTTTCACGATTTGAACTTGTGATTTTATATCATAAAGTAATAATATTTACGGCTGCACTAAGACTTTCCTTCATGTATGCTTATGTATACTAAAAGTATCTATAAAGCCTCAAATTTTCTATTTTATTTTTATTTCTACGTCATTACAATTTCTATATAAGCATCTTGATATATAATACAAGGACACTATAAAGATACTTTAAAATTTATGAATTTTATGTTATTTCAATCAATTTAATTATTTTTTTTCTCTTATTTATCCTTCAATTATTATATATATTAACATTAAGAAAAGTTAAAAGATTGTTTAGTTTTGGAAAATACTTTTCATTTTTCATTTTTTAATTTTTAATTTTTTAATTATTTTTCAAAAAGAAAATTAAAAAATTGAAAATATTTTTATTTAATCTTATTTCTTAATTTTTTGTTTTTCAGTTTTTATATGATGTTCTAAATACTTTTATACGAAAAAATTAGAAGAACAATTTCATAATATAAATATACATTTAATATAAATTTTCAATTTAAAATAAAATCAATATTAAATAATAGTTAATATTTTAAATTATTATAAAATCAGTTTAAAAATATTCTCAAATTTCAAATTATGATATAAATAAATAAAATAGATGAATGCAATTAAAAAAAATTAAGAATCAAAGTATAAAAAAATAAAAATAAAAAAACTGTTTGAATTGAAGTAGGAAATAAAAGCTGAAATTTTTAGTATTTTTTAGTATTTTTTTAAAATTTAATTATTAATTAATAATTATAGAAAGAAAATTATTCTCTTATTTTTCAAATGGAAAATAAATTTTGACCAGATAACAAACTCTATTTTTCATTTTTGTTAATTTGTTTTTTGAAAAATGACTTTTTTGAACCGTTAAATGGGCCTTCATATTTTCTTTTTTTACTATAATTTTATTTTTGGGTTTGCCTAATGCCAATTAAAAATCTGAAATAGAAAACTCTCTACTTTATAAGCAACTACAAACCTCTAAATTAAGTCCCAAAATAAATAAGATACCTATTTTTTTCAATACAAAAATAAAAAAAAATAAATTCCCATTAATAAATTAAAACGTATATTTTTAAGAAATAAATAAAATTTTAAAATATACAAAATATACATAATTGAAAAGTTATTAAATCTCTCTTTGAACGTTTTTTACGTAAACAATAAATAATGATAATATAATATGAACAATTTAGTTTTCAGCGAAATACTCATTTTATCTGTCATTTATAGAAAAATATTAAATAACCTTTTATACGAAAATGATAAATAACTTCTATTTGAGAATAATAAATTTTAGTTTGAAAATGACACATAATATTCAAATAAGAAAAGGCGATACTCCATGATAAAAATTTAAATTATAGTCAATTTATTATAAAAAAAATAAAGAAATATGAAAATAAAAAATATCAACACAAAAAGAAAATAAAAATATCAACACAAAAATCAAATAGTAAATAAAAAAATGACAATAAAAGACGAACAACATCACCTGTCAATGAATTTTTAAAAACAAGAAAAAATATATAAAAACTTATAGAAAAAGAAAGTAAAGAATTTTTAAATAAGATATCTAATTTCAAATAAGAGTGATCTCCTATACAAACTTTATTTTACTATTTTTCTTCTAT
Source organism: Garcia nutans (assembly GCA_947685225.1). Lineage (NCBI taxonomy): Eukaryota > Viridiplantae > Streptophyta > Magnoliopsida > Malpighiales > Euphorbiaceae > Garcia > Garcia nutans. The sequence goes on from CANTUV010000002.1 coordinate 37,630,798, forward strand.
ATTTTCAAATTTTGATATGAAATATGGAATTTAGCAAATTCAAATCCACACGTGTATATGTATTTTATACTATTTCAACAGGATGCATATGTATGGTTGGCTATATATGGAAATGAAAATGAACGCTTTTTATATTTAACGACACTTTAAAATAATTTATATGCAATAATTGAATTCAATTAATTATAAAATTTATGTGCTTAAGATAAATTTTAAAAAAATATTTTAATTATATTATTTGAAATAATTGAAAAATAAGAGGAATAAAATTATAAAGAGTCATATACTCATTTTTAATTTAGGCTGGGTTATTTTTGGAATTTGAGTAAAACAATTCGAAATTTTATAAAATTTATTTATTTTTCATGTGATATCATTTTTTCAAAATATTTTTTAATACAAATATTTAATTATATGAATAGTTATACCTTATCAATATGATAATTGGTAAAATAAAATTGGGTTTAATTGTTGTAAAATTTGAGTTTTCAAAATGAGAAAATGGAAATTTTTGTTTTCTTATTTGATAATGTACAGAAATTACAATTTGTTGTACTATTTTTATTTAAATAATTTAATTTAAATGAAAACATATTTACTTTAAAAAAATTTCTGTCTCATATTTTTTAAGAAAAAATTATATTTGATTATTGAAAATAACATGAAATAAAAATCTTGAAATAGTAAATATCATCAATTTCACTTGCATTCACCTTTGTAAAAAAAATTAAAATATTAAATATTAAAATATTAAATATAAATAAAAAAAAATTACCTATAGTATTAGTTTCGGGTCTTGAAAAGAGGATGGTTAGGTATTAATTTATTTTCCATGAAAAGGAAAGAGGGAATTTCCTACCTAATATTGGAGTTGGATTTCCAAAACCAAAAAATTGTATTTTAAACTCATTTTCATACGAAATTGAAAATTTTGATTTGGTATTGTTTTTCAAGTCACACCAAGCCTAAGAATTGAATTAAACTAAATTCAAGTATTCAAATTGGGTTGGATTTTAATATAATTTTAAGTAATTTTGTACTTATTAATAAATTTAAATTAATATAAAATTCTAAAATTTAATTTGAAATTTGAAAAATATTACAGTTTATAAACATACATTAACACATTTAATGTAAGCCAAGCCAAATGATTTACATATTATATGCAATTATATTTACACATTATATGTAAGTATAGTTTCATGAAATGGTAGATACATAAATAAATATTATATATACATATATAATTATAGATTTCACTTTTGGTTTAGTTTGATTTCTTGGAAAATTATACCAAAAATATTTTAAATAAAATTAAAATGTAAGATAGATTTTTTTAGTTTTCTCAAATGAAATCCAATTGTTTAAAAAATAAACTAAATTAAATTATTAAACTTATTTAATAAACTAAATTAAATTATTAAACTTATTTATTTTGGTTAGGATTATTTGTCTATCATGTATATGACAAGGATATAACTCTTATTGAAATTTGTTTCGATCCTCTCCTCGTTGCTGACAAAAATATCTTATTCTTCTAGCTATTGTTATTTGATAAGTCCTCTCAAATCTCAATCAGCAGCTGCCTGCTAGATAATGAAACTTGTTTTTTTTTTTTTATAAATAGAAATGAAAATAAATATCTAAATTATAAAATTACTTTTAAATAATTATATAAAATTAATAGTTAGATCAATTGTTATTTATTATTAAAAATGTATTCCATTTTAATATAAACTAAAATTATTTAAATATATGAATATTAAGAAAATAAATTTATTATGAATCATGTTCTATTCTCAATTTCTCATCATACTAGACTTTATGAAATTGATGTCTTGTTATCTTAAGGCCTAACCTCCTAATAAATTTTTTAAAATACACGTTTTCTCAATTTACACTTTTTTTTGGTTAATTGGTGCAGGATTTTTTTTTTTAAAAATTTAAATCTATCCTTGGATAGGCTAAGAACATTTCCTAACCTACCTGGCAACTGATATGGTAGGCTCACATATTTTTAACTTACTATTCAATTATTTAATTAATCTTTTAATTATTTAATTATTAGTTGTTTATTTATTTAATTTATTGTGAAAAAAAAGAAAGAAAATGGCATCATATTATTTTGGGCCATCAATACAACCTACCTCCCCTTTGTTAAAATAATAATAATAATAATAATAATAATAATAATAATAATAATAATAATAATAATAATAATAATAATAATAATAATAATAATAATAATAACTCGTGGCTTCCCTTTCTAACTCCAATGCAACAAGCTAACGGAACTAGGGTGCAAATCTCTGCATAACCCTCGAAAATTATCTCCACCAAATTCTTTGGACGTTCTTTGGGCTCCTTATGATCTACTGCAAACGCCATTTCCTATTGAGTATCAGAGTTTAAAGAATCAATTATACCCTTCGGTCTCCTTTATTGAGGATAAGTCTAAACTATAACTGTATTAGTTGTATTAGCTGTGAATTAGCGTTTGTATTCTGATCATAGTTATCTTTAGTTTGTATATCGTAGGACTCTGTAGCTATATAACTCTGTAATCAGTTCACTTAATATTATTGATTATTCAATCTTTCATATGGTATCAGAGCCATAAAATTCTCTTAACGAGTTCTACATTGATCTAATTTCTTCTAAATTTATTTTCGATATGACTGCTTCTTCTTCAACTACAGTTATTCAGATTAATGCTCCTACGCATTTTCCTATCAAACTGACGCAAGATAATTTTCCAGTTTGGAGGAAACAGGTTCAATCCACCCTGATTGGGCTTGATTTGATGGGATTTCTTGATGGTTCACACTCGGCACCATCTCAATTTCTCAGTGACAAAGAGAATACTCCCAATCCATCTTATGCAATTTGGTATCGACAAGATCATGTGCTTGTTAGTGCCCTTCTAGGTAGCTATTCAGAGACTATTCAGCCACTGATCTCGTCTGTTAATTCAGCGAAAGAAGCCTGGGATCGTTTGAATCAAAGTTATGCTAATGCGTCGCGCTCCAGAATTCTTTCTCTTAAGACACGATTGGCGCAGAACTCTAAAGGGAGCAAGGCTGTTGCGACTTATCTCAATGAGATGCGAGCCATCGCTGATGAGTTAACTCTTACTCAAAATCCAGTTTGTGATGAAGACTTGATCGTATATATCATTACACAATTGGGGGACGAATACAAACCTCTCGTTGCTGCTCTAAAGGTTCGTGAATCTGCAATATCTTTTAATGATTTATTTGAGAAGCTAACTGATTTTGAGAGAGAATTGAAAGAAAAAGAGCAGGCAGCTGTTCCTGCAATTGCTACTGTGAATTACACACAACGATCTGACACTAAGGTTCAGAATGGTGGTTTTAATCGATATAATCATTTCTCCAATTCTCATCGTGGACGAGGTGGATATGGCAGTAATAATTCACGACGCAATAATTCTCGAAATAATTACAGATCTGATGTAGTTTGTCAATTTTGTCAATTTACTGGTCATGCTACAGCTGAGTGTCGCAAGCTTGCACGATTTTTGAAAGAAAATAACATGACTGTACGATCTGATACACCATCAGCTGCTGCTCCTACGCCATCAGTTAATGCTACTTCTGCGATGTCCGTTTCATCTTTGCAACCATGGTTATTTGATAGTGGAGCCTCACATCATGTTGTTTCTAATCCTAATGTGTTGCAGGGATACTCCGATTATGGTGGACCTGATGAGGTTTTCTTGGGAGATGGTACAAGTTTGTCTATTTCTCATGCTGGTTTTACTAATATTTCTACACAATCAAAGACTTTATCTCTTCCTCATGTGCTTTGTGTACCTAATTTACGCAAGAATCTGATTTCTATTGCAAAATTATGTCGTGCTAATAATGTTTCTGTGGAATTTTTCCCTTTTTATTTTGTTGTGAAGGATCTGCGCACGGGGGCGTCTCTACTACGAGGCAAGAACATTGATGATATTTATTATGCTCAATTTCCAAAGCAGTTAGTTCCATTGTCTTCTCCGTTGTCTGTTCGTCCTCAATTGAATGTTACTACTCATCCGTCGCTGCTTTCTGCCTGGCATCACAAGCTTGGTCATCCTTCGAATAAAGTTCTTTATTTAGTACTTAAAAGTCATGGTCTTGAGTCACTGTTAAAGTCTGTTTCGACATTTCATTGTATTGCTTGTTCTATGAGTAAAAGCCATAAATTGCCATTTTATGAAAATTCTCTTCATAGTACCAAACCATTGCAACTTATATATACTGATGTTTGGGGGCCAACAGCAACATCCATAGATGGGTATTCATATTATGTCACATTTATAGACCATTTTACTAAATACATATGGATCTATCCCATGAAGAAAAAATCAGAAACACATGATTTGTTTATAGGATTCCAGAAGCTTGTTGAAAATTATTTTCAAACAAAAATAGTGTTTGTATTTTCTGATAATGGTGGTGAGTATCAAAAACTCAAACATCATTTTCTTAGTTCTGGAATTTCGCATTATACTACGCCACCCCATACTCCGGAACATAATGGCACCGCTGAAAGGCGACATCGATATATTGTTGAAACTGCTTTATCTTTGTTAAATTATGCTACTCTACCACTTACTTATTGGTCTTATGCATTTCAGGCTGCTGTCTACCTTATAAACAGGCTTCCCTCTTCTGTGCTTGCTTTTCAAACACCATATTCAAAACTGTTTGGTAAATCACATAATTTCCAGCGTCTTCAGCCTTTTGGATGTCTATGTTTCCCGTGGCTTCGTCCTTATAACTCTTCAAAGCTTCAATCCCGGTCTGTTCCATGTCTCTTTTTAGGATATTCAACTACTCAATCTGCTTATAAGTGTCTTGATCCAGTTTCCAATCGTCTATATATTTCACGACATGTTAAATTCGTACCTCATGTTTTTCCTTCCAATGAATGTAATAAACATCATCAATATTCTTTTTTGTTTCGAGATTTCTCTTGTGCAGGTTTGACGCAGCAAGGAACATTATTAACTGATGCTCCGACAGCAAATTTGCCACAGTCTGGTTTGTCTCCAATAGTGCCTGTTCAGTCAGATTTTTCGGCGCCGGTTGAATCCACTTCTACTGATTTAGTTCTGCTTGCGAGTCAGTCTATACAACCTGATACTATTCCTCATTCTGAGTCTGAACTGGCTGTGCAAGCTGAGCACCAAACTGAGAGTGCTATTGTTCCAATTTCGGCTGCAGCTCCATTCGCCACTGATTCAATTTCGACAGAATCTCAGCCTGTTGTTGCCTAGAGATCGCAGCGTGTTCGAAAATTGAATACCAGGTATTACAATGATGCTTTTGTAAATATTGTTACTAAATATCCGCTGCAAGAGGCTCTCGAACCGCATACAGTTAAGCAAGCTTTACAAGATCAGAAATGGAGGCAGGCTATGGACTTGGAATACAATGCATTACTTCAAAATGCTACTTGGGAGCTGGTTCCTCAATCCACACACATGCCCATTGGATGTAAATGGGTTTTCTGGGTCAAGAGAAAGCCAGATGGTACTGTTGATAAATATAAAGCGTGCTTGGTGGCTAAGGGTTTTTTGCAAGAGCCAGGTCGAGATTACTTTGAAACCTTTAGTCCTGTGACTAAACCTGTAACAATTCGGGTTGTTCTGAGCATAGCAATTTCTCATGGCTGGTCACTAAGGCAGTTGGATGTTAACAACGCCTTTTTACATGGTACTCTTTATGAAGATGTTTATATGGTGCAACCTCCAGGGTATGTTCACAAAGATTTTCCGGATTATGTTTGCAAATTGAGGAAATCGCTTTATGGTCTTAAACAAGCGCCACGGGCATGGTATAATGAGTTATCCTCATTTTTAGTTTCTCTTGGTTTTCGAAAGTCCATGGCTGATGCATCTTTATTAGTCTATAGTAGCAAGGGTGTTATTGCTTACTTCCTCATCTATGTCGATGACATTGTGTTGACTGGAAATAATACAATCTTTTTGAATGCTTGTGTGCAGCAGCTGTCTGTTCGTTTTTCAATTAAAGACTTGGGGCAACTTCATCATTTTCTTGGTGTTGAAGTGATTTCGACAAAATCTGGTCTCTTTTTATCTCAGCATCGACATATTTCTAATTTATTAGTTAAATTTCATATGACAGGAGCTAAGGAAGTACATACACCTATGTCTACAAGTGAGAAGTTAACACTCGTTGATGGGTCTTCCTCTGTTGATGCTACTTCATATCGCCAAATTGTAGGTTCTCTACAATACTTGGCTATTACTGGACCTGATGTTTCTTTTGTGGTAAATCGATTGTCTCAGTTTATGCATGCTCCAACTCAACTACATCTTCAAGCTCTAAAGCGGGTCTTGAGATATCTCAAAGGTACTATTCATTATGGTCTCTTTCTTAATCGGCAATCCAAGCATATTCTTTCTGCCTTTTCTGATTCTGATTGGGGAGGAGCTTTGGACAAAGGAAGATCAACAACAGCTTATGTATTGTATCTTGGCTCTAATATTATCTCATGGAAGTCTGCTCGACAGAAAACGGTGTCTAGGTCGTCGATTGAAGCCGAATATAAAGCTTTGGCTAATGCGGCAGCAGAAGTAATTTGGGTACAACATTTATTATCTGATCTTGGTATGCCTATTTCTCATGCACCAACAATATATTGTGATAACATAGGTGCTACATATTTTTGTTCAAATCCTATGTATCATACAAAGATGAAGCATCTGGCCTTAGATTATCATTTTGTACGTGAGCGACAAGCTGCTGGTCAACTTCGTGTGTTACACATTAGTAACAAAGATCAAATTGCAGACATGTTGACTAAGCCTCTTGGCAGAACTCTCTTTGTTAAATTTCGATCCAAGATTGGAGTCTCCAATGGATCCTCCATCTTGCGGGGGCGTATTGAGGATAAGTCTAAACTATAACTGTATTAGTTGTATTAGCTGTGAATTAGCGTTTGTATTCTGATCATAGTTATCTTTAGTTTGTATATCGTAGGACTCTGTAGCTATATAACTCTGTAATCAGTTCACTTAATATTATTGATTATTCAATCTTTCATATCCTTATGGCCATCAACGTCGGTGATGATAGAACTTAAAGGTAGTAGTTTATTATAATAAAGCACCTCCTGCATTGCAGTTGATCTTTAAAATTCTTGGTCAACAACATTGCTTTAGTCCATCTTATCTGCATATCAGAAAAATTTAACATATAAAATTTATTGCTTAGTGGTATTTATATATTTTTATATTGTAATACCCCTTCCCGACCTACATATGTAAGCTGAGTAGAGGCGCCACACTAACCTAATGTTGCTACCAATTTTACTTAGTCAAATTTTAGTTCCGATTTTTTTTTTCAAAAATTTTGCCATAGTTTCGCCTAAAAATTGAGTCCCAAGTGTCGACAAAACCGGTTTTTTTCTTATTTTTAAAAACATTTTACACAACCCAATGCAAACAAAATCATTCTCAGTACACTCCCAATAAATCCCCCTTGTAACCTCAACTACAACCTGCAAAAAGAATTTACACTTCTAGTACAACATAAAATAAAGGTTTTGTGACAATCCCCCATTTTTAAATATTACACAGCGGAAGTTATAAAATATTTACATATTTACATATTAAACATTTCTTTACAAAATATAAAGAAATATACATGATTGGCAAGTCTACTCTGATCTTTAAGCTCCCAAAATGGATTCAACAAGGTCTACTCTCACTTGGTCTTGAAGAACTCTCGGGTTCAACTCTATCCACTCTATTACCTGCGCGATTAAACACTATCGCGCTAAGCCAATGACTTAGTAAGATAAAACATGCTAATAGTATGTTTTAATGCAATACAATGCCACATATGCTATTAATAAGATCAACATTATAAATATAAAGTTAACACATAATTATGCATTTCACAAATCATAGTCATATGAGCATACCACATTTCAACATCTTTCCACATTCAACATTACTCAATAACCAACATCTTATTTAATTAACTCATAACATTATTTAGGACATTCATATAACCTTGACACCTATGGGCCCAACAAATATTTAATACGATATTCAGAGTTCAGAGTTACTGCTTTGGTTCATAGTCACAATTCTCATAGTGTAACAGACCCAGTCTCTTGGACCATCAACTCAACACATTTGAGGAGATCCTCAACCCGGCAAGACTGTTACAAATCATATATTTCATATTCACAATTCTCATAGTGTAACAGACCCAGTCTCTTGGACCATCAACTCAACACATTTGAGGAGATCCTCAACCCGGCAAGACTGTTACCTTTCATCATTTCTTAGGCATGCCACCCAAATCCAGAACTCTGAAACTGAATAACATATTAAACAAACAATTCATTTATTATATACTTACCATTTCCATTCTCAAATTCTCATCACATTTAGGCAAACATGCCTTCTTTCTTTCAATATCATCATCATAGCCAATCACAATGGCATTGTCTCATATCATGTCTTATTTGAATTATCATTTCAATTTCAATGTATATCATTCATGAAACACATAACCATTCACAATGCATAACATAACATTGCTCAATCTCAACAATGCAATTAGGGCAAAGAACAATTGATATGATTCATATAAATAATACATTCTGGTTTTAGACTCCATTTTATCCTTATTTTGAAAAATTGTATAAAATAATATACTTGACTAAAAATTCTAAAATTTTTACAGAATTTAGTTTTGTATCTTAAAATCATCCCTTTAAAATTTCAGATCAAACTGAACACAAAATCTTGGTCAAATAGTTCACCTAACCAGACTGCCCCAATTGCCCTGCATCCTGGCAGCAGTTCTGAACTTTGTGAATTCCATAAATCAAATTCAATCAACGTGGTTCCAAATTATTTTTCTCAAATACTAGACTCACTAAGCAACAACATATCCAAAATTCAATTGAATATGATTTTTCTACATTTTATTAAAAATCCCGAAATAGAGCTGTCTCAGTTAAGGTACCTGCTGGAACAGGTCTAATAAAAATAATCTTTCTAAACTCATAACCATTCCAAAATCGAATCAACATATTTTTCAGTCATTCTAGACTCATAGAGGCACAACATATCAAAAATTCACTTCAAGAACATTTTTCTAAAATTAATTAAAAATCATACAAGTCACAGCCTTTACTAATCCTAAAACAGAAACAATTTCACTAAACACCAATCTTACTCTTCCATCACCCACACCAACCCAACTTCTCATCTATCAAGCAAAATCAATACTTACAATCATACCATAAGCAACTTAATCATACCACTTCAAAAGAATTGAAGAAATTAGAGAAAAGATCTTACCTTAGTTAAAAACTTCTTAAATCAACACTTGAACACTTAATCTTTCTTCAATTTAAGCTTGAAATCATCAAAACCATCACTTGTCTCTTTCTTTCTCTTTGGCTATGGAGGGCCGGCCATCAACAAGAAGAGGAAGAAGAAATGATGAAGAAAACACAAGTCAAACCTTCTTTAAATATCCACCATGTGATTTTATCCAAGCAATTACCAAAGTGCCCTTATTCACATAATTATCTTTTTGTCTTATATGTGCCCAATTAAGTAATTTACCAATCTCAAATAAATATCTTCTCTTGCATTGACCAAGCCTTTTGACCACTTTATATGTCATATATATTAACATATACACAACATATAAATTTGTCTCTAAACCCTATTTCTTCCCAAAATACATATACATATACTTTCTCTTCTCAATTTCTTTTCTCTTACAATTTAACACATATATTCAATCCAATATATAACAATAACAACAACAACAATATGCAAAACTTCTAGGGCATAAATGAGGATATTACAATTCTCCCCCTCTAAAAAGAAAATTTCGTCCTCGAAATTACCTGATATCAACTCTGAAACAACTGCGGATACTGTTCTCGCATGGATTGTTCACTTTCCCAAGTTGCTTCTTCTTTTCCATGATTTTTCCACAAAATCTTCACCAATGGCACTCTCTTGTTTCTCAACTCTTTCACTTCCCGTGCCAAGATAGCAATTGGTTCCTCTTCAAATGTCAAGTCTGGACTCACTTCAATAGATTCAAATGGCAACACATGAGATGGATCCGACCTATATCTCCTCAACATAGAAACATGGAATACATTATGAATACGATCCAACTCAGGTGGCAAAGCAAGTCGATACGCCACTGGCCCAACTCTTTTTAACACTTCATACGGCCCAATGAAACGAGGACTCAATTTTCCTTTCCGACCGAACCTCAAAATCTTCTTCCAAGGAGACACTTTCAAAAATACCTTATCTCCAACATCAAACTCTATATCTCTCCTCTTCAGATCTGCATAAGACTTCTGTCGGTCTGAAGCTGCTTTTAACCTGCCTCGAATCAACTTTACTTTTTCTTCAGTTTCTTGAATCAAATCAGGACCAACCAACTTATTATCTCCAAGCTCATTCCAACAAAGAGGTGTCCTACACCGTCTGCCATACAATGCTTCAAACGGTGCCATACCAATGCTGGATTGGTGACTGTTGTTGTAAGCAAACTCCACAAGAGGTAAAAACCTATCCCAACTTCCAGAGAAATCGATGACACAGCTTCTCAACATGTCCTCAATAATCTGTATCACCCTCTCTGACTGTCCATCCGTCTGTGGATGAAAAGCAGTGCTGAAGTGCAGTCGAGAACCCAAAGCACTATGCAAACTCTTCCAAAATCTGGAAGTAAACCTGGGATCTCGATCAGACACTAAAGAAGTTGGAACACCATGCAGTTTCACAATCTCATGGATATACAGCTCAGCCAATCTCTCCAAAGAGTAATCCATTCGAACCGGAAGGAAATGAGCTGTTTTAGTCAATCTATCCACAATCACCCATATGGCATCATGCTTCTTTTGTGTCAATGGCAAACCAGACACAAAATCCATTGTCACTCTTTCCCACTTCCATTCTGGCACTGACAATGGTTGAAGCAACCCGGTTGGAACTTGATGCTCTGCTTTAACCTTCTGACAAGTGAGACATTTCGACACAAAATCTGCAATGTCTCTCTTCAAACCAATCCACCAATAATGCTGTCTCAAATCATGATACATCTTCGTATTACCCGGATGCATAGCAAACATTGACTGATGAGCTTCTTCTAAAATGACTCTTTTCAAATCAGCATCATCAGGTACACACAATCGGTTCTTAAACCAGAGACTCCCATCATCTTTCACAACAAAATCTCTAGTCTTCCCATTCTGACAATCTGAAATAATCTTCTGAATTTTCTTATCAGCCAATTGAGCCTCTTTGATCTGATCCAACAAAATCGGCTTCAATTGCAACTGTGCCAATAATGCACCATCAACACAAGGTACAAAACTGGCATGCAATGCTCTCAACTCAACAAGCAACGAGAGCGAGTAAACTGTTAAACCAGCTAAAGACTTCCGACTCAAGGCATCAGCAACAACATTTGCTTTACCTGGATGATAGTCAATCAAGCAATCGTAGTCTTTAATCAATTCTAACCATCTCCTCTGACGAAGATTGAGTTCTTTCTGGACACCCAAATACTTCAAACTCTTGTGATCAGTGTAGATGAAACATTTCTCCCCAAACAGATAATGGCGCCAAATCTTCAATGCAAAAACAATGGCAGCCAATTCCAAATCATGGGTCGGATAGTTAAGCTCATGCGGTTTCAACTGTCGAGATGCATAAGCTATAACTTTCCCTTCCTGCATCAATACACACCCCAAACCTCTATGTGAAGCATCACTGTAGATCACATATGGTTTGCCTTCAACAGGTAAAGTTAAAACATGCGCTTGAGTCAACATTTCTCTCAACTGCTCAAAGCTAGCCTGACACTGATCCGTCCACACAAATCTCACTCCCTTACGAAGCAATCTGGTGAGTGGAGTAGTTATCAAAGAAAACCCTTTCACAAACCGCCGGTAATAGCCTGCCAAACCCAGAAAACTTCTAATCTCTGTCACTGATTTAGGTGGATTCCAATTCAATACAGCTTCAACTTTGCTCGGATCAACTTTAATGCCTTCTGCTGAAACAACATGTCCGAGAAAAGCTACCTGATCCAACCAGAACTCACACTTCGACAATTTAGCAAACAACTGCCTCTCTCTCAAAATCTGCAACACAATCCGCAGATGCATATCATGTTCCTCCTCATTCCGCGAATACACCAGTATATCATCAATGAAGACCACTACAAACTGATCCAAATAGGGCCTAAACACCCTATTCATCAAATCCATGAAAGCTGCAGGTGCATTCGTCAGACCAAAAGGCATAACTAAAAATTCATAATGCCCATACCTGGTCCGAAAGGCGGTCTTAGGAACATCTTCAGCTTTGACTCTCAACTGATGATACCCAGATCTCAAATCAATTTTGGAGAACACTGACGCTCCCTTCAACTGATCAAAGAGATCATCGATTCTAGGCAAAGGATATTTATTTTTAATAGTCACTTTATTCAATTGCCTATAATCGATACACAACCTCATAGTACCATCTTTCTTTTTCACAAATAGAACAGGAGCTCCCCAAGGAGAAACACTGGGGTGAATAAATCCTTTGTCCAACAACTCCTGTAATTGCACTTTCAACTCCCTCAATTCTGCCGGTGCCATTCTATAAGGAGTAATAGAGATAGGAGTGGTACCAGGCAACAATTCAATACCGAACTCCACCTCTCTCTCAGGAGGCAATCCTGGCAACTCCTCTGGAAACACATCTGGGAACTCTGCAACTGTGGCAATGCTATCAATGGGAGAACTTCTTACTCTAGTATCTACCACATGAGCAAGATAGGCTTCACATCCCTTTCTAATCAACCTCCTGGCTGCAACAGCTGAAACAAATAAGGAGGCTAGCTGTTCCTGCTCATTAGATACTATCACCTCTCTACCATCAACAGTTTTCAAAGAAACAATTTTCTTCTTACAATCTACCACAGCTCCATGTCGAGATAGCCAATCCATACCTAAGATCACATCATATTCCTTAAATGGCATCTCAATCAAATCCCCTAAGAACTCCTCACCCTGCACCACTACTGCACTATCTCTATGCACCTTACTCACAACCACACTATGCCCTAACTGATTTGTCACCAACACATCAAATCCTAGGGACTCAGCATGCAAATCAGAGACAGGCAAAACAGATACACTAACATATGAATGCGTGGAACCCGGATCAATCAAAGCAAGTACTGGAGTATTAAATAAAGAAAAAGTACCAGCTATGACTGCCGATGTATCTGGCTGCCTCTGCATAACATACATCCTCTGGGAAGATCCAACCTACTCTGGTCTACCCTCCCTGGATGTAGCACCTCCTCTAGAACTGAATCCTGGTCTACCTCCCCGGCTGGCACCTCTGCCTCCTCTGCCTCCCCTCACACTAGCTCGAGAAGCAGCAGAATCCACTGGCATCAGCTCCTGCCTCTCAGGACAGTCTCTCACAAAGTGGTCAGGTGATCCACACCTGAAGCATACAGCTAATCTACTGTACCTCCAACAAACGCCCCCATGTCTTCCACCACACTGGTCACACACAGGTAAGGTGGATCTCTGAATTCCATGAGTAGGAGCACTCGCTACCGAAGCTGCAGGTCTAAATCTCTGCCTCTGGAACTGCACTGACCTACCCGCTGGTCTCTGGCTCCTACTACTCCGAGGAACAAAACTTCCTCTACCCCTCTTTGCAGAAGAAGACCCTGCCTCAAACTGGGGCCTCCTAACCCTAACCTCTTCCTCTGACGCAGCTGCAATAACTTGAGCTCGCTCTACACTTCGAGCTGCTGCCACAAGCTGTGAGAAATCCTGATATCTGGATCCAGCCACTAAGCACATGATCGAGGGCCTCAATCCCTCCTCAAATCGCCGACATCTATCAATCTCATCAGCAATGATGCCCCCAGCATACTGGCTCAGTCGAATAAACTCCACTTCATACTCAGTTACGGTCCGATGATCTTGCTTCAAATCTAGAAACTCTCTTTTCTTCCCATCTTTATACTCCCTAGGAGTATACTTCAACTCAAATTCTCTCAGAAAATCCGCATAAGACAAGGTTGGTGGATCATCCATAGAATGGGGCACTGTCTTCCACCAGTCGTAGGCATCATTCTGTAGCAAAGATCTTGCATAGTCAAACTTCTCCTCTGAAGTGGCTTGCAACTGCACAAATACCCTCTGAACTCTATCAAGCCACTGTTCTGCTACAGCCGAATCAACTGTACCAAAGAAATCCTCTGCTCCATATTTCCTTAGCTTATCATAGTGCCTTACTGGTACTGAAGGCTGAGGGGGTGGTGGCGGTGGCTGTGGTTGCACAGGTGCTTGTCTCATAGCTTCCATCATAAGCCTAAACCAGGCTGGCGGAACCTCCTCCCCAGCTGGTCTACCGGACACCGAAGCAGGTGCCTCCTCAACACTATCAACCCTAGCTCCCTCAGCAGGAGCAATACTCTCGGCACTACCCTCAATCGACTGACGTGAGTGAGAATCCATCACAACCTAACACTGCAAACACAGCAGATTATATCTTATTAAAGATCAGAGACTGCCAATCTCAAACGTATATGTTATTCAAAACCACTTTTTAAGTAAAAATATTATTTTTATTACATTTTACCTAGGTTGAGAATCTCAAACCTAGGCTCTGATACCAAAAATTGTAATACCCCTTCCCGACCTACATATGTAAGCTGAGTAGAGGCGCCACACTAACCTAATGTTGCTACCAATTTTACTTAGTCAAATTTTAGTTCCGATTTTTTTTTTCAAAAATTTTGCCATAGTTTCGCCTAAAAATTGAGTCCCAAGTGTCGACAAAACCGGTTTTTTTCTTATTTTTAAAAACATTTTACACAACCCAATGCAAACAAAATCATTCTCAGTACACTCCCAATAAATCCCCCTTGTAACCTCAACTACAACCTGCAAAAAGAATTTACACTTCTAGTACAACATAAAATAAAGGTTTTGTGACAATCCCCCATTTTTAAATATTACACAGCGGAAGTTATAAAATATTTACATATTTACATATTAAACATTTCTTTACAAAATATAAAGAAATATACATGATTGGCAAGTCTACTCTGATCTTTAAGCTCCCAAAATGGATTCAACAAGGTCTACTCTCACTTGGTCTTGAAGAACTCTCGGGTTCAACTCTATCCACTCTATTACCTGCGCGATTAAACACTATCGCGCTAAGCCAATGACTTAGTAAGATAAAACATGCTAATAGTATGTTTTAATGCAATACAATGCCACATATGCTATTAATAAGATCAACATTATAAATATAAAGTTAACACATAATTATGCATTTCACAAATCATAGTCATATGAGCATACCACATTTCAACATCTTTCCACATTCAACATTACTCAATAACCAACATCTTATTTAATTAACTCATAACATTATTTAGGACATTCATATAACCTTGACACCTATGGGCCCAACAAATATTTAATACGATATTCAGAGTTCAGAGTTACTGCTTTGGTTCATAGTCACAATTCTCATAGTGTAACAGACCCAGTCTCTTGGACCATCAACTCAACACATTTGAGGAGATCCTCAACCCGGCAAGACTGTTACAAATCATATATTTCATATTCACAATTCTCATAGTGTAACAGACCCAGTCTCTTGGACCATCAACTCAACACATTTGAGGAGATCCTCAACCCGGCAAGACTGTTACCTTTCATCATTTCTTAGGCATGCCACCCAAATCCAGAACTCTGAAACTGAATAACATATTAAACAAACAATTCATTTATTATATACTTACCATTTCCATTCTCAAATTCTCATCACATTTAGGCAAACATGCCTTCTTTCTTTCAATATCATCATCATAGCCAATCACAATGGCATTGTCTCATATCATGTCTTATTTGAATTATCATTTCAATTTCAATGTATATCATTCATGAAACACATAACCATTCACAATGCATAACATAACATTGCTCAATCTCAACAATGCAATTAGGGCAAAGAACAATTGATATGATTCATATAAATAATACATTCTGGTTTTAGACTCCATTTTATCCTTATTTTGAAAAATTGTATAAAATAATATACTTGACTAAAAATTCTAAAATTTTTACAGAATTTAGTTTTGTATCTTAAAATCATCCCTTTAAAATTTCAGATCAAACTGAACACAAAATCTTGGTCAAATAGTTCACCTAACCAGACTGCCCCAATTGCCCTGCATCCTGGCAGCAGTTCTGAACTTTGTGAATTCCATAAATCAAATTCAATCAACGTGGTTCCAAATTATTTTTCTCAAATACTAGACTCACTAAGCAACAACATATCCAAAATTCAATTGAATATGATTTTTCTACATTTTATTAAAAATCCCGAAATAGAGCTGTCTCAGTTAAGGTACCTGCTGGAACAGGTCTAATAAAAATAATCTTTCTAAACTCATAACCATTCCAAAATCGAATCAACATATTTTTCAGTCATTCTAGACTCATAGAGGCACAACATATCAAAAATTCACTTCAAGAACATTTTTCTAAAATTAATTAAAAATCATACAAGTCACAGCCTTTACTAATCCTAAAACAGAAACAATTTCACTAAACACCAATCTTACTCTTCCATCACCCACACCAACCCAACTTCTCATCTATCAAGCAAAATCAATACTTACAATCATACCATAAGCAACTTAATCATACCACTTCAAAAGAATTGAAGAAATTAGAGAAAAGATCTTACCTTAGTTAAAAACTTCTTAAATCAACACTTGAACACTTAATCTTTCTTCAATTTAAGCTTGAAATCATCAAAACCATCACTTGTCTCTTTCTTTCTCTTTGGCTATGGAGGGCCGGCCATCAACAAGAAGAGGAAGAAGAAATGATGAAGAAAACACAAGTCAAACCTTCTTTAAATATCCACCATGTGATTTTATCCAAGCAATTACCAAAGTGCCCTTATTCACATAATTATCTTTTTGTCTTATATGTGCCCAATTAAGTAATTTACCAATCTCAAATAAATATCTTCTCTTGCATTGACCAAGCCTTTTGACCACTTTATATGTCATATATATTAACATATACACAACATATAAATTTGTCTCTAAACCCTATTTCTTCCCAAAATACATATACATATACTTTCTCTTCTCAATTTCTTTTCTCTTACAATTTAACACATATATTCAATCCAATATATAACAATAACAACAACAACAATATGCAAAACTTCTAGGGCATAAATGAGGATATTACATATATTGCCACATAAAGGCTTTAAAGTTTTTTCCTTAGACTTCACTAATATAATTTAAAGCTTAATGCCACTAAGTGTGTTTTTGAAGCAGTCTTAAGGGTATTTTTGGGACACATGGTTAGTTGACGGAGCATCAAAATTGGCACAGCAAAATCAAGTGCAATCTTGGATATGCTAGCACTACAAATAGAGAAAGAAATAAGAGGCTTTCTTGGGTGTCTGTAATACAATAGCCGATTTATCTCCATTCAACCAAAGTTTGTGGAATGATTTTCAAACTACTTAAAGGCAGGGGCGAAGTTACATATAAGAGAAGGGGGGCAATTGCCCCCCTTCTCTTTTTTTTAAAAAAAATATATATACATATATTTATATATATATATAATTATTAAAAATTATAAAATATTTTATATACCCCTCAAAATTTTTAATTACTCCTATTTTTTAACTTATGCAAAAAGAAAAAAAATAAATTCTAATAAATTATTTTATCCTCATGTATTATTTTTCTTTTAAAAAAATGATATTCCTCAAATACAAAAAGAAGAAAGAAAAAAGAAATTAAAAAAGTGACAACCTCTTCAACTAAATTAATTTAAACACATTCAATTAGTCAAAAGATTATAAAAAAAATTAAAAGTTTAATAAAAAATAATGAAAATTGAAAAAAAAATACAAGTTTAAAATTTTTTACTTCTAATCTTATTTGATGATTTTTGCTTCAACTATTTATTAAAAGATTACTTTTATAATTTAATATTTTTTTTTATTTTTTTATATAAAATTAGTTAAATTTAGAAATATGCACGTATATGATTAGTTTATTTTTTTATATAAAAAAAGATGCATTATTGATAGATTAACAAATTTATAAGATGATAATTATATATGAATAATATAATGAGAATAAAAAGAGACCGATAGTGGTGAAACTAAGACTTTAAAAAAGACACATTGTTGAAAAGGAGGAGAATTCATTTAAAAAATTAAAATAAACATATATATATATATATATATTAAAGTTTTTAAAACCTTTTATTTGCCCCCCTTAAAATTTTAAGTTATCTTCTTATCTAAGAAGAGAAAAACATATAAATTCTAAAATTTTTAACAAAAATATAAAATTTTATCTTTATTTTTTATTTTTTTGTATTTAATTCTTTTTTTCTTTAAATTTTATTTTATTATTTATACTTTTAATATTCTTTGATGATTTTTGAATCAATTATACTCCCTCTGTTCCACTTTAAGTGGCCCATTCTCTATTTTTACACATATTAAGAAAATTATTGATTTGTATAAATTTCATAAAAATATAAAATAATTTTCCTTTAATACCCTTCTTGCTATTTTCCCTATTTAATGTATTATTATTGGAAAACGAAATAGTCAAACTATTAATTTGATCTTTTATACTACTCATTTTCAAGTACACTGAAGATATTCACGAATAAGGGTAGGATAGGAAGGAAAAATAATTGTCTTGAAATAGGCCACTTAAATTGAAAAAAATAAAAATTGAAAAAGGGTCACTTAAAGTGGAACAGAGGGAGTATTTGTTAAAAAATTATTTTTTATACTTTTTTTGATTATTTTTTAACTAATAAAAATGTCTTATTAATAGATTAATAAATTTATTAAATAATTATTATATAGACAGAATTTAAAAAAAAAAAAATTTGCCCCCCTTATAATATAACCTTGGCTTCGTCTCTGCTTAAAGGGCACACCAACAGAATGGAATGAAAATGCCAGTAAGCTTTTGAAAAAATAAAACAATACTTGTTAAGCCCATCAATGCTACAACCCTTTAGGCTTGGAGATCCTTTGCTTTTATATTTATTAGTTACTATAAAGGTAATGGGAACCATGTTAGCCCAATATGAAGAGGGAACATGGAAGGAGTTTGCAATCTACTGCCAATTTAACTAATTTGCCTTTAGGAATTTCAAGGTCACGTATGTCTAGGGGTGGTCATGAGATTATTCTAGCATTCTTAAGATGGTTTCATGCCTCTAAACATAAAATTTACTGTGAAATTGGTGAAATTCTTCTTTAAAGAAATGGCCAATGCTAGGAGTGTCACAGTTGCACCTCTTGGTATCACGGTCATTCCTGTGGCCATGAAACTTTCTATAAGAATGTGTAACTTCGTGGACTTAAGGGCGTGATCGTACTGACTATGTATGAACCCCTAGTTTTGCACTTATATTAAGGTGCATATAATCATGATTCTAAAATTCTCAATTTTGTATTTGAGGAAAAATCATCAATTTTACTCCTAAATGAAAGCCCACGTGATAACAAATCTAATGCAACTTGGATCTCGCAAATCGGAGGTCAAACGGGTCCAAAAAGACAAAAATAAGTTGCGTCCGAGCTGCCTAACGACATTTTTTGTCCAATTCTTTCACTATAAATAGAGGTTTTCTTCTTTAGAAAAATGGAAACAAAAATTAATGAGCCAGTTGCTCTCAAAATTGCTCCAAAAATACCAAAAATTTTACCCAAATTCTCTAAAAAATCTAAAAGTTCTACAAAAAAATTACTTTTTCAATTTTTTCATCAAGGAATTAATCTTGTAAATTAATTTTTCCAATTAGATTTAGTTCCATAAATTTATTTTCTTCATAATAAATCAAGAAATTCCATTAAGCCCAAGGTTTCATTAAAGAGTGGAAAAATACTTCAGCTTCAGTTCAATTAGGAGAAAATCTTTAAAGAGGGAAATTTCCTAACTCAATCTTTTTTCCAAATTCGATAATAACACCAATTTAAATCAATTAATTAAATCCCTTTGCAATTAAAGGCATGAACTACTTATTGGTCTGGTTTTCATTCAAATAAAATAAGTAAGCATACTTTATAATTTCACTCCAGATAGCGAGCTCTCACTTAAAAACCATAAAATTGGTCCATTTAAATTTATTTAAATTAATTTTCTTTAATTTCACAATTTAATTTACTGCAATTTAATTTTGAATGAATGAAAATTGCATTCATTCATTATTATTTGTTGAAGTTAGCTTAGTTTGAGATTTGTGCTTGACCTAGAACCTATAAAGGCCAGAGTCAAAGTTCCCCTATATATGTAATTTAGGATTATAGTCAATTTAATTTCCTCACACTATGATTGTCATATTTATTATTGCTCAAGCATAAATATGATTATCATTCATATTATTCTTGTCATCACATAAAATCAATTTTTTTTTCTAAAAAAAAGTTAAGATTTAATTAAAGGAGAGTATTTTCTTTTTTTAAAATTACTTAAAACCTAACTTGGAACCTATCATGATAGGTTTTGAACTAGTACCTTTTTGGTAAAATTAATTAATTTTTAAGAAGTCAACTAAAATGGGGTTTTTTATGAATTTTTTCCCAAACCAAAATAATATAGTTGGTGACTCTCCATTAATTGTAATATCCCAAAGTATACCTTAAAAGTTTTGGAATATTTATTGTTGTACTTGGATTAATTGTATATGTTTGTTTGGGAAGGGAAGAGTGTATATGTTGTATATATGGTGATATATACAACATATACAAGTCAAATTAAAGGAAGTCAAAAGAAGATAATTAATTGTTTTTAAATTAATTAAATAAATTAAAAGGAAATTAAAATAAGTGGAAGAGAGAAAATTGATTATTCTATTATTAAAATACTTGGTGGAGGTTTTAAAGAGAAGAGTGTTTGACTTGGCATCTTCATTTTCTTCTTCTTTTCTTTCCTTTTCCTTGTTGGCCGGCTCACAAAAGGCAATAGAGAGAAAGAGAGGTTTTGATTTCCAAGCTCAAAATTGAAGGAAGTTTCAAGTGATTAAGTTGGAAATTTAAGAAGTTTCATCAACTTTGGTAAGTTTCCTCTTGATTTCCTTGTTTTATTTTGAGTTGTAATTGAGTTTGATTGTTGATATTTGATAGTATGATTATGTTTGATTGTGGTGTGTTTGAAAGTGTTGAAATTGAATTAAAGATAAGAAGTTAGGTTGGTGTTGGTGTTGGAAGTGTATGAGTTGTGTTTGTGTTAGGGTTGTGAATTGGCGATTGTTGTAGATGTTGAGTTTGAATAATTATTCTTGTAGATCTTCATGATATTGGTGTTTAATGAAGTTAGAAGCATAGAATACATGAGTTTGGTCCAAAACAGAAGCATTTTGGATGCCACGCCCGTGGCCTTTGGCTGCCACGACCGTGGCCATTGGAAGCCATGGCCGTGGGGGTTTTGAGCAAGGGAGGCAGATTCATTTGCTAACCCACGCCCATGGGGTTTGGGAGGCCACGACCGTGGGGTCCTAGAGAGAGATGTTGGCTTGTAGTTTATGATCTATGGGTCTAGCATGATACCAATAAGTGAATAATTGTATTGGAATTCATGTGAATTTGTAATTAAGTGTGTATTATTCCTTTTGGATTAGGTTGTGAAGAGGTTGAATTGCCCTAACCTAAGAGTTGAGGATTCTTGGAAGAGGAAGTGTATAGATTGGTGTAAGTTGTTCTTGAGGTAAGTACAAACTTACATGGTTGCATTCATTTACATGATTTTGAGACTTAACACATTTGGTTACAAATGTGTTAAGTAATCTACTATATTGTTATTACTATTTGATTAATGTTATGATTTGTATAATGTGAAAGATATGATGATCATTCAAAAGGTATGTGCAATGCAATTGGTTATGATGACTACTTTAATGATGAATTGCTTTAAATGTGAATTGTGATATGATGAGATGTGATGCCATTGTGGTTGGCTATAATGATTCAAATGAAATAAATGGGCATGTTTGCCTAGATGATGAATTCAAAATATATGTCCAATGTAATTGGTTATGTATACTCTATTGATGAGATGTGAAGCCATTGTTGTTGGCTATAATGATGCAAATGAGATGATTGAGGCATGGATGCCTAAATGATGATGAGAAAATGAGAATGAAATTGATAATGAAATAATGAATGAATTGTGTGTCTAATGTGTTATTCCATTTTCAGAGTTTTGTTGTTGGTGGCTTGCCTAATAGTAACAATCTCTTGAAGCTAGGTTGGATTTGATCCTTGAAGCCAAATTGGGTTGAAGTTGAGCATGCTTTACTCCCCTTGAAGTTTGGTTGGGTCTAGTCCTTGAAGCCTAGTTGAGATGTTACAACCCTTGAAGCTAGGTTGGGTTTGGTTCTTGAAGCCAAGTTGGGTTGATCCTTAGCATGCTTTGTTCCCCCCTTAAAGCTTGGTTGAGCCTAATCCTTGAAGCCTAGTTGGGATAATGATAATGATAAATGTGATAATTGAACCAAAACATTAACTCTGAAAGTTGAATGGCACATTAGTGTCTTTTGGGCCCATGCTTGTCTTTGTTTAAATGTGATTCATGAATGGTGAAACAAATGAATAATGAGATTCAATGTAAGACTTTAAAATGTGATGTTCTTATGTATTGTTTATAATGTTTGAACATATTACATGTATTGTTTATAATGTTTGAACATATGATATTGGCATTGCATTGAAACATATTATCATTGGGGTTTGTACCACTAAGCCGTTGGCTTAGCGCGATTGTGGTTCATCGCGCAGGTGACAGGGTTGAGCCAGAGAGTTCATCTAGATCGAGTCGAGTCTAGATTTTGAAGTGTTGATTGTGAGCTTAAAGATCAAAGACTGACTGCCAAACATGTATAAATTTTATATTTTGTAAAATTTGAT
The DNA here is from genome assembly GCA_947685225.1 of Garcia nutans. Classification (NCBI taxonomy): domain Eukaryota; kingdom Viridiplantae; phylum Streptophyta; class Magnoliopsida; order Malpighiales; family Euphorbiaceae; genus Garcia; species Garcia nutans. The sequence goes on from CANTUV010000002.1 coordinate 37,653,845, forward strand.
TTTTACATTTATGTATTTGTAAATACCTCTACATTTTCTGCTGCGTATTGAATGAATGTTTTACTTACTGTGTTTTATGATATAACTTAAATGTTTTAAGTTTGCTCATGTTATTGTATAAAGGAATGATTGGTTTGGTTAGTAAACCGTAGCATTCCTATATTCGGTATACGTATATTACAGGTGTGGTAGTATGTAGTGTGCGTATATGGGATATAGGGGTGTTACAATTGTTTTGGTATCAGAGCCTAGGTTTGAGATTCTCAACCTAGGTAAATTGTAAGGAATAAGAAAATTTTGATTTTAAAATGTGATTTTTAAATAAGATACATGCTTTGGTATTGGCAGTTTTTGATCTTTGATGAGGTATATTCTGCTTTGTTTGCAGATATAGGTAGTGATGGCGTCTCAGTCCCGTCAGTCTATAGAAGGTAGTGCTGAGAGCGTAGCTCCTGAAGAAAGCAGAGATGGAGCTAGAGTTGAGAGAGCTTGTGAGGCCTCTGCTCCTGTGCGAGGGAGATCAGCTGCTGATGAGGTTCCGCCGGGTTGGTTACGACACGTGGTAGAATTGTGTAGGCGAGCTCTAGTGTAGCCGCCACCGCCACCACAGCCTCAAGTACCGGTGAGGCATTATGATAAATTGAGAAAATATGGGGCTGAGGATTTCTTGGGCACTACAGATCCTGCAGTAGCTGAGCAGTGGTTGGATAGAGTGCAGAGGGTATTTATCCAGTTGCAAGCTACTCCTGAAGAGAAATTTGATTATGCTAGATCCCTTCTTCAGAAAGATGCTTATGATTGGTGGAAGACGGTTCCTCATGTTATGGATGATCCACCTACGTTGTCTTATGGTGATTTTCTGAGGGAGTTTGAGCAGAAATATACTCAGAGGGAGTATAAGGATGTCAAGAAGATGGAATTTCTGAATTTGAGACAAGATAACCATACTGTGACAGAGTATGAGGTAGAGTTCATCCGGTTGAGTCACTATGCCAGCGGGATTATTTCTGATGAGATTGACCGGTGTAGGAGATTTGAGGAGGAGTTGATGTAACACCCTCATACTCTATATAGGTACTATACATATACCTAGTATACATACAATACGTATATAGAGTGTAAGAATGTCACTTCTAGTTTTAATTTAAAAAAAATCTTATCCAAGTTCAAACAATACTATCTTTAGATTTTAATAACATTTAGTAAATCATTATACATATGAATATATGATTGTGAATAATATAAAAAAATTAAACTTTACATGTATGCATCACCTTCTAGTTGGTCTCAGAACACTCTTACCCTTCTCGTGGCATAACTGCTTGATTTCCCGATCAACCGCATAATCACCTGCGCGATCACACAACCGCGCTAAGCCCGAGAGCTTAGTAATACAAATAAATCATATACACATACAATAGAGAAAATCATATTTTCTTTTTAACTTATTATGTCATTATTTTCTTACCATGTTTTTTCCTTTTTGGCTATACTTTTCATATATATATACTTCTACTAATGTTTTACCAATATACATATTCATACATTTTATTTCAGTAATTCACAATCCAATGACTTATCAAAGTCTTCATGAAACAATATCCACTATTTCCACATTCATATACCATCATATACAATTTACACATCATAAACTCATCATTTCACATAGCTTCTCAAGCTATACTCATCTTCAATAATTCACTTATGTATTGTATGCATCTCATTCCATAGTTATCACTATATATCACACAACATTAATTTCCTTTCATAGTTCACATTAAAACAAGGACAAACATATATCTCATTATTCATTTTCATTATTCAGGAATCACATATATATATATATATATACAAACACACACATGGGCCCAAGAACACTAATATGCCATTCCACTTTCATAGTTAATGTTTTGGTTTAATTATCACATTTATCATTATCCCAACTAGGCTTCAAGGATTAAGGTTCAACCAAGCTTCAAGGGGAACAAAGCATGCTAAGTATCAACCCAACTTGGCTTCAAGAACCAATCCAACCTAGCTTCAAGGGTTGTAACATCTCAATTAGGCTTCAAGGACTAGACCCAACCAAGCTTCAAGGGGAGTAAAACATGTTAAACTTCAACCCAACTTGGCTTCAAGGATCAAGCCCAACCTAACTTCAAGAGATTGTTACTATAGGCATGCCACCAACAACAAAACTCTGAAAATGAATAACATATTAGACACACAATTCATTTATTATTTCCTTATCAATTTCATTTCCAATTGAATCATCATAGCCAATCACAATGGCTTCGCATTTCATTTGAATCATCATAGCCAATCACAATGGCTTCATATATCATTTAGATCATCATAGCCAATCACAATGGCTTTATATTTCATTTGGATCATCATATCTCAATTCATATCATTGCATTTTATCTTTCACATACACAATCATTTATCCCATATACTACACATTTCATATGTCATCATTATAAATCACAAATACATCACATCTTATTTAGTCTCAATTCACATTAGAATATTTCATTATTTACATATTCATAATCAAACACATAAAACATTCATCAAGAATGATCATCATTGATATACACATATATAATTTACCTTATTCTTAGATTTGGAATCCTCAACATACATTTATTTCACATACATTTGAAGTATAGATATAATAATACCTTTGGAGGATTCAACAAGACAAGAATAATCATTAACTAACAAATTTGAGGGACACGGCCAACACCATTTGAGGGACACGGCCAAGCTTGTGGCCGTGTCTCTCAACCATAATTGGCAGTAGTGAACACGGCCAGGCGACACGGCCGTGTCTCTCAACACAATTTCAGGCAGTAGGTGACACGGCTGAGCCAGTGGCTGTGTCTCACAACAAAAATCATACAGTCACAGACACGGGCAAGGGACACGGCCGTGTCTCTCCACAAAAATCTTGCAGTGACAAACACGGGCAGAGAACACGGCTGAGACTGTGATCGTGTCTCTCCAAAATCAAACCAATTCCCTTGACTTGGCCGTGTCTCTCCTTGTTTTTGGCCGTGTCACACATGAATTTAAGCCCCTAACATTTATAAATCCCCTTTGGTTGCACTCAAACACTTCATACATAATATGACACCACACAAATGAACATAATCAATGTCCTAAACACAATTTACATATTTCTCACATTATTCACCTTGCTAAAACACATCAACCAAACATTCAATTCCTTAACACATTTACAAATGAATATGTGTTAAGTTTCAATATCTTATTAATAGATGAATTTAGGTAGTTTACTTACCTTAAGAACCATTCTCAATCTATTCACTTTACCTTCCAAGAACTCTTCACCACTTAACTTAGAGCAATCCACTTCCTTCACAACCTAATTCAAATCAAATAAAAAGATACTTGAATACCAATACAAATATTCAATTATCAAACTCATATATTTTATATTTTCAACTTCCTTAAACACCAACATACATCACTCATATATCAAATACTCAAATCCCCAATTCATTTAACACTAAATCCTTACTCAATAATCTCAACAATTCATCATCATCCTCACAAAAACCTCATCAAATCCAAACTCAAACCATAAAAATCAATATAAAGGAATGAATACTTACTTGGTTAATATGCCAAATCTTCAATAAAAATCTTCAATCCTCTCAAAATCATCATCTCTCTCTCTCTCTCTCTCTCTCGACCAAGCAGAAAAGAAGAAGACGAAGAAGAAGGAGCAGAAGAAGAAAGAAGGTTCTACTTCTTTACTTCGTTCTTATCTTATATATAATAATAATAATAATAATAATAATAATAATAATAATAATAACAGTAACAGTAACAATAACAATAACAATAACAATAACAATAATAATAATAATAATAATAATAATAATAATAATAATAATAATACTTTAAATCTCCACCACATATTCTTTCTTTGACTTTCTTCTTCTCTTTTCTTTTTGTCTTTATTATTATTATTATTAATTAATTATACAATTATATATACAACTCACTTATCCTACACCATTTTATATCCCATGTATATGTGATGTATATGTATATGTCTTACATATATTATCCTTATATTTCACATATATACATAAACATTAAATCCAAATACAACAACAATAACTCCAAAACTCTTAGGGTATATTCCGAGATATTACAGTTGAGGCCCTCTATTATGTGTATTGTTGCTGGATCTCGGTATCAGGAATTTTCTCAATTGGTTGCAGCAGCTAGAAGTGTAGAGAGAGCACAATCTATTGCAACAACTGCTATTGAGGAGGAGACCAGAGTTAGGAGGTCCCAGTTTAAGGCAGGGTCTTCATCTATTAAGAGAGGCCGAGGAAGTTTTGTTCCAAGAATTAGTAGGAGCCAGAGGCAGTCAAGTAGGTCAGTTCAATATCGGAGGCAGAGATCGAGACCTACAGTTTCTGTAGCAAGTGCTCCAACTCCAGTGGTTCAGAGATCTATTCCACCTGTATGTGTTCATTGTGGTAGGACCCATGGGGGTACTTGTTGGAAGATGGGTGGATCAGGAGTATGCTTTAGATGTGGGTCACCAGCTCATTTTATTAAAGATTGCCCTGAGATGCAGGATGATAGACAGACTGATACTGCAGCTTCTCGACCTAATTCTAGCAGAGGTGGTCGAGGGGGCAGAGGTTTTAGTAGAGGTGGTCGACCCAGGATCACTCAGAGAGGAGGCTCTACATCTGAAGGCAGTAGGCCAGATGAGGCTGGGTCTTCTCAGAGAGTGTATGTGATGCAGAGGCAGCCGGATGCTTCAGTAGTCATTGCGGGTACATTTTCTTTATTTGATATTTCAGTTCTTGCTTTGATTGATCCAGAATCTACTCATTCATACATAAGTGCATCTATCTTGCCTGTGTCTGAATTGCATTCAGAGTCCTTAGGATTTGATGTCTTGGTGACAACTCCTTTAAGACATAGTGTTGTGGTGTGTAAGGTGCATCGTGATAGTGCAGTGGTGGTACAAGGTGAGAAATTTTTGGGTGATTTGATTGAAATGCCTTTTAAGGAGTATGATTTGATCTTAGACATGGATTGGTTGTCTAAGCATGGAGCTGTGGTAGACTGTCAAAAGAAATGTGTTACTTTGAGAACCAGTGATGGTAGAAGTGTGATGGTATCTAGTGAGCAGAGATAACTTGCATCCTTGTTTGTGTCAGCAGTTGCAGTTAGAAAGTTGATTAGAAAAGGGTGTGATGCTTATCTTGCTCATGTTGTGGATACCAAAGTAGTGGGTTCTCAACTTGATAGGATACCCACAGTTGCTGAATTTCCAGATGTGTTTCCTGAGGAGTTTCCAGAGTTACCCCCTGAGAGAGAGGTTGAGTTTGGTATCAATTTGTTGCCTGGTACCACTCCCATCTCTATTACTCCTTATCGAATGGCACCTGCTGAGTTGAGAGAGTTGAAGGTGCAGTTGCAGGAGTTGTTGGATAAAGGGTTTGTTCATCCTAGTGTTTCCCCGTGGGGAGCTCCTATTTTGTTTGTAAAGAAGAAGGATGGTACTTTGAGATTATGCATCGATTATAGGCAATTGAACAAAGTGACTATCAAGAATAAGTATCCTTTGCCTCGGATTGATGATCTCTTTGATCAATTGAAAGGAGCAGCAGTGTTTTCCAAGATTGATTTGAGATCAGGGTACCATCAGTTGCGGGTTAGAGCTGAAGATGTTCCTAAGATAGCTTTCCGCATAAGATATGGCCATTATGAGTTTTTAGTGATGCCTTTTGGATTGACGAATGCACTTACAGCTTTTATGGATTTGATGAATAGGGTGTTTAGGCCCTATCTGGATCAATTTGTGGTGGTTTTTATTGATGATATTTTGGTGTATTCACGTAATGAAGAGGAGCATGACAAGCATCTGCGGATTGTGTTGCAGACCTTGAGAGAGAAGCAATTGTATGCTAAGCTGTCGAAGTGTGAGTTTTGGCTTGATCAAGTAACTTTTCTGGGTTATATAGTTTCAGCAGATGGTATAAGAGTTGATCCGAGTAAAGTTGAGGCTATTTTGAATTGGAGTCCACCAATGTCTGTGACTGAAGTTAGAAGTTTTCTAGGTTTGGCAGGCTATTATCGACACTTTGTGAAAGGTTTTTCTTTGATAGCTACTCCACTCACCAGATTACTTCGGAAGGGAGTTAGATTTGTGTGGATGGATCAGTGTCAAACAAGCTTTGAGAAGTTGAAAGAGATGTTGACTCAAGCTCCTGTTCTTGCTTTGCCTGTGGAAGATAAACCATATGTGATTTACAGTGATGCTTCACATAATGGTTTAGGTTGTGTTTTGATGCAAGAGGGTAAAGTTATAGCTTATGCTTCTCGGCAGTTGAAGCCGCATGAGCTTAATTACCCGGTGCATGATTTGGAGTTAGCAGCCATAGTGTTTGCTTTGAAGATTTGGCGACACTACTTGTATGGAGAGAAATGTTTTATTTATACGGATCATAAGAGTTTGAAATATTTGGGGGTTCAAAGAGAGCTTACTCTTCGGCAAAGACTATGGTTGGAGTTAATCAAAGACTACGACTGTTTGATTGATTATCATCCTGGTAAGGCAAATGTTGTTGCTGATGCCTTGAGTCGGAAGTCTTTGGCAGGTTTGGCTGTTTATTCGCTCTCGTTGCTTGTTGAGTTGAGAGCGTTACATGCTAGTTTCGAATTATGTGATGATGGAGCCTTGTTAGCTCAGTTGCATTTGAGACTGGTGTTGGTGGATCAGATTAAAGAGGCTCAATTGGCTGATGAGAAAATTCAAAAGATTGTTTCAGATTGTCTAAATGAGGAGAGCCAAGAATTCCATGTGAGAAGTGATGGTAGCCTTCAGTTCAAGGAGAGATTGTGTGTTCCTAATGATGTTAGTTTGAGAAAGATTATTTTGGAAGAAGCATGATGCTATATGGGTGATTGTTGATCGGTTGACAAAGACAGCTCATTTTCTTCCAGTTAGAATGGACTATTCTCTGGAAAAGTTGGCTGAGTTGTATGTCAGTGAAATAGTGAAGTTTCATGGAGTCCCAATTTCTTTAGTGTCTGATCGAGATCCTCGGTTTACTTCAAGGTTTTGGAAGAGTTTACATGGTGTTTTGGGTTCTTGATTACACTTTAGCACTGCTTTTCATCTGCAGACAGATGGGCAGTCAGAGAGAGTGATACATATTATAGAGGATATGTTGAGAAGTTCTGTCATTGATTTTTCGGGAAGTTGGGATAGATTTTTGCCACTTGTGGAATTTGCTTACAACAACAGTCATCAATTTAGTATTAAAATGGCACCATATGAGGCATTGTATGGTAGAAAATGTAGGACGCCTCTATGTTGGAATGAAGTTGGAGAAGGCAAATTGGTTGGTCCTGATTTGATTAAAGAAACGGAAAAGAAAGTGAAAATAATTCGGGATCGATTAAAAGCAGCTTCAGATCGGCAGAAATCTTATTCAGATTTGAAGAGGAGAGACATAAAATTTGATGTTGGAGATAAAGTATTTTTGAAAGTATCTCCTTGGAAAAAGATTATGAGATTTGGTCACAAAGGAAAGCTAAGTCCTCGTTTTATTGGACCTTATGAAGTATTAGAAAGAGTTGGACCAGTTGCTTATCGACTTGCTTTGCCGCCTGAGTTGGATAGAATTCACAATGTCTTCCATGTTTCTATGCTGTGGAGGTACAGATCAGACCCATCTCATGTTTTACCAGTTGAATCTATTGAGGTGATTTCGGATATGACGTTTGAAGAAGAACCAGTTGCTATTTTGGCACATGAAGTGAAAGAGTTGAGAAATAAGAAAGTGCCACTTGTAAAGGTTCTTTGGAAGAATCATGCAAAAGAAGAGGCAACTTGGGAGAATGAGCAAACAATGCGAGATCAATATCCTCAGTTGTTTCAGACTTGATATCAGGTAATTTCGAGGACGAAATTTCTTTTTAGAGGGGGAGAATTGTAATATCCCAAAGTATACCCTAAAAGTTTTGGAATATTTATTGTTGTATTTGGATTAATTGTATATGTTTGTTTGGGAAGGGAAGAGTGTATATGTTGTATATATGGTGATATATACAACATATACAAGTCAAATTAAAGGAAGTCAAAAGAAGATAATTAATTGTTTTTAAATTAATTAAATAAATTAAAAGGAAATTAAAATAAGTGGAAGAGAGAAAATTGATTATTTTATTATTAAAATACTTGGTGGAGGTTTTAAAGAGAAGAGTGTTTGACTTGGCATCTTCATTTTCTTCTTCTTTTCTTTCCTTTTCCTTGTTGGCCGGCTCACAAAAGGCAATAGAGAGAAAGAGAGGTTTTGATTTCCAAGCTCAAAATTGAAGGAAGTTTCAAGTGATTAAGTTGGAAATTTAAGAAGTTTCATCAACTTTGGTAAGTTTCCTCTTGATTTCCTTGTTTTATTTTGAGTTGTAATTGAGTTTGATTGTTGATATTTGATAGTATGATTATGTTTGATTGTGGTGTGTTTGAAAGTGTTGAAATTGAATTAAAGATAAGAAGTTAGGTTGGTGTTGGTGTTGGAAGTGTATGAGTTGTGTTTGTGTTAGGGTTGTGAATTGGCGATTGTTGTAGATGTTGAGTTTGAATAATTATTCTTGTAGATCTTCATGATATTGGTGTTTAATGAAGTTAGAAGCATAGAATACATGAGTTTGGTCCAAAACAGAAGCATTTTGGATGCCACGCCCGTGGCCTTTGGCTGCCACGACCGTGGCCATTGGAAGCCATGGCCGTGGGGGTTTTGAGCAAGGGAGGCAGATTCATTTGCTAACCCACGCCCATGGGGTTTGGGAGGCCACGACCGTGGGGTCCTAGAGAGAGATGTTGGCTTGTAGTTTATGATCTATGGGTCTAGCATGATACCAATAAGTGAATAATTGTATTGGAATTCATGTGAATTTGTAATTAAGTGTGTATTATTCCTTTTGGATTAGGTTGTGAAGAGGTTGAATTGCCCTAACCTAAGAGTTGAGGATTCTTGGAAGAGGAAGTGTATAGATTGGTGTAAGTTGTTCTTGAGGTAAGTACAAACTTACATGGTTGCATTCATTTACATGATTTTGAGACTTAACACATTTGGTTACAAATGTGTTAAGTAATCTACTATATTGTTATTACTATTTGATTAATGTTATGATTTGTATAATGTGAAAGATATGATGATCATTCAAAAGGTATGTGCAATGCAATTGGTTATGATGACTACTTTAATGATGAATTGCTTAAATGTGAATTGTGATATGATGAGATGTGATGCCATTGTTGTTGGCTATAATGATTCAAATGAAATAAATGGGCATGTTTGCCTAGATGATGATGAATTCAAAATATATGTCCAATGTAATTGGTTATGTATACTCTATTGATGAGATGGGTTGAAGTTGAGCATGCTTTACTCCCCTTGAAGTTTGGTTGGGTCTAGTCCTTGAAGCCTAGTTGAGATGTTACAACCCTTGAAGCTAGGTTGGGTTTGGTTCTTGAAGCCAAGTTGGGTTGATACTTAGCATGCTTTGTTCCCCCCTTAAAGCTTGGTTGAGCCTAATCCTTGAAGCCTAGTTGGGATAATGATAATGATAAATGTGATAATTGAACCAAAACATTAACTCTGAAAGTTGAATGGCACATTAGTGTCTTTTGGGCCCATGCTTGTCTTTGTTTAAATGTGATTCATGAATGGTGAAACAAATGAATAATGAGATTCAATGTAAGACTTTAAAATGTGATGTTCTTATGTATTGTTTATAATGTTTGAACATATTACATGTATTGTTTATAATGTTTGAACATATGATATTGGCATTGCATTGAAACATATTATCATTGGGGTTTGTACCACTAAGCCGTTGGCTGAGCGCGATAGTGGTTCATCGCGCAGGTGACAGGGTTGAGCCAGAGAGTTCATCTAGACTGAGTCGAGTCTAGATTTTGAAGTGTTGATTGTGAGCTTAAAGATCAAAGACTGACTGCCAAACATGTATAAATTTTATATTTTGTAAAATTTGATTTTTATTTTTATGTATTTGTAAATACCTGTATATTTTCCGCTGCGTATTTAATGAACGTTTTACTTACTGTGTTTTATGATATAACTTAAATGTTTTAAGTTTGCTCATGTTATTCTATAAAGGAATGATTGGTTTGGTTAGTAAACTGTAACATTCTTATATTCGGTATACGTATATTACAGGTGTGGTAGTATGTAGTGTGCGTATATGGGATATAGGGGTGTTACATTAATGCTTTTCAAAATAAAAGCTGTCTCCTCCTTTTTCATAATAAAAGGAGAGTAAAATATTTTCTCAAAATAAAAAATCAATTTTCAAGCTTATACTTACTAAGCTGACTGGAGACAATAGGAGGTGGTGTCATGTGAGACCGAGTACAAATGAACATTTTGGCTCCAATTCTTGAGTGGGCAAGTTCGGTGCTTTGGAAAGGCCTCAGAGTTGATGAGTCTAATGAGGACAAAAAAATTTCAAAATAAAATTTTTAGGCTTCTTCTTTAACTAATGACATATTCCCTTTTAGTTAAATCTTCTCTTTTCATCCATCATGCATAAAGGTTCTTTACCTTTTAGTTTAGTATAACTTTGGGTAGCAAATAGCATCTACCTGGAAACCTTCATTAGGTATATTGGGGGATTGAAAAAGCACCTAATTGAAGACCAATCCTTAATCCTTTTGAGGTATAACAACCATGCACATACTCTTGGACCCACACCAAATTCATTATCTAATATATGGTTAGGTATATAGCTGTCATAGTGTATAGCTGTCATAGTGTTATGGGATTATGAAAAGGTAATTGAGAATGATCCTAAAGGGAGAGTAGAAATTATGTAATTTGATGAGATGATTAATGTATAAGAGATTTTAAGATTATATTTTAATTTAGATGGTTTATTATGGTACTAGATAATTTCGAGGACGAAATTTTCTTAAGAGGGAGAGAATTATAACATCCCTAATTTCACATATACATTTCACTTTTTCACTTCTAAACTTTCCAATTACCATTTAAATCATTTATTGAATTTGTCCAATTTAATTTAATTTAATTTATTAAAGTTTCAAAATTTTTGAATGATACAATCTTTGTATAAATATTTTGAGAAAAAATGGTGAAATTGAGAAGTATTGGTGAAATGGTGATTTGATTTTATTGGGAGTGTTTATTTTATGCAGATTGAGTTTATTGAATTTTGGGATTGTCTAAATTACAGATAAAACTCTGACGAATTTTTTTTAGAGATTTTTATGTAAAATGCTTATTTTGAAACCTATAATCTATAAAGAATATTTTATTTATTATTTAAATATACATTTCAAAGTATTTGAGATTTTAATTTGGTAAAGTGGAATATTTTTTATGAAATCGGGTTGTGAAATTTTTATATTATATATGCATATTTTATATATACTGGTGTATATATTATACATATATAGAGTATAAGGGTATTATATCTAGCCCGAAGGCAAATCAAAGTAATTACTCAAAAGCTAGCCCCGAAGAGAAATAATGAGGATAACCTCATAGGCATGCCGCCAAACAAAGAACTCTAGAAATTGTATAACATAATAGGCATACAATTATTTCATATTTTTCATCATCAATTTCTTTCTTATTTTCCCATAATCAATTAGGCATATTGCCTCATTTTCTCATTATCAATTAGGCACATTGCCTCATTGTGAGCGGGGATTTTCGCCCCCACTCCCGGTGGAATGGTTCTTGCAACTTCGGCACTATTTAGGCTCGAGGCCTTAGAGAACACGAACCTAAGTCCGGAGAAAATGGAGTCGGCACCCATACGGGCAGGGAAAAAGAAAGGGGTGGATGACTAGATTCCTAAGCAATCCCCAACCCCTTAATGGGTTCGGAAAGTTGGGCACGTGCGGGAAAGGTGAGAAATGGTCCAGCACCCCCACAACGCTCGGTTCATTGGAACTGGCCTCCTTTACAGGTCTTAATATTATAAAATTCTTAAATATAATAATATTCTCCATACTACACACAATAAAAAGAAAGCATCATTATATTAAAATCAAAGCAATGTCCAAACAAAACAAATAAATGGACACCCATCCAAGGATGGAAACATGTCCTTACATCACATGCCTAGATAGGACACCCACCAAAAAGTAGAAACATGCCCTTTACATAGGTTCTAAAATAGAAAAGCAAATTAAATTACATGATGTTTAACTAATGAGGAACCCACTAAGTGGAAACATACCTCTTACAAATTTTGGAAATCTAAATTAATTGATAAAAGTAAATAATCATCCATAAATAAATCATTCATCAAAAGTATTTAAATATGAATAAAATAAACATCCATCCATAATAAATTAAATATATCAAGTATTGAAATTAAATAGATTAAAGCATAAGAGATAAATTAAGGTATAAGTAAATATGGAATTGAATAAAGCAAATAAAAGTTCAATTATAGCTACTGTGACTTTTTATGGAATTAAAATAGATTAGGGTTTTATGTTTTAAAAGGTTGGTAAGACTCTTTGATTAAACAAATTAAGGTTTGAATGATGAAATCATGAAACTAGGGTTTTAAATACCTTAAAATACTTTAACTTGTGATTTTTGATTATTGAATTTTAAGTTACTGTGCAATTTTTGGGTTTTCATGTTTTTATGTTTTTTTAATGTTTTAAAAGGATTAGGGTTCATAAAAATTAGGGTTTAAGGTTTTAAAAGGATTAGGGTTCATTATTTTAGGTTTAAAAGTTAAATTTTGGATTTTAGGGTTTTGAAATTTGGGTCTCGGGTAATGAAGAATTTTTAGGGTTTTAAAAATCAATTTGATATTTTATGAAATTTTATGAATTTAAACAAAAGGATTGAAGTTTTTATAAGTAGAAAAGATTTTTTTAAGGCTTTTTGAATGAAATAGAACCTACTTTAAAATCTTAAAAGAAACAGAATTTGATTTTGGTTTTGCTGAAAAATATGTTCAATTAGTGTTTTAAGGTCTTTAAGAAGAAAAAATAACAATTTTAAGTCTTTTTAGAAAATAAGGTCACGTTTTAGTGTTTTAACTTTGGAAAACTAAATTAAAGTTCTAAGATTTTAACTTTTGAAAAACACAAAAAATCCAAATTTTAGCTACTGTGTAAAAAAATAGAATTTAGAATTTCATACCTTCTTTTGTAAGTTGCTCCAAAATTGCTTCTTCTTGGATGAACTAGCTCCAAAGACAAGCCTTTTTTGCCTTTGGAATCTCTTTTCTCATGATGCTGCTGTCTAGAAAAGATGTAAATTAAATTTCTTCTTTTCCTTCCTTGATTTGGTTTCAAACTTTCCAAACTCCCTTTGGATTTCCTCTCTCTCGGCCACCCCCTTTTTTCTATGCCTTTGGTCCTTATTTATAATTGTTTAAGGTTATTTATTCCTAATTAATTAAGGTAAGTAATATTGATAAAAAAAAATTAAAACCTAATTGGATTAGGTTTCAAAAATTTGGGTTGAAAAATTTTGCACTGGCGAAAATTGTGGCAGCCGGGCCCGTGGTTGGGGCCAGTGGGCGTGCCAGCCCGCAGGAAGTTATTTCACCCGCAGGAAATTCCTGTGGGCGAAATAACTCGCCCGTAGGCCTGCGGGTGAGGTGCTGGGCCTACGGGCGTACCGCCCGCAGGAAATTCCTGCGGGCAAAACGCCCACGGGCCCGCACGACTACTTTTCGCTGCCGATTTTTTTTCCGACTCTGATTTTATTTTTTATTTTTATTTGTTTATTTTCATTTTTTATTAATAAAAATTAGATAATAAAGAAAAAACTATTTAACTAAAATTATTTTGGACCAATTAGACAACAAAAATCATTTTGGACTAAATAAAGCATATTGGATCGGATTGGGTCAAAAATTAAAAATTATAAAAAATAAATACTAAAATAAATATTATTTAATTAAAATAACAAAAAAAATTATTTTCGACTATATAAAATATATTGGACCAGACTGGGTAAAAAATTAAGGGTCTACAGTTTGCCCTCTGCTTGAACGATCTGAGACTTTCAGTAGAAGAGAGAAAAACGCAATATAATCTTTGCCTGATTTTTAATGAGGACGGGTACTTGGATTTGATTTGGGTACTTAGACCCGAGATTGAATTTGATTTGACTAACCTTTTATCAGTTGAGAATTCTGGCTTAACTGGTTGTTCCATTTTTATGGATTGTGGGTCTTTGTCCACCAAAAATAGATCATTATCTATTGAAAATTGGGTCTTTACCCTGGGAACATGGATCTTTATCCATTGGAGATTGGGTCTTTACCCTTGAAACATGGATCTTTATCCATTACATATCAGGTCTTTACCCTTGAAATATGGATCTTTATCCATTGAAAATCGGGTCTTTACTTTGGGAACATGGATCTTTATCCATTAGAGATTGGGTCTTTACCCTTGAAACATGGATCTTTATCCATTAGAGATTGGGTCTTTACCCTTGAAACATGGATCTTTATCCATTGGAAATCTGGTCTTTACACTTGAAGCATGAATCTTTATCCATTAGAAATAAGGTCTCTGCCTCTGTCTCTGCTGCTGTACTAACCTACCAGACTGCCCTTGGCTCCTACATAACCTTTGAGGATATCCCCCTCGACCTCTCTTCACTATTGAAGACCCTGCCTCACCCTAAGGTCTCCTAGCTCTGCCCTCCTCAGCTTTGGCAGCTGCTGTAAGACCCTGTACTCTCTCTAAACTCCTAACAGCTACAAAGAAACTAAGAAAAATCCTGATACCAAGACCCTGCCACAAGACGCATGAAAGAGCATCTCAGGCCCTCCTCAAACCTCCGACACTAGTCAATCTCATTAGATATGATCCCTCCAGCATACTGGCTTAACCAAATAAACTCAATCTTATACTCTATCACAGACCTCGTGTCCTGCCTCAAACTAAGGAACTCCATCTTCTTCACATCCTTATACTCCCTTGAAGTATACTTCTTCTTGAATTCCCGTAGAAAATCATCAAAATTCAGCACTGGTAGATCAGTTGTAGCATGTGGGATCGTCTTCCACCACTCATAGGCATCTCTCTGCAGAAGAGATCTACCATAATATAACTTCTCCTTTGTACTAGCCTACGACTGGATAAATACCCTCTAGACCCTATCTAGCCACATCTCTACTATAGCAGGGTCTGTAGTGCCAACAAAATCTTTGGCTCCAAACTTCTTCAGCTTGTCATACTTCCATGTTAGCAACTGCGGCTATGGCTATGGTGGCGGCTGAACTTGACCCTTCCTCAACAATTCCACTATATGCCATACCTAGCTTGGCAAAACCTCATCAATTGTTGGTCTAATAGGTACAGAAGCAGACACCTCTCCAGTAGACACAACACCAGCTTCAACTCTACCCTCATCAGGAGCTACACTCTTTGCACTATCCTCTGCAGACAGGTGTGTCTGAGACACTATAACTACCTATATCTGCAAACAACAGAAATTGCCATATTAGAGATTAGATATTGCCAGTGTCAATGCATGTGTCACAATTGAAAACAATATTTAAAATTCCCATTTTCACTCTTTAAAACCCACCTAGGTCGAGAACCTGAAACCTAAGCTCTAATACCAAAATAAATGTAATACCCTTACACCCTATATATGTATAATACATACACCCCGTATATGTAAAATATGCATATACGGTATAAGAATGTCACAATCCATTTTAATAAAAATTTTTCACTTTACCAATTTAAATTTTCAAATACTTTAATATATATATATATAAATAATAATAAAATATTTTTTATTTATTATAGTTTCCAAAATAACCATTTTACATAAAAATCTTTGAAAAACATTCGCCAGAGTTTTGTATATAATTTGGACAATTCCAAAAAAAATAAAATAAACACAACCTGTATAAAACAAGCACTCCCAATAATATCAAATCACCATTTCATCACTACTTTTCAATTCCTCCACATTTTCTCAAAATATTTATGCATATGCATATATATATATATATATCAACAACACATATAAAATCCCATTTTAAACAAAATTTTCAAAACATTCTTCATAGTTTAAATTATATACTTCAAAACATAACATGATATGCATAAAACCAAAGTGTGCTAAAATATAAAATATATACATGTTGGCAGTGTCTCTGATTTCGATGCACTAAAATCAACTATACTAGGAAAAGCTAAAATCTAGACCCGACCCAGTCTAGAAGAACTCTCCAGCTCTACTCGATTGCCCATGTCAGCTGCGTGATGAATTACAATCACACTAAGCTAAAAGCCGAGTAGTATAAACTTTGATAACAAATAAACTTAAATAAAATGCCAATGTTTAATGCTTTTATGCTATGTCATAATGCAACATCCAAGGTCACTTTTAAATATATTCTTTCATCATTTAATAATTCACACAAGAGCAAACACAAGCATATCACATAATCTAATTTGCCTTTCAAATCCTAGAGTTACTGTTTTGGTCCAAGTTGACACTACGTGTTTAGGCCCGAAGGCAAATCATAATAATTCTCAAAAACTAGCCTCAAAGGCAAATCATATCACAGTGATGCCAAGCATCTAGCGCCCAAGATAAATCAAATAACTACTCAAAATCTATCCCCAAAGGCAAATAATGTGGATAACCTCACAGGCATGCCGCCAAACATAAAACTCTTGAAATTGAATAACATATTAGGTACACAATTATTTCATATTTTCCATTATCAATTTCTTTTTTCATTTTCTTATAATCAACTAGGCACATTGCCTCATTTTCACATTTTTCTCATTGTCATTCATTTTAATTTATCACATTTTATCATATCTCAATATATCATCACAATGTATCACATTCCACATCAAAATCACATTACCCAAACACTTTGGGCTATTTTCACATAATTCACATTTTATGCAATTTGGCCATTAATAATGGCTTTTCATAATGCATTTAATGCATATAAAACATTACAAATGTCATAGCACATTGTTCATGAATAATCAGTGAAACAAGTAGCTTAACACATTTTCCAACCAAAATTTGTTAAGCCCAAATGTAATTCAATTATGTCACATTCATCAAGAGTTTGTACATACCTCTATAAGCTCTCAAAAGCAAGCTCAAAATCAAACTGCAACCAACTCTTCATGTTGCCCTTCAACACTAGTGTTGGGTAAATCACCTCTCCTTATTTCCTATACTAAATGTGATCAAATACAATAATTTAATATCACATTCTAAGGCATTTCAAGCATCAAATCTTAACTATACACCACTTAAATCAAAACTCCAAAATATAGCATAACCTTCCTTTAACTTAGGAAAACCATATTAAACCATTCAAATGGGTGTTTTAAGTTTATTAATATCATTAAAAAATATATTTTAACATGTTTGAACCAATTACATTAATTAAATACACACTTTAGTACAAAACCCTAAAATGACATAACTTTCACCATTGAAGGTTCTCTATTCCAACTCAATCCAATTATCAATCCAAGCTTATATTCGTCACTTATATCATTAAACAACATTCTTTAAGCATTAAAATCAAACAATTCACCATACTTTGAAAATCCACTTTTCAAAACTCTAAATCAACACTACCATTTCCAAACTCTATCCAAACATAACAAAATCCATAATTTGACTTTAAAATCCTTGTTCATACATCAAAACAATACATTTAGAATCAAACTCTCCCATAATCCTAAATTCTCTCTCTTTACCAAACCTCACTCAAGCTTAACCATTTCTTCAATCCAATCTTAAAATCATTGTTAACTACTTAAAACAACTTTATTTATACCCAAATAGACAATTAAATCATATAACTTCAAAAACTCAAAATCAACATAATCTCAAATCTTTATGAAAATCCAAGGAAAAAGTTAGAAAACTTACTATTTTATGTATAAAACACCAAAACTTCAATTAAAACCTTGAATTCCTTTCAATTCTTGAAGCATGGAAGAAGAAAAATCTTGAGCTTGTATAGCCATGGAGTTTCAACCCTTAGCAAGAAGAAGAATAAGATGAAAACAAAAATCAATTTTTTGTTTCTTTCCACTTTCCTTTTAAACCATATATATAGCATTTAATTATATTTTTAATTAATTATTTAATTAATAAAAATCCAAAATTTATATCTTCCATTAAAAATAATTTATTTTAAAAGTATTTAAATAATTTTTAATTTTCAAAGCATATTTACAAAAATGCCATTTGACTTTTTGACTTTACTTTTAAAAATGTTGACTTTATATTTTATGTATATTTCATGTATATTTAACATATACATTCCACTTTTTCACTTAAAATCCTTCTATTTTTCATTTAAATCATTTTTTAATTTATCCAATATAATTTAATTTACTTTATTTAATTTTTAAAAATTTTGGATGTTACATATACTCTACTAACAGCCACACTATGCCCCATAGGGTTAGTAACAATTACTTAATACTCTAAGGACTCTAAATGCATGTCACCCACAAGCACAACTGATGCACTAATATATGAATGTATCGATCCATGGTCTATCAATGCATGAATATATATGCTAAATAAGAAAAATGTATCAGCTATCACATCTGAGATATTCGGTTTCTTTTGCATCACATACACCCTCTGAACAGCTATGGTGTCCTCTGGTCTACTCACTAATGCTAAATTTCCTCTCTGGTTGGACCTTAGTCTGCCACCTCTGCTACTACCTCTATCGTCTCTACCCCCTCTGACACTAGGTCTGGGTAGTATTGTCTCTATTTGTCTATCATTTGGGAGCTCTGAACAATGTCTGATGTAATGATCTCAGGACCCACATCTATAACAACCCTTTGGTGCACTTGTCCTCCAACAAATCTCCAATGTGTCCAGCGACACTAAGCACATATGGGCAGAACAGATCCCTGAGAAGCTGGGGTCGGGGAATCAGGCCATGAAGCTATAGGTCATTGTTGCTACTATTGTGATGAGCTACCAGGTTGCCCCTAGCTCTTACTGAACCTCTCAAGAAAACTCCCTCTACCTCTCTTTGAAGATGAAGACCCTATCTTAATCTAAGGTCTCCTGGCTCTACTGTCTTTCGCACTAGCTGCAACTGCAAGCCCCTAGGCTTTCTTCACACTCTGAGCAACATATACCAATCTTGAGAAACACATCATATAATACCGTAGCCACCAGACATATAATGGATGGCTTCAACCCCTCTTCAAATCTTTGACATCTGTCCACCTCATTAGTTATAATGTCAATTGCATACTTGCTCAACCAGAGAAACTCCTTCTCATACTCTGTTATTGTCTTCCCGCTTTGTTCTAATTCAATAACTCCTTTTTCTTTGCATTTTTATAGTCTCTAGATGTATACTTTCTCCTAAAATCTCTTAGGAAATCATCATATGATAGCACTGGAGGTCGGTCCATTCAGTGTGAAATGGTCTTCCACCAATCATATACATCCCCGCGTATAAGAGAAATGACATAATTAAATTTCTCCTATGTAGTAGCCTCCAGCATAACAAACACCCACTCCACTTTATCCAGCTACTACTATACCTCAATTAGATCCACAATGCCCATAAAGTTGTAGCCCTATATTTCCTAAGCTTATCATATTTCATGCTCTGTTGTGCTGGGACATGATGAATAAACTCTACCATTTGCTACATCTATACTAGCAGAATATCCTTTCTACTGGTTCGTTATCACTGATGCCTCTGCACTAGCTCCATCTCTATCCTCTCTTGGAGCAATAATCTTAGCACTTTCTATAATATCCGTGATTTTGGAGAATTAGATAAGTATTTGGAGGTATAGGTATTGTATGTATACCTAGTGTATACATAGTATATACATATTATATAATAATTGTATATGTTGGAAATATATATTATATACTTGATATAATAATATATATAAGGTATATTCAATGTGTATGTAGGATATGCATGATATGTGTACATAAGTACTCATATATATTAAGTATACATTACATATGCATAGTATATACAATATATATACATGTACCTAATGATATATATAATATATATGTAAAATAAATATAACATATACATAAAATATATATTACATATATATGAAGTATAAATCGGTGGTGGAATAGGTGATGGTTGTTTAGTCCATTTTTGTACTAGTTTTTAGTATGATTTTATGTTTGTTTTAGTTATTGTTTTGATTAATTTTTGTTTAAAGTTTGTTTAAAGTGTTTGTTTTAGGTTTAGGTGGAAAAAAACCCTTGGAAGATCAAAACAGTGGAAAACAGAGCAAAAATGAAGAAACAGTAGCTGACACGCCCAAGAGACACGGCCAAGCCTCCGGCCGTGTCTCACCTGATGAGCAAAACCAAAGAACAAAGCAAGAAATAGCAAAAATCAAGCAGAAGGTGACACACTCAGGGGACACGGCCGTGTCACTGGCCGTGTCCCTCCAAAAATGTCAGACACGGCCAAGTTCACCCTGACTTGGCCGTGTCACACTCCAAAGAAGAAGAGAGGAAAATCAAGCAGTAGAGGACACACCCAGAGGACACGGCCGTGTCCTTGTCCGTGTCCTCCAATCCACATCAAACACGGCCAAGCCAACCAAGGCTTGGCCGTGTCACCCTCTGGAGACCAAAAGAAAACAAAGCAAGCAAAGAAAGAAAGAACAAGCCAGTAAGGGACACGGCCAGGAGCTTGGCCGTGTCCCAAGAAAGAAAATCAAGGGACACGGCCAAGCTCCAAATGGCTTGGCCGTGTCACCTCCCACCACCAAAGAAAGAAAGAAAGGAAAGAAAAGAGGCAGTGGCTGACACGTTTAAGGGACACGGCCGTGTCCTTGGCCGTGTCCCATGAAATTCAAGAGACACGGCCAAGCCAACCAAGGCTTGGCCGTGTCACCTTAACTGAATAACGAAAAATTGCAAGAGACACGGCCAAGCTTGTCATGGCTTGGCCGTGTCCCACCTGAAAAGCTGATTCCTTTTTGCACAAAGTGGGAGACAAAGTGGGAGACAATGACTTTTGCTTGCAAAAAGAAATACTAAACAAAGAAAAAGTGGGGGACAAAAGAAAATGGATGAGTTGGAAGGCATGGGTGTGTATTTTTGAAAGAATTAAATAGAGAAGAAGAGGAAAATGGAGGGGGTTCTTGGTTATTCTTCAACAATTTCTGCAAAAAACGTGGGAGAGGGAGAGAGTGACACTCTCCCTTGTCCCTTCACCTCCAACCTCCATTTCCATCCTCTCCACCTTCTCCATCTTCCATTGAAGGGATCTTTGAAGTTCTTTGGGATAAATTGGGTTGCAAGCTCTCAAAGGTTGAAGAAGATACATTGAATGGTGGTGACTTGAGAAAGCTCCATCCATCTTCCAAAGGCAAATCAATTGAAGGTTGGTGACTTGAGAAAGCTCCTTCCAAAGGTTTGGTGACTTGAGAAAGCTCCATTCCACATTGCAAGGGGAATCAACCATTGAAGAGAGGCTTGAGTTCTTCATCAAATACATCAAGTGGAGCTAGGAGGAAGACTATCAATCCTACTCTTGGCATCTTCACAAGGGGTTTTTCTATTCTCTCTTTTAATTCATTTCTATTGTTGTTGTTGTATTAATAGAATTGATATTGCAATGGACAATTTGTAATTGTTTTGTATTGAGATGAATATTTGTTATAAATTGATAATGTTGAGCTAAATACCCATGTTTAGGGTTTATAGTATATTTGGTTGAATGTTTTGATTTGATATTTAAATTGATGTTCCTTGTTGATTGGTTGATTGTATTACATTAAATGCTAGGTTGATAGATTAGCTACCTATTGATCTTTGAATATTGGATGACGGACCGAGAGGTGAAATCCGGTATTGGAACTATACAATCGACCACCCTATGAATGAATTAGAAATATAAGTTCTAGGGTTTCGTTAATTTGGTAATGTAAAGGAATTGGTCATTGTTAATTCATGAATGTGAGAACTAATGGATTGGTAATTGACTAATTAATCTTAAGGAACAAATTAATTTACAAGGTTATGTTAATTGACAATTGAGAATTGAGCTTTGATTTAATGGACCTATGACCCTAGGCACCTTCCCAAGAACCAATTTGATCTTGTACACCCATCACACATTTCAATCCCTACGCACGTTAATTTTAGGTTTAATTATTCCCGCAACTCAAACAACAAACTTCCGCATTTAAATAAAATGTTAATCAAGCTATTACGAACCACACCTTCTTGGGGAAACGACCTTGGGGCGATCACCTTTGCTACAGCTACCTCGTATACTTGCGAGTGATGCTTTGTAGTAGTACTTAATTCGAGCGCAACAATGGTGATGGTGATGGTGGTGGTGGTGGTGGTGGTGGTGGTGGTGCTGCTGCTGATGATGATGATGATGATGATAATAATAATAATAATAATAATAATAATAATAATAATAATAATAATAATAATAATAAGACAAGAAGAAAAAGTCAAAGAAGGAAGATTTGTGATTGGTGGAGATTTAGTAATTAATTGTATTATTAAATATAAGAGATAAAGATGGAGAAAAGAAGTCATCTCTTCTTCTTAGGTAATTTAATTTGAAATTATAAAAATGGATATGAAAGGGATGTTAAATGCATAAAAAATGTGAGATAGATATCACTTTGGAAATGTGACTAAGAATTATGTGAAATGTTAAAAAGAGTTGAAAAAATAAGGATGATTTGTATAATAGGTTTTATTGGTTGGGAGAATTAGGAAAATGACTTCAATAATGTCATAAGAATGAGAAATGATAATATTCTATGAAATGTGATGAATGTTAATTTGTATTGATTGTGTGTAAATGAAGAATTGAGTATAATTGTGAGATTGTGTGTATACATATATGTGATATGTGTGGTGAGTTGTCCAATATAGACACTATTGCGATTTGTGAGAAAAAGTAGAAAGTAAGTCACATTATGAATGTGGCTTATGATTATATATGTGAATGATTTAAAAATATAAAAATTGATGTTATATGAATTAATATGAGAATGTTAAGTGAGAGCGATGATGATAAGGTTGATCACTTGGATTGTGATAATGTGATGTGATGTGAAGGTGGTCAAGAATTAAGTTGAGCACTTGTAAAAGTGTTACTAAGTGTTTGTAGTCCTATACAAATACTTATCTAGTAATATTGAGAATGATTTTGCATGCATTAACAGACCTAAGCGAGGCTAGATCTTGACCTGAGTAGAGTTAGGTCATGTGATGAGATTGAGATTGAGAACGGGCCTAAGCAGAGCTAGATCGTGAATTTGATATTGTGATTATTGGACTTGATAATTGTATCGTTGTGTTTGGGCCCAAATGATTGTGTGTGAAAGTGTTGTATGTATGTGAGTTTTTAAATTAAAAGTGAAGATGTTGTAGGAAGAATATAAATTATGCTATGAGAAAGTATAATTGATTGTGATATATATATATATTGTATTTGAGATTGTGTTACACTAAGCTGTATAGCTTAGCTCGGTTGTTTGAATTGCATAGGTAAAAGGATTATTTATCCTAGAGATCCTGATTGTTGGTGATTTTTTAGACCTCGAGAGTGCCATGAGACCAACTGGGCCAACTGCATTCATGTATATTTGTGCTTTGTATTATGCATTTTGGTGTATGTAAATTGAAATATAATACTTGGTTTTATTTTGAAGACTTGAAATGATTATATAAATATATTTATATAAAACTTAATTACGATAAATATTACTGTAAATGGTAAATAGGAAAATTTTTGATGTATGGTGGAAGTGTGAAATTATACTTTGGGAGTATTAAATTGATTTTGTGCAGGTTTTGAAATTTGAAATTTTTGGGATTATCCAAATTTATAGAAAAAACTCTGGCTATTTTTTTCTAGTGATTTTTCATTAGAATATGTATTTTCAATATTAAATCTATTAATAAATGTTTTTTATTTACTAATATAAGCATGTTATAAAGATTTAAGTATTTTTCTTGAGAATGATGAACTTTGAAAGAGATTGTAACGGTGACATTCTTATATATTATATACATATGTTGCATATACGAATACGAGGTATAAGAGTGTTACATTTATTTTGGTATCAGAGGCCAGGTTTGAGATTCTCAACTTATGTGGGTTTTAGAAAGGGAGAAAAGGGAATTTTGGAATGATGATTTGATATTTTTATACATGTACATGCATTGGCATTTGGGTTGGTCTCTGATGTGGTATTACTTTTTTTACAGTGGCAGATATAGGTTGTGATAGCATCTGAGGGACGTGGTTTAGAGGATAGTATGGGGAGTATGGCTCCAGGCGAGGGAGAAGCAAAAGGTAGAGTTGATGCTAGAGAGGCCTCTGCGGTAGCCAAACCTGAGGTGCAGGACCCTCCTGCATGGGTTCAAGAGATGGTGGAGTTGCTCCATCCGGCCCCAGCCCAGCCCTAGTGCACCAGCAGCAGCTGCAGACTAAAAAGTATAATAAGTTAAGAAAATATAGGGCTGTAGATTTCTTTAGCCAGCCAAGGCAGAGCAGTGGTTAGATAGGGTAGAGAGGGTGTTTGTCTAGTTACAGGCTACTATAGGGGAGAAATTAGATGCACGTGTTTGGTGAAAGACAGTTCCTCATGGGTTGGCTGATCCACTAGTATTGTCTTATGATGATTTTTTATTGGAGTTTGGGAAGAAATAAACACCTAGAGATTATAAGGATGCAAAGAAGAAAGAATTTTTGGACTTAAAACAGGGTGTGAAGTGGTTATAGATTATGAGAAAGATTTTCTCCGTTTGAGTAAATAAGCAGGTGGCATTATATCTAATGAGATAGATCGATGTCGGGGGTTTGATGAGGGGTTAAAGCCATCCATTATGTGTAAGATAGTTGTAGTGCAGTTTGAGAATTTCTATAAATTGGTGTCGGTTGCACATAGTGTGAAGAAGGGTCAGGGGATTGTAGCTGCAACTAAAGTAGATGAGAGTAGAGCTAGAAAACCTCAGGTTGACATAGAGACATTATCTCACAAAAGGGGGTGAGAGAATAATTTGCAAGATGTAGGAGACAGTCAGGAGTAATCTAGTAGAGTTATCCATAAGAGGCAAAGGCCTGCAGTGTTAGTGGCTAGTACTCTCACCCCTATTTTTTAGAGACCTGCTCCACCCACATGCACTCAGTGTGGTAGAGCGTATAAAGGTGTTTGTTGGGGAGCTAATTCTCGAGGCTGTTATATATGTGAATCTCAAGACCACTATATTAGGGGTTGCCTAGAGCCACCAGAGGATAAGCCAATGGAGACAATTGGATTTAGATCCAGTGCTAGAGGGGGCAGGAGTAGTAGAGGTGGTAGAGGTGGCAACACTGGATATAGACAGGGTCAAAGAGAGGAGTCTAGTACTATGGATAGACCTAAGGGAGCATCATAAAGAGTTTATGGAATGTAGAGGAGACAAAGGAATGAAGGTAAAGTTTTATTATTTGATGTTACAAATGCATTGATTTATTGAGTGGTTTTAATGTTGTGATTAATTGAGGATTCTTGATTTTAACTTTGGAAATATGATGTAGATAATTAAGGGAATTTTTTAAGGGGAGAGTGGAGATTGATATTTGTGTTAATGGAATTTAGCTACTGTAGTAGATAATTTTAGAGGAAGAAATTATTTAAGAGGGAGAGAATTGTAATATCCATGATTTTGGAGAATTAGATAGGTATTTGGAGGTATAGGTATTGTATACACCTAATGTATACCTAGTGTATACATGTTATATATTAATTGTATATGTTAGAAATAAATATTATATACTTGATATAATAATATACATACATATAAAGTATATTCGATATGTATGTAGGATATACATGATTTGTGCATATAAATATTCATATACATTAAGTATACATTACATATACATATTATATGCATAATATATACATGTACCTAAAGATATATATAATATATAAGTAAAATATATATAACATGTACATATACATAAAATATATATTACATATATATGAAGTATAAATTGGTGGTGGAAAAGGTGGTGGTGGTGGTGGTGGTGATGATGATGATGATGATGATGATGATGATAATAATAATAATAATAATAATAATAATAATAATAATAATAATAATAATAATAATAATAATAATAATAATAATAATAAGAGAAGAAAAAAAGTCAAAGAAGGAAGATTTGTGATTGGTGAAAATTAAGTAATTAATTATATTATTAAATATAAAAGATAAACATGGAGAAAAGAAGATATTTCTTCTTCTTCTTCTTCTTCTTCTTCACGTGAATTTGGAGAGAGGGTGAGAAGATATGATTTCTTCCATACATATGATTTTTTAAGGGATTTCAAGTGGATTTTCAAAGAAAAAGGAAGATTCAGGTAAGTACATAGTCTGTAAGCTTTGATTTCTTTTCTTTGATGAATATGTATGGATTACTAGAGAGAGAAAGTCATGTTTAATTATTAAAATAGGTAGAATTGTTGTAAAATGATGAGAATATGACGAAATATTGGTTAGTTGGTTGATATGGAGAAGTTATTAAAACTTAGAGTTATGGGAAGATGATGTTTGATTTAGGGTTTTGGTATGGATGGTTTTAAATTGTTAGGATGCATGAAATTAATGTTATTTCAATATGTATGTAATGATTCTATGGTTAGAATTTGATTATGGGAAAGTTTGGTTAAAGTTTGAATTTAGAGTTTGGTTATGTAAAGTTAAGGTTTCTAAATATTGATGATGTTGGTTAATGTAATGAGATGTATTAGTGTTATTTTAATGCAAATGATATGATTTTAACGTTAGAAATGTGATATGGTTAAGTGTTTTTAAAGCTCATGTTAATGGTGGCTATATGTGAAATTTAGATTTCTGAGGGAGGCGTCAATAATTGTGAAAGCGAACTGCTTTGACGATATATTAATATATAAGTAATGCTTTTAATGTTAAGTGTGAAAAATGAGATTAGTATAATAAGGTTTAATTAAAGCAGTAAATTGGTGAATTTAGGGTTTTAATGTAATTTTGATGAGAATTGTTTAATGTATGTTGGGCATGAGAGTGATTTTAAATGAATAATGTTGCTTATGAAAGGATAATGTAATGTGTAATGTGGTTGCTAATGTAAAAATTGGTTATGAAATAATGAGAAATAGTTTAAAAGGGTGAAAATGAACTACATTAGGTAATTTATTTGGAAAAGATAAAAATGGAAATGAAAAGTATGTTAAATGCATAGAAAATGTGAGAAAGATATCACAAGCGAAATGTGACTAAGAATTATGTGAAATGTTAAAAAGAGATGAATAAAAAAATAAGGATGATTTGTATAATAGGTTTTATTGGATGGGAGATGTTGCGCTAAATTTAATACTACTACAAAGCTATACTCGCAAGTATACGAGGTTATTGTAGCAATGGTGATTGCCCTAAGGTCGTCTCACAAGGAATGTGTTGTTTGTAATAATTTTATTAAAACAAAATATTAAATGTTTGAGTGTTGTTGATGAAATGGTGAATTGTAATTAAAATTTAAAAGTAAACAAGTTATGGTTGTGCAAGATTAATTTAAATTCATAGAATAGTACCTAGGGTTATAGATCAATTTGATCAAAGCTTAATTCTCAAATTATCTATTAATATAACATTGTAATTTGATTTGTTCCTTGAGGTCAATTAGCAATTACCAATTCATTAGTTTTCACATTCATGAATTAACAACAACCAATTATTTTGAATTTACAAATTAATAGAACCCTAGAACTTATATTTCTAATTCATTATTAGGGTAGTTGATTGCATAGTTCTGATATCAAATTTCATCTCTTAGTCCATCATTCAATATTAGGAGATTAATAGGTGGCTAAACTATCAACCTAACATTCAATCTAATACAATCAACTAATAACAAAGGTATATTAATGAAATTATCAAAACAAGTCATTCAATCAAATCAACTACAAACCCTAGGAAAGGATAATTTAGCTCATCATCATCAAATCAAAATGCATATTCATTTCAATATAAATCAAATCACAATTATCCATTGAAATATTAATGTTTATAACTAATCAACAAAAATTGGGAAAATAATTAATTGAACGAATTTAGGAACTAGAAAAACCCATTTTTAGGAAGACTAGGGTTGATCTCCTCTTGATCTTCCTCCACCTTGCTTGAGTTTAATGGTGAATCCTTAAATCACCTCCAAGAGCTTTGAAAAAGAACCTTGCTTCCCAAAAACAAAAATTAACCTTGTTTCTCTCTTGTCTTAAGTATCTCTACCCAAAACTCCCTAAGAAACATGGCCAACAATCTTAAAACCTTTCCCCAGAATAGTTTTTGTGGTCTCCAACCTATTCCCCTTCTTTCTTGATGCCCTTCTTTATAATTCAAAGCCCATCCTCTTTTTTGGAATAAAAATAATATCTCTTTATGTTCCATTCCATTTTGTCCCCCAATAATTCCAAGCAAGCTCATCTTTTTTTATTTAAAAATTGTCCACCCATCTTATTGGGCTGAACACTTCTCTTTGTCTCTATTTTTCGACTCATTCATTTTTTGTTCCTTCATTTCAAAGACAAGGCCAAGATTAGCTTGTCTTGGCCATGTGTTTCATTTTCAACATTAGACATGGCTAAGAAAGCTGAATGTGTCCTTTACTACCCATTTTACAAATTTTGCAACTTTTGAGTGGGACACAGCTAAGAATATGTTTTCTTGGGGGTGTGAAGTGTCACGGGCAATGACAAGGACAAGACTATTGGTCGTGTTCTCTTCTGCCAAACCTGCTTTTGCTTTTCTTTTTACTTGTTAAAGACACGAGCTAGATGTTACTTAATTTGGCCGTGTTCAATGACATGACCAAGATGGCTCCCCGTGTCACCTTCTGCCTGCTAGTCTTCAAAATTACCAAGATGGACAAGTGTTAAAGTCATCTCATGATGGACACGACCAAGACTTTTCCCGTACTCTATTTTGTGAGGGACACGTCATCTCATGCTCTATTTTGTGGATAAGTGTTAAAGTCATCTCAAGTGTTTAAATGGGATAATATTTTTGCTCTTTACATCTCGTGACCAAACATTCCCATAGGCTTGCTATAAGAATCAATTCTACGCCACTAAACTACAGTTGAGCATCAATCATAAGGTCTTTTATTGGTTGTAACAGGGCCTATGGTTAAGGTATGATATTTAGAAAATTTAGGATAACTCAATAGATTCAAGAGCACTTAAAGAATGGGGGTAACATTTATGACAATAACTCCCAATTATTCAATACTCTTTTATGCTTGATTGTCCCATTTGAAAAGTGGTATCCTTTTAAACTTAGCTTGTTCCCCTTTTACTATAAGAGTTTTTTTTTTATTTAAAAAAAATCAATTGATTCCTCTTTTTGGCTTCAATGATCTATGATGATATATGAAGAACTTTGCACTTTTAGGAAAATTTATTTACAACTTCAACCTATTTTCATCAACCCCACACTTGATTCACACTATCACTTAAATCACTAATTCTTCAAATGCTCTTGTTCCTAAGGAAGGGGCAAGACTTGGTAGAATATGGTTTAGGGTTAATATTTTGTGTGCAAGAAAGAAATGAGAAAATGAGGTAGGCTCAAAGTTGGCTTGCTAAGGATGTAATAGGGTTGGCTTTTTAAGCTAAATGGTTTTTCTTAAGTGTCTTAATCATGTTGATGCCTAACTAAAAATTTTTACTTGGCCTTGAAATGAATTTTTAAGCAAGTTCTACTAACAATTTGACCATGGGTGCTCACTCAAAAAGAAAGAATTAAGTTGGTATCCAACTTATGAAGGCTCAATTCTTGCAAGTTTAAAGGTAAATGCAAAGAAAATCCATCGAAATTGACAATAAATATCAATTCTATTTAATTCTCAATTTCATGTCTCAAGAATTCCAAGGCCCACCTATCCACGATGTTAGAACTACTTGTAAAACCTTAAATTTGGACCGGTTTAAATTTAAAAGGTTTATGTTTGTCCATTATGAATTTAGATTTCTTAAACCTAATTTTAGACTTAAATTGGAAGTTATATCAAAATTACAAAAATATTAGCTGAAAATTTAATTATTGGCTGAAAATTTAATTATTTTGGACCGGTTTGTGTTGAAGTTAATGGTTTTGGTCGAGTTGGTTTGATATGGGTACTGCCATATTGATTTGGAAGGGTGTAGACCCTTAATTTTTGACCCAGTCCGGTCCAATATGTTTTATTTAGTCCAAAATGATTTTTGTTATCTAATTGGTCCAAAATAATTTTTGTTAAATAATTTTTGCTTTATTATCTAATTTTTATTAATAAAAAATAAAAATAAATAAATAAAAGTAAAAATATAAAAATAAAAATCGGCGTCGGAAGAATCGGTGAAGATGTAATTTTGAACATTGAACATGTTTTTCAACAAAACCAAAATGTGATTCTGTTTCCTTCCAAAAGCTTTAAAAATATCTTTTCTATTTATGTAAACTTCAAATCACTTTGTTTAAACTTATAAAACCTCATGAAATCATCAAATTGTTTTTTCAAATCCTAAAATCAACAAATCACCTGAAACCCTAAAATCAAAAGCCTAAAAATCTAATTCAACTCCAAAACCTAAAATAATGAACCCTAACCTCCTTTAAAACTTTAAACCTTAATTTTTTTCTAAACCCTAATCCTTTAAAATTTTAAAAACCATAAAAACATAAATACTTTAATTTTACACAGTAGCTTAAAAACACAGTGAATAACCGTAACCCGCAAATCAAAAGTATTTCAAAGTGTTCAAACCCTAGTTTCATGATTTCACCATTCAAATATTAATTTAGTTAATCAAAGAGTCTTACCAACCTTTTAAAATATAAAACCTTAATCTATTTTAATTCCATAAAAAAGTCACAGTAGCTTAATTTTATGAATTCCAAAACCTTAACACATGAGATAAAGAACCCTAAATGGAAACAGTAGCTATAATTTGGACTTTTATTTACCTTATTCAATTCCATATTTGATCATGCTTGGTTTTATTTCTTATGCTTTAATTTATTTAAATTCAATGCTTGGTTTATTTTATTTATCATGGATGGATGTTTACTTTTTATTGATATTTGGTACCTTTGATGAATGATTTATTTATTATGAATGGTTATTTACTTTTATCAATTTATTTAGATTTCTAAATGTTGTAAGAGGTATGTTTCCACTTGGTGGGTACCTCATTAGTTAAATATCATGTAATTTAATGTGCTTTTCTATCTTAGAACTTATGTGAAGGGCATGTTTCTACCTTTTCGGTGGGTGTCCTATCTAGGCATGTGATGTAAGGACATGTTTCAATCTTTGGATGGGTGTCTATTTATTTATTTTGTTTTGTTTGGACATTGCTTTGATTTTAATATAATGATGCTTTCTTTTTATTGTGTGTAGTATGGATAATAATAGGGGGCAAAGTTTCTCCTTTTCAATTTTTGAGTTTATATGTAAAACATTTTCAAACTCACTTGCAAATATTTTGCCACGCAGAGATATGAGAGCCAACTAAAAAAGGGCTGAATTTTTTGCAAAAGTGCAAAGGAAGAATAAAAAGAATGGAATAAAAAAGAAAATTAGAATTTTCAAAATAATGAAGATGCAAAACAAAAGATCAATCTAGCTAAAAGAACTAAAGCCAGGGTGAAGACCCGATCTCAAAGGATGAAGATCCATTTTCAAGGGTGAAGACCCAATCACAAAGGATGAAGATCCATTTTCAAGGGTAAAGACCCGATCTCAAAGGATGAAGATCCATTTTCAACGGTGAAGTCCCGATCTCAAAGGATGGAAATCCATTTTCAAGGGTGAAGACTCGATCTCAAAGGATGAAGATCCATTTTGATGGTGAAGAATCACAATGTATAAAACAGCCGGAGCAGTCAGACTTCTCAAATGATAAAAGGTTAGTCAAACTCAATCTCGGGTCCAAGCACCCATTCTTGGGTCCAAGTACCAAAGCTTGGGTCCAAGTACCCATTCTCGGGTCCAAGTACCCAAATCAAATCAATCTCGGGTCCATGTACGCAAATTCAATCCAATCTCGGGTCTAAGTACCCAAATCAAATCAGTCTAGGGTCCAAGTACCTAATCTCGGGTCTAAGTACACAAATCAAATCAATCTTGGGTCCAAGTACCCAATCCTGGGTCCAAGTACCCATTATCGGGTCTAAGTACCCAATCTCGGATCTAAGTACCCAATCTCGGGTCCAAGTACCCAAATTAAATCAATCTCGAGTCCAAGTACCCAATCCCTGGTCCAAGTACCCAAAATCAATTCAAGCTCGGGTCCAAGTACCCAATATCGAATCCAAGTACCGAATCTCGGGTCCAAGTACCCAAATCAAATTCAAGCTCGGGTCCAAGTATCCAATCTCAAGTCTAAGTACCTAAATCAAGTTCGGTCTCGGGTCCAAGTACCCGAAACAAATTTAAATCACCATCTCAAAAATTAAGTCTTATTGCTTTTCACTCTCTTTCACTAAAGTTTCAGATCATTCAAGCAGGGGGAAAACTGTAGACCCTTAATTTTTGACCCAGTCCGGTCCAATATGTTTTATTTAGTCCAAAATAATTTTTATTATCTAATTGTTCCAAAATAATTTATGTTAAATAATTTTTGCTTTAGTATCTAATTTTTATTAATAAAAAATAAAAATAAAAAATAAAAGTCAAAAAATAAAAATCAGCATCAAAAAAATCGGTGACAAAAAAATCGTCGCGCGGGCCCGTGGGCATTTCTCCCGCAGAAGTTGCCTGCGGGCGAAATGGCCCAGGCCATTTTGCCCGCAGGAGTTTCCTGTAGGCGAAATGGTCGTCCGCTCCTCGCCTACTACCGCAGCCAGCCGCGGCAGATTTTTTTTGCCAGCACATTTTTTCCTGCGGCAATTTTTTTCGGCAGCGCAATTTTTCTGACGCAAATTTTCTGAAACCTAATTCAATTAGGTTTCGGTTTCCTTTTCTTATCAATATTATTTGCCATGATTAATTAGGAATAAACCATATGAAACCTCTATAAATAAGGACCAAAGGCAATCAAAAAAGGGGAGAGAGATTGGACAGTGATAGAAAAATGTTGAAACCAAATCAGTGAAGGAAAAGGAGCAATTGAATTTGATTTTTTCTGGAATAGCAGGGACACGATTTAAGCAATTCAAAGATATCAACTGTCTTTGTTCTTGTTCATCCAAGAAGAATTATTTTTGGAGAA
The DNA here is from genome assembly GCA_947685225.1 of Garcia nutans. Taxonomy (NCBI): domain Eukaryota; kingdom Viridiplantae; phylum Streptophyta; class Magnoliopsida; order Malpighiales; family Euphorbiaceae; genus Garcia; species Garcia nutans. The sequence goes on from CANTUV010000002.1 coordinate 37,687,185, forward strand.
ACTATCAAAATGAGGTATGTGTTAATTGTTGTATTTATTTTTTACAGTAGCTAAACTATGAAATTATGTCTTTCAAAATAAAAAACCCTAGGATTTTAATTTAGTTTTTCCAAAGTTAAAAACACTAATACGTTACTTTATTTTCCAGAAAGACTTAAAATTATTATTTTTACCTCTTCAAAATCTTAAAACCTTAATTGAACATGTTTTTCAACAAAACCAAAATGTGATTCTGTTTCCTTCCAAAAGCTTTAAAAATATCTTTTCTATTTATGTAAACTTCAAATCACTTTGTTTAAACTTATAATACCTCATGAAATCATCAAATTGTTTTTCCAAATCCTAAAATCAACAAATCACCTGAAACCCTAAAATCAAAAGCCTAAAAATCTAATTCAACTCCAAAACCTAAAATAATGAACCCTAACCTCCTTTAAATGTTTAAACCTTAATTTTTTTCTAAACCCTAATCCTTTAAAATTTTAAAAACCATAAAAACATAAATACTTTAATTTTACACAGTAGCTTAAAAACACAATGAATAACCGTAACCCACAAATCAAAAGTATTTCAAACTGTTCAAACCCTAGTTTCATGATTTCACCATTCAAATATTAATTTAGTTAATCAAAGAGAATTACCAACCTTTTAAAACATAAAACCTTAATCTATTTTAATTCCATAAAAAAGTCGCAGCAGCTTAATTTTATGAATTCCAAAACCTTAACACATGAGATAAAGAACCCTAAATGGAAACAGTAGTTATAATTTGAATTTTTATTTACCTTATTCAATTCCATATTTGATCATGCTTGGTTTTATTTCTTATGCTTTAATTTATTTAAATTCAATGCTTGGTTTATTTTATTTATTATGGATGGATGTTTACTTTTTATTGATATTTGGTACCTTTGATGAATGATTTATTTATTATGAATGGTTATTTACTTTTATCAATTTATTTAGATTTCTAAATGTTGTAATAGGTATGTTTCCACTTGGTGGGTACCTCATTAGTTAAATATCATGTAATTTAATTTGCTTTTCTATCTTAGAACTTATGTAAAGGGCATATTTCTACCTTTCGGTGGGTGTCCTATCTAGGCATGTAATGTAAGGACATGTTTCCATCTTCGGATGGGTGTCCATTTATTTGTTTTGTTTTGTTTGGACATTGCTTTGATTTTAATATAATGATGCTTTCTTTTTATTGTGTGTAGTATGGATAATATTGTTATATTTAAGAATTTTATAATATTAAGACCTGTAAAGGAGGCCGGTTCCAATGAATTGGGTGTTGTGGGGGTGCTGGGCCATTTCTCAACTTCCCCACACGTATCCAACTTTTTGAACTTGTTAGGGGGTTGGGGATTCCTTAGGAATCGAGTCAACCACCCCTTTCTTTTTCCCGGCCCATCCGGGTGGCGACTCCATTTTCTCCGGACTTAGGTCCGTGTTCTCTAAGGCCCCCAGCCTAAACAGTGCCGAAGTAGCAAGAACCATTCTACCAGGAGTGAGGCGAAAATCCCCACTCACAAAGGGCCAAATCGATATGGGTACTACCCATATCGATTTGAGCTTGCCAAATTGATATGAGGCAATTTCATATCGATTTGGCTAGCCCAAATCGATATGAGTTGCACTCCATGTCAATTTCAGCCTTTAATCTGAGTCCTAAGTGTAATTGTACCGGCCATTAGACTTCCTAATTACCGTATGAGAGTCGAATTTGGTTTAGGTTAAAGTGTTGGTTTTTATATAAATACATGATGAACACGAATAAAAAGGAAAAGGAAACGAAGAACAAATTGGAAGGCTACTGTAATTAATAGATTTGCAGTAAAAGAGATAGAGCAATATCAAAAATCAAGGGAGCAACTGTGATTAATAAACTGGCAGTAAAGGAAAGCGAGGATAAGAGTTTTATGAAACCCTAATCATCAAGAAGCAATTGAGAAAAACAGTAACAATATAACAAACCCTAATGATGCTTTATGTGATATAAACATTTGGTAATGATTCCGTATGTTCGCGCCCTATAGTTCGTTACCGCGACATTAAGAATGTCAATATATTTGTTTCTATTTAACATGTTGGTGATGAATATGTTATGTTTGTTTGATGTCTTGGCATGGTGCATAGCATGGCCTTATGACCTATGTGATTGGTTTATTCATATCTTAATTTTGGGTAAATACGGCCTGCGTGTCATTTATTTTGTTGTAATTCATTTTACTAGTAGTTAGATTTTCTTTTATTGTAATAAATGAAGATTCAAGCTACAATGTTTGTGATGGAGATTCATACCAAGGAGAAGATGGTTCCATGGTGATGGAAGCACAAGCTCAAGTTTTGAAGATATGTAATATTGCAAGTGTTGTAATAGATAGGTTTTTCACCTAGGGTTGCCTTTATGATCTTCATTTGGTCTCTTGAAGATCATATTTAGTTTGGCCATGCTATGTCACATTTACATATTTTGTCATTTTGTATATGATGCTTATGTGATAAATTATATATATGCATATAGGATGCTAAAATATAATGATATGTAATGCAAGACATGATAATAATTTAGTTGAACCCTCATTAATAATTTAAGTCTAAATGCCATCCACGTTTTGAACACCTATCAAAACTAAGATTGTATTAAAGTAGGTATTGCCAAAGCAATATGCTTTAAACATTCCTAGCTAAGTAGGATGAGTAATAGTGCTACTCATATGTTTTAAAATTGGTTAAACTTAATTAGGCTATCAAAATGGTTTTGGGCCTAAGGCATTAGATGGAATTCAACATGCTATGACATATGATATCAATATTCCATAATTACTAAGAGTTACATGAGATGTAATTGGTAAAGATGTTACCTACCTAAATAACTTGATTTTAAGTGTCACGCCAAAGCTGAGTTTAGAATTAAGTGAAATACGGATCTTAGCCTACTAAAATTTTTCTTTAGAGGGTTATATTTTTAGTAGGAGTTTAAATAATTTTAACCTCATTATTAATTAAAATTTGACTTTGCATATTTATCAACAGATGTCTGCTAATAACAATTCCACCTTATCACTGCGATCTATCCTTGAGAAGGAAAAACTGAAAGAATGTGGGACTAATTTTGTTGACTGGTTTAGGAACCTGAGAATTGTTCTCAAACAAGAGAAAAAGTCCTACGTGCTTGATGAAGCTATCCCTGACCCACCTCCTACTGATGCTTCTAATGCTGCTAAGAGTAAGCATAAGAAGCATGTGGATGATTCCAATGACATAGGATGTCTTATGTTGGCTACTATGTGTCCAGGACTTCAGAAGGATCTGGAACACTTAGAGGCTTATGAGATGAGTGTGCATCTCAAACAAGCTTTCCAACAACAGGCTAGGCAAGATAGGTTTAACACCGCTGTTACATTATTTGACTGCAAAATGTCTGAAGGTGAATCTGTTAGTGCACATGTTTTGAAGATGAAAGGCTATCTAGATCACCTTGCTAGACTTGGATATCCCCTGAGTTTAGAACTCTCCACGGATTTGATCCTACATTCATTACCTAGCAGTTTCTCACAGTTTGTCATGAACTATAACATGAATGACATGGAGAAATCCATTCCTGAGCTACATGGTATGCTCAAAACTGCTGAGGGGAATATCAAAAAGCCTACCCAAATATTGAATGTCAATATTAAACAAATGAAAAAGAAAGCCAAATATACTAAAGGCAAGGGTAAGGCAAAAGGTGCTAAAGGGTCCAAGGGACAAGCTAAACTAAAACCTGAACCTAAGGCTAAAGTTCCTAAGGAAGGGACTTGTTTCCATTGCAACAAGCCTGGGCATTGGAAGAGAAATTGTCAACTCTATTTGGATGAGTTAAAGAAGTTGAAGGGTAGTGCGACTACATCTTCAGGTATTTATGTTATAGAAATTACTTTATCTATTCCTTCTTCCTGGTTATTAGATACCGGATGTGGATCTCATATTTGTACAAATATGCAGGGACTCAAAAGGAGTAGGATGCTGAAGAAGGGCGAAGTGGACCTACGTGTTGGCAATAGAGCAAGAGTTGCTGCTATAGCTGTAGGAACTTATGAACTTGTTATGCCCAATGGGTTTTTGTTAATTTTGAACAATTGCTTTTATGTTCCTACTATGAGTAGGAATCTTATTTCAGTATCTGTTTTGGATGATGAAGGTTATTCATTTTTTATTAAGAATAAGAAATGTTCTATTTTTGATAAAAGAAAATGATTTGCTTTATGGTATTGCAAATTCTTATAATGGCCTTTATATCCTTAATCTTGATGATTCTAATGGTAATGATATCTATAACATAACTTCTAAGAGAAGTAAGCCAAATGAGTTAAACCCTACTTATTTATGGCATTGTCGCCTTAGCCATATAAATGAGAAACGCATTTCTAAGCTCCATCAAGATGGATTATTAGATTCATTTGATTTTGAATCATTTGAAACATGTGAGTCTTGTTTGCTTGGTAAGATGACAAAGGATCCTTTTACTGGGCATAGTGAAAGGGCTAATGATTTATTGGGCTTGATACATACAGATATATGTGGTCCTTTTAGCATTAGTGCCAGAGGAGGATTTCGATACTTCATTACTTTTACTGATGATTTCAGTAGGTATGGCTATGTCTACCTAATGAAACATAAGCATGAGTCTTTTGAAATGTTTAGAACTTTTCAAAATGAAGTACAAAATCAACTTGGTAAAACAATTAAACAACTTCGATCTGATCGAGGTGGTGAATATTTGAGCCAAGAGTTTGATGATCATCTAAGGGATTGTGGAATTGTTTCACAACTGACTCCTCCAGGAACTCCACAGTGGAATGGAGTTTTTGAAAGGAGAAATCGAACTCTATTAGATATGGTTCGATCAATGATGAGTCAAGCGGATCTTCCTTTATCTTTTTGGGGTCATGCCTTGGAGACAGCTGCATTCATTCTGAACCGTGTACCATCTAAGGCGGTTGAAAAGACACCATATGAGATATGGACAGGTAAGACACCTAGTTTGTCTTTTCTTAAGATTTGGGGTTGTGAAGCTTATGTGAAAAGACCAGTTTCAGATAAGTTAGCTCCAAAGTCTATCAAATGTAATTTTGTGGGGTATCCTAAGGAAACTAAAGGATACTATTTCTATACTCCTTCAGAGAACAAAGTGTTTGTTGCTAGAAATGGGATCTTTTTGGAAAAGAAATTTCTTTCTAAGAGAACTAGTGGGAGTATAGTAGAACTTGAGGAAACTCCAGTACTACAAGAAATCATTGAGCCGTCTATAGAGCCTATTTCAGAACCACAAATAGTTGAGGAGTCTGAAGATGTAACACAAATCCCTCGCAGGTCTAATAGGACACGTCGTCAGCCAGAGAGATATGGATTTCTTATGACTGATGATAGTGAAGTAATGCTCATAGATCAAGATGAGCCTACTACCTATCAAGAAGCTGTGTCAGGTCCAGATTCAGACAAATGGCTTGGAGCCATGAAATCTGAGATGCAATCTATGTTTGACAACCAAGTTTGGTCTTTAATTGATCCTCCAGAGGATATTAAGACTATTGGTTGCAAATGGGTTTTCAAGAAGAAAACTGACATGGATGGGAATGTGTAGACCTATAAAGGAAGGCTTGTTGCAAAAGGTTTCAAGCAAACTCATGGTATAGACTATGATGAAACTTTTTCACCAGTTGCTATGCTTAAGTCAGTTAGAATTCTCATTGCCATTGCAGCATACTATGATTATGAGATATGGCAAATGGATGTCAAAACCGCTTTCCTTAATGGAAACTTGCTTGAGGATGTGTATATGACACAACCTGAGGGTTTTGTAAATCCTGAGAATTCTACAAAGGTTTGCAAGCTTCAAAGATCCATTTATGGATTGAAGCAAGCATCTCGAAGTTGGAATCTTCGTTTTGATTAAACAGTTAGCAACTTTGGTTTCATCAAGAATGAAGATGAACCTTGTGTTTACATGATGGTTAGTGGGAGTGCAGTAGTGTTTTTAGTCTTATATGTGGATGACATATTACTCATTGGGAATGATATCCCTACCTTGCAAAAGGTTAAGACTTGGTTAGGGAATTCTTTCTCAATGAAAGACTTAGGTGAGGCTGCCTATATCCTTGGTATAAAGATCTATAGAGATAGATCTAGAAGGATAATTGGCCTGAGTCAAAGTACATACATAGATAAAGTGTTGAAGAGGTTCAACATGCAAGATTCCAAAAAGGGATTCTTGCCTATGTCTCATGGCATTCATCTCAGCAAGAGTCAATGTCCTATGACATCTGATGAGTGAGATCGAATGAATAAGATTCCTTATGCTTCTGCTATAGGATCTATTATGTATGCCATGTTATGTACTAGACCAGATGTCTCATATCCATTAAGCGCAACTAGTAGATTTCAAGCTGATCCTGGTGAAGGTCACTGGACAGCTGTCAAGAATATTCTTAAGTACCTTCGAAGGACTAAAGATGTATTCTTGGTTTATGGAGGTTTGGAAGATGAACTAGTTGTAAATGGTTATACAGATGCTAGTTTCTAAACTGACATAGATGATTTTAGATCGCAGTCAGGTTTTGTATTCACATTGAATGGTGGAGCTGTTAGTTGGAAGAGTTCAAAATAAAGCACTGTGGCTGATTCTACAACAGAGGCTGAGTATATAGCAGCATCAGATGCAGCTAAGGAAGCAGTCTGGTTGAAGAAATTCATCACTGAGCTAGGAATGGTGCCTAGCATTGCAAATCCTGTGGACATTTATTGTGACAATAATGGTGCCATAGCACAGGCAAAAGAACCTAGATCTCATCAAAGGTCTAAGCATATACTCAGGCGTTTTCACCTCATTCGAGACATTATCGATAGAGGAGATATCAAGATATGCAAAGTTGACACAAATGATAACATAGCAGATCCATTAACAAAGCCTCTCTCACGGGTCAAGCATGATCAGCACACTAGATCTATGGGTCTTAGAAATTAGTAGGCCTAGTGCAAGTGGGAGATTGTTAATGTATGTGCCCTAGGCTATTTATTTGGATCTTTATGTTATACATTCATTATTAATAAATGAGGTTTTATTATCATTATTGTTTGTTTGCATGTTACACAATTTTGATATTTGTCCCTGGTTTATTATTATTATAGAGATAAAAAATAATAATTCTTAACCAGTATGAACATTGATTTGATAATCATCAGATGGTTATGTGTATAGTGATACAAATCAATTTCATAGATACTTGTTAGAGAACAATGTATTGGATAGACCCATCATGAGATTACTACATGGGTTGGTGTCACAAGTAAATCTCATGATAGTTATGTATTAATTCTTTGACTTGAGATTGTCATAGTTTCCAATATAAGGACTATTATATTTTGACATGATCAAACATTATCCGTAACTGGATAGTAATAAAGGTTATGATCATATATGATAGAAATTATGTAGAGGATAATGAACAATCAAGATAGAATTTGTCCCTCTCTTTGAGAGAGATATCTTTTGGGCCCCTCGATAAGTGAGACTGTGAAATGCATGGCCGTGCTCAAATGAATTGATAGTGTGATCAATTTCATTTGTTTTTATCAGTCTACTTGGAGATCGAGTAATCATAAGTTTGGATAATATAAGTATGACGTTGACCATGACTTATGTTCAAGCTAGATATCGTGTGACAAAGGAATTAATGCATGTACTATTATTAGGCAAATTGGACATTCCTTATATTAATTGGGTAGTTGTAACGCCTTGCTAGAGGCCAATTATGACTTGTTGGTTTAATAGAGATTAAATTAACTGCCAATTAATATGGGCCTATCGGGTCACACACAAGAATGCGCTTTGGGCTGGATATAATATTAATAATATTAATATTAGATATTAATATTTATTATTATTATTATTTTCGTTATATATATATATTATTAGATAATATATTCAGAATCCTAATTAGATTCGGATTCTGAATTTGACTTACCTTATCCAATTTTGAATTGGATTCTGGAGTGATTATATTCACTCCAGACGTTAAGTCTTCTCAGAGGTAACTTTAGAAAATAAAAGGAGAACGAAAAAAAGAAGGAACCCTAATACGTTTTAGAGAAAACATTTTTTCAGCCTTCGCCATTGTAGAGAGCTAGCACTCCAGACGGTAGCATTCGTGTGGATACGTGATAGAGGGTGTTTCGCGATCGAGGCATCTCTTCCAAACTGTGATTTCTAATCATCAACAGGTTAGTTCTTTGAACACTTTTGTCTAATTAAACGAACAGCATGGATCCTGATGGGAAATCAAAGATCAAATTTTTCTGCTGCGTGTTTTTGGTTTGCTGTGATCTCCTTGATTTCCTAACATGTCCAAAGGATGAAGATCCACTTTCAAGGGTGAAGACCCAATTTCCAAGGGTGAAGACTCGACATCTAAAGGATGAAGATCCACTTTAAAGGGTGAAGACCTGTGAACCTCGGTTTTTCACCCGAAAAGGATTCGGATGAAAGTTCACTCGTTGTCGGGAGTCGCCACTCAGTTTATTTTGTTCAAAGTGAAAAACTAAGAAAACCCTTATTTGACTCCAATTAATGCATCCAATGTAAAGGTTTCTAATCTACGAACCCAAGGAGGATTCGGGGACTATGTCATGTATTTGATTAATTTTCCAATTTAGAAATGAATCCAAAAGGAACACAGAAAGGAAGAAGAATAGATTGTTAGTAAATTGCGGACTTGCTATTCGGGGTGAATCCCAAATATGCCTACATACTCTCGTTTTTATGAGAGATCAAAGCCCATGTAGTTCGGAAAAGCCTATTTAAAGGCGATGAAAATTATGCTTCATGCATGTGTGTGTGTATGCTTCGTGCATTGTCGGGCTTTTTGCCAAAGTTGTTAATTTTAGCACTTAGTGCAAATTTGTGAAATTTAGGTACTTTGTACCAAAATAGTGCAATTTAGGCCTTTGGCCAAAAGGATTGATTTTAATTGTGAAATTTAGGTACTTTGTACCAAAAGGATGCAATTTAGGCTTCATGCCAAAATGTTGATTTTAATTGTGGAATTTAGGTACTTTGTACCAAAAGGATGCAATTTAGGCTTCATGCCAAAATGTTGATTTTAATTGTGGAATTTAGGTACTTTGTATCAAAAGAATGCGATTTAGGCTTCGTGCCAAAAAGGTTGATTGATTCACGGCTTAATGCCGAAGTGTTGATTGATTAGTTAATTAGGCCTTAGACCTAAAAGGATTAGGTCTTTGACCGAAAAGAAATTAAGAAGAAGATAAGATGCTTTATGACATGCTTAAATTGACAAATGATAAATTATCATACTACCTTGTTTAGGGTCCTTCCACTTCGAAGTTCCAGGTCTTGTTTTCTTAGATCTTGAAATATGATTCTTAATCCCTACCACATGAGGTTAGATTCTTGCAAATAAAAGTCCAATAAGAGTTTTTTAGGCGTGAAACGAATTCGACAGCATGAGGCCCACCCGAAAAAGTCCAACCCCCCTTTTTGAAATCTTAGCTGCATTTTATAGGCAAAATTCGGACTGGACGGCGGTCGGACCGGGCAGCTCGCCGGAAAAACGGGAAGAGTACACGGACGGCGGTCGGACCGCCGGTCCGGGCTGTTCACCCCTAAAAACCGCACCGAAATCCGCATTTTTCCATTCAAACTGATTTTCTGGGAGTTGCGGACCTCCAAAAATTATTCCGAGACCATACCTGTGATCCTTGCGTCGTTCCGGACATTTCAAGTACCATGAAGACATACTTTGGGTGAATTTTACCGGGGACGTCCGGTCCGACTCGGTTTTTTGCAGTCGGCTTTCCGAGCCTTAAAATTTGAGTTTTCACAATTGCCCCCCACTGGGGTCCATAAAAATGATTTATGGGGCTCATTGGTTGTCTGAAATGAGAATTTTGAGCGAGGTGCAAAAAGACCCACGTTTTCACATTTTCCTTATAAATTGGCTGATTCAATTCCATTTTCATTTGCTTTCATTCTTTCTTTTCCTTCAATTTTCTTCAAACTTTCTTTCAACAATGGATTTCACTGGCTTTGAAGACTTCGAGATCCCACTCCCTCCCTGCAATCTTTTACTTGAGGAGGAGAAGCACAGCTCCAGGACCGGCTGTTATGAGGTAAGTACCTTATCTTTTACTTACCTAGTATGCATATTTAGGAAATTTATTTATTTCTAGTAAGGAACTTAGAAACAAATTTTTAAGAATTCTTCCTTCACATGTACTAGTAATGAATCAAGGGTAATACTAGGTTTCACCATTTTCTGCCATTAGTAATTATTTCTAGTAAAGAACTTAGAAATAATTCTCTAGGAAGTCACACCCGGCTGGGGATAGAATTTAAAATTTTTTTTTTAGGACACTTCGATTAGGATATCTCTCGCGGAAAGACCCATGAGCACTATTCCGGCTTATGTCTTTGATGTCGGGCATCCGGTGGGGGATCTAATCAGACCTGCTTTCCTCCACCATTTGAGGACTATAGATGCGGGTAGAGATATCCACAGAGAGTTGATCTGTGCACTGGCTGAGCGATGGTGGCCCACCACTGATACCTTTCATTTTGCTTGGGGAGAGATGACGATGACGCCCACCGACTTTTTCGTCATCTCTGGGATTCCATTTGGCATTGAGATGGTGGAGTACTACAATGACTGGCGGCATGACATCTCTTCAGCCGATATGGTCACTTTAATCGGGGTTGACTACCCTCGACATCAGGCGCCTCGCTGCATTCAGAGGAGGTGGTTTGTAGAGCAGGCGCCAGCAATCTATACTGGCTATGAGGTAGGCGATCTTACTACTGATCAGGTGGCCAGGTTTACCCTGATCCTCCTGTTTGCTAGCTCCTTCTTAGCAAACAGAAAGGATGCAGTGAATCTCAATGTGCTGAAGAGCCTAACCGACCTGACACGACTTCAGACATATGATTGGGCTAGCATGATGGTATTTAAATTGTATGATGACATGTCAGACCTTTGCTATACCCGCATTGCTCCATGTGGCCTGTATTACTTCTGGGAGGTAATGTAAAGAACATTTCCTTCACCTTGCATACACCGACTCTGATTTCTTCTTCATTCATTCATTCATTTTTTTTTCAGACTTGGGCTTATGAGTACTTTCCTGATGTCGCCCTTTTCTTCGTGAGCCACTTGCCCCTGTAGATCCTCTTTCTCCCATTGCTTGGAGGTGGTATAGAGAGAGGATAGCAGCACCAAAGAGGAAGCTTCCTATCAGAGAGCTGAGATCGTTCTTCGACAGTTGCTCCATGAACTCGGTAAATACTTTATCTTCATCGTTATTTATTATATTAGAGAAAATGATTCACTAGCATAATAAATTTTTACAGGTAGCATTTACAACAATGTCTAACCGGCTGACAGAGTGGATTGCTCAAGATCACAGCTTTCAGCGGTCACAGACCCTGACTCACCGTCGATTCATACTTCCCCATCCAGAGTATCGACGGTATTATCTCGCTGAGAGAGTGACCTTCCAGATTGCCGACTTCCGTACAGTTCCCTTGGACCCCCCTGATGACATGCTGTCTCTGATGCTTCAGCCTGTTACAGCGTCCCAGTATGAGGGTGATCCCTTCGAATTGGCCTTTGCCTCGGATGAAGAGGATTATGATATTTACTGTCTTGAGCGACTGATGCCACACATTGGGGCCCGATTCGATTCTGCACCACCTTATCGGTCCTCCCACTCTTCAGCCCCTACTTCCAGCACCCCAGGAGACCATCCCTCTTCCAGCTGGCGAGCTAACAGACCTTCTTCCTCTAGGACTAGGGCTTCCGCCTCCAGGGCTGGACCATCACATGCTGGAGCAAGCAGCAGTTCATCACATTTGAGGCCTCCCCCATCCATCCTTGCGGCTACCGGTCGATTGGACCCTGCTTTAGCCGACTTGAGGTTGCCATATGCTGTTCGTTATCATGCACCTGATGGTTGGGTGTCCCGACCAATTGGTGTGGAGAGTGCACCTCACCGGAGGCTTGTTCACATTACTCAGGTATATTCTTTTAGAACTTTTCATGAAAAGGATTCATAAAATTCTCTTGAAATTGACTGTGATTGTGTCTTTTTCACAGGTACCTGAGGGCCTAGTTGCTGATATGACAGCACTAATCACTGCTTTGTCGGATGAGCTGGCTGGTGCTTGGACTGATGCTGCTTATGAGAGGCAGAACAGGCCGCAAAGACGGAGAGCCCGGCGCTGAATTCTGATATTTGTCTTGGACTATATTTGTAGTATTTGAATTATTCTTGCTTTGTACTTTGTACTTTTCGTATTTTCCACCTGTCATTTGAACTTAAGTACAAACCTGCACTAATTTGTTAGTATTAACAGCAGATATGTATGTATGGTGTTTGTTTTTTTTTTGTTTGTTTTAGAAATCTATTTTCAAAAATAAATCCCTGAGATAACCCCAAAAAATAGTACCTAAAATAATCTAAACAAGGCCAAAACACAAGAATTTCATAAAATAAAATAAAAATAAAAATAAAAATATATTTATATATATATATAAACAAAAGAAAAAAGGAATCGAGGCTATGAGGGGACAGTCGGGCCGCCCACCCGGCAGTCTGGCCGCCGTGGCCGGCGGTCGGACCGCCGGGGAGGCCCCGAGGCAGTATATGTATTGGAAAAAAAAAGAATTTTGAGTGCATTTTTGGCCCAGAAACAAATTTCTCATTGCAGGATTTTTTTATTTTCCTCAAAAATGAATCCTCTTTTTAACCACGTGATGCATAACTGGACCAAGAGCCTTCATAACGTCGAAAGGATCAACATGGGAAGGTATGGACTAAAAGTCGTTACTACCCTTAGGGGCGTGGCTGTGGATTGGGATTTTTTGCATGCTTGCATTAGATTTTGGGATCCTCAAGCCCATGTTTTCAGATTCGGTGCTCGAATGGAGGAAATGTGTCCTCTCTTTGAGGAATTTTGTTCAATCATTGGATGTGACCCCAATGCCCCTCTTGTAAGGCATGAGGTCCAAGTTGGTTATGTGGGATCCTTACAGAGGCTTTTCAGTTTTACCAGGCCTCAAGCTCAAGCTATGATCATGGATGGGAGTAGAGCGATGCTGCTTCCCCTGATTGATGAATTTCTGACCGCCAACTTTGAAGATGAGGTTCAACTGAAACACAGAATGCGAGCTTTTGTTTTCTGCCTGTTGGCCGGGTTTCTTTTCAATCGTGATCCTGGCTTCGGTGATTTGAGGCTTTGCCCCATGGTTAGGCAGATGGAAGAGCTTAATTGCATCGGTGGTATGATTCTGGCTGAGACCATCCAGAGTCTTGACAGAGCTGCCCTCGGGTTTGAGAACTGGACTGTTACCCCGATCATACTTCAGGTAATCTTGTTATACCTTTTTGTTTCTTCTAATTTCATTCTCTCTTTTTTTTTGTTTGTAAATAGAAAGGATCTATTTATTTTTATTTTTATTTTTATTATTTTATTTTCAGGTTTGGCTGAGAGACCATCTCCGAGTGGTTGCTGCTCCTAATGCCTTGACATATAACCCTTCTCAGTACCGCACCAGGAGAATCCAGATTACTTTTCCCTCCATGGCCAAGTGGGCTATCTAGTTGTTTGAGCTTGGACCAAAAGAATTGCTATGGTTCGTCCCTTGGTATAGAATTCCTCGCTTCATGGAGGCAAATGCAATGCACAACCATGTCTATCTCCTTGGTTTCACCCATAGCACGTGGTATAGTGCTTCCCGGGTCCTCAAACAAATGGGGATTGATCAGAGGGTTCCCCTTCCGGTCGGGCTTACCATTGCTTCCCCTATTACCCCTGGAGTTACTCAAGTTGTTCTACAGACTTGGGTCAGAGACCATCAGATGATCAGGCCTTTTGCTGAGCCTTCCCTTGTTCAGCCCACTCCGGAGTATAGGACTTGGTTTATAGCCGAAGTTTGGCCTGCTGAAAAACCCAGGAGGTATGCCTTACTGCAGGAGTTGGAGAGAGAGGAGGTGGTTCCTCTTAGTGAGGAGAAGATAGACGTTGCAGAGAGTTCCGGAACTAAGGAAGATACCGAAGACTCTGCCCCACGTAGGAGGCGTAAGATTTAGATCCCAGGGTGACTCCATTGTCTGTTTTTTGGGTTGTTTGTACCATTTTAGTTCCTTCAATGTATAGGACTTATGGTCTGACTCTTTTTTGTAATGACTGACTCTTTTTGTAATGAAAGATTCTTTTTTTTTGAATGAATGACTCTTAATGAATGACCCTTTCTTTTTTTTTTGTTTGCTTTCCAAGCATTATCTACTTTATTTATTTGCTCTAATTTTTGCCTAAGCCGTCCTTTCGGATTTTCAACTTAGCGAGCTCTTACCCATTCTTGCCTAAGCCGCCCTTTGTGGGTTTTCGACTTAGCGGGATTTTTTGTTGTTTGTTGTTTTTTTTATGTAATATTAGCAAAAGAAAAATGAATGGATGATTTTTATTAATATTTAGATCGTGCTCAAGGAGAGTTGCCTACATATCTCGAATTAGTTTGCGAGAATCAGGTCTAATGTAGTTCATTACAATGCACGATTATACATAATATTTCTTTAGTTGATCCAGATTGCATGGGTTTATGAACTCCAGACCATCCAAATCAGACAAGATGACGGCTCCGCCGGAAAGTATTTTCTTTAAAATGTAGGGTCCCGCCCAAAGAGGACGAAACTTCCCACGAGGATCTGTAACAGGTGTTCTGATCTCTTTCAGGACCAAACAACCTTCTTCCAACTTTCGATCTTTGACCTTTTTGTTGAAATGTCTGGCCATTCGCCTCTGATACCCTTGAATCTGATGTAGAGCTTGAAGTTTTTTTTCATCCAAACCCAACAACTGATGATGATAATTGCTGACCCATTCAGCTTCATTTATCTGACTTTCTTGAATTATCCTCGCCGATTGAACTTCCAGTTCAAGGAAGAGTACAGCTTCCATTCCATACACCAGGGAATACGGGGTTGCCCCAGTAGGAGTTCTAATTGATGTTCTATATCCCCACAAAGCCAGCGGTAACTTCTCATGCCAATGCCTATGTTCCTTGATCATTTTTTGTATGATCACCTTTATAGACTTGTTCGCTGCTTCTACAGCTCCATTTGTTTGAGGTCTATAAGGAGAGGACTTATGATGCTGGACATTCTTATCCTTCAAGAGCTTAGCAAATTCTACTTGGAAATGAGTTCCATTATCAGTGATAATTTCAAACGGCGTTCCGTACCGACAAAAGATGTTGGTTCGGACGAACTGTGCTGCCTTTTTGGCGTCTAATTCTGCATAGGAAGCTGCTTCAACCCACTTTGTGAAGTAATCCACTGCTACCAAGATAAACTGATGTCCATTTGATGCTTTTGGATGTATTTTGCCAATTATATCTATTCCCCAAGTAGCGAAGGGCCATGGAGAAGTGATCGGATTCAGGGCAACGGGAGGTTGCTTCTGCATCTTGGCAAATATCTGACACTGATGGCATTCTTGCACAAATGCCACATAGTCAGCATTCATGGTAGACCAATAATATCCTAGATTGGCAATTTTTCGAGCCAAGGCGATCCCATACATGTGTGGTCCTGATTCGCCACCATGTACCATTTCCATTATCTGCTTAGCCTCTGCTTCATTCACACATCTTAGGTGCATTCCATTCCAACTCCTCTTGTAGAGGATATCTTCATTAAGAATGTAACCTGTGGCTAGCTGCCTTATGGCCCTCTGATCAACCTTTGATGATCCCTCCGGATAACTTCCATCCTTGAGATAACCTTTGATATCCCAAAACCATGGTTTACCATCGGCCAAATGCATTATGTGGGCAGGTTGCTTCTGAAGTTGAACTTTCAATGGACGAATGACTTTCCCCTCCTTGATATTGATCATGGAAGCTAAAGTAGCTAGGGCATCAGCAAATTGATTCTTTGCTCTTGGGAGATATTCGAAGGACAAATCATCGAATTGTTGTGCCAGATGATCAAGGCGTTGTAGGTAAGGAACCAAACGCTCTTCTCTTATCTTCCATTTCCTTAAGGCTTGTGATACTATTAAAATAGAATCACCGTAGAACTTTAGGTTCTTAATCCCTAATTCGAGGGCAGCTTCAAGCCCATTGATGCAAGCTTCATATTCTGCTTCATTGTTTGTGCAGCTAAAGTCAAGTTTAACTACAAATGGAATGTATTCTCCACAAGGAGTTTTGAACACAATCCCAATTCCATTTCCATGATAATTGGATGCCCCATCAAAATACATCTCCCAAATACTCCTTTCCACATTCAAGAGGTCTTCGTCAGGGAAACCCACTTCTCGCATCTCGTCATTCACGGGTAATTCCGCTAATTGGTCAGCTATTGCGCCACCTTTCACAGCTTTCCTTTGAATGAATTTTAGGTCAAAGGCTGCCAATGTTGACACCCACTTAGCCATTTTACTGTCCAAAACAGGCCTCTCCATAAGGAATTTCAAGGGACTCTGTTCTGCGATGACATAAGTAGTGTAAGAAGACAAGTAGTGTTGTAACTTCGTACAAGTCCAATACAAGGCTAAACACAACTTCTCAATCTTGTTATACTTTAACTCATAATCCAGCATCCTTTTGCTGAGGTAGTAAATTGCATTTTCTACCTTTGTATCTTCAGCCTCTTGAGCTAGCATTGCACCCATGGCTTCATCTGTTACAGACAAATACAAGAGCAGAGGTTTTCCTATTCTGGGAGGTTATAGAATTGGCGGACTTAACAAGTATTCTTTGATCTTGTCAAAGGCCTTTTGGCAGTCTTCATTCCATTCTTATGAAGCATCTTTCCTTAGTAGCTTAAAGATTGGACCACAAGTCTCTGCCAATTGCGATATGAATCAACTGATATACTGTAATCTACCTAGCAAGCCTCGAATCTCTTTTTCTGCTCTTGGCGGAGGCATTTTTAGAATAGCCTTCGACTTTGCTGGATCAACTTCTATTCCCTTCTTGCTGACCAAATATCCCAAAAATAAGCCTGATGTTGCACCAAAGAGGCACTTTGCAGGATTAAGCTTCAAATTGTACTTGCGAAGTCTAAGGAAGAACTTCTCAAGCGCTTCAACGTGTTCTTCTAGAGATTTTGACTTAACAATCATATCATCAACATACACCTCTACTTCTTTGTGAATCATGTCATGAAAGACTGTTGTCGCCATCCTTTGGTAGGTAGCCCCTGCATTTATCAACCCAAAAGGCATAACCCTGTAGCAGAAAGTGCCCCATTCTGTAATGAAAGCTGTCTTCTCTTTGTCTGGTGGGTGAACTAGGATCTGATTGTACCCAACCGCGAGGTCAGTCATGGAAACCATCACATGCCCAGCCATCCTGTCTATCAGCAAATAGATGTGTGGTAGTGGAAAATCGTCCTTGGGACAGGCCTTATTCAAATCTCTGTAGTCAACACACATCCTGACCTTTCCGTCTTTCTTCGGGACTAGCACAATGTTTGCTAACCAGGAAGGATAGGCAATTGGTTCTATGAACCTATTATCCAGTTGCTTGGCAACCTCCTCTTTAATTTTCAAAGACCATTCAGGCTTCATTCTTCTCAATTTCTACTTAACCGGCTTTGCACCAGGGTATAGCGGAATCTTATGAACTGCTATTGCTGGGTTTATTCCTGCGACATCACTTGCCTTCCACATGAAGCAGTCGACATATCTTCTGATGCACTCGACAACCTGTTCCTTATTCATACAATCATATGCAATGTATGTATGTTCATTTTCTTTGCCAATTATTATCTTTTCATTTATTTCTTTCATTTCATTTATTTCATTTTTGCTAGATAATACTTGGAAAGCAAAAGACACAGGGTAACCAAGAACTTGAACAATTTCATTAATAATGGCGGAGTCATCCTCCAGAGTTACATCATTTTTGACATCAGGGTTTTCTATTCCTAAAGATAAGGAAGACTCAGAACTGGACTCTGACTCGGTGTTTGACTCGAGATTTGACTCGGTACAAGACTCGGGTTCAGGGTATGATACAGGACTAGGTTTGACTGTAGCAGCTTGTCCCTCCTCGGCATACCAGTTCATCAGTGGTCCATCTGTATTCTTGATCAGCTTTGTGAAGTCCCTTTTGTTTTCAAAATTGGTTATCATAGCAACCTCATCAAAGAGACTAGGCCGCATGAAATCTTCCACTTGTGGTTCAGTTATAAGTTCTGGCTCTTCTTCCTTCAACACTAAAACATCAGTGAACATCTCAAAACCCGGTAATTGCTTCCTAGTCATAGGAGAATAGAATGGCTCCTGGAAACCACAGTAAGGAACTGTCTTCCCAGGTTTGCAAAAGTGACCATTCAGAGTTCTAAAATAAGGGCGCATTTTGAGGCTTCTTGCCCCCCAATTCTTCTTTTTCTTCCTTCCATGCTCAATCTCTTCTACCTCCTCATCTGTGGGTTTGTACCCTAGGCCAAAAGTTCCCCTATTCTCAGGTTCTTCCCATGGCCGCACCACGGGTGTTTTCCTCCCAGACTTTATCATTTCCATTTCGGGCAGCAGACCTACCTTTAGCATCATTCCCACCAGGCAATTGATTTGGACCTCTCCAAAATCATATAAGATAAATGGCCCTTTGGGTTTTTCTCCTCCAATGCATTGGACTGTATCATAATGGAAACCAGTCAAGGTCATGGCGGTTTCGCCAGGAACAACCTCAAAGAGAGACTGATCCATGGTTCTCTTATTGATTTCACAGGTGTCACCTTTGATAGTGATGATTTTTCCTTCAAAAGGGAACTTAAGTTTTTGATGTAATGAAGAAGGGACAGCATTACTCTGATGAATCCACGGCCTTCCAAGGAGGAGATTAAAGCTCACGGGTACATCAATGACTTGGAAGGGCACTCTCATTTTCACCGGCCCAATGACAATTTCCAGAGTGGCAACACCCAAAATTTCTCTTCTAGTGTTATCATATGCTCTAACAATCTGATCAGAAGGTGTAAGATCTGTAGCCTCCAACCCTAGACAACTTGCTACCTTCAAGGGACATACATTTAAGGCTGACCCATTATCAATGAGAACCATGGGCACAGTCTTTCCCCCAGTTTGTATGGTGATGTATAGAGCATCATTGTGTTTACTGCCATCTTCTGGTAGGTCTGTATCAGAAAATCGGATACTCAATGCCTTGGTTGATTGGGTTAAAGTGGCTACCAAAGCTTCTGGGCTTGTGTCTACTGATGTATCAAGCTGACTCAAAGCTTCACTGAGAGCCTGACGGTGTGGGAATGAGGAAGCAAGGAGCTCCCAAATTGACACCTTAGCTTGAGTTTGTTTAAGCTGAGTGAGGACAGGGTCTTCCTTTGGTTCAGGTGTCTTCTTATGGGGGTGATTTGAGGTTGCAGGGGTTTTTCCCAAGTCGAGTGGCTGATATTGCCTTCCGCTTCTCGTCAAAGCATCGACCTCTTCAGCGAGGTCATTCAAATCCAACACACACACTTCATTCACTTCTAAGAGAAGTTTGAAAGGATCAAACAGCTCTTCTTCCACAATGATGGCGTGGATGGAATGATTAGGTAAAGGGTTAGTATTAATGTTCGGTTGACTTCTGAGAGGAATGATGTCACCCCTATCCACCAAATCCTGGATGCGGTTTTTCAGAGTCCAGCAAGCATCTGTTCTATGCCCTTTTCCTTGGTGGTATTCACAATATTCATTGGCCTTATAACTGGCGGGTAATGGGTTTGGAGGTGGCCTTGGGTCCAAAGGCTTCAAATACTTCCCTTCTACGGCCTTTTTAAACACTAGATGAAGGGGCACCCCAAGGTCGGTATACTGCCTTCTTGGCTGATTTCTCTGCCCAAGATTGCCCACACGTAAAGGATTCGCAGGGGCAATATTGGCCACTTCATTGATTTTGCTTGAGGAAGCAGTTTGGCCCTGTTTTTTATATTTCGAAGTAGCTCCCTCATCTACTATCTTACCCAGTTGTATCAAATCTTCTACCTTGGTTGCAGTCGCAATGAGCGATTTGAAAGTAGGTAGATATTGGGTTTGCAGTTGAGCTTGATATGTAGGCCTTAAATTCCTGATTATAATATCAATTTGCTCCTGTTCTAAAGGGCGATTGATCATTTGGGCGGCTTTTGCCCTCCACCTCATAAGGAACGAGGAGAAGGGTTCATTGTTGTTTTGTTTGGTAGTCTCAAGTTCTCTTCTAGTGACATCCACCTCAATATTGTAGCGGTATTGAGTGTTAAATGCATTGCAGATGTCTTCCCAGGTCTTAATCTTAGCACTGTCCAGGCTTACAAACCATTTTAGGGCAGCCCCAGTCAAGGATTGTTGAAAGAGTTGAGCAAAGAGCTCATCATTTAAACCCCAAGGGCTCAAGGCCCCCACATACATCTTTAAATGGGTTTTAGGGCAAGTGGTCCCATCAAATCTGTCCATCCCAGGCATCTTGAATTTTGGAGGCAATCTAGCTTGGGGAAACAAGGATAAGAAATCCATGTCTACCACCTCTTTATGAGTTTTCATGGCAGTGATTGACCTTTCAAGCAATTCAAGCTTCTTTTTTAGTTCATTAGTTTCATTTTTAGAGGGTGGATCCTCCAAATTGATGACAGGGGTATTGTTCTGAGCAGTCATGGGGGTACTAGTTTGCCCCACAATAGGTTCTTTCCCCAAATTTTCAGAAGTAGTGGCTGTCTTTGGTGCCCCTCCTAATTCAGCCAGGATGGCTACCCTTTGGGCAGCTAAAGCTTCATCAATTCTCTCTTGCATTCTAGCTTCAATTTCCTTAACCTGTCCATCTAGCAAGGCTTTAATCTGTTCAATAGTAGCCATTTTAGTAATTGGAGCAGTTGGTGAAATTGAGGTAACAGGACTTGTGGGTGATTGCACAGTTGGAGCGGGTGTAGCTTGTGTGAGTGAAGGCACACGGACAGTGGATACCTGCAAAGGTTAAGGGTAAAGGATTAGGGTAGTGTGTAGGGTAGGAAGAACTCTTGGTCCACTTGTATACATTAAAAGTTTTCCCCAAAAGATTTTCCTCCAAAATAATGTTGTCATGTTGCATGAATGCACCTCATCACATCATAATTCATTTTAATGGAATGTGGCACTATCATTGGGTACATACAACCTAAGGGAAGGTTCTATTGTTCATGAAAAAATAGAGAATTGGCTCATCATAGGGACCCTTGAGTCTTGAGTAAGATATACCTAACCACATGTGAAACAAGGAGTTTCGCGTGGGTCCAACAGTACGATTACTCATGGGCCACTCCAAAAGGATTGGAATGGTTTGCGACAACAGGGAGGACGCTTTGGCTATCCGCCGGCATAATCAAGGAGACCTGCCGGTCAGCGCTACTTGCTATCCAGACTCAGCTTTTTGAACAGAAAGAGAAGAAATTCATTTGAAAACAATTTTTTATGCAATGGAGGAAAAGGATTCCCCCATATAATGCAAGAGAAAAAGATTCTCTGAATGTCAAGATAAATGCACAATTAGTCAAACAAGAGGTCCATTAAAGGAAAAAGATTCCTTTTGTCAATTTTCAATCCAATATCCCCAAGGAGGGGTAATATATTGCTAAGGTACCCTTCAAAATGAACAAAAATACCCTAAAGAAGGGCAAATCAGTTAAATAAATAATAATAATCTACTAGGATCCCATAAATCATTTTCATGGTCCCTAATGTCAAATTAATCAAATAAGCAATAGTAGTCCACTAGAATCCCATAAATCATTTTTATGGTCCCCAGTGGAGTCGCCAATCTGTGAACCTCGGTTTTTCACCCGAAAAGGATTCGGATGAAAGTTCACTCGTTGTCGGGAGTCGCCACTCAGTTTATTTTGTTCAAAGGGAAAAACTAAGAAAACCCTTATTTGACTCCAATTAATGCATCCAATGTAAAGGTTTCTAATCTACGAACCTAAGGAGGATTCGGGGACTATGTCATGTATTTGATTAATTTGCCAATTTAGAAATGAATCCAAAAGGAACACAGAAAGGAAGAAGAATAGATTGTTAGTAAATTGCGGACTTGCTATTCGGGGTGAATCCCAAATATGCCTACATACTCTCGTTTTTATGAGAGATCAAAGCCCATGTAGTTCGGAAAAGCCTATTTAAAGGCGATGAAAATTATGCTTCATGCATGTGTGTGTGTAAGCTTCGTGCATTGTCGGGCTTTTTGCCAAAGTTGTTAATTTTAGCACTTAGTGCAAATTTGTGAAATTTAGGTACTTTGTACCAAAATAGTGCAATTTAGGCCTTTGGCCAAAAGGATTGATTTTAATTGTGAAATTTAGGTACTTTGTACCAAAAGGATGCAATTTAGGCTTCGTGCCAAAATGTTGATTTTAATTGTGGAATTTAGGTACTTTGTACCAAAAGGATGCAATTTAGGCTTCGTGCCAAAATGTTGATTTTAATTGTGGAATTTAGGTACTTTGTACCAAAAGAATGCGATTTAGGCTTCGTGCCAAAAAGGTTGATTGATTCACGGCTTAATGCCGAAGTGTTGATTGATTAGTTAATTAGGCCTTAGACCTAAAAGGATTAGGTCTTTGACCGAAAAGAAATTAAGAAGAAGATAAGATGCTTTATGACATGCTTAAATTGACAAATGATAAATTATCTTACTACCTTATTTAGGGTCCTTCCACTTTGAAGTTCCAGGTCTTGTTTTCTTAGATCTTGAAATATGATTCTTAATCCCTACCACACGAGGTTAGATTCTTGCAAATAAAAGTCCAATAAGAGTTTTTTTAGGCGTGAAACGAATTCGACAGCATGAGGCCCACCCGAAAAAGTCCAACCCCCCTTTTTGAAATATTAGCAGCATTTTATAGGCAAAATTCGGATTGGACGGCGGTCGGACCGGGCGGCTCGCCGAAAAAACGGGAAGAGGACATGGACGGTGGTCGGACCGCCGGGTCCCAGCGGTTCACCCCCAAAAACCGCACTGAAATCCGCATTTTTCCGTTCAAACTGATTTTCTGGGAGTTGCGAACCTCCAAAAATTATTCCGAGACCATACCTGTGATCCTTGCGTCGTTCCGGACGTTTCAAGTACCATGAGGACATACTTTCGGTGAATTTTACCGGGGACGTCTGGTCCGGCTCGGTTTTTTACAGTCGGCTTTCCGAGCCTTAAAATTCGAGTGTTCACAAGACCCGATTTCCAGGGATGAAGATCCAGCGTAATGGATAAAGATCCACTTTCAAGGGCGAAGATCCAATTTTCAAGGGTGAATACCCGACATCTAAAGGATGAAGATCAACTTTCAGGGGCGAAGACCCGATTTTCAAGGATGAAGATCCAGCTTCAAGAATGAAGTTCTACTTTCAAGGGCGAAGACCCAATTTCCAAGGATGAAGATCCAGCTTAAAGGATGAAGATCCACTTTTAAGGGTGAAGACCTGATTTCCTAGGATGAAGATTCAGTTTAAAGGGTGAAGACCCAATTCCAAGGATGAAGATCTAGCTTAAAGGAAGAAGATCCACTTTCATGGGTGAAGACCCGATTTTCAAGGATGAAGATCCATTTTCAAAGGTGAAGACCTGATTCCAAGGATGAAGATCCAATTTCAAACGGTGAAGACTCAAAGTCCAAAGGATGAAGATCTATTTTCAAGGGTGAAGACTCGATGCCAAGGATGAAGATCCAGCTTAAAGGATGAAGATCCAATTTGAAGGGTGAAGACCCAATGTCCAAAGGATGAAGATTCATTTTCAAGGGTGATGACCCAATCTCCGAGGATGAAGATCCATTTACAAGGGTGAAGACCCGATCTCCAAGGATGAAGATTCATTTTCAAAGGTGAAGATCCGATGCTAAGGATGAAGATCCAAGGTCCAACGATGAAGATCCATTTTGAGGGTGAAGACCCATAATCTGTTAAAGAACAGAATAGCCGGAGCAGCTAGAATTCTCAACTGATAAAAGGTCAGTCAAACTTAGTCTCGGATCCAAGTACCCAAATCCAATCAAGTCTCGGGTCTAAGTACCCAATTTTGGGTCCAAGTACCCAAACTCAATTCAGTCTCGGGTCCAAGTACTCACTCTTGGGTCCAAGTACCTAGTCTCGGGTCCAAGTATCCAAATTAAATTCAGTCTTGGGTCCAAGTACCCAGTCTGAGGTCTAAGTACCCAAATCAAATTCAGTCTCGGTTCCAAGTACCCAGTCACGAATCTAAGTACCCAATTTAGTCATGGGTCCAAGTACCCAATTAAGTCTTGGGTCCAAGTACACAATTACGGGTCCAAGTACCCAATCCAGTCTCAGGTCTAAGGACCTAAATCCTTTTTGGGACCAAACCCAAACCAACTCCAACCTTAGGTCGAGAACCCATCCTCATCCAAAATCTACTCTAAGTCATGTTGCTTTTCACTGTCTTCAACCAAGTCTCAGATCGTTCAAGCAGGGGGCAAACTGTAGACTCTTAAATTTGGACCGGTTTAAATTTAGAAGTTTATGTTGGTCCATTATGAATTTAGATTTCTTAAACCTAATTTTAGAATTAAATTGGAAGTTATATCAAAATTACAAAATATTGGTTGAAAATTTAATTATTTTGGACCGGTTTATGTTGAAGTTAATGGTTTTGGTCAAGTATGTTTGATATAGGTACTTCCATATCGATTTGGGAGCGCCAAATCAATATGGGCACTACCAAATCGATATGAGGCAATTTCATATCGATTTGGCTAGTCCAAATCGATATGAGGTAATTTCATATCGATTTGGGCAGGCCAAATTGATATGGAATCTGCCTCATATCAATTTGGGCAGCCGAAATCGATATGAGTTGCACTGCATGTCAATTTTGGCCTTTAATCCGAGTCATAAATGTATTGTACCGGCCTTTAGACTTCCTAATTACTTTATGAGAGTCGGATTAGGGTTAGGTTAAAGTGTTGGCTTTTATATAAATACATGATGAACACGAATAAAAAGGAAAAGGAAACTAAGAACAAATTGGAAGGCTACTGGAATTAATAGATTGGTAGTAAAAGAGAAAGCGCAATATCAAAAATCAA
Source organism: Garcia nutans (assembly GCA_947685225.1). Classification (NCBI taxonomy): domain Eukaryota; kingdom Viridiplantae; phylum Streptophyta; class Magnoliopsida; order Malpighiales; family Euphorbiaceae; genus Garcia; species Garcia nutans. The sequence goes on from CANTUV010000002.1 coordinate 37,712,295, forward strand.
GGGAGCAACTGTGATTAATAAGCTGGCAGTAAAGGAAAGCGAGGATAAGAGTTTTATGAAATCCTAATCATCAAGAAGCAATTGAGAAAAATAGTAACAATATAACAATTTCCTCAAGCAATTGTTTCCCTCCACCAACATCAAATTTGATTCAACGAATTGAAAATTGGAGGAGCCTACAACATAGGTACATCTTCATTAATTCATTAATTCATTTAGCTTAAATTCTCATTCCTCTTATTTTGTTAATTGAACATAATGTTATTTCAATCATAACTTTGGGAATTTCATTCAACAAGTCTCACCTTAAGTATTCAATTTGTTCCAAATTTTAAATCATAGAATGTAATCTTAATTAAATAATTCAAGTTCCTGATTTTCACTTATAAACATCAATGAAATTTTTTGAAACCTTAAAGTCTTATTTTAAGCATTTTATATTTTGTAAAACTCTATTCCGAAAATCCAAAACCATAATTTAATTTTCCTAAAAAAAACCTATAACTTTAATGTTGCTTTCTAAAACCATATAACCCTAGTTTGACAACAAAAACCCTAGACTTTATTTAAAACCCTAATTATTTTTTAAAAACCTAATATGTAGATCATAACCTAAAATTTAATTAAACCCTAATTTCATTCAATCCTATTTTCATAAACCCTAATCCTTTTTCATAAGAATTCCAAACCCTAATTTTGATTAAAAAACCCTAATTTAAGATGTAAAACTAAATTTATATATTTATTGCTTTATTTAAATTTAAATTTAATTATGTAGTTTATTATATATTTTGATGTGATTTATTTAATTTCAATATTTGATTTGTTTATCGTGGTTGGATGATTTATTGATTATTATTATTTATTTATTTTGATATTAAAATTGTAAGAGGTATGTTTCCATTATTGGATACCCCATTAACTAATTTTCATGTAATTTAAATTGTTTTTATATTTTGCGATTGATGTAAAGGACACGTTTGCACCTTTTTGTGGGTGTCCTATTTAGTTTTAAATATGGATGATGTAAGGACATGTTTCCATCCTCGGATGGCTGTCCATTTATTTGTTTTCTTTGGACATTGTTTTGATTTTAATATAATGATGCTTTATTTTAATTGTTGCACGTAGTATGGATAATATTGTTATATTTAAGAATTTTATAATATTAAGACTTGCAAAGAAGGTCGGTTCCAATGAACTAGGCATTGTGGGGGTGCTGGGCCATTTCTCACCTTCCCCACACGTACCCAACTTTCTTAACCCATTAAGGGGTGGGGGATTTTTTAGGAATCAAGTTATCCACCCCTTTCTTTTTCCTGGCTCGTTTGGGTGGCGATTCCATTTTCTCTTGGCTTAGGCCTGTGTTCTCTAAGGCATCGAGCCTAAACAGTGCCAAAGTCGTAAGAACCATTCCACCGGGAGTGGGGGCAAAATCCCCGCTTACACTACTAATAATAAATTTTATTATTACTATTATTTTTTTATTCAAAGAAAAATAAGAAAATTGATTTAACAATCACAAAATTTTTTTAATTACTTTTACTTTAAAAGCAATTAAAAGCAAAGCAAAAATTTGCACCCTACAATTAAGGGTTCACATTGTCGCCAATGTGAATGATCAATGACAAAAGAGGATAAAAGTTTAGATGGTATCTATTCCAATTATCCCATCATGTGGCACCCATTGTATCTATGTATGTATTGTTTTGAATTTTATCTCTTTATGAACAATTTATTTGTGTTTTAAGCAAGGATCAAGAATGTTACTATAAGTTACGAAAACAAACACCATAACATAATGTAGAAACTAAAGATATGAAATGACGACAACTTGAATAAAAACTAAAGATTTTTCAAGTTTCAAGCTTAAGTCATTGGGGTGGAGGCTGCGAAGATGATGATGCATGGAGGTTTAGAGTCGTAGCCAAGTTGTTGTTGATAAGCTCCAGCTGGTCAAGTACTTACTTATGATTATGGTCCATCTTCTCCTCAAGCGCTTCAATCCTGCTTATTATCTCCTCATTGTCCCAGACCGGGGCATCCTCATTTAGGTCTAAAGAGTCAGAATCAGAGTCATCATTGACTTGAGGCCACTTCTACCTTTCTTCTCGAGTACTAAGCTCGCCTGAAGCCATAACAACTTGCCCTCCATCTTTCTTGATCATTTTCATTTTTTCTAACATGGTTATGTCTAGCATGTCACTATAAAAGATTAATTGCATTCCACAAGTTTTGGCATTAAAATTGTTGTCTGAGGCAAGTGTCAATGTAGTGACTATCCGTCCAATACATATAGCCCATTTTCTCCTATTAACCACACTATCAAGAATGTCGGCCAACCAAAAGACAATAAAAATTGGAATTGCCTTATGAGCACACTAAAGTAAAAATAGTTCAGTGACTTCAACCACCCTTGGACTCTATTTTCTTGCAGAAAAAGAACATGCTATGAACCAGTGTAAATATTTCAAAGTGGGGTTTCTCAATTGTGTTGCCTAGGAAGATTTTGCTTCATAAGTTCCTATACCTATTTCTCCCCATGCAAGTTGTTGGTTGAAATCCTTAGGTATAGAATTATGCCCGTTAAGAGAAAACCCAAAGATTTTATTCAATTATTCTATTGAAATAGAATGTTGTTTCCCATTTACTTTAAAACTCAACCTAGAGACAAGCTTAGATTCATCTCTTTTTTTCTTCAAGGAGGAAACAAATTCAAGAGTAAGCTCCTGAAATTGCAAGGGTCTAAGATTAACAAACTTTTCCTAATACAAATTTTATCTTCAAGGAGGAAACTTTTCTTTTGATTTGTTGAAGAAAACAATGGACTTTGATGGAAAAACTTATGGCATTGGAGTTTTGGGAGGTATCTTGGTCGTGGCTATGGTGATGAATAGAGAGAGAGAGAGAAAAGGAGAGGGAGGTTTGGCTAGGGTTTAAAAATGGGGAAAATGAAAAAGGAAATCAAGCTTTTTAAATGTGTGAAGTGAGTGACACAACCAAGATGGAATTGTCTTGGTTGTGTTGTTCTTTAGAACTTGAAGCGGTTTATGAGGTGGTGTAAGGGACATGGCCATGATCGAACTGGTCTTGGATGTGTTAACTGACACGACCAAGATCAGTGGTCGTGGAAGCTACTGAGAATTAGAGTTTTATACAACATTGAGACACAACCAAGATAACAGGCCGTGTCTAGGTTTGAAAAAATTTTAGAAATTGGTTAGGACTTGCACATTTTGGGGACACGGCCAAGATGACTAGCCATGTCTAGGTCTGTGAAAAAACAAATTTTTCAAGGAATGCATGACACGGTATTAAACATGGCCAAGAATAAATGGCCCTGTTAGCTTCTGGAAATTTTGAAAATTTTAAGATTTAAAAGGATTATATTATCTTGGCCATGTTTCTTGGGTGTGTCACCTGCTGCCCTTCTTCCTTGCATTTTTTTTCTTTCTCCCTGAAACTTCAATTACATCAAAACAAAAAAATTATAATATCTATCCAACAAAATTTATTCAATCTGAACAAATGATCATGAAAATTTGAGAATTCAAAAATTCATCAGAACAAAATAAAAAACATAAATGCAAACCAATGGGTTGCCTTCCATCAAGCGCTTCTTTAGCGTCGTAGTAGATGGACATTGTTGCTTCACTCATTAATGAATACCACATTTCTACAATTTTTCCAACTTCAAGTTCTTCCAAATAGGGCTTTACCCTTTATCCCTTCTCTTTAAACATCTTATCAATTTTAAATTTAGCAATTCAACAACTCCATATGGAAATGTTTGAATTACTTAAAATGGTCTGCTCCAATGGGATTTTAATTTTTCAAGAAACAACCGCATACTTGAATTAAAAAAGAGGACTTTCATTCTCGGTTCAAAGATTTTTCTAAGGATCATTTTGTCATGCATAACTTTTGTTTTCTCCTTATAGATCCTTGCACTCTCATAAGCCTCATTCTTAAGCTCATCAAGCTCAAAAATTTGCAATATCTTTTGCTCTTTTGCTCCTTCCAAGTCCATATTGGTGGCCTTGATTGCCCAATAAGCTTTGTGCTCTAATTCCATCAGTAGGTGGCAAGCCTTGCCAAATACCAATCTATATGGACTCATTCTCAGGGTTATTTTAAAAGCCATCTGAGAAGCCCACAGTGCTTTCGAACGTCAGATTGACCAGTCCTTTCTTGTCGTGCTCACTGTTTTCTCTAAAATCCCCTTAAATTACTTGTTGGATATCTCAGTTTGTCCAGATGTTTAGGGGGGGGGGTGATATGGGGTTGCCACCTTTTGTCGGCTGCCCATCTTGGTCATCAACCTTTCAAACCATTTATTGAAAAATTGGTTTCCTCCATCACTCACTATTGCTTTGGAGGTTCCAAACCTGCTTAAAATATTTTCATTCAAAAATTTCAAAATAACATTAGCATCATTAGTACTAGTGGGGATAGCTTCAACCCACTTGGGCACATTATCCACTATAAGAAGGATATATTCAGAGCCAAATGACTTGGGAAATGGCCCCATAAAGTCTATTCCCCACACATCAAAAATTTCTACCACAATAAAAATATTTTTAGGCATTTCATTTCTTTTGTTTATGTTCCCTATTCTTTGTCATTTATCATACCTTACACAAAAATTATAAGCATCTTTGAAAAGAGTAGGCCATTGTAAACCACTTTGAAGAACCTTCTTGGCGGTCTTCTTTTCTCCAAAATGCCCTCCACAATACATATTGTGGCAAAATTGCAACACTTAGAATTGCTCTTCTTCTGGCACACATCTTCTGATAATTTCATCCTTGTAAATTCTAAATAAATATGGCTTATCCAAAAATAGTACTTACAGGAATGCAGGAACCTCTTCTTCGCCTAAAAATCCAAATATTTTCTCATAACACCACAAGAAAGATAGTTAGCAATATCAACATACCATGGTGCTTAAGTTAAAGCAAACAAGTGCTCATCTAAAAATTTTTCAAAATCATTTTCACAAGCAATTTATGCATAGTTATCATGAGAAATCAATCTAGAAAGATGGTCAGCTACCGCATTTTCACTTCCCTTCCTATCTTTAATTTCAACATCAAATTCTTGCAACATTAAACCCATCTAATGAGCCTAGGTTTAGTCAATAGGTATTTTAAAGCCGTGTGGTCCAAAAATACTATGACCTTAGAACCTATCAAATAAGATCTAAATTTGTCAAATGCAAACACCATAGCTAACATCTCCCTTTTAGTGGTTGTGTAAATCACTTTTGTATCATTTAAAGATAAACTTGCATAATAAATTACACACATCAATTTATTCACTCTTTGGCCCAAAACAGCTTGAATGGCATAATTTAATGCATCACAGATGATTTCAAATGGCAAATCAAATTTGGGGCAACAATTACAGGGGCAGAAGTCAATTTTTCTTTCAAAATTTCAAATGCTTTTAAGCACTTATTGTAACACCCTGATACTCCATATAAGTACTATACATATACCTAGTATACATACAATACATATATAAAGTATAAGAATGTTACTTTTAGTTTCAATTTAAAAACCTTTATCCAGATTCATAAAATTGAACATTAATTTAAAACACATTTACAAAAGTCAGTATTCTTATTTATCAAAACTTCATTCATCCATATGAATATATATATTAACTCAAAAATACAGTATAATTTAAAATCACACATGTATGCATCACCTTCTAGTTGGTCTCGAGACACTCTTACCCTTCTCGTGGCATAACCGCTGGACTTCCAGATCAACCGCATAACCACCTGCGCGATTACACAACCGCGCTAAGCCCGAGAGCTTAGTAATACAATTAAATAATAAAATAAACTTTACAAAAGAATCATACCTCATATTGTTAGCATTATGTTTCATTGATCTCTTACCATGTTTTCCTTTCTCAATGCATTCTTCATATGTTTCCACTAATCTCATACATTAGATACATAATTACATAGAACATTCACAACACAATACTTACCCTTTCTATCTCATATACCTATACATATACATTATTTCAACAAAACACCATTCAATGACCTTTCCAAACCTTCATGAAAACAATTCTCACCAATTCCATATTCGTATACATTTTACACATCATACAACATTTTCATAAACTCATATCTCAACATATCAATACACATATTATAAAATCATACTTCATAATATCATTTTATTCACAATTCATCAATCATGAATCACACTTCCAATAAAGACAGCCATAGATCTCATTACTCATTTATTTCAACATTAGATTATCACATTGACAACAAAAACAGACTCGGGCCCAAAACAACACACTAATTGCCATTCAATTTTCAGAGTAATGCTTTGGTTTAATCATCACATTTATCATTATCCCAACTAGGCTTCAAGGATTAGGCTCAACCAAGCTTCAAGGGGAACAAAGCATGCTAAGTATCAACCCAACTTGGCTTCAAGAACCAAACCCAACCTAGCTTCAAGGGTTGTAACATCTCAATTAGGCTTCAAGGATTAGACCCAACCAAGCTTCAAGGGGAGTAAAACATGTTAAACTTCAACCCAACTTGGCTTTAAGGATTAAATCCAACCTAACTTCAAGAGATTGTTACCATTAGGCATGCCACCAACAACAAACTCTGAAAATGGAATAACACATTAGCTATACAATTCACTTATCAATTTCATTCTCAATTGAATTATCATAGCCAATAACAATGGCTTCACATTCCATTTGAATGATCATAGCCAATCACAATGGCTTCATATCATATTTAAATCATCATAGTCAATAACAATGACTTCACATCATATTATATTTCAAATCATATCATAATATTTCATTATTCAATTGTACATAAGCAATCACTTCATTATATCCTTCACATTATATATAGCATCATTGAAATTCACAAGATTCACAATGCGTAAAACATAACATTGTTCATATCATATCATAAACATCATCATTATTATCAAATCATATTGATCAATTCATCACTCAACAATACATAATCAATGGCATTGCACATACTTTTTTTCATGATCATTATATCCTCCACATTTCCTATATCATCATTGTTATATACAAAACAATTTACATTATACATGAATGTAGAATCTTCCATGTACATTTGATTGGATCATTATTGTTTTAAGTGTGTTTAGGTACAAAAACTTTTGAAGATCCAACAATGTATAAAGAACAAATAACAAACACAAAAGCTAACACCCTCAAGGGACACGGCCAAGCTTGTGGCCGTGTCTATCAACACAAACATCCAGTAGCCAACACACTCAAGGGACACGGCCAAGCTTGTGGCTGTGTCACTCAACACCAAATCATCCGAGGCAGACGCGGGCAAGGGACACGGCCGTATCTCTCAACAAAAATCCCACAGTGACAAACACAGGCAAGGGACACGGCCAAGCCAGTGGCCGTGTCTCTCCAAAACTCATCCAACACGGCCAAGTTTGCCCTAACTTGGTCGTGTCTCTCATAACTTGGCCGTGTTCTTCAAAGATTCAAAGACCAAATACTTCAAAATCCATCCAAACCCTTCCAAATTCACACCACCACCCTCTAAATTATTATCTTTGTTTATGCTTATCAATTTCCTATCACTTTAGCATTTATATAACTTCATTATATCATCATAATAATCAATATATATATATATACATCACTATAACCAATTACTCAAAGTACCAATTCATTCATACTAAACCCTAACTCAACAATTCATCATCATCCTCACAATTTCCCAACTTATCATCACTTAAATACTAATTCAACACATTTACACACTTCAATCTTTCCTTATAATCATCTTACACACCAACCATCACCTCAATCAAAAGAAATCAAAACAAGAATATAAAAACTTACATATATATATATATAATCAATAAAATCAACTCAAGAAAGAGTACTTACTTGAATATGTTGCCAAATCTTCATCTCCATCTTCAATACTCTTCAAATCCCTAAGAAATTTGATGAAAATCATCACATCTCCCTATCTCTCTCTCTCTCTCTTGTGCAAGAACCAAAAGGAGAAGAAGAAGAAGAAAGAAAATATCTTTCTCCTCTTCTCATGATAGCCATATAATAATAATAATAATAATAATAATAATAATAATAATAATAATAATAATAATAATAATAATAATAATTACTTATTTCCAAAAATCCTCCACCACACCCTTTCTTCTCTTGACTTTTCTTTTGACCAACTTATATGTATTATATATTAACATATATACAACATATACATTCCATTTACACAATCATTTCTTTTGCAAAAACATATATACCTTTAATTCAAATCACACAACAATTGTATTAAAACTTCTAGGGCATATCTTGGGATATTACAATTCTCTCCCCCTTAAATAATTTCATCCTCGAAATTATCCAGCATAATAACAATCCATTTAGACAAATCACCATCTTAACTTTCATATATAGACAGTCATATCTTACATTATAATTTTATCAAATCACATAACTTCTACTCTCCCCCTTAAAAATAATCATCTTCTCTAAATTTCATAATTCATCATTGTATAGATATATATATATATATCTTTATATCTTATTACTTTTCCAACGAAGCAACCAAGATAACTCATTACATTCCCAATGAATTTTTTTTTTTACAATAGTCAAATCATCTTATAATCTATATATACCATTCATCTATTACATTCAAAATATTTATCACTTCATCTCTTTATAGATAATCTCTTAACCTTAACCTTGAAAATTATTGAATTATTTAGTACTATTGCTTATCTTGACGTTACAATCACTTTTGAAAATAGCCACTTATCAACCCTTTATTACTAACAATCTTCTCATTTTGTTTACACTTAAGTCCTTCTTTATCATGTTTTTCACTTAACATTAATATTGATACCACCTCTTTAAATTCTCTTAACAGATAATCAACTTTTTGTCACCATTTACAACTGATATACTTCAATTTATTTATGTTCATTCATAGGTCAGAATATTACATCATACATATTACCATTTAAATTTTACACCACCAATACAACTGCACATATTAAATCTCAAGATTAACGATCAACTTTAGCGAAATCTAGATCAATCGATCTCTCTATCACAATATACTAACATTTCAATCTTATCCAATTCAAATCAACAACTAACTTATCAAAATTTATCATTGGATTTCACAATATAAACACATATATATAACCTAATTCCATTAGGTCCAACTTATATTCAAATTTTAGTCTTTTCATATTCATATATTCAATCAATAAGAATCATGCTTATAAATATACATTCCATTATTTCAGTAATTATATCATCATCTCTCATACCCATTCAAAGTTTATCAATATAGCAAACAGCTATGGTTTTATAAACGAACTTTTCCCCAACCAGGTCGGTAGTCCAAGTTCGGTTGCCCAACACAATGGGTCCGTATGGTTCTGCAGGAGGCAGACAAGTCCGTTCATTTAACTTTTCACAATTCATTCCTCATAATCAATTAAACACTATATCTCAATTAATATTCATTTCCAACATCATTGCCAATAATCATAGTTTCTCATCACATCAAAATAGTATACACATATATCATTAACTATATTGAACATCTCATTATTCAATCATATCATCTAAACATGCTTCAATCATATCTTTTAACCATGTTCCTAGAAGCATAGTTATCAATTTCATCAAAACTGTACTACAGTTATATCATTACAGCTCTAACTCCGAAGAAAATAAAACTAACCAAATAATCACACTAACCAAATCATATGACCATGATATTCTAACAATCATGCTTGGGGTTTATAAATCAATATTAATCTTCTATTATTTGATTACAACTTTTACAATTACAATGCCAGATTGTATCGCAAAAATTATATATATTCTCCAAATTTTTATTACACCAAGAGTCAACACATTTTAATTCCATCTCAAAACAGTTTGCTTTTGGTTATTTGATCATCATTAACCTAACTCATGTTTAAGAATATTATTTATAACATTTTCTACACCCAACCTTCAATCAAATACAAATCTTACACAAGTTTCATTCATTACTCCATTTCTAACCCATCTCTTCTAGAAATTTCAAATACATAATTCTTTCCTTACAATTTCTTATTATACACTTATACATAAAACATTTCCACACATAAATACTTTGAATTCCAAAACTTCTTATAATAACCTCATTTAGTTTTACCATCACAATCTCATTATTCAATATTACCCAAATCCATTTTCGTCTTTTATTTCATCACATAATCTATAACATAAATTAAGATTTAATCTCTATTAGCTCTACTACTATATGCAATCTCATTTCTAATACCATTAAACATATAATGGTATAAAATAATAAACATATTATATACACATTCATAGATCACATTTATAATGTGATTCACTTCCCACCTTTCTTACATATAACCATCTCATTCATGTCAAAAACTTCATTTCATATATCCTCTCTCTCTCTCTATATATATATACACATAATTATACAATTTATTAAATTTCTCTTTTGCATATAGTTTATACAGATTTAATATTTTTCACTTTCCTTTGACTATTATCATTCTCATTTGTTTATCATAACTTAAATTATTCATTAACTTCAATAACTATATACACTCTACTTATAATCTTATTTCACAAAGAGCTTAATCACATTTCCAATGTGATATCTCTCTCACATTTGTTTATAAATATCTTTAACACATCTTTCATAGTCATTTTCATCCTTTCCAATCGAATTACTTAAAGTACTCATTTTCATTTGCTCAATTCCTTTTCTTTACTTTCAAACCAAATTTTCCTACTATCAATCACATCCCCCCAAAATCCTAATACCTTCATGTGCACTAATATTCATTTCATATATCTCATGTATTAAATACATTAAACTATCAATATTTAATTGATCTTTATCCACATTCCATTAAAACTATATATTCTCAACTTACTAATTTACTTAAACTTCAATTTATTCATCATATTCTCTTAATATCACTTTAATACATCTTATATGTATATACCACAAAGCAACATCAAAACATATATGTTTCACAATTACTAAGCTCATTCCAAAAAAATCTAATTATCACATATTACCTCCATTTACATGAGCTTTCACAATATTCAATCATATCACATTTCTAACATTGAAATCACCATGTTTGCATTAAAATATCAATACAAACAACACCCATATCATTTCATACTTAACCAACATCATCTCTTTTTCTTTTAAACAAAACCTCAACTTTACATATCTACGCCTTAATTTATTACACTTAATCTATACCAATCAACTTGTTCAATAATTCACTTTACTCTTTTCATTTAAATGATATATCTTTCCATATTACCCATTCAACAATATTCCCTCTTTCTAGAAATCCAAACATAAAGTTTATTAGAAAGAGATTCAAATAATAGAGGAAAGATTACATACTTTAATCTTAATTTAATTTTTAACTCATTTCCAACTTTATTTTTCTAGCCATTTCTTTATATGTCATACACATATCAATAATCAAACTTTTTACTTATAAACTCCACATCATTTCTTTATACCACAATCACCTCTCAACTATCAACATTTTAAAATTTGCTTTCATATGAAATCTCATTTACATACTATCATTTATTTCATGTAATTCAAATACATCACAATTCACATAATGCCACGTTCGAGACCAACCTAGATGTGAATGCATACGCATGTATTACCAATTGCATTTTCAAACTCTTCTTTTAAATTCTTATTTAAACTCTTCAAAAATTTTCTTTTTAATTTCACTTAGGCCAAGAATCTCGAACCTAAGCTCTGATACCAAAATAATTGTAATACCCTGATACTCCATATAAGTACTATACATATACCTAGTATACATACAATACATATATAAAGTATAAGAATGTTACTTTTAGTTTCAATTTAAAAACCTTTATCCAGATTCATAAAATTGAACATTAATTTAAAACACATTTACAAAAGTCAGTATTCTTATTTATCAAAACTTCATTCATCCATATGAATATATATATTAACTCAAAAATACAGTATAATTTAAAATCACACATGTATGCATCACCTTCTAGTTGGTCTCGAGACACTCTTACCCTTCTCGTGGCATAACCGCTGGACTTCCAGATCAACCGCATAACCACCTGCGCGATTACACAACCGCGCTAAGCCCGAGAGCTTAGTAATACAATTAAATAATAAAATAAACTTTACAAAAGAATCATACCTCATATTGTTAGCATTATGTTTCATTGATCTCTTACCATGTTTTCCTTTCTCAATGCATTCTTCATATGATTCCACTAATCTCATACATTAGATACATAATTACATAGAACATTCACAACACAATACTTACCCTTTCTATCTCATATACCTATACATATACATTATTTCAACAAAACACCATTCAATGACCTTTCCAAACCTTCATGAAAACAATTCTCACCAATTCCATATTCGTATACATTTTACACATCATACAACATTTTCATAAACTCATATCTCAACATATCAATACACATATTATAAAATCATACTTCATAATATCATTTTATTCACAATTCATCAATCATGAATCACACTTCCAATAAAGACAGCCATAGATCTCATTACTCATTTATTTCAACATTAGATTATCACATTGACAACAAAAACAGACTCGGGCCCAAAACAACACACTAATATGCCATTCAATTTTCAGAGTAATGCTTTGATTTAATCATCACATTTATCATTATCCCAACTAGGCTTCAAGGATTAGGCTCAACCAAGCCTCAAGGGGAACAAAGCATGCTAAGTATCAACCCAACTTGGCTTCAAGAACCAAACCCAACCTAGCTTCAAGGGTTGTAACATCTCAATTAGGCTTCAAGGATTAGACCCAACCAAGCTTCAAGGGGAGTAAAACATGTTAAACTTCAACCCAACTTGGCTTCAAGGATCAAATCCAACCTAACTTCAAGAGATTGTTACCATTAGGCATGCCTCCAACAACAAACTCTGAAAATGGAATAACACATTAGCTATACAATTCACTTATCAATTTCATTCTCAATTGAATTATCATAGCCAATAACAATGGCTTCACATACCATTTGAATGATCATAGCCAATCACAATGGCTTCATATCATATTTAAATCATCATAGTCAATAACAATGACTTCACATCATATTATATTACAAATCATATCATAATATTTCATTATTCAATTGTACATAAGCAATCACTTCATTATATCCTTCACATTATATATAGCATCATTGAAATTCACAAGATTCACAATGCGTAAAACATAACATTGTTCATATCGTATCATAAACATCATCATTATTATCAAATCATATTGATCAATTCATCACTCAACAATACATAATCAATGGCATTGCACATATTTTTTTTCATGATCATTATATCCTCCACATTTCCTATATCATCATTGTTATATACAAAACAATTTACATTATACATGAATGTAGAATCTTCCATGTACATTATCATTATTGTTTTAAGTGTGTTTAGGTACAAAAACTTTTGAAGATCCAACAATGTATAAAGAACAAATAACAAACACAAAAGCTAACACCCTCAAGGGACACGGCCAAGCTTGTGGCCGTGTCTATCAACACAAACATCCAGTAGCCAACACACTCAAGGGACACGGCCAAGCTTGTGGCCGTGTCACTCAACACCAAATCATCCGAGGCAGACACGGGCAAGGGACACGGCCGTGTCTCTCAACAAAAATTCCACAGTGACAAACACAGGCAAGGGACACGGCCAAGCCAGTGGCCGTGTCTCTCCAAAACTCATCCAACACGGCCAAGTTTGCCCTAACTTGGCCGTGTCGCTCATAACTTGGCCGTGTTCTTCAAAGATTCAAAGACCAAATACTTCAAAATCCATCCAAACCCTTCCAAATTCACACCACCACCCTCTAAATTATTATCTTTGTTTATGCTTATCAATTTCCTATCACTTTAGCATTTATATAACTTCATTATATCATCATAATAATCAATATATATATATATACATCACTATAACCAATTACTCAAAATACCAATTCATTCATACTAAACCCTAACTCAACAATTCATCATCATCCTCACAATTTCCCAACTTATCATCACTTAAATACTAATTCAACACATTTACACACTTCAATCTTTCCTTATAATCATCTTACACACCAACCATCACCTCAATCAAAAGAAATCAAAACAAGAATATAAAAACTTACATATATATATATATAATCAATAAAATCAACTCAAGAAAGAGTACTTACTTGAATATGTTGCCAAATCTTCATCTCCATCTTCAATACTCTTCAAATCCCTAAGAAATTTGATGAAAATCATCACATCTCCCTATCTCTCTCTCTCTCTCTCTCGTGCAAGAACCAAAAGGAGAAGAAGAAGAAGAAAGAAAATATCTTTCTCCTCTTCTCACGATAGCCATATATAATAATAATAATAATAATAATAATAATAATAATAATTACTTATTTCCAAAAATCCTCCACCACACCCTTTCTTCTCTTGACTTTTCTTTTGACCAACTTATATGTATTATATATTAACATATATACAACATATACATTCCATTTACACAATCATTTCTTTTGCAAAAACATATATACCTTTAATTCAAATCACACAACAATTGTATTAAAACTTCTAGGGCATATCTTGGGATATTACACTTATCATCAAAGATAAATGGGGCATCTTTTCCAAGTAAATTGCACAAAGGACGTAAGATTTTGGAAAAATCTTTTATGAACCTCCTATAGAATCCAACATATCCCAAAAAACTTCTAATCCCTTTAACAGATGTGGGTGGTGGTAGATTCATAATTAAATCATCCTTAGCTTTATCCACTTCAATCCTCTTATGGGAAACAACATGTCCCAAGACAATGCCATGATCAACCATAAAGTGACTATTCTTCCAACTAAAAATTAGATTACATTTATTACATCTTTCAAGTGCAAGTGCCAACTTATGCGAACAATCATCCAAAGAATTGCCAAAATTAGAGAAGTCATCCATAAATACCTCAATGCACTTGTCCATCATATCAGAAAAAATGGAAAACATACATCTTTGAAAATGTTTTCCAGTGCATTGCAAAGTCTGAATGGCATCCTTCGAAAGGCAAATATACCGAAAGGACAAGTGAAAGTTATCTTTAGTTGATCTTTTGGTGCTATAGGGACTTGGTAGTAACCTAAAAGACCATCAAGAAAATAGAAAAAACCATGTCTAGATAATCTATCAAGCATTTGATAAATAAATGGTAAATGAAAGTGATCTTTCTTGGTAATATTATTTAATTTCCTACAATCTATGCACATTCACCACCCAATTTGAGATTGTGTAGGAACTAACTCTCCCTTCTCATTCTGGACCACAGTTAACCCTGCTATGAGCAGGGATTTTTGGCCCCACTCCCGGTGAAATGGTTCTTGCGACTTCGGCACTATTTAGGCTCGGGGCCTTAGAGAACACGGACCTAAGTCCGGAGAAAATGGAGTCGCCACCCGGACGGGCCGGGAAAAAAGAAAGGGGTGGATGACTCAATTCCTAAGGAATCCCCAACCCCCTAATGGGTTCAGAAAGTTGGGTACGTGTGGGGAAGGTGAGAAATGGCCCAGCACCCCCACAACGCCCGGTTCATTGGAACCGGCCTCCTTTACAGGTCTTAATATTATAAAATTTTTAAGTATTACAACATTATCTATATTACACACAATAATTAAAAGAAAGCATCATTATATTAAAAATCAAAATAATGTCCAAACAAAATAATTAAATGGACACCCATCCAAGGATGGAAACATGTCCTTACATCCCATGCCTAAATAGGACACCCACCGAAAGGTAGAAACATATCCTTTACATTGGTTCTAAAATAGAAAAGCAATTTAAATTACATGATATTTAACTAAAGAGGTACCCACCAAGTGGAAACATACCTCTTACAAAATTTGGAAATCTAAATAAATTGATAAAAGTAAATAACCATTCATAATAAATAAATCATTCATCAAAGGTATTAAACATTAATAGAAAGTAAACATTCATCCATGATAAATTAAATAAACCAAGTATTGAACTTAAATAAATTAAAGCATATAAAATAAATCAAAGCATAATCAAATATAGAATTAAATTAAGCACATAAAAATCTAAATTATAGCTACAGTTTCCATTTAGGGTTCTTTATTTCATGTGTTTAGAGTTTTGGAATTTATAAAATTTAGGCTACTGTGATTTTAGGGGAATTAAAATGGATTAAAGATTTTATGTTTTAAAAGGTTGGTAAAACTCTTTGATTAACCAAACTACGGTTTGTGATGTAAAATCATTAAGTTAGGATTTGGACACTTTAAAATACTTTTGATTTATGGTTTCAAGCCTACTGTGTGAAATTAAAATATTTGTGTATTTATGGTTTTTAAAGTTTTAAAGGATTAGGGTTTTTAAAAAATTAGGGTTTAAGGTTTAAAGGGGTTAGGGTTTACTATTTTGAGTTTTGGAATTGAATTAGGGTTTTAAGACTTTTGAATTAGGGTTTCGGGTAATGAATTTATTTTAGTATTTGGAAAGAAAATTGACAATTTTCATGACGTTTTATGAATTTAAACAAATGATTTAAAGTTTATAAGAGCAAAAAAGATATTTTTAAGGCTTTTAGAAGGAAACATAACACAAATTAAAGTTTTGATAATTTGGAAAGCAAATCTTAGTTTTGGGGTTTTGAAGAAATAAAACTAATAGCTTTAATCTTTTGGAAAGTAAAGCCACAATTTAAGATTTTCATACTTCAGAAAAGGTGAATTGAGGTTATGAGGTTTTTAATTTTAAAGAAACAATTACATGATCTAGGTACTGAGACAAAATAAAAGAAATTAAGAATTCAAACCTTCTTTTGTAAGTTACACCAAAAATTGCTTCTTGGATGAACAAGGTCAAAGACAAGCCTCTTTGCCTTTGAATTGCTTGAATTGTTTTTCTGCTCTCTCAAAAAATCAGCTTGATTCAAGGTTTTCCTTCACAGATTCGGATCCAATCTTTCCCAAGTTTATGTCCAATTTCTTCCTTATTTCTCATTGTTTTTTTTGTGTTGTAATTGATCTTATTTATAGGAGTTTTTCTGGTTTATTCCTAGTTGCTCACGGCATACATTATTCATTAAGAAAAGAAAACTAAAACCTAATTGCATTAGGTTTCAAAAAATTTTCGTCGGAAAAATTTTGCCGGCGAAAAAAAATTGCTGCGGAAAAATTGAGCTAGAGAAAAATTTTGCTGCAGTTGGCTACGGCAGGGGGCGAGGATCGGCCTGCGGGTAAAAAATTAGATACTAAAGCAAAAATTATTTAATTAAGATAACAAAATTATTTTGGACCAATTAAAATATATTAGACAACACAAAAATTATTTTGGACTAAATAAAATATATTGGACCGGACTGGGTAAAAAATTAAGGGTCTACAGTTTGCCCCCTGCTTGAATGATTTGAAACTTTAGTGAAAGAGAGTGAAAAGCAATAAGACTTAATTTTTGAGATGGTGGAGGTTTTGGGTTCTGGACCCTGTTCGAGTTCTGGACTCAAGGATAATTCTAGGTTCTGGACCTAAAGAAAATTTTGAGTTCTGGACCCGATCTAAGTTTTGGGACTTAGAAATAAATTCTAGGTTCTGGACCTAAGGAAAATTTGAGTTCTAGACCCGAGCTAAGTTCTTGACTTAAAAGAGATTTTAGGTTCTGGACCTAAGAATAATTTGAGTTTTGGACCCGAGCTAAGTTCTTGGACTTAGAAGAGATTCTAGGTTATGGACCTGAAGGTAATTTAGGTTCTGGACCCGAGTTAAGTTCTGGACTTAGAAATAAATTCTAGGTTCTGGACCTAAGGATAATTTGGGTTCTGGACCCGGGCTAAGTTTTGGACTTAGAAGAGATTCTAGGTTCTGGACCTAAGGATAATTTGGGTTCTGGACCTAAGCTAAGTTCTGGACCTAGAAATAAATTCTAGGTTCTGGACCTAAGGATAATTTGGGCTATGGACCCGAGCTAAGTTCTGGACTTAGAAATAAATTCTAGGTTCTGGACCTAATGGTAATTTGGGTTCTGGACCCGAGCTAAGTTCTGGACTTATGAGAGATTCTAGGTTCTGGACCTAAAGAAAATTTGGGTTCTAGACCCGAGCTAATAATTTTTTATTTCAAAAAGTTTGGCTAATTTTTATGCATGTCTTCTTATTGCCCCTTGGTGTAAAAATATTTATATACCCGCAATTATTTGAATGATTAAAGTGAATCAATGAATTTACTGTTTATTTACTGTGTAGTCACTATTCATGCATTATTTACTATTCATAAATAGTAAATTTACTATTTGTAAATAGTAATAAATAGTATTTACTATTAAAGATAGTACTTTTACTATTTATCAATATTATATGAATAGTAAATTTACTATTTATGTACAGTTTTGAATTTTGTTTTTTGCTTGCCGTTTCTCTATAAAAAGGAACTGATTCTTCATTTCTTTTCACAGCAAAACTTTCACATTATAATTCTCTCAAATTTTTTTCAATTTTAGAACATATTTTTCAAAAACAATGCATGGTTCGAGGTCAGGGACTCATTCTAATGCTTAGTTATTGGAGTTTATTCGGCATCATGAAGACGGAAATTTAGATATACTGGTCGGGATGCCGCTCCATCGCAGTTCCAATCAAAAGAGCGAGGTAATTATTTTTTCCTTTTTTATTTCTCTTGATTTTTTCGTCGTTTTTGTTTTTTATTATTATATTTTTTTTTGATATTTTTTATTTTTTTTAATATTATGGTCTTTTATTATTATTGCGTTTGTCTTTATTATTATTTTGTATATTTATTTTGTATTATTATTTTTTAGAAAAATAAATTAAATTAAGCAGATAGAATAATATGTACTTACCTAGTATTAACTTACCTGGGTCTGTGTTAGTATGATCGTTGCGTTGTTCGTGCTGGATGGTGTATTTACAAATTCCGACAATGGTACGATGTAGTGCCTTCTCGGGTAAGGCAAATTATTCGAGATTGCGGCTTTGAACGGTTCGTCTTACAATTGCCATCCGAGGAATATCAGATAGACCGGAGCGTAGTCCAGGTGCTTGCAGAGTGATGGTTGGACACAACCCACACTTTTCACTTGCTCATTGGAGAGATGACAATTGGTCCGGTCGATTTTACTGCCATAACTGGCCTTCAATATGATGGTGTTCCGGTTCCCCTGACCAATGATATTTTAACATTTGAAGAAATTTAGGAATTAATTGGTATGGAACCATCATATAAAGGGCCTTTTAAGATAAAAATCAAGCTAATTCGTAATTATTGGATGAACTATGAAGGACCGGTTGGCAGAGACACGGCCGAATAATATGCTCGAGGATTTTTGTTATATCTGCTCGGGTCGACCATCTTAGGCAGCACTGAATCCTCCATCCACTTGTCAGTGTTGAGTGCCCTTTCTTATCTCAGAATGGTACCATCTTTTGGTTGGGGTGAAGCTGGTCTTGCGTGTCTTTACCATGGTCTTGATAAGCTTTGCTGAAACAAGAAGTCTTTTGCCGGCTTGATGGCGGTTGTCGAGATATTCTTTTCCTTCACCAATGTTATTTCCACTCTTTTCTTGCATGAATTTGATCTTTACTATTATTGTTGTAGGTATGGGCATATGAACACAACCTCGTGAGGGTAGCCAGTATTTTTCGAGAGAGAGTCGGGTATCCGAGATTAAATTTCTGGTTGTCCGATCGTGTGGACATTCTCGGCTCTCATCATGTGCATACTCACCGCTATGTGTTGAGCCACTTAACCTGGGACCAGGTAAAATAATATTAGTATGCTTTAAATTTTATGTTAATGTTTTACTTACCTTATGTTATTCTGCAGGTGAATTTGGCCTGGTGGAACCCAGAAGAGCGAGCAAACTTGTCTCCTTTGATGAGGGCTACACTGTCTTTCCAACATTCTCGCTGAGTTATTGCTGGCCCAGTGTCTAGTGGTTGGTTTCTCGGGGAGAGAGTTTATGAATGGTTTCTCGATCCAGAGCAGTGGAGGGTTCCGATGCAAATCCCGAAATATACTTTAAATATTATGTCAATACCGGAGGATGCATAGTGGTCGGCCCGATATGGTTATGGTGCCGAGTCATTTCTCCATTTACCAGGTCCATTTTATGCCCATTTTATTCAAAGAAGACTCTTGAACTTTGATGTCTCCTATTGGTGTGCGGGAGATTTTCGATGAAAATGAGGGTAGAGATGAAGAAGAACATCACGGAGCTGTAGGGGAGTCTGTTCCACATCTCGAGGCCAGTACTTCTCAGGTAAAACTTTTACCACTTTCCCCTTGCAACTGCTTTTTTCTTTCCTTGATTCTTTAATGATTGTTGCAGGCTGTTGGCTCATTTGATCATGAGGCTGGACCTTCTTTTACTGCCCCTTCATTTGCTCGTTTAGCCCTCCAGATATGCCATCTCATCCGCAGGGTATTTATTTAAATTACCTGGTACGTTCCTTATTTCATGGTAATTTAAGCTATATGTATGCATGATTATGTATGATCTTACCTTTTCCTCTTTGGCTCACAGTGGATACTCGAAGAAAAAAATAGGAAACTTTAAGAAGAGTTGGCTGCAAGTCGTCAGCAGGCTTCTCATTTTGAAAGTTTATATCATCAATCCGAACAGCATTTCTGAGACTTCCGATTTCAGGGGATGAGGGATCCCGGTGCTTCTTCATCAAGAGGCCCCCAGACTGATGACCATGAGATCCTTTCGTCTGCTTCTGATGAGGATCATGACAGATCGGAACTTCAAGGTAATAAAGATTTTGGTGCTTCTGCTTTGGGTGATCCCGGGATGAGTAATGTGCCGGATTTTGGTGCTTCTGCTTCGGGCAGACTCGGGATGAGTAATTTGCCCCCTCCTCCAATAGGCGATGACTTTTTCAAAGCTTTATTTGATGACCTACCACCACCCTCTTAGTGATATGTAAATATTATAGCAATTGTAAAATATTGTACAATAATGAAAAAAAATACAATTTTCCTCTTTACTGTAACTTTTTTTTTATCACAGTACATCATAATTTCATAATTCACATCCACCTCATTTGCTAAACCAAATGCAACGTGGTAAAGGAAATTCATTGCTAATTCCTTTCCTTATGCCATATGGTCTTATTCTTTCCTACCACCTTTTCCTTTTCACTTTTGGAAAAAGGTTTATTTTCTTCTATATAAATCACCTTGCATGCCCCATTTTAATACAGAAATCAAAATTCTTTCTCTTTCAATGTGAAGACTCCCTCTAACAATTTTAATTTTTTCTTTATTCATTCACCATGACTGAGCATCATTTAAAGAGAATAAAAATTCTATTTAAGAATACGAATGCCATTCATTGGAAGCAAATTTCATGGTCAAAACTTGATGCTTTAAAATGTTTTCAAAATGTCAAATTGGACTACTCCTTCTTACATGTCGTTGCTTCCTTTTGGAATATGGATTCTAGGGTATTTAAAATTAATGGCTTTGAAATATGTCCCTTGATTGAAGAATTTGAGGCCATCCATGGATATCCAAATGATCAACAAATGGCATTACCCACATTGATTTCCAAGACTCAACAGAAGATGCAGATGTTATTTCAAATTCCAAAACCCGAAGTTCTTCGGTTAATGAGAGGTGAAAAAATTCTACTTGCTCCTTTGATTGATTTTTGTCTCTCTCATTTGGCCCCTACTAAGGCATGTGGATGCATGCTCTGTCTTTGCTTGCCTGGCCAATTCTTGCTTGTTTCTTTAGACAGTGATATTGATCTACGGGTATTGGATATTATGGACCAAATGGAAGGAGGCTTGTCGCCGGTACCTGTGATCTTAGCCGAGACCTTAGTTGGATTAGACCAATTTAAATTAGGATTGTTAAAGAGACTGACTGGGAGTCCGTTGCTGCTTCAGGTAATTACCTAAACTGCCCTTTTGAATTTTCAATTAAGGTTTTCTCTTTTCTCTTTTTTCATTATTGCTCTAATTTTTGCCTAGTTCGCTAGTGTGGGTTTTCGGAACTAGCGAGCTGTCCTAATTTTTGTCTAAGCTGCCCTCGTGGGTTTTCAACTTAGCGGACTTTTTTTTTAACTCTTTCTTCACAGATTTGGCTCCAGGAGCGTCTTTGTTTGCTTGATACTCCATCCATGGATTTGCCAGATATTTGCCATGCCATCATTCTGCTAGGAAACTACTCCATCCTGCTTCTTCATAAGCTGATTGGGTTGACTGGATCCACTCACACTCTGAAGTCAATATCCGTTGGTTGGTACCTTGGTGGAAGATTTCTCGTATCACCATGCAGACATACTTGATGTACGTTCCCCTTGCTGTTCTTCATCAAGGTACATGCTATGATCCTCACCGACTTGGCCGTCAGTATGGAGCTGAGCCTCATGATTCTGACTTTACTCCCGATTTAGACATGCCTTACTTGACTGAAGCCTACTTATATCGGCTGAGGCAAAGCTGGCCTGCACCTTACATTTATCGACTACCATAGATTTTGCATTTGTCAATTCAGAAAGTGTATCGTTAGGATGAAAAATAATTAAAGTAATAAAAGATGCTTCTTTTCCATTTATAATTTGTCATCATCTTTTGCTATTGTGTTTATTTATTTCATCCATATCTGGTCAAATACTTATAACAGTGCATATAGAACAATTTTAACATTAATTCTGTTTTATTAAATTGGGGAACAACCAAACATAAAGCCAGCATACATAAAATCACTCCTGTTGCCAACTAGCCCTTTCGAGTTTTCTAATTGATGATTTTGTCTCATTTAGCCCTAATTGTTGCCTAGCATGCCCTTTTGGGTTTTTGGAACTAGCGGACTGCTCTAACTATTGCCTAGGCTTCCCTTTTTGGGTTTTCAACCTAGCGAGCTCTTTCTTTTTTTATTTTTTATTTTTTTATTTTTCATACATTAAACTTCTTCAACCTGTTAATGTTTACTGGCTCACTAAACTCGTTCCCATCCATGTCTGATAACTTCACTACACCTTTATTCATGACTTATTTTATGACATATGGCCCTTCCCAGCTAGGCCTAAACTTCCCTCTTGGATAAGATATATTAGCCTTACATTGCTTCAACACAAAATCCCCAACTCTGAATTTTTTGATTTTAACTCTTTTGTTGTAGGCCCGAGCTATCTTTTTTTTTTTATACAGTTGATGATGATACAATGCCTTTAACCTTCTCTCTTCTAGTAGAGCTAACTGTGCGTATCTGCTTGCTACCCATTCCATTTCAGGTAGTTCAGCTTCCAAGACTACTCTTAATGACTTGATCTCAATTTCAATTGGCAATACCACTTCCATCCCATAAACCAAAGAGAACGGTGTCATCCCAGTAGGTGTTCGCACACTTGTCCTATATCCCAATAAAGCAAAGGGAAGCATCTCTGACCAATCCCTGTAAGTCTTGGTCATTTTGGAAAAAATTTGCTTAATTGTCTTGTTTGTTGCTTCTACTGCACCATTAGCCTTTGGTCTATAAGGAGAGGATCCATGATGATGGATTTGGTACTTTGAGAATAAATCCTTAACTGCTCCTTGAAATTGTACCCCATTGTCTGATATCACACTGTGCGGGACCCCGTACAGGCAGATGAGGTTCTTTTCAATAAATCTAGCCATTTGGCTTGCACCCAGCTTGTTGAAGCATTTGGCTTCGACCCATTTTGAAAAATAGTCTATTGCTACCACAATGAAACGGTGTTCGTTTGAAGCTGTCGGATGTATCTCTCTTATAATGTCGATACCCCAGGTGGCAAATGGCCAGGGTGAAGACATAGAATGCAATTCTTCAGGAGGCATGTGATTTAAGTTACCATACATCTGACATTGTTGGCACTTCTTGACAAACTCAATACAATCACTCTCCATGGTCAACCAGTAGTAACCTTATTGAATAATCTTCTTGACTAGAGCCAAACCACTCATGTGCGGACCACAACTTCCCGCATGTATCTCTGACAAGATGTGTTCCACTTCAGGCTTCCTTAAACATCTCAAATGCTCCCCATCAGGACATCTTCGATATAACTCCCCATGGAACGTGATGTATTACAAAGACCACCGCCTTATGGCTCTTCTTTCTTTCTTTGTTGCCCCCGGCGGGTATTCTCTTCCTTCCAAAAATCTCCTCATAGTATCATACCACGCATCATGGTCTATGTCAATTTCCATGATTGTCTCATATTCATAATAAGGAGTTGATGAACTGGTCAAGATCAAAAGCTTAAGGAATAAGCTGATAGGGTTTTCCCATACCGAAGCCAATGTGGCTAGGGCATCAGACATCTGATTTTCTTCTCTTGAGAGGTGTATAAACCTACACTCCTTAAAGCTCTTCTTCATCATGGTCAGGTAATGGTGGTATGGTTTTAATTTTTCCTCTTTCAACTCCCACTCTCCATTTACTTGGGACACTACCAGCAATGAATCACAGAAAACTTCCACCTTATTCACCTTCATAATCATTAGGGTTTCCAAACCGAAAATACAAGCTTCGTACTCCACCATATTATTGGTTGCCCTAAATTTCAACTTTTTGGCTAAAGGGATGAGTTCCCCTTTGAGCGATTCTAGTATAACTCCCAAACCTGCTCCTTTCCTGTTTACTGCTCCATCAAAATATATTTTCCACCCTTGTACTTCAATTGCTTCTAAATGTTCATCCAGAAATTCCAAGGTTACCTCTTCACTATTTGATAATGGTTGTTGGCCAGGAATTTTGCCTCCGCTCTACCTTTGATTGTTTTCCTGGATACATAATCAATCTCAAATTCTTCTAATATTATCAACCATCGACCATATTTCCCAATCAATGAGGCTGTCTCCCTTAAGCACTTCATTGGATCCAACCTGGAAATTGCTTGCACACTATATGATTGAAAGTAATGCTGCAACTTCTCGGAAGACCAAACCACGGCTATACATGTCTTTTCAATGATACTATACTTAATTTCATAAGGTAGGAGCTTTCTACTCAAATAGTAAACAGTATGCTCAGTCCCTGACTCATCTGCTTGGGCTAGCATGACTCCTATTGACTCTTCTTCCACTGCTAAGTATAGTAATAGAGGTTTGCCGGGTTTAGGTGGTTTTAAAACAGGTGGATTCAACAAATACTCTTTTATTCGCTCAAAGGCCTTTTGACATTCTTCATTCCATATGACCGGCTAATTCTTTTTAAGCAATCTGAAGATGGGCTCACAAATTGTTGTGAGTTTTTCTATGAATCTGCTAATGTATTGTAATTTACTAATAAATCCCTGAACTTCTCTCTCCGTCTTAGGGGCTACCATATCCCTGATTGCTTTAACTTTGACAGGATCAATCTCAATGCCATTCGGACCAATCACATGTCCCAATAATTTTTCTAAGGTAACACCGAATACACACTTCTTCGAGTTTAGTCTTAGCTTATATTTCAAAGCTCTAACGAAGAATAATTCTAAGTTTTGGAAGTGTTGTTCCCTTGTGTCCGATTTAACCATCATATCATCAACATATACTTCAACTTCTTTGTGTATCATGTTATGAAATAGTGTGGTGGCCATCCTTCGGTAGGTCGCTCTAGCATTTTTTAAACCGAATGGCATTACCCTATAACAAAATATACCCCATGTAGTAATGAAAGCAGTTTTGGTTTTATCCTCTTGGGCCATTAACACTTGATTGTATCCGGAAAATCCATCTACAAATGAGTGTAGCATGCTAGAGGCTGAACTATCAATGAGAACATCTATATGAGGTAAAGGAAAATCATCCTTAGGGTAAGCCTTGTTCAAATCTCTATAGTCCACACAGACCCTTATTCTCCCATCTTTCTTTGGCACGGGTACTATGTTCGCTAGCCAATCTAGATATTCTATCACTTTAAGGAACTTCACTTGTATTTGCTTAGTGACCTCTTCTTTAACCAATTTAACCCACTCATGTCTTAATCGCCTAAGCTTTTGTTTGACAGGTTTTATGTGAGTGTGAGTTGGAATATGATGCTTAGCTATGTCTCAATCTATCTCTGGCATATCATCATAAGACCAAGCAAACACCTCTTCATATTTTTTTTAATATTTTTTCAAATCTCTCTCTCTCATCAGGAGTAAGGTCGGATGCTATGCTAATGTTTTTAGGATTTTCGATTGTTCCCAAATTTAATGATTGCTTGTTATCAGAATTAATGTTAAAGATGCTCATGTAACTATTATTTGAATGTATGCAACCATCAAGAGAAACATCACACAAGTAAGCAAAATTAGACTTTATTGCATTCATTTTGGAAAAGAAAACTTCATCATCCTCATACAAAGTAGACAAATTAAAATCAAAATCAAAATCATTGTTCTTAAGATCATCAAGCAGGATGTCTTTAAACTTTTCTTCGATCAGGGCAGCAATCTCCTCCGGAGTCTTCTCGGCTTGCAGGACAGCTTCATTCTTCTCTTTTTGATTGGATTCTTTGTTGGCTGACAAGGTGAGCTCTTTCTTCAATTGGTCCACTAGCTCGGCATCATCTACAAAAATTTCAAAACCTGGTATTAACTTACCCATGAACATGATCGGCTCGGGCTTTCCTTGGAGTGGTCCCATATCTAGAGCCTTGACAAAGATCTCTTCAAGTGGTGGGAAGATCATCTTCTCACTCTTATTTGGCCGGACATCATTGGCTTCATCATATCCCAACCCTTTCTTGGAAGTTTGAGTTCTAAAATTTGGCAACTTTGTCAAACCGGCGTTACTCTTTCCAAGACCAGCTCCGGGAAGGTAGTTCATGTTTTTCATCATATTCAAGACTTTGGAGTCCACTACTTCATCATCAGAAATTGCAGCTACATGAAAACCATTAAGAGGCCTCTCAATCATTAGAGTGTTAACAATCTCATTATCTTTAGCTTCAATGACCACTGTCTCATCTCCGTTGGGGAACTTGATCTTTTGATGAAGGATGGAAGGAACTCCACCAAGAGGATGAAACCATGGTCGTCCCAAGAGCAAGGTGAAGGTGACTCGTATGTCTAAAACAACAAACTCAATAATAAATTCAATTGGACCAATCTTGACAGCCGCTTTGAAAGTCCCTTCGGCATGCCTCTTAGTGTTGTCATAAGCACGAATTGTTACCTCAGTCGGGTTTAGATCTCTTGTTGACATGGCTAGCTTTGGCAATATCTTAAGTGAACAAACATTTATGGTGGACACATCATCGACCATTACACATGGAGTCCTCTTCCCCTTGACTTCTATTTTGATAAAGAGAGGGCGGATGTGGTCTCTCCCCTCCTTTGGTAAGTCTGCATCCGAAAAAGAAACTGCTCCCATATTAACTTTACTCTTTTCTTCACATTTCATTACCCCTCCAATTTTTATGAAGTTGATCAGCTCCTCCGGTGTCATGGAGATAGAAATTGGCATGCTAGCCAAGGCTTTGGCCATTGTTTCTCGGTGCTTTTTAGAAGTAGCTAATAAGTCCCAAATGCTAACACTTGCTTGGGTTCTTTTTAATTGCTTGAGCATAGCACCATCTTCTTCTACTTCAACTTCCTTTCCCTTATTAGTTTCTACATTCTTAAGTGGTGGCCTTGCATAAGGCTTACTGGATCTAGTGTTCATTACTTCATCTTCTTCGGGCTCGGACCAAGTCCACTCCTCCTTCGTGGATACAATATCATCATCACTATCACTTGAATCCCAAAACTCATTGACAACATAAATTGTTACTTCTCCACCCATCATAGCTTGTTTAATTTCACCAAATATCGCTTCTTCTTTGGTTGCTTCTCCATCCACATCTTAAAAAGAAGACATGACAAAATCCTTATGCAAACCTCCTCCAATCATGAAGGTTGCTGGTGGTGGTACCCTATTGAATTTTGGTAATGGGTTTTCTTTGGTGTTTGGCTTATTGGGCTCGGGTAGCTTCCCATTATCAATTAGATTTTGGATCTCATATCTCAACCTCACACATCTATTCGGTCCCCTTGCATTTGGTGAAATTGACAAAATGCTTTAGTGTCACAATTAGGTGGGAGAGGGTTAGGCAAAGGACGAGGATTTAAGGGTTGTAGCAATCCCTTTCTTTGAAGTTTATTGAGAGCCCAAAACATCGGCTTCCCCAATTCTAAAAATTGTCTCCTAGTTCCTTGGTTAGTAGAATTAACACCGACGGCCTTTTGCATGCTTTGGCTACCAGATTGATAGCTCCTTTTCTCATTCCTTTTTATTGCAAAACGGCTCTTCTCCCTTTCCCATTCTTCAATTTGCAAACCAGCTTGGAGAAGGTCTTTGAAATCACGGATGAGTGTATGAGACATCCTCTCACGAAGATTAGGCAACACCCCTCTCACAATCATCCTTATTTGATCGGATTCATCAGGCCTCTTCTTGAGTAAAGCAGCCTTGTTTCTCCATCTCTTCACATAATCCACAAAGTTCTCATTCGACCTTTGCCTAATGGACTCCACTTCCATTAAGGTAACTTCCAACTTGACATTATACCCATATTGCTGGATGAAGGCTTTGTATAGCAAATCCCAATTCTTTTGTGTTCCATCATCTAAGGTGTTGAACCAATTTTGGACAACAGGGTCCAATGAGAGCATAAAATACCTTAGAGTTTGAGCATTAGTAGCTCGGGCAGACTGCATAGCAGTGATATACTGCTTCAAATGAAGATGAGGATTTTCAGTGCCATTGTACTTAAAGGATGGCATCTTGAACTTGTACGGACTTCTTCATCTAGCTCAAATAATTTGTCAACTTCAGACATTTCTTCGGTTTTCAACTTCTTCTCAAATTTCTTTTCTAAATCAGCTATCATCTTTTCAACATTGGATGTCTCGGTCTTTTCAATAGTTGCCTTCTCAACAACCTTTAGTTCTTTCTTCTTCTCTTGAACATCTTGGTAGTATTGAGCCCAATCATCATCATCATCAATGATCACCTTTTCATCATCAAAAATCACTTCACCAACTATAGTCTTCCCTTTGTCCCTTGGCTTCTTAGTGCTAGTAGATGCCTCAGCATGATTCTCTAAGATTGTAGTCAATTGGTTCTTCATGGTCTCAGCTAGGACCTCTTTTATTTCTTCCATCTTGGCATTGAGGGCCTCATCCACCATCCTTTGAATTTGTTCCGGCCCCATTGTTTTTGGTGAGCAAGTGATTGAGTCGTTGCTAGATGCTTCGTCTCTGACATAGGTCAGATTGTTGTAAGCTTTAGAACTATCGTAATCCAGGGCTGTGAGCCAGAAAGGATCAATGACATGAGATGCGAATGTATGCATGTATGCATGAACAATTAACAAACAAGGAAAAATAGGATGTTCCTTCCAACCTTATAACATCCACACACAAATGGCGAGTCTCTTTCCCTTGGTATATGGTTAACAAAATACCAACATGGGGTATCTTGCTTTCGAATAATTCCCTCGAACGTTTCAACCAATAGTTATATTTTCAAAAATGGAAATCAATCCATGATAATTCCCATTAATTAGGTTCTAATCCGTTCAACCAACTAAAGTAGCTATTCTGCTATATTGGATTAAAATGAAATTAAGAGGTTTATTATAAATAGATTTCTCACTTGAAAAAGGTAACTAATGGTTCACACAAAAAACAAGCCCATGATTAATTACTCTTAGTGTAAACTAGGCTCACAATTGGTTTTTTAGTATTTCATAATTGACCTAACTAATTTGCAAGCTCTTTGAAAATAATTCTATTTCTAAGCACATTGTAAAAAGATTTTAGAAAAGATGGATTTTGGGCTTAGTATTTGGGCCATGAGCCAAAGAATTTTTGATATGTTTTTAGAAAAGATTTATGTCCAAAGACCATCTTGAAAATTTTGAAAATAGCTTTGGTCATTTGGATTTTCTAAAGAAAAATTTATTTTGAGCTTACAACGTACTTAGGTCATATTAGAAAAAAGAACAAACCAAATAAGCCATGATTTAAGCCAAGATAAATGAACCATAGTCAAACAACATGCATTTGGGGTAAAAACCTAAGGAAAGTAACTAGGCCAATTACATGAGCTTTAGTCTTTGGGTTAAAAGGCTTAGGTTCCCATAGCAAGTATATACCAAATAGTACAAGGCTATGAGTGGTTATGCCATGCTCGATCTCCATACCTTGAGTGAAAGTATGGCATCCCTTACATAACACAACATGGGTAACACGGGCATCCTAACTCGCGCACACAATGCAATCTAATATGATGCAATGGATAATATCATTATAAGAAAGAATAGAATAATATAAAGACCAACGGAATCAACTTCTCTTATCCCCAGTGGAGTCGCCACTGTGAGCGAGATTTTTGCCCCCACTCCCGGTGGAATAGTTCTTGGACTTCTGCACTGTTTAGGCTAGGGCCTTAGAGAACACAGACCTAAGTCTGGGAAAATGGAGTCACCACCCGGACGGGCTGGGAAAAAAGAAAGGGGTGGATAACTCGATTCCTAAGAAATCCCCAACCCCCTAATGGGTTCAGAAAGTTGGGTATGTGTAGGGAAGGTGACAAATGGCCCAGCACCCCCACAACGCTCGGTTCATTGGAACCGGCCTCCTTTACAGGTCTTAATATTATAAAATTCTTAAGTATAACAACATTATCTATATTACACACAATAATTAAAAGAAAGCATCATTATATTGAAAATCAAAACAATGTCCAAACAAAACAATTAAATGGACACCCATCCAAGGATGGAAACATGTCCTTACATCCCATGCCTAAATATGACACCCACCGAAAGGTAGAAACATGTCCTTTACATTGGTTCTAAAATAGAAAAGCAATTTAAATTACATGATATTTAACTAATGAGGTACCCACCAAGTGGAAACAAACCTCTTACATCATTTGGAAATCTAAATAAAAGTAAATAACCATTCATAATAAATAAATCATTCATCAAAGGTATTAAACGTCAATAGAAAGTAAACATCCATCTATGATAAATCAAATAAACCAAGCATTGAACTTAAATAAATTAAAGCATATAAAATAAATCAAAGCATAATCAAATATAGAATTAAATAAGGCAAATAAAAATCTAAATTATAGCTACTGTTTCCATTTAGGGTTCTTTATTTCATGTGTTTAGAGTTTTGAAATTTATAAAATTTAGGCTACTGTGATTTTAGGGGAATTAAAATGGATTAAAGATTTAATGTTTTAAAAGGTTGGTAAAACTCTTTGATTAACCAAACTAGGGTTTGTGATGTAAAATCATGAAATTAGGATTTGGACACTTTGAAATACTTTTGATTTATGGTTTCAAGCCTACTATGTGAAATTAAAATATTTGTGTATTTATGGTCTTTAAAGTTTTAAAGGATTAGGGTTTTTAAAAAATTAGGGTTTAAGGTTTTAAAGGGGTTAAGGTTTACTATTTTGAGTTTTGGAATTGAATTAGGGTTTTAAGACTTTAGAATTAGGGTTTTGGGTAATGAATTTATTTTAGGATTTGGAAAGACAATTGACAATTTTCATGAAGTTTTATGAATTTAAACAAATGATTTAAAGTTTATAAGAGCAAAAAAGATATTTTTAAGGATTTTGGAAGGAAACAGAACACAAATTAAAGTTTTGATAATTTGGAATGCAAATCTTAGTTTTGGGTTTTTGAAGAAATAAACTAATAGCTTTAATCTTTTGGAAAATAAAGCCACGATTTAAGATTTTCATACTTCAGAAAAGGTGAATTGAGGTTATGAGGTTTTTGATTTTAAAGAAACAATTACATGATCTAGCTACTGAGACAAAATAAAAGAAATTAAGAATTCAAACCTTCCTTTGTAAGTTACACCAAAAATTGCTTCTTGGATGAACAAGGTCAAAGAAAAGCCTCTTTGCCTTTGAATTGCTTGAATTGTTTTTCTGCTCTCTTAAAAAATCAGCTTGATTCAAGGTTTTCCTTCACAAATTCGGATCCAATCTTTCCCAAGTTTTTGTCCAATTTCTTCCTTATTTCTCATTGTTATTTTTTTATGTTGTAATTGATCTTATTTATAGGAGTTTTTCTGGTTTATTCCTAGTTGCTCACGACATACATTATTCATTAAGAAAAGGAAATCGAAACCTAATTGCATTAGGTTTAGAAAAATTTGCATCGAAAAAATTTCGCTGGCGAAAAAAAACTACTGTGGAAAAATTGCGCTGGCAAAAAAATTTACCGCAGTTGGCTGCGGCAGGGGGAAAGGATCGGCCTGCTAGCCATTTCTCCCGCAGGAAACTCCAGAGGGCGAAATGGCCCACGGCCATGCCCCGCGCTGGTTTTCTGCGAAGATTTTTTCGTCGTCCATTTTTATTTTTATTTTTATTTTTTGATTTTTATTTGTTTATAAAAATTAGATACTAAAGAAAAAATTATTTAATTAAGATAACAAAAATTATTTTGGACCAATTAAAATATATTAGACAACACAAAAATTATTTTGGACTAAATAAAATATATTGGACCGGACTGGGTCAAAAATTAAGGGTCTACACCTGATTTCTTTGGAACAATGTGTACGAGACTAACCCACTCACTATCGGTAATGGGGTAGATTACCCCTTCATCAAGCAATTTGAGAACCTCTTTTTATACTACTTCACTCATATTAGGATTAAGCCTCCTTTGAGCATCTCTCACCGGTTTAGCCCCCTCCTCTAAAACTATCTTGAGCATGCACATGGAGGGACTAATACCCTTGATATCACTCAATCCCCCACAAATGGCCCTCTTGAATTTTTGCAACATTCTCACAAGTTTATCTTCCTTCTCACTACTAAGAGTAGCAGAAATTATCACTGGTTGTGAGTTGTTCTTCCCAAGAAAAACATGCTTTAAATGCTTTGGGAGTTCTTTAAGTTCAACCACTTTTGGTTGAATCTCTTCTTTCTCAATTTCAAGTTCCTCCTCAACACTCTTATTGTCCAACATAGACTTGCATTTCTTATTGTCCTCATTAGAAATCTCAACTTCTTCACCCAAAGTTAGGGCTCTTTCTAGCTTGTCTTCAGTACTTTCCTGTAATAAAACTTTTTAAATAGCAAGATCAGTAAAATCCATAAAAGAACATTATACACACTAGCAGTGGGAATAGGGGAAGTGTTCAAAATTGAAAATTCTACAGTTTGTCCCAAAACAGTCATAGTTATTTTTCAATTTTTAGAATTAATCAATGTGCTAGTTGTTTCCATAAAAGGCCTCCCTAACAAAATTACATGTTCTGAATTCCTAGGAATTTCTTCCCCCAAATCCAAGACAATGAAATCAATGGGTACAATCAAACCACCTATTTGGACTAGAACATCCTCTATAATTCCCTTAGGGTATCTAAGAGTTCTATCCATAAGTTACAACACCATTTTAGTTAGTTTAAGTTCCCCTAGCTCTAAATTCAAATAAATGGGCTATGGCGTCAAATTTATACTACTTCTAGATAACACATGCCAATGGTTTCTTTCCCATTCCCCATAAAGACATTAACTATAAAGCTTCCAGGATCCTTCGGCTTAGGAGGTAACTTATGTTGTAAAAAAACACTTGTTACATCCCAGACTATCACTTTCTCATTCAATTCAAACCTTTTCTTTTTAGCATTTAGCTCCTTAAAGAATTTAACATTAAACAAAATAAATAATTATGTAGTTACTATGAATTTAAAATGGATTAAATAAAGGATTGCAAACCTCCGTTTGTTGGTTCCTCCGATATTTCACATTGATACAAACTTTATATTTGCACCATTTGTAAAATCTCGGTTGAACAAAGTAAAGATAGTCGTCCACTACCTTCTTAGTTTGATGGTTTGTTATTTCTGCTCACTCAATCTTTGATATTGTAGGGTAATGCTTAATGTTTTGGTTATTATTGCTTGATAATTGCTACCTTTAGCTACTTGTTTTAGCCCCTGTATTTATAAGAAAATACTAGGTTAAAATATGTTAAATGAGTCTCAGTTTCCTATTTAATAATGATTTTATCTAAGGGCTATCAAATTAAAATAATTTGAAATCTTGATAAATCGTAGCCATATCGACCTAAAAAAGACTAAATTCGAGCTAAAAATTGACCATATCGAACTAAAAACATCTTAATTTGACATGCATTAGTGTCCACATTGAACTGGGCATGCTCCAGTTCAATATAGGCCTAACCATATCTAACTAAGCAAGTCCCAGTATGATATGGGTGTCCATATCGAACTGGGCATGCCCCAGTTTGATATGGACATGCCCATATTGAACTGGGCAAGTCCCAGTTCAATATGGGTGCCCATATTGAACTAGGTTTTTCCTAGTTAGATATGGACATCCATATCAAACCAGACATGCCCAATTCAACATGCATGATCCATTATCGAACCTACATGACTTGCAGACTATTTTTTAGTTTTTAAAACTTGCTTTCGGACCATTTTAAAGTTTTAAAAACTAAACCAAACTCATTTGGGCCTTACAAAAATTGGTCCAATAAAAATATGTTTGAGCCATTAAGATTTGATCGATAAGTACTGAGGTCAACTTTAATTAGGACCGAACTAGCTTAGGGCTAAAATCAAGGGTCTATAGTTTGCCCCTGCTTGAACGATCAGGAATTAATTCAAAGAGTGAAAAACAATATGAGTTTGAGTGGATTTTTATGTAGATGGGTTCTGGACCCGATGTTTATTTGGCTTGGGTTCTTGACTTGAGACTGGATGGGTTTGGATTAGTGTAGGTTCTGGACCCAGATTGAGTTCTTGACTAAAAAATGATTCAGGCTCTAGACTCGAGCTAGATTTTGGGTTCTCGTCCTGAAACTGAATTTGGGTTTAGGTACTCGACCTGATACTAGATTAGGGTACTCGACCCAAAATTGGATTAGGGCACTTGACTCAAAACTTGAATAGGGTGCTCATTCCAAAACTAGATTAGGTTGCTCAACCCGAAACTGGATTAGGGTGCTTGACCTAAAATTGGATTAGGGTGCTCAACATGAAATTGGATTATGGTTCTTAACCCAAAACTGGATTAGGAAGCTCGACTCGAAACTGAATTGGGGTGCTTGACCCAAGACTGGATTAGGGTGCTCGACCAGAAGCTGGATTAGTGTTGACCAAAACTAGATTAGGGTGCTCGACCCAAAACATGATTAGGGTTCTTAGCCCGAGACTTAAGCACTTCTAGCTTGAGCATCCCTTTGCCTTTTGAGAATTTCGGCTTTCTTCTAGCCAATTGGTTCCATTATTCATTGGACTTTGCTTATGTTCTATCATCTTAGAGTTTTAGCTTTCTTTTAGCTAGTTATTTCATTCTTCAATGAATTGACTTTAGCTCATCTAGCTGGACTGACCTTCCATCATTTGTATCTTCGTTTTGCAAAAAACTCAGCTATTTTTTAGCTACTAGTGCTCATATCCTCTCTTCCTCCTGCATGGAAAAATATTAAATGTGAATCTAAAAATTTTTTGTACATGCATAAAATTAAGAATTGAAAAGAGGAAGTTTTGCCCCCTGTGTAGGGTCAAACCAATGATTTTGTTCCCATGCAGGCTTTGATTGATGTTTGCATTTTGTTTTGTTCCTTGCACAAGCATGCTTCTTCATTTCTGCAAAGTGATTGGATCTTTCTCAAGAGATGAGCCTTCCATGCACCCTGATTCCATATTTGATTCTGATTATTTACCCCATAGGGTGTCTGCTATACACTTTGAAAAATAATAGGGAACACCATGTGATATGCTCATGCATGCATGATATGCATGAATAATACTTATAGTGGATCTATTAACTCACAGGCCAAGGTGACCAGCTGAAGTGCCTCCACGGATTCCTTCCAGATGCTCATTTATATATTGCATTAAAATTGCAGAAGACTTTATATTTATAGCTTTCAAGATGTTGAAAACATGAGTGGTGGGGCCCAAGCAATAGATACATCCATTTCAAACCATGATTTAGCACATCAGCTGGTAGCTTCTTCATAACTTTGCAAATGATTATCTATTTTGCCCAATGTGTCCTTTGAGATTCGGCAGTGTAACATACTTCCCTTAACTTGAAAGTTTTTTTTAATCAAATGTTGACTTTGTCAAATCAGTGTCAATTTACCACATGACTTGACTTTCCCAAAGCAACATATCTATAACATGACAACCCTAGTTACCACACTAAACTCGGGAATCAATTCTATTTGAGCAGGAACTATTGCACTTTAGATAGGCACATACACTTTACTTGCCCAAAGGTCTAATTGAGTTTAAATATTATCTATCTCATAGGCATGCTTATTCAAACAATCTCCACTAATAGACTTTACCTACCAAGAGAGATCAACAGGTCTTTAACAGGCTTGAAATGGGGTCTACAAGGGACATGGGTAAGTGAAGGCCATTTTCAAATTGGAGCCAATGTGATACTACTAAAAAGCCCTCACACTACAAACTTTCTCATTGAAATTGTATGTTGTTGGAAGCATTTTTATGAATTTTGACCATTATCATGTGTCACAATTTTCAAGATTATGAATTTGGAGCGGTGTGGGATAAGATGGTCTTTCCCTTATTTCTATGATTTTCTTTGGTTGGGCTCATAACCTAAGTTGAAGTCTTTTGATGCTTCATGTAAGAAGAACACTATTGGCCCTCTAAAGTGCTCTTTTGGGATTTTATTTTCTCTCTCTTTTTTTTTCTTTATTCCTTTTCTTTTTTTTCTTTTTTTTTATTACTTTTCTTTACTTTTTTTCCTTCTTTCTTTCTTATTTTTTTTCTTTTATTTTCCTTTTTTATTATTTTTGTTTGTCTAAGTTCTAAGAGAGATGTCTTGTTTACACCATTATGTGCTTCTGACTATGGATGAGTGGATTAGAGCAAGCCTACTTCAGTGAGAATGGATCCTTTGGTGCCTTGATAGATTTGAGATATTAAGTCAAATTCAGTTATACTTCAATTATCTTTGTGATCTTGACTGTACATCCTTTTGATCTTCTTTCTCATTTATTCTTTAGTGATCATTAGACTTGCCATAAGTATCACAACAACTCAAGATAGTGTAGACACTTAATTTTTGACCTAGTCCAGTCTAGTATTTTTAAACATTCCAAAATAATTTTTTGTGGTATTTATTTATTATTTATAATATTTATCTTTATAATATTTAATAGTTATTTTTAATAATAAAAATAAAAAATAATGGTAAAAAATAAAAAAATTGGACGGATCGTCGAGTGACTCGCGACAGTGCTGCCAGGCAGCAAGGAGTTCCGCCGCAGCAAATATCTACAGCGAATTGGGAAGTGACAAACTGGGCACTGCCCAGTTCGCCGCAGGCGCTGCCTGTAGCGAACTTGCTTGCCCAATTCATCCAACTCGCAATTACTCGCTGCCTCACCCAACGCAATCCACGTACCAGCCCGCAGCAATCCTCTCACGTAACACCCCTATAGCCCGTATACGTACACAACATGCTTATACGATCGTAATATATGTATACTGAATATAGAAATGGCACGGTTTACAAAACACACAAACCATCCTTTTAAATGATAATAACAATTTTAAAATATTTAAGGAAATTTATAAAACACAATAGACCAAAATATTTATACAAAACGCAGCGGAAAATATAACAAATATTTTCAAATACATATACATCAAAACTCAAGTTTTACAAAATAGAAAATATATACATGTTTGGCAGTATGTCTTTGATCTTTAAGCTCCACTATCAACACCTCCAAATCTAGACTCTACTCGGCCTAGAGGAACTCTCCGGTTCTTCCCTGTCACCTGCGCGATAAACCATAATCGTGCTAAGCCAACGGCTTAGTGGTACAAACTATAATAATACCATGCTTCAATGTAATGCTAATGTTACACAATCAAGATTCGAAACCAATTTAAAAGAATATTATATTTCAAAACCTTACGTTGTTCACTATCATATCATATCAAAACATTCATATTATATCTTCACAATTTCATTACTCAACATAGCTCCCCATGCTATATTTATTGCCAATGGAATAACACATTAGTCACACAATTCATTAATTATTTCATTATAAATTTCATTCTCAATTCTGATCATCAACTAGGCAAACATGCCCCACTTATTTCAATTGAATCATCATAGCCAATCACAATGGCTTCACATCTCATTTGAATCATCATAGCCAATCACAATGGCTTCACATTTCATCCTATCTCAATTCACGTTATAATACTTCATCATTTAAGTATACATAATCAATTACATTAGCACACATTTTAGATGCTCATTAATCATTCACATTATACCAATCATACATTCATCAAATATATATTAACAAGGTAATCAATTACTTAACATATGTACAATCAAAGATGTTAAGTATCAAAATCATGTAAGTGCATGTAACTATATGGTTTGTACTTACCTCAAGAACACTCACACTACTCTATACTTTTCCTTTTCCCACACTTCTTCACAATTTGAATTAGAGCAAAATATTTTCTTCAAGACCTAATCCAAAAATGATAAAATACATCAATTCCAATGCAAATATTCACTTAATAACTTCTTACTAGACCCTTAAATCACAAATTACAAATCAACACCACATACTATAGCCCACGGCCGTGGCCACCCCAACCCCCACGGGCGTGGGTTAGAGAATGGTTTTGCCTCCCTTGCTCCAAACCTCCACGGCCATGGCTTCAAATGGCCATGGTCATGGCAACCAAGGCCACGGGCGTGGCATCCAAGATGCTACTGCTTCTGACCAAATTCAAATATTCTAGGCTTACCAGTCCAACAAACACAAACAACATGAAGATCTATGAAAATAATTAATCAAACTCAAGTTAAACATCACTTAACACTTCAAAACCCTAAAACCAACATCACTCTTACTCTTCCAATACCAACATCAACCTATCTTTTTATTTTCAATTCAAAACCAACATCACAATCAATTTAATCAAACACACACCAACATACTGCCATTAACACAACCCTACTTTCAAATATCAACAATCAAATTCACACACAACTTCAAATAAAACAAGAGAAATCAAGAGAGAACTTACCAAAGTTGAAGAAACTTCACAATTTTCCAATTCAATCACTTGATTCTTCCCTTATTTTGCTCTTAGAATTCAAAACCTCTCTTGCTCTCTTGTGACTTTGATGAGCTGGCCAACCCAAAAGAAAAGAAGAGAAAATGAAGCAAAGTCAAACTTCTCATCTCTTTAAACCTCCACCAAGCATTCCAAAATAAGAAATTACCTAAATACCCTCTTCTATTTGTTTTAACTTCCTTTCACTTACATGCCCTTTTTAGTAATTTCATAATTAACAAAATAAATATCTTCTTCCTTTGACCATCCATTTGACTTGTGTATATGTTATATATATTTCCATATATACAACATATACACTCTCTTTTAAATTCTTTTTCTTTCCAATAACACATATACATTTAATTCAAATAAAACAACAATTATATCAAAACTTTTAGGGCACACTTTGGGATATTACAATTCTCCCCCTCTAAAAAGAAATTTCATCCTCGAAATTACCTGGTATTATGTCTGAAACAACTGAGGATATTGATCTCGCATTGCTTGCTCACTCTCCCAAGTGGCCTCTTCTCTACCATGATTCTTCCAAAGAACCTTCACCAATGGCACTTTCTTATTTCTCAACTCTTTCATTTCATGTGCCAAAATAGCAACTGGTTCTTCTTCAAATGTCAGATCTGAACTCACTTCAATGGATTCAACTGGCAAGATATGAGATGGATCTGATCTATACCTCCGCAACATAGAAACATGGAATACATTATGGATTCTATCCAACTCAGGCGGCAAAGCAAGACGATAAGCAACTGGCCCAACTCTTTCTAAAACTTCATACGGTCCAATGAAACGAGGACTCAGCTTCCCTTTTCGACCAAATCTCAATATCTTTTTCCAAGGAGACACTTTCAAAAATACTTTATCTCCAATATCAAACTTTATGTCTCTCCTCTTCAAATCTGAATAAGACTTCTGTCGATCTGAAGCCGCTTTTAACCGATCCTGAATTATCTTCATTTTCTCTTCAGTCTCTTTAATCAAATTGGGACAAATTAACTTGCCCTCTCCAATTTCATTCCAACATAATGGTGTTCTACATCTTCTACCATACAATGCCTCAAATGGTGCCATACCAATACTGTATTGATGACTGTTGTTGTAAGCAAATTCCACAAGTGGCAAAAATCTGTCCCAACTTCCAGAGAAATCAATGACATAGCTTCTCAACATATCCTCAAGATGAAAAGCAGTACTAAAGTGTAATCGAGAACCCAATGCACCATGTAAACTCTTCCAAAAACTCGAAGTAAACCGGGAATCTCGATCAGACACTAAAGAAATTGGGACTCCATGCAACTTCACTATCTCACTGATATACAACTCAGCCAATTTCTCAAGAGAATAATCCATTCTAACTGGAAGAAAATGAGTTGTCTTAGTTAATTGATCAACAATCACCCATCATGCTTCTTCTGAGTCAATGGCAAACCAGATACAAAATCCATTGTTACTCTCTCCCATTTCCATTTAGGCACTGTTAAAGGTTGAAGCAACCCTGTTGGAACTTGGTGCTCAGCTTTTACCCTATAACAAGTAAGACATTTGGACACAAATTCTGCTATATCTCTCTTCATACCAGACCACCAGTAGTGTTGTTTCAAATCATGGTACATCTTTGTACTACCCGGATGCATAGCAAAAACTGATTGGTGTGCTTCCTCTAAAATAATCTTTCTCAAACTATCATCATCAGGAATACACAACCTATCCTTGAACCAAAGGCTACCATCACTTTTCACATAAAAATCTCGGCTCTCTCCATTCTGGCAATCAGATATAATCTTCTGAATTTTCTCATCTACCAATTGAGCCTCCTTAATTTGATCCAACAACACTGGTCTCAACTACAACTGAGCCAACAATGCACCATCAGCACCTACTTCAAAACTAATATGCAACGCTCTCAACTCAACAAGCAACGAGAGTGAATAAACAGACAAACTGGCTAAAGACTTCCGACTCAAGGCAACCGCAACAACATTTGCCTTACCAGGATGATAATCAATCAAACAGTCATAGTCTTTGATTAATTCTAACCATCTCCTTTGCCGAAGATTCAGCTCCTTCTGAACACCCAAATATTTCAAACTTTTGTGATCTGTATAGATAAAACATTTCTCCCCATATAAGTGATGTCGCCAAATCTTCAAAGCAAACACTATAGCTGCCAACTCCAAATCATGAGTCGGATAATTAAGCTCGTGCGGCTTCAACTACCGAGAAGCATAAGCTATAACTTTACCCTCTTGCATCAAAACACATCCTAAAACATTATGTGAAGCATCACTATAAATCACATATGGTTTATCTTCTACGGGTAAAGTTAGAACAGGTGCTTGAGTCAACATTTCTTTCAACTGCTCAAAGCTAGCTTGACACTGATCCGTCCACACAAATCTAACTCCCTTCCGAAGCAATCTGGTGAGTGGAGTAGCTATCAAAGAGAAACCTTTCACAAACCATCGATAATAGCCTGCCAAACCCAGAAAACTTCTAACTTCAGTTACAGACTTTGGTGGACTCCAATTCAAAATAGCTTCAACTTTACTTGGATCAACTCTTATACCATCTGCTGAAACTATATGACCCAGAAAAGTTACTTGGTCAAGCCAAAACTCACACTTCGACAGCTTAGCATACAACTGCTTCTCTCTCAAAATCTGTAATACCATCCAAAGATGTTTGTCATGCTCCTCCTTATTACGTGAGTACACCAAAATATCATCAATGAAAACCACCACAAACTGATCCAGATAGGGCCTAAATACCCTATTCATTAAATCCATGAAAGCTGCAGGTGCATTCGTCAACCCAAAAGGCATTACTAAAAACTCATAATGCCCATACCTGGTGCGGAAAGCTGTCTTAGGAACATCTTCAGCTCTAACCCTCAACTGATGGTACCCGGATCTCAAATCAATCTTGGAAAACACTGCTGCTCCCTTCAATTGATCAAAGAGATCATCAATCCTAGGCAAAGGATATTTATTCTTGATAGTTACTCTGTTTAATTGCCTATAATGAATGCATAACCTCAAAGTACCATCCTTCTTCTTCACAAACAATACAGGAGCTCCCCAAGGAGAAACACTGGGGCGAATAAACCCTTTATCCAACAACTCCTGTAACTGCACCTTCAACTCTCTCAATTCAGCAGGGGCCATTCAATAAGGGGTGATAGAGATGGGAGTGGTACCAGGTAACAAATCGATACCAAACTCAACCTCTCTCTCAGGGGGTAACCCTGGCAACTCCTCAGCAAACACATCCGAAAAATCTGCAACTGTGGGTATTTTATCAAGTTGAGAACCTACTACCCTAGTATCCACAACGTGAGCAAGATAAGCTTCACACCCTTTTCTAATCAACTTTCTAGCTGTTACAGCTGATACAAACAAGGATGCAAGTTGTCTCTGCTCACTAGATACTATCACATCTCTACCATCACTGGTTCTCAAGGTGACACACTTCTTTTGACAATCTACCACAGCTCCATGCTTAGATAGCCAATCCATGCCTAAGATCAAATCATATTCTTTAAAAGGCATTTCAATTAAATCACCAAGAAACTCCTCACCTTGTACCACAACAGCACTATCACGATGCACCTTACTCACCACAACACTATGTCCTAAAGGATTGGTCACTAAGACATCAAATCCTAAGGACTCTGAATGCAATTCAGACATAGGCAAGATAGATGCACTTATGTATGAATGAGTAGATCCTGGATCAATCAAAGCAAGTACTGAAATGCCAAATAAAGAAAATGTACCCGCTATAACTGCTGAAGCATCTGGCTGCCTCTGCATCACATATACCCTCTGAGAAGATCCGGCCTCATCTGGCCTACTGCCTCTGGATGAAGATCCTCCTCTCTAACTAAACCCGGGTTTACCACCTCTACTGAAACTTCTGCCCCCTCGACCACCTCTGCTGCCACTGGATCGAGAAACTCAGTATCAGTCTGCCTATCATCTTGCATATCAGGGCAATCTTTAATAAAATGATCTGGTGACCCACATCTATAACATACTCCGGATATACCAGTCCTCCATCAAACACCTCCATGGGCCCTGCCACAGTGAACACATACAGGTGGAGTAGACCTTTGCATCACGGGAGTTGGGGCACTAGGCCTCGGCCTTTGCCTCTGATACTGCACTGATCTGCCTGACTGCCTCTGAGTCTTACTAATCCTCGGAACAAAACTTCCTCTGCCCCTCTTCATAGATGAAGACCCTGCCTCAAACTGGGGTCTCCTTACTCTAGTCTCCTCCTCATAAGCAGCTGCTGCAATGCTTTGCGCTCTCTCAACACTTCTAGCTGCTGCAACAAGCTGAGAGAAATCCTGGTATCGTGAACCAGCCACAATGCACATGATAGAGGGCCTCAATCCCTCCTCAAATCTTCTGCACCGATCTATTTCATCAGAGATAATTCCCCCAGCATAACGACTCAACCGGATGTACTCAATCTCGTATTCTATCATCGTCCGGTGTTCTTGCCTCAAATTTAGGAATTCCATCTTCTTAATATCTTTATACTCCCTCGGAGTATATTTCTGCTCAAACTCCCTCAGAAAATCACTATAAGATAGTGTAGGTGGATCATCCATGGCATGAGGAACAGTCTTCCACCAGTCATAGGCATCTTTCTGAAGGAGGGATCTGGCATAGTAAAATTTCTCATCTAAAGTGGCTTGCAACTGAATGAATATCCTCTGCACTTTATCCAACCACTGCTCAGCCACTGCAAGATCGGTAGTACCCAAGAAATCTTCAACCCCATATTTTCTCAACTTGTCATAATGTCTTACTGGCACCCGAGGCTGTGGTGGTGGTGGCTGCACTGGAGCTGGCCTCAATAATTCTATCACATGCCTTAACCAACCCGGTGGACCCTCCTTTGCAGCTGATCTCTCTGGCACAGAAATAGGTGCCTCACTAACTCTATC
This sequence comes from Garcia nutans, assembly GCA_947685225.1. Classification (NCBI taxonomy): domain Eukaryota; kingdom Viridiplantae; phylum Streptophyta; class Magnoliopsida; order Malpighiales; family Euphorbiaceae; genus Garcia; species Garcia nutans. Next base: position 37,756,559 of record CANTUV010000002.1, read on the forward strand.
AACTCTAGCTCCATCTCTACTCTCTCCTGGAGCTACACTCTCAGCACTTCCTTCTACAGTCTGACGTGAATGGGACTCCATTACTACCTACATCTGCAAACACAGCAGAATATTCCTCATTAAAGATCAAAGACTGCCATACCAAAACATGTATTTTACTCAAAAACGCACTTTTAAAATCAAAATATTCTTTTTCTTACAATTGACCTAGGTTGAGAATCTCAAACCTAGGCTCTGTTACCAAAACAATTGTAACACCCCTATATCCCGTATACGTACACAACATGCTTATACGATCGTAATATACGTATACTAAATATAGAAATGCCACGGTTTACAAAACACACAAACCATCCTTTTAAATAATAATAACAATTTTAAAACATTTAAGGAAATTTATAAAACACAATAGACCAAAATATTTATACAAAACGCAGCGGAAAATATAACAAATATTTTCAAATTCATATACATCAAAACTCAAGTTTTACAAAATAGAAAATATATACATGTTTGGCAGTATGTCTTTGATCTTTAAGCTCCACTATCAACACCTCCAGATCTAGACTCTACTCGGCCTAGAGGAACTCTCCGGTTCTTCCCTGTCACCTGCGCGATAAACCATAATCGTGCTAAGCCAACGGCTTAGTGGTACAAACTATAATAATACCATGCTTCAATGTAATGCTAATGTCACACAATCAAGATTCAAAACCAATTTAAAAGAATATTATATTTCAAAAACTTACATTGTTCACTATCATATCATATCAAAACATTCATATTATATCTTCACAGTTTCATTACTCAACATAGGTCCCCATGCTATATTCATTGCCAATAGGATACTCATGTAGTATAACCAACACATAACATTATATCTCATAAGCATATATCTCAATATCCATTAATTTCACCATTTAAGAATCACATTGAAAACAAAGACATGCATGGGCCCAAAAACACTAATATGCCATTCAACTTTCAGAGTTAATATTTTAGTTTAATTATCACATTTATCATTATCATTATCCCAACTAGGCTTCAAGGATTTAGGCTCAACCAAGCTTCAAAGAGAACAAAGCATGCTAAGTATCAACCCAACTTGGCTTCAAGAACCAAACCCAACCTAGCTTCAAGGGTTGTAACATCTCAATTAGGCTTCAAGGACTAGATCCAACCAAGCTTCAAGGGGAGTAAAACATGTTAAACTTCAACCCATCTTGGCTTCAAGGATCAAGCCCAACCTAACTTCAAGAGATTGTTACCATAGGCATGCCACCAACAACAAAACTCTGAAAATGGAATAACACATTAGTCACACAATTCATTCATTATTTCATTATCAATTTCATTCTCAATTCTCATCATCAACTAGGCAAACATGCCCCACTTATTTCAATTGAATCATCATAGCCAATCAAAATGGCTTCACATCTCATTTGAATCATCATAGCCAATCACAATGGCTTCACATTTAATCCTATCTCAATTCACGTTATAATACTTCGTCATTCAAGTATACATAATCAATTACATTAGCACACATTTTAGATGCTCATTAATCATCCACATTATACCAATCATACATTCATCAAATATATTGTAACAATGTAATCAATTACTTAACATATGTACAATCAAAGATGTTAAGTATGAAAATCATGTAAGTTCATGCAACTATATAGTTTGTACTTACCTCAAGAACACTCACACTACTCTATACTTTTCCTTTTCCCACACTTCTTCACAACTTGAATTAGAGCAAAATATTTTCTTCAAGACCTAATCCAAAAATGATAAAATACATCAATTCCAATGCAAATATTCACTTAATAACTTCTTACTAGACCCTTAAATCACAAATTACAAATCAACACCACATACTATAGCCCACGGCCGTGGCCACCCCAAACCCCACGGGCGTGGGTTAGAGAATGGTTCTGCCTCCCTTGCTCCAAACCTCCACGACCATTGCTTCAAATGGCCACGGTCATGGCAACCAAGGCCACGGGCGTGGCATCCAAGATGCTACTGCTTCTTACCAAATTCACATATTCTAGGCTTACCACTCCAACAAACACAAACAACATGAAGATCTATGAAAATAATTAATCAAACTCAAGTTAAACATCACTTAACGCTTCAAAACCCTAAAACCAACATCACTCTTACTCTTCCAATACCAACATCAACTTATCTTTTTATTTTCAATTCAAAACCAACACCACAATCAATTTAATCAAACACACACCAACATACTACCATTAACACAACCCTACTTTTTAAATATCAACAATCAAATTCACACACAACTTCAAATAAAACAAGAGAAATCAAGAGAGAACTTACCAAAGTTGAAGAAACTTCACAATTTTCCAATTCAATCACTTGATACTTCCCTTATTTTGCTCTTAGAATTCAAAACCTCTCTTGCTCTCTTATGACTTTGATGAGCCGGCCAACCCAAAAAGAAAAGAAGAGAAAATGAAGCAAAGTCAAACTTCTCATCTCTTTAAACCTCAACCAAGCATTCCAAAATAAGAAATTACCTAAATACCCTCTTCTATTTGTTTTAACTTCCTTTCACTTACATGCCCTTTTTAGTGTAAAACCCTTGGTTTTTTTTTATGATTTTAAGTCTAGGGGCAAAATAGTCATTTTGTGCCCTCATATGTCGTTTGAACATAATTTGATGGTAAGAATGTCTTTTTGATACTCAGGATGACGAGACGGTCGTTTTGAGTATAATATTATATTTTTGGGTGCCGAGGGTATTTTCGTCATTTTTGGATTTGTATCGTTTTCGGTGTTTTTGGGTATTATTATGCATAAAACATATTTATAAATTATTTTGGGTTAAAGTTTGAAGTTAAAAATAAATTTGAGTTGATTTTGTGAATTTTATGGTTTTGGGTAATTTTTATGAAAATAAATAGTTTTGGGGTGTTTTTAAATTAAAATAAATTTGATTGGGGTAAAAATATAATTTTGAAGACTTGTTTTCCTATAAATAGGCCTAAATTTTAGAGGGGGTAGTGTTTTTAGTCTTCTATTTTCGGGTGTTTTGAAAAAAGAGAGAGAAATTGGTTTTGGGAGCAAAAATCAGAGGGCCCGTCGTTTCGTCAGTATGCGCGCAGGGTGCCGGTGTCGTTTGGCGAGGGACGTGCATCGTTCGGCTAGGCGAGCTCCTGTCGTTCGGCGTCTCGCGTTCCGTCGTTTGGCTGCTGCGGGCTGGCTCGCCGATGTCGTTTTGACCTCTGTTCCAGCAGCCACAGTTTCAAGTTTTTGGGTGTTTTTGACGTTTTTCTTGATTCCTTTTTCATTATTTCGACTTCCATTTGATTATTTCATATTAGTATCATATTGGGTTGGTATTTTTCTTAATTAATTTGGCTAAATTCGAATTATTATTTAATTAAATTGATTTTTACAAAATAGATTAGGTTTTGGGGTTTTTATTGTTTTGATGGATTTTGATGTTGAATTAATTGATTGGGCTAGTGTGTTGGGTTCTGGAACTTGATGAATATATTGAATTAGGGTTTGATTGAATTGATTTGGGTGTTAGGGTTTTCAAATTAATTGTTTTCTTTGAGTTTTTGGATGATTTAATTCTCTGCTGAAGTTTGATGTTAGTGCTGTATGTTGCTCGATTTTTAATTAAATATTGGAACATGATAAAAATCTAAAATTTGGATATGTGGCTCGAAATTGAGTCTAGTTTATGAGAAAAATAATATTTGGGATTTGGGAGCATCGTATATTTCTGGAAAATTCAAGTTTGCTACTGTTGTCTGATGAACTGTACTGTAGGTGCGATTGCATCATCTGTAACTTTAGAAATTCATATTAAAATGTGTAAAAATGTTTTAGATTTGATTTTCATATATTTTGAAGTTCTGGAAGTCTAATTTACGAGAAAAATATGTTGGGTTATGTTTCTGTTGTTATATTTTTGAAATAATTAGATCTTTCTACTGCTGTCAGTATACCTTGTGAGCTGTATACTGTTATTAATAAAAATTTGGTTGAGGGACTTCTAAGTCTCGAAAAATTATGAAATTTTGGTAGGATGCTTTTAAGATATCAAATTAACTTCTGGGTGAAAATTATAAATTTTTCATATACTGGTTAATTGTTTTGAATTTTACAATTTGACACTCGTTATTTAGGTTTTATCGGTAAAATTGTATTTTGTGAATATTGAATATTTAAATAAGGTATTTGATGAATTTAAATTGTAAGGACTTTTTAATGACATTTTATATTCTGGAAAGAAAGTTTAAAGGTGTGGTATTGTGATAGTTAAGTTATGATTGGTTTACGAAAATTTTTAACCTTGTTGTGGAAACTATTGAATTGTGTGCATTCACGTCATGCATTCCCATTTGCACTTGCATACATTTGTAAGGGTGGTTGTTAATTGATGGTTAATGGTTAGGCAGTGGTCCAGCAGCACCTCAGACTTAGGGTGGCAGATTGCTTAGCTGACTGTTAGACAAGGTAAGTTCTATGGGTGTATTTGAATTGTTTGTGTTGTGCTACTTGCTAACAACTTATATATATAAACCCATCTTATAATATATTATCCTTTCTATATATTCACTAGACTATTCTTTCGAACCCAGCCTCGCATGCTTTAGGAGACAGAGAAACTTGCATGTGATTGTATTTATGTGAGAATATTGAATTTGATATTACTGAGGCTTAATGCCAATACTGCTACTGAGGCTTAATGCCTATACTGTTTACTGAGGCTACATGCCTAATTACTGATTGCTGTACTGTACTGAGGAGTTATAAGGGCGGATGTGACTGATATTATACTGTACTGTTTACTGGTTGGTGACCCCGACACACCATCTTGATTGCTTAACTTGTGAATGTATTATATGTACTGCTTATATAACTGTTAGATGTTTCTCTGCCTCTCATAGACTTACTGGGCATCTATATAAAGCGCTCACACCCTTACAGATTGTCTTGCAGGTTTTCAGTGATTGTCTTTGTCTATCTTCTTTCTCTTCTTGGCGAAGTCGATCAGGTTTTCCGTTTGTGTTTATCGGTCTTTCTGCTTAGAGATTTCCGGATATTCAACTTTTGGGCGGATTGAATCCGAATCCCTTTTTGTGTAATAAATAGAACTTGTCTGCTTTAGATATCCCGAATGATTTTATTGTGATTTGATTATATTGATGGTTTGCATTTGAACTAGGATTGCGGATTATATAAGTATTGAACTGTTTTGCATTTAGACTGTTATGAATGTTTCTAAGGCTTATGTGGTCGGACTTCAGTTTGGCTGCATGCCTGTCGTGGCCCCCGGGTTGGGTCGTGACAAAAGTGGTATCAGAGCCATAAGATTCAGTCACACTTATAATTTGTCTAGTTGTATCCAGAAATCATTAGGAAAAATTCTTTCTGTGTTTCTTTTGCTTCCACGTTAACCGATATGCTTGTACTAATATCAGGAGTTATGTCTCAAAGAAGTACTGGAATTCGGATAAGGGGAGGTTTCTCTGGTGCTGGAACTTCTAGAACTACAGATGGTGCTAATTTGCCTCCACGTGGACGTGGGAGACCTCCTAGAGCTGCAGCAGGGAATGTTAATACTGCAGGAGTTGTGCCTGGTCCTCAGCCACCTACTCCTGGGAATAATCCTGTACCGGAGGCTACACCGGCTGCTGCAGTGGGTCAGGAGCAGTTTATGACAACTATGATGACCATGGGTAGATCTATGGAGACTCTTGCCAATGGAATTGCTCAGTTGGTGCAGAATATGAATCAGAATGCTGGGCAAGCCAATGAACAGCCACCTATTGTTGAACCCCAGTATGTGAAATTAAATGAGTTTATCAGAGTGAACCCACCTACATTCTCCAACTTTGCTACTGAGGATCCGGTATACTTCATCAATGAGGTACATCAGATTTTTTTAGCTCTCAACTGTACTGATGATAGATCTATAGAGTTGGCAGGCCATCAGTTAAAGAAGACAGCTCAGGTGTGGTTCGAGGATGAGATCAGGGATATGGTTCATGTCTGGGATGAGTTTAAGGACTTGTTCATGTAGAATTTCATACTTGAGAATGTTATGTGGCAAAAAGGCCAAGAGTTTGAGAGGTTGAAGCAAGGGGATAGATCCATAGCCGAGTACTATGAGAAGTTTCAGGATCTGCGACAGTATGCTACACACTTGATTCAGGATGAGGCTCGGATGACTCACAGATTTGTGGAGGGACTGAACAATAAGTATTATGGTTTTGTTGCTAGCCATAACTACACTGAGTTGCATTTGGCTAGGAACACAGCTCTGGGTTTGGAAAACAGAGGTAAGATTGACAGGACTGAGGATACTACTGATGTTAGTAGGAAGAGAAGTAGACCTAATGATTCGCATGGCTACCAAGGATAGAGTAGAGATCAGAGAGGTAATAATAGAGGTGGTCAACAACAGACTTACCGATTGCAAAATCAGAATCAGGGGAATCCTGTTTGTGGGTTTTGTGGTAACCGTCATCCAAGAGATTGCTGGAGAAAGATGGGAGCATGTTTAGGTTGTGGACAGATGGATCACCAGGTGAAGGATTGTCCTAATTCTCAGCGTGGTCAGAATCAAGGAGGGCATCAGAATTATGTGAGACCAGTAGGGAATCAGGGTAACAACAACCGTGGCAACAGTAATGGTAATGGCAATGGTTATGGCAGAGGTAATGGTGGTCGAGGTTATAATGGAGGCCGAGGTAATCAGAATGGCAGACGACAGAATGGAGGTTATCGAGGTTACCAAGGTCAGTAGAATCAGGGTTATCACCAGAATAATCAGCAGCAGAATGTTGTACCCGCTTTGCCAGCAGGTCAGAATAATGCTCAGAATCAGAACCAAGGCCAGAATCAGAATCAGAATTATGCTAGGGTGTTTAATCTTAATACTCAGCAAGCTCGGGCTGATAATAATGTGGTGCAAGGTACACTCTCTATATGTTCATTTGATGCACATGTTCTTATTGACCCTGGAGCTACTCATTCATTCATATCACCTAGCTTTGCATCTAGATTATCTAGATCACATGAACTTTTAGCCGAGCCTTTGTTTGTTCATACACCACTGGGGGATGAGATAGAGACGGTGGATGTTTATAGTAACTATAAGATTAGAGTTGAGGATGCAGATTTAGCTGCAAATTTGATTGTCTTATTTGTGTTGGAATTTGATGTGATCTTGGGAATGGATTGGTTAGCTTGTCATGGAGCTAATGTTGACTGTAGGGCTAAAATAGTCCGATTTGATTATGAAGAAGGTAAGTCTGTGACATTCCATGGTTCCAAGACCATTGGTCCTTGTCAAATGATTTCTGCTTTGGGAGCTAGAAGGTTGTTGCGTAAAGGTTGTGACACCTATCTTGTATCTATTCGGGATGTGAAGAAAGAAGAAGTTAAACCAGAAGACGTCCCTATAGTGCAAGATTTTATGGATGTTTTTCCTGAGGATTTGCCTGGGTTACCTCCTGAAAGGGAGATTGAGTTTTCTATTGATCTTGTACCCGGCACAAATCCTATCTCTGTGCTGCCTTATAGAATGGCACCGGCAGAGCTTAAAGAGTTGAGGGAGCAGTTGAATGATTTGTTACAGAAGGGGTATATCCGACCGAGTACTTCACCTTGGGGAGCTCCGGTTCTTTTCGTCAGAAAGAAGGATGGTTCCATGAGGTTGTGTATTGATTATCGGCAGCTAAACAAGGTGACGGTCAAGAACAGATATCCATTACCTAGGATTGATGATTTGTTTGATCAGTTGCAAGGGGTGAAGTTTTTCTCAAAGGTTGATCTTCGGTCTGGTTATCATCAGTTAAGGGTGCGAGAGAGTGACATACCTAAAACAGCTTTTCGCTCAAGGTATGGTCATTATGAATTTCTGGTAATGTCTTTTGGACTTACCAACGCCCCTGCTGCTTTTATGGACTTGATGAATAGGGTGTTTAGTCCATATCTTGATCGGTTTGTTGTGGTGTTCATTGATGATATTTTGGTGTATTCCAAGACTAAAGAAGAGCATGAGGAACATTTGAAGCTAGTTTTGCAAACTCTGAGGGAACATAAACTTTATGCCAAGTTCTCAAAATGTGAATTCTGGTTGGATAAAGTTGTGTTCTTGGGTCATGTTATATCTTCTGAGGGTGTTCAAGTTGATCCAAAGAAGATTGAGGCAGTCATGGATTGGCCAAGACCAAAGACAATTACAGAGATACGAAGTTTCTTGGGTTTGGCTGGTTATTATAGAAGATTTGTTAAAGATTTTTCTCGACTTGCAGCACCTTTGACTAAATTCACTCGCAAGGGTGTTAAGTTTGTTTGGGATGATGCTTGTGAGGAGAGTTTTAACCTTCTGAAAGAAAGGTTGACATCTGCACCTGTACTTGTTTTGCCGGAGGGCAATGAAGGCTATGCTGTTTACTGTGATGCATCTGGTATTGGTTTGGGATGTGTGTTGATGCAACATGGTAGGGTGGTTGCTTATGCTTCAAGACAGTTGAAAAAGCATGAGGTTAATTATCCTACGCATGATCTGGAAATGGCTGCTGTTGTGTTTGCACTAAAGATCTGGAGGCATTATCTGTATGGTGTTACATGTGAGATTTTTACTGACCATAAGAATCTCAAATATGTTTACTCGCAGAGGGATCTGAACTTGAGGTAGAGGAGGTGGATAGAGTTTCTGGAAGATTATGATTATAATATTCAGTACCATCCTGGGAAAGCAAATGTTGTGGCAAACACTTTGAGTCGCAAGTCTATGGGGAGTTTGTCACATATTTGTTTGACGAAGAGGTCTTTGATTTCTGAGATTCACAAATTGCTTAATGAGGGTTGGACATTTAATATGTCTGACAAAGAAGTTGTGAATGGTAGAGGAGTGTTTCTTGCTAGTTTGGCTGTGAAGCCAAATTTTCTTGACAGGATTATTTCTGAGCAAAGTAAGGATGCGGATTTGGAAATTTTACGACAGAAAGTCTTAGTCGGTGAGAACAAGGAGTTTGTTATAGATGATAAAGGTGTTTTGAAGTTTGGTACTAGGGTGTGTGTTCCTAAGGTAGATGATTTGAAGACTGATATCCTTAAGGATGCACATTTCTCTAAGTACACAGTTCACCCAGGTTCCACCAAGATGTATCGGGATTTGAAGCAGTTGTACTGGTGGAAAGGGATGAAGAATGATGTTGCACAGTTTGTTTCTTAATGCTTATCTTGTCAGCAAGTTAAGTATGAGCATCATAAGCCTGCGGGATTGCTTAAGGAGTTACCACTACCTGAGTGGAAATGGAGAGAATCAATATGGATTTTGTTGTCGGTTTGCCTAAAGCTCCTGGTGGGCATGATTCTATCTGGGTTATTGTTGACAGATTGACTAAGTTCGCTCATTTTCTTCCAGTAAATACTAAGTACACAGTGTCGCAGTATGCCAAACTGTACCTCAACAGGATTGTGAGTCTTCATGGGGTCCCAGTTTCTATAGTTTCTGATAGAGGACCACAATTTACTTCTAGATTTTGGCAGAAGCTTCAGGAAGGTTTGGGAACTAATCTTCATTTCAGTACTGCTTTTCATCCTCAGACAGATGGTTTGTCGGAGAGGACTATTCAGACTTTGGAAGATATGCTGCGATTGTGTGTTCTTGATTTTGGTGGTAGTTGGGCAGATCATCTTCCTTTGGTAGAGTTTGCCTACAATAACAGTTATCAGGCTAGTATTGCTATGGCTCCATTTGAGGCTCTATATGGCAGAAGGTGTAGGACTCCATTATATTGGGAGGAGGTTGGTGAGCGTCAAATTGAGGGTCCTGAACTTTTGCAATACAGTGCTGAGGTTGTACCAGTGATTCAAGACCGTATTCTGACTGCTTTTAGCAGACAAAAGAGCTATGCTGATTTGAAAAGAAGAAATCTGGAATTTGCTATCGGGGATAGAGTATTTCTGAAGGTTTCACCTTTCAAGGGTGTTATGAGGTTTGGTAAGAAAGGAAAACTAGCTCCACGGTATGTTGGTCCATTTGAAATTCTGGAGAGGATTGGTGATGTTGCTTATAAGCTTGATTTACCACCTCAGATGGCTTCTGTGCATCCGACATTTCATATATCGATGTTAAGAAAGTATGTACCTAGTCCTGATCATGTGTTAGCTCCGGACACTATAGAGATTAGTGATGATTGTTCTTATGAGGAGCAGCCAATGGCTATTCTGGACCATCAGGTCAAGCGGTTGCGTTCTAAGGATGTAGCTTCTGTGAAAGTCCTTTGGCGCAATCATTCTGTTGAAGAATGCACCTGGGAAGCCGAAGAGCTTATGAAAGCTAAATATCCCCATCTGTTTGAGTCTTCAGGTATGTTTTAGATTTTGAGGTCAAAATCATTTTAAGGGGGTTAGACTGTAATATTCTTCAGTTTTAGTGTTAGTTTTATTGTTAGAGCACTTGCATACCAGCATAACATCATACTCATACATCGCATGATATTGTTTGTGACTGATGATTGATAATTGTATGCAATGGATCTTATTGAAAAGGTGTATGTGTAATGATGTTGAGTTACGAAATATTTCTGTTATGGGTTATAGAGGTACAGTATATTAATATTGTTATGGATTGGAAAAATGAACAAAGATAATGTTATACTCGATTTAATGGCACTGATATTGACTGGGTTGAGCGCTAAGCGCTATTTATTGATTTTTGTTTTGGTTATCTGATAATTGGTTTTTATTTAATGGATGCTAAATGGATCGAACCTGGAATGGTCATTAGTGCTTGGTATCTTGTGGTTATGGCCTGATCAACCATAACGACACATACTAAGTAGACGATACCATCCGGATTTGTGTATAACTATTGTAATGACAGTTTTTTGATGGATAATGATTATGTTGGATTCAATTGCATGGACGTAATTACTTTAAGGGGGTTAGATTGTAAAACCCTTGTTTTTTTTTTGAATGATTTTAAGTCTAGGGGCAAAATAGTCATATTGTGCCCTCATATGTCGTTTGAACATAATTTGATGGTAAGAATGTCTTTTTGATACTCAGGACGATGAGACGGTCGTTTTGAGTATAATATTGTATTTTTGGGTGTCGAGGGTATTTTTGTCTTTTTTGGATTTTTATCGTTTTCGGTATTTTCGGGTATTATTATGCATAAAACATATTTATAAATTATTTTGGGTTAAAGTTTGAAGTTAAAAATAAATTTGAGTTGATTTTGTGAATTTTATGGTTTTGGGTAATTTTTATGAAAATAAATAGTTTTGGGTGTTTTTAAATTAAAATAAATTTGATTGGGGTAAAAATATAATTTTGAAGAGTTGTTTTCCTATAAATAGGCCTAAATGTTAGAGGGGGTAGTGTTTTTAGTCTTCTATTTTCGGGTGTTTTGAAAAAAGAGAGAGAAATTGGTTTTGGGAGCAAAAATCAGAGGGCCCGTCGTTTCGTCAGTGTGCGCGCAGGGCGCCGGTGTCGTTTGGCGAGGGACGTGCATCGTTCGGCGAGGCGCGCTCCTGTCATTCGGCATCTCGCGTTCCGTCGTTTGGCGTGCTGCGGGCTGGCTCGCCGATGCCGTTTTGACTTCTGTTCCAGCAGCCACAGTTTTGAGTTTTTGGGTGTTTTTGAGATTTTTCTTGATTCCTTTTTCATTATTTCAACTTCCATTTGATTAGTTCATATTAGTATCATATTGGGTTGGTATTTTTCTTAATTAATTTGGCTAAATTCGAATTATTATTTAATTAAATTGATTTTTACAAAATAGGTTAGGTTTTGGGGTTTTTATTGTTTTGATGGATTTTGATGTTGAATTAATTGATTGGGCTAGTGTGTTGGGTTCTGGAACTTGAAGAATATATTGAATTAGGGTTTGATTGAATTGATTTGGGTGTTAGGGTTTTCAAATTAATTGTTTTCTTTGAGTTTTTGGATGATTTAATTCTCTGCTGAAGTTTGATGTTAGTGCTGTATGTTGCTCGATTTTTAATTAAATATTGGAACATGATAAAAATCTAAAATTTGGATATGTGGCTCGAAATTGAGTCTAGTTTATGAGAAAAATAATATTTGGGATTTGGGAGCATCGTATATTTCTGGAAAATTCAAGTTTGCTACTGTTGTCTGATGAACTGTACTGTAGGTGCGATTGCATCATCTGTAACTTTAGAAATTCATATTAAAATGTGTAAAAATGTTTTAGATTTGATTTTCATATATTTTGAAGTTCTGGAAGTCTAATTTACGAGAAAAATATGTTGGGTTATGTTTCTGTTGTTATATTTTTGAAATAATTAGATCTTTCTACTGCTGTCAGTATACCTTGTGAGCTGTATACTGTTATTAATAAAAATTTGGTTGAGGGACTTCTAAGTCTCGAAAAATTATGAAATTTTGGTAGGATGCTTTTAAGATATCAAATTAACTTCTGGGTGAAAATTATAAATTTTTCATATACTGGTTAATTGTTTTGAATTTTACAATTTGACACTCGTTATTTAGGTTTTATCGGTAAAATTGTATTTTGTGAATATTGAATATTTAAATAAGGTATTTGATGAATTTAAATTGTAAGGACTTTTTAATGACATTTTATATTCTGGAAAGAAAGTTTAAAGGTGTGGTATTGTGATAGTTAAGTTATGATTGGTTTACGAAAATTTTTAACCTTGTTGTGGAAACTATTGAATTGTGTGCATTCACGTCATGCATTCCCATTTGCACTTGCATACATTTGTAAGGGTGGTTGTTAATTGATGGTTAATGGTTAGGCAGTGGTCCAGCAGCACCTCAGACTTAGGGTGGCAGATTGCTTAGCTGACTGTTAGACAAGGTAAGTTCTATGGGTGTATTTGAATTGTTTGTGTTGTGCTACTTGCTAACAACTTATATATATATAAACCCATCTTATAATATATTATCCTTTCTATATATTCACTAGACTATTCTTTCGAACCCAGCCTCGCATGCTTTAGGAGACAGAGAAACTTGCATGTGATTGTATTTATGTGAGAATATTGAATTTGATATTACTGAGGCTTAATGCCAATACTGCTACTGAGGCTTAATGCCTATACTGTTTACTGAGGCTACATGCCTAATTACTAATTGCTGTACTGTACTGAGGAGTTATAAGGGCGGATGTGACTGATATTATACTGTACTGTTTACTGGTTGGTGACCCCGACACACCATCTTGATTGCTTAACTTGTGAATGTATTATATGTACTGCTTATATAACTGTTAGATGTTTCTCTGCCTCTCATAGACTTACTGGGCATCTATATAAAGCGCTCACACCCTTACAGATTATCTTGCAGGTTTTCAGTGATTGTCTTTGTCTATCTTCTTTCTCTTCTTGGCGAAGTCGATCAGGTTTTCCGTTTGTGTTTATCGGTCTTTCTGCTTAGAGATTTCCGGATATTCAACTTTTGGGCGGATTGAATCCGAATCCCTTTTTGTGTAATAAATAGAACTTGTCTGCTTTAGATATCCCGAATGATTTTATTGTGATTTGATTATATTGATGGTTTGCATTTGAACTAGGATTGCGGATTATATAAGTATTGAACTGTTTTGCATTTAGACTGTTATGAATGTTTCTAAGGCTTATGTGGTCGGACTTCAGTTTGGCTGCATGCCTGTCGTGGCCCCCGGGTTGGGTCGTGACAAAAGTGGTATCAGAGCCATAAGATTCAGTCACACTTATAATTTGTCTAGTTGTATCCAGAAATCATTAGGAAAAATTCTTTCTGTGTTTCTTTTGCTTCCACGTTAACCGATATGCTTGTACTAATATCAGGAGTTATGTCTCAAAGAAGTACTGGAATTCGGATAAGGGGAGGTTTCTCTGGTGCTGGAACTTCTAGAACTACAGATGGTGCTAATTTGCCTCCACGTGGACGTGGGAGACCTCCTAGAGCTGCAGCAGGGAATGTTAATACTGCAGGAGTTGTGCCTGGTCCTCAGCCACCTACTCCTGGGAATAATCCTGTACCGGAGGCTACACCGGCTGCTGCAGTGGGTCAGGAGCAGTTTATGACAACTATGATGACCATGGGTAGATCTATGGAGACTCTTGCCAATGGAATTGCTCAGTTGGTGCAGAATATGAATCAGAATGCTGGGCAAGCCAATGAACAGCCACCTATTGTTGAACCCCAGTATGTGAAATTAAATGAGTTTATCAGAGTGAACCCACCTACATTCTCCAACTTTGCTACTGAGGATCCGGTATACTTCATCAATGAGGTACATCGGATTTTTTTAGCTCTCAACTGTACTGATGATAGATCTATAGAGTTGGCAGGCCATCAGTTAAAGAAGACAGCTCAGGTGTGGTTCGAGGATGAGATCAGGGATATGGTTCATGTCTGGGATGATTTTAAGGACTTGTTCATGTAGAATTTCATACTTGAGAATGTTATGTGGCAAAAAGGCCAAGAGTTTGAGAGGTTGAAGCAAGGGGATAGATCCATAGCCGAGTACTATGAGAAGTTTCAGGATCTGCGACAGTATGCTACACACTTGATTCAGGATGAGGCTCGGATGACTCACAGATTTGTGGAGGGACTGAACAATAAGTATTATGGTTTTGTTGCTAGCCATAACTACACTGAGTTGCATTTGGCTAGGAACACAGCTCTGGGTTTGGAAAACAGAGGTAAGATTGACAGGACTGAGGATACTACTGATGTTAGTAGGAAGAGAAGTAGACCTAATGATTCGCATGGCTACCAAGGATAGAGTAGAGATCAGAGAGGTAATAATAGAGGTGGTCAACAACAGACTTACCGATTGCAAAATCAGAATCAGGGGAATCCTGTTTGTGGGTTTTGTGGTAACCGTCATCCAAGAGATTACTGGAGAAAGATGGGAGCATGTTTAGGTTGTGGACAGATGGATCACCAGGTGAAGGATTGTCCTAATTCTCAGCGTGGTCAGAATCAAGGAGGGCATCAGAATTATGTGAGACCAGTAGGGAATCAGGGTAACAACAACCGTGGCAACAGTAATGGTAATGGCAATGGTTATGGCAGAGGTAATGGTGGTCGAGGTTATAATGGAGGCCGAGGTAATCAGAATGGCAGACGACAGAATGGAGGTTATCGAGGTTACCAAGGTCAGTAGAATCAGGGTTATCACCAGAATAATCAGCAGCAGAATGTTGTACCCGCTTTGCCAGCAGGTCAGAATAATGCTCAGAATCAGAACCAAGGCCAGAATCAGAATCAGAATTATGCTAGGGTGTTTAATCTTAATACTCAGCAAGCTCGGGCTGATAATAATGTGGTGCAAGGTACACTCTCTATATGTTCATTTGATGCACATGTTCTTATTGACCCTGGAGCTACTCATTCATTCATATCACCTAGCTTTGCATCTAGATTATCTAGATCACATGAACTTTTAGCCGAGCCTTTGTTTGTTCATACACCACTGGGGGATGAGATAGAGACGGTGGATGTTTATAGTAACTATAAGATTAGAGTTGAGGATGCAGATTTAGCTGCAAATTTGATTGTCTTATTTGTGTTGGAATTTGATGTGATCTTGGGAATGGATTGGTTAGCTTGTCATGGAGCTAATGTTGACTGTAGGGCTAAAATAGTCCGATTTGATTATGAAGAAGGTAAGTCTGTGACATTCCATGGTTCCAAGACCATTGGTCCTTGTCAAATGATTTCTGCTTTGGGAGCTAGAAGGTTGTTGCGTAAAGGTTGTGACACCTATCTTGTATCTATTCGGGATGTGAAGAAAGAAGAAGTTAAACCAGAAGACGTCCCTATAGTGCAAGATTTTATGGATGTTTTTCCTGAGGATTTGCCTGGGTTACCTCCTGAAAGGGAGATTGAGTTTTCTATTGATCTTGTACCCGGCACAAATCCTATCTCTGTGCTGCCTTATAGAATGGCACCGGCAGAGCTTAAAGAGTTGAGGGAGCAGTTGAATGATTTGTTACAGAAGGGGTATATCCGACCGAGTACTTCACCTTGGGGAGCTCCGGTTCTTTTCGTCAGAAAGAAGGATGGTTCCATGAGGTTGTGTATTGATTATCGGCAGCTAAACAAGGTGACGGTCAAGAACAGATATCCATTACCTAGGATTGATGATTTGTTTGATCAGTTGCAAGGGGTGAAGTTTTTCTCAAAGGTTGATCTTCGGTCTGGTTATCATCAGTTAAGGGTGCGAGAGAGTGACATACCTAAAACAGCTTTTCGCTCAAGGTATGGTCATTATGAATTTCTGGTAATGTCTTTTGGACTTACCAACGCCCCTGCTGCTTTTATGGACTTGATGAATAGGGTGTTTAGTCCATATCTTGATCGGTTTGTTGTGGTGTTCATTGATGATATTTTGGTGTATTCCAAGACTAAAGAAGAGCATGAGGAACATTTGAAGCTAGTTTTGCAAACTCTGAGGGAACATAAACTTTATGCCAAGTTCTCAAAATGTGAATTCTGGTTGGATAAAGTTGTGTTCTTGGGTCATGTTATATCTTCTGAGGGTGTTCAAGTTGATCCAAAGAAGATTGAGGCAGTCATGGATTGGCCAAGACCAAAGACAATTACAGAGATACGAAGTTTCTTGGGTTTGGCTGGTTATTATAGAAGATTTGTTAAAGATTTTTCTCGACTTGCAGCACCTTTGACTAAATTCACTCGCAAGGGTGTTAAGTTTGTTTGGGATGATGCTTGTGAGGAGAGTTTTAACCTTCTGAAAGAAAGGTTGACATCTGCACCTGTACTTGTTTTGCCGGAGGGCAATGAAGGCTATGCTGTTTACTGTGATGCATCTGGTATTGGTTTGGGATGTGTGTTGATGCAACATGGTAGGGTGGTTGCTTATGCTTCAAGACAGTTGAAAAAGCATGAGGTTAATTATCCTACGCATGATCTGGAAATGGCTGCTGTTGTGTTTGCACTAAAGATCTGGAGGCATTATCTGTATGGTGTTACATGTGAGATTTTTACTGACCATAAGAATCTCAAATATGTTTACTCGCAGAGGGATCTGAACTTGAGGTAGAGGAGGTGGATAGAGTTTCTGGAAGATTATGATTATAATATTCAGTACCATCCTGGGAAAGCAAATGTTGTGGCAAACACTTTGAGTCGCAAGTCTATGGGGAGTTTGTCACATATTTGTTTGACGAAGAGGTCTTTGATTTCTGAGATTCACAAATTGCTTAATGAGGGTTGGACATTTAATATGTCTGACAAAGAAGTTGTGAATGGTAGAGGAGTGTTTCTTGCTAGTTTGGCTGTGAAGCCAAATTTTCTTGACAGGATTATTTCTGAGCAAAGTAAGGATGCGGATTTGGAAATTTTACGACAGAAAGTCTTAGTCGGTGAGAACAAGGAGTTTGTTATAGATGATAAAGGTGTTTTGAAGTTTGGTACTAGGGTGTGTGTTCCTAAGGTAGATGATTTGAAGACTGATATCCTTAAGGATGCACATTTCTCTAAGTACACAGTTCACCCAGGTTCCACCAAGATGTATCGGGATTTGAAGCAGTTGTACTGGTGGAAAGGGATGAAGAATGATGTTGCACAGTTTGTTTCTTAATGCTTATCTTGTCAGCAAGTTATGTAACACCCCTTCCCGACCTACGTGTGTAAGCTGAGTAGAGGCGCCACCCTATCCTAATGTTGCTACCACTTTTACTTAGTCAAATTTTTGTTCCGATTTTTATAGAAATTTTGCCATAGTTTTGCCTAAAAATTCAATCCCAAGTGTCGACAAAACTGGTTTTTTTCTAATTTTTGAAAACATTTTTACACAAACCAATGCAAACAAAATCATTCTCAGTACACTTCCAATAAATCCCCCTTATAACCTCAACTACAACCTGCAAAAAGGATTTACACTTCTAGTACAAAATAAAGTAAAGGTTTATTATGAAATACAGCAGATAAAATCTTTGTTCACTATGCAACGGAAAGTAACAATATTTACAAATTCATATACATCAAAACTCAAGTGTTACAACACATAAAATTTATACATGTTTGGCAGTCAGTCTTCGATCTTAAAGCCCACTATTCAATCTTCAAAATCTAGGCTCGACTCGGCCTAGAGGAACTCTCTGGTTCTTCCTTGTCACCTGCGCGAAGAATCACATTCGCGCTAAGCCAACGGCTTAGTAAGATAAAACATGCTAATGGTATGCTTTAATGTAATGCAATGCCACATATGTTATTGATAAGATCAATATCATAAATATAAAGTTAACCACATAATTATGCATTTCACAAATCATAGTCATATGAGCATACCACATTTCAACATCTTTCCACATTCAACATTAATCAATCATACTCAATAACCAACATCTCATTTCATTAACTCATAACATTATTTAGGACATTCATATAACCCTGACACCTATGGGCCCAACAAGTATTTAATACGATATTCAGAGTTCAGAGTTACTGCTTTGGTTCATAGTCACAATAATCACGCCCGTAGGCAATGTATATACATGTATCTCTATCCATGGATAGTGTAACAGACCCAGTCTCTTGGATCATCAACTCAATACATATGAGGAGATCCTCAACCCGGCAAGACTGTTACAAATCATGTATCTCATAGTGTAACAGACCCAGTCTCTTGGACCATCAACTCAACACCTATGAGGAGGTCCTCAACCCGGCAAGACTGTTACCTTTCATCATTTCTTAGGCATGCCACCCAAATCCAGAACTCTGAAACTGAATAACATATTAAACAAACAATTCATTTCCATTCTCAATTCTCATCACATTTAGGCAAACATGCCTTCTTTCTTTCAATTACATCATCTTAGCCAATAACAATGGCTTCACATTTCATTTCATAATATAACATCTCATTATTCAAGTATATATATATATATATATCTCATCCATGATCACATTATATCTCACATAGCATCATTCATAAATATCAACATTTCATTCCACATTACTCATGAAACACATTACCATTCACAATGCACAACATAACATTGTTCAATCTCAACAATGCAATTAGGGCAAAGAACAATTGATTATAACATTCATTGATTCAAGTGTGTTTAAAGTGTTTAGGGTTAGGTTTAAGGACCAACCTACCTTTGGAGAACCAAAGCAATGCAAGAAGAACAAAGAATTAAAACCCTAACCATAAATAGTACATTCTGGTTTTAAACTCCATTTTATCCTTATTTTGAAAAATTGTATAAAATAATCTACTTGACTAAAAATTCTAAATTTTTTACAGAATTTAGTTTTGTATCGTAAAATCATCCCTTTAAAATTTCAGATCAAACTGAACACAAAATCTTGGTCAAATAGTTCACCTAACCAGACTGCCCCAAATGCCCTGCATCCTGGCAGCAGTTCTGAACTTTGTGAATTCCATAAATCAAATTCAATCAACGTGGTTCTAAATTATTTTTCTCAAATACTAGACTCATTAAGCAACAACATATCAAAAATTCAATTGGATATGATTTTTCTACATTTTATTAAAAATCCCGAAGTATAGCTGTCCCAGTTAAGGTACCTGCTGGAACAGGTCTAATGAAAATAATTTTTCTAAACTCATAACCATTCCAAAATCGAATCAACATATTTTTCAGTCATTCTAGACTCATAGAGGCACAACATATCAAAAATTTACTTCAAGAACATTTTTCTAAAATTAATGAAAAATCATACAAGTCACAGCCTTTACTAATCCTAAAACAGAAACAATTTCACTAAACACCAATCTTACTCTTCCATCACCAACACCAACCCAACTTCTCATCTATCAAGCAAAATCAATACTTACAATCATACCATAAGCAACTTAATCATACCACTTCAAAAGAATTGAAGAAATTAGAGAAAAGATCTTACCTTAGTTAAAAACTTCTTAAATCAACACTTGAACACTTAATCTTTCTTCAATTTAAGCTTGAAATCATCAAAACCATCACTTGTCTCTTTCTTTCTCTTTGGCTATGGAGGGCCGGCCATCAACAAGAAGAAGAAGAAGAAATGATAAAGAAAACACAAGTCAAACCTTCTTTAAATATCCACCATGTGATTTTATCCAAGCAATTACCAAAGTGCCCTTATTCACATAATTATCTTTTTGTCTTATATGTGCCCAATTAAGTAATTTACCAATCTCAAATAAATATCTTCTCTTGCATTGACCAAGACTTTTGACCACTTTATATGTCATATATATTAACATATACACAACATATAAATTTGTCTCTAAACCCTATTTCTTCCCAAAATACATATACATATACTTTCTCTTCTCAATTTCTTTTCTCTTACAATTTAACACATATATTCAATCCAATATATAACAATAACAACAACAACAATAACAACAACATACTCAAAACTTCTAGGGCATAAATGAGGATATTACAATTCTCCCCCTCTAAAAAGAAATTTCGTCCTCGAAATTACCTGATATCAACTCTGAAATAGTTGAGGATATTGCTCTCGCATAGTTTGCTCACTTTCCCAAGTTGCTTCTTCTTTTGCATGATTCTTCCAAAGAATCTTCACCAATGGCACTCTCTTGTTCCTTAACTCTTTCACTTCTCGTGCCAAGATAGCAACTGGTTCCTCTTCAAATGTCAAATCTGGGCTCACTTCAATAGACTCAAATGGCAACACATGAGATGGATCCGACCTATATCTCCTCAACATAGAAACATGGAATACATTATGAATACGATCCAACTCAGGTGGCAAAGCAAGTCGATACGCCACTGGCCCAACTCTTTCTAACACTTCATACGGCCCAATGAAACGAGGACTCAATTTTCCTTTCCGACCGAACCTCAAAATCTTCTTCCAAGGAGATACTTTCAAAAACACCTTATCTCCAACATCAAACTGAATGTCTCTCCTCTTCAGATCTGCATAAGACTTCTGTCGGTCTGAAGCTGCTTTTAACCTACCTCGGATCAACTTCACTTTTTCCTCAGTTTCTTGAATCAAATCAGATCCAATTATTTTACCTTCACCAAGTTCACTCCAACAAAGAGGTGTCCTACACCGTCTGCCATACAATGCTTCAAACGGTGCCATACCAATGCTGGATTGGTGACTGTTGTTGTAAGCAAACTCCACAAGAGGTAAAAACCTATCCCAACTTCCAGAGAAATCGATAACACAGCTTCTCAACATGTCCTCAATAATCTGTATCACCCTCTCTGACTGTCCATCCGTCTGTGGATGAAAAGCAGTGCTGAAGTGCAGTCGAGAACCTAAAGCACTATGCAAACTCTTCCAAAATCTGGAAGTAAACCTGGGATCTCGATCAGACACTAAAGAAGTTGGAACACCATGCAGTTTCACAATCTCATGGATATACAGCTCAGCCAATCTCTCCAAAGAGTAATCCATTCGAACCGGAAGGAAATGAGCTGTCTTAGTCAATCTATCCACAATCACCCATATAGCATCATGCTTCTTTTGTGTCAATGGCAAACCAGACACAAAATCCATTGTCACTCTTTCCCACTTCCATTCTGGCACTGACAATGGTTGAAGCAACCCGGTTGGAACTTGATGCTCTGCTTTAACCTTCTGACAAGTGAGACAATTCGATACAAACTCAGCAATGTCTCTCTTCAAACCAATCCACCAATAATGCTGTCTCAAATCATGATACATCTTCGTATTACCCGGATGCATAGCAAACATAGACTGATGAGCTTCTTCCAAAATGACCCTTTTCAAATCAGCATCATCGGGTACACACAATCGGTTCTTAAACCAGAGACTCCCATCGCTCTTTACAATAAAATCTCTACCCTTTTCACTCTGACAATCTGAAACAATCTTCTGAATCTTCATATCAGTCAACTGAGCCTCTCTGATCTGATCCAATAAAACTGGTTTCAAATGCAATTGTGCCAACAATGCACCATCATCACAAGATACAAAGTTAGCACGCAGAGCTCTCAATTCAACAAGCAACGAGAGCGAATAAATTGTTAAACCAGCTAAAGACTTCCGACTTAAGGCATCAGCAACAACATTTGCTTTACCTGGATGATAGTCAATCAAACAGTCGTAGTCTTTAATCAACTCCAACCATCTCCTCTGACGAAGATTGAGTTCTTTCTGGACACCCAAATACTTCAAACTCTTGTGATCAGTGTAGATGAAACATTTCTCCCCAAACAGATAGTGGCGCCAAATCTTTAATGCAAACACAATGGCAGCCAATTCCAAATCATGGGTTGAATAGTTAAGCTCATGCGGTTTCAACTGTCGAGATGCATAAGCTATAACTTTACCTTCTTGCATCAATACACACCCCAAACCTCTATGTGAAGCATCACTGTAGATCACATAAGGTTTACCTTCAACAGGTAAAGTAAGAACAGGCGCTTGAGTTAACAATTCTCTCAACTGCTCAAAACTCGCCTGACACTGATCTGTCCACACAAATCTCACTCCCTTTCGAAGTAATCTGGTGAGTGGAGTAGCTATCAAAGAAAACCCTTTCACAAACCGTCGGTAATAGCCTGCCAAACCCAGAAAACTTCTAATCTCTGTCACAGACTTGGGTGGACTCCAATTTAAAATGGCTTCAACTTTGCTCGGATCAACTCTGATGCCTTCTGCAGAAACAACATGTCCGAGAAAAGCTACTTGATCCAACCAGAACTCACACTTCGACAATTTAGCAAACAACTGCCTCTCTCTCAAAATCTGCAACACAATCCGCAGATGCATATCATGTTCCTCCTCATTCCGCGAATACACCAGTATATCATCAATGAAGACCACTACAAACTGATCCAAATAGGGCCTAAACACCCTATTCATCAAATCCATAAAAGCTGCAGGTGCATTCGTTAGACCAAAAGGCATAACTAAAAACTCATAATGCCCATACCTGGTCCGAAAAGCAGTCTTAGGAACATCTTCACTTCTTACCCTCAGCTGATGGTACCCAGATCTCAAATCAATTTTGGAGAACACTGACGCTCCCTTCAACTGATCAAAGAGATCATTGATTCTAGGCAAAGGATATTTATTTTTAATAGTCACCTTGTTCAATTGCCTATAATCGATACACAACCTCATAGTACCATCTTTCTTCTTCACAAATAGCACAGGAGCTCCCCAAGGAGAAACACTGGGGCGAATGAATCCTTTGTCCAACAACTCCTGTAATTGCACTTTCAACTCCCTCAATTCTGCTGGTGCCATTCTATAAGGAGTAATAGAGATAGGAGTGGTACCAGGCAACAATTCAATACCGAACTCCACCTCTCTCTCAGGAGGCAACCCTGGCAACTCCTCTGGAAACACATCCGGGAACTCAGCAACTGTGGCAATGCTATCAATAGGGGAACCCTTCACTCTAGTATCCACCACATGAGCAAGATAGGCTTCACACCCCTTTCTAATCAACCTCCTGGCTGCAACAGCTGAAACAAATAAGGAGGCTAGCTGTTCCTGCTCATTAGATACTATCACCTCTCTACCATCACCCGTTCTCAAAGAAACAATTTTCTTTTTACAATCAACTACAGCTCCATGTCTAGCTAACCAATCCATGCTTAGGATCACATCACATTCCTTAAATGGCATCTCAATCAAATCTCCAAGGAACTCCTCACCCTGCACCACTACTGCACTATCTCTATGCACCTTACTCACAACCACACTATGCCCTAACGGATTTGTCACCAACACATCAAATCCTAGGGACTCAGCATGCAAATCAGATACAGGCAAAACAGATGCACTAATATATGAATGTGTGGAACCCGGATCAATCAAAGCAAGTACTGGAGTATTAAATAAAGAAAAAGTACCAGCTATGACTGCCGATGTATCTGGCTGTCTCTGCATAACATACATCCTCTGGGAAGATCCAACCTCCTCTGGTCTACCCTCCCTGGATGTAGCACCTCTTCTAGAACTGAATCCTGGTCTACCTCCTCGGCTGGCACCTCTGCCTCCTCTGCCTCCCCTCACACTAGCTCGAGAAGCAGCAGAATCAACTGACATCTGCTCCTGCCTCTCAGGACAGTCTCTCACAAAGTGGTCAGGTGATCCACACCTGAAGCATACCCCTGATCTACTATGCCTCCAACAAACGCCCCCATGTCTTCCACCACACTGGTTACACAAAGGTAAGGTGGATCTCTGAACTCCAGGAGTAGGAGCACTCGCTACTGAAGCTGCAGGTCTAAATCTCTGCCTCTGGAACTGCACTGACCTACCCGCTGGTCTCTGGCTCCTACTACTCCGAGGAACAAAACTTCCTCTACCCCTCTTCGCAGAAGAAGACCCTGCCTCTAACTGGGGCCTTCTAACCCTAACCTCCTCCTCTGAAACAGCTGCAATAACTTGAGCTCGCTCTACACTTCGAGCTGCTGCCACAAGCTGTGAGAAATCCTGATATCTGGATCCAGCCACTAAGCACATGATCGAGGGCCTCAATCCCTCCTCAAATCGCCGACATCTATCAATCTCATCAGTAATGATACCCCCAGCATACTGACTCAGTCGAATAAACTCAACTTCATACTCAGTTACGGTCCGATGATCTTGCTTCAAATCTAGAAACTCTCTTTTCTTCCCATCTTTATACTCCCTAGGAGTATACTTCAACTCAAATTCTCTCAGAAAATCCGCATAAGACAAGGTTGGTGGATCATCCATAGAATGGGGCACTGTCTTCCACCAGTCGTAGGCATCCTTCTGTAGCAAAGATCTTGCATAGTCAAACTTCTCCTCTGAAGTGGCTTGCAACTGCACAAATACCCTCTGAACTCTATCAAGCCACTGTTCTGCTACAGCCGGATCAACTGTACCAAAGAAATCCTCTGCTCCATATTTCCTTAGCTTATCATAGTGCCTTACTGGTACTGAAGGCTGAGGGGGTGGTGGCGGTGGCTGTGGTTGCACAGGTGCTTGTCTCATAGCTTCCAACATAGGCCTAAACCAGGCTGGCGGAACCTCCTCCCCAGCTGGTCTACCCGACACCGAAGCAGGTGCCTCCTCAACACTATCAACCCTAGCTCCCTCAGCAGGAGCAATACTCTCGGCACTACCCTCAATCGACTGACGAGAGTGAGAATCCATCACAACCTAAGTCTGCAAACACAACAGAATACCTCTTATTAAAGATCAGAGACTGCCAATCCCAAACATGTATTTTTGTTCAAAAACTCACTTTTTAAGTAAAAATAGTCTTTTTCTTACATTTTACCTAGGTTGAGAATTTCAAACCTAGGCTCTGATACCAAAACAATTGTAACACCCCTTCCCGACCTACGTGTGTAAGCTGAGTAGAGGCGCCACCCTATCCTAATGTTGCTACCACTTTTACTTAGTCAAATTTTTGTTCCGATTTTTATAGAAATTTTGCCATAGTTTTGCCTAAAAATTCAATCCCAAGTGTCGACAAAACTGGTTTTTTTCTAATTTTTGAAAACATTTTTACACAAACCAATGCAAACAAAATCATTCTCAGTACACTTCCAATAAATCCCCCTTATAACCTCAACTACAACCTGCAAAAAGGATTTACACTTCTAGTACAAAATAAAGTAAAGGTTTATTATGAAATACAGCAGATAAAATCTTTGTTCACTATGCAACGGAAAGTAACAATATTTACAAATTCATATACATCAAAACTCAAGTGTTACAACACATAAAATTTATACATGTTTGGCAGTCAGTCTTCGATCTTAAAGCCCACTATTCAATCTTCAAAATCTAGGCTCGACTCGGCCTAGAGGAACTCTCTGGTTCTTCCTTGTCACCTGCGCGAAGAATCACATTCGCGCTAAGCCAACGGCTTAGTAAGATAAAACATGCTAATGGTATGCTTTAATGTAATGCAATGCCACATATGTTATTGATAAGATCAATATCATAAATATAAAGTTAACCACATAATTATGCATTTCACAAATCATAGTCATATGAGCATACCACATTTCAACATCTTTCCACATTCAACATTAATCAATCATACTCAATAACCAACATCTCATTTCATTAACTCATAACATTATTTAGGACATTCATATAACCCTGACACCTATGGGCCCAACAAGTATTTAATACGATATTCAGAGTTCAGAGTTACTGCTTTGGTTCATAGTCACAATAATCACGCCCGTAGGCAATGTATATACATGTATCTCTATCCATGGATAGTGTAACAGACCCAGTCTCTTGGATCATCAACTCAATACATATGAGGAGATCCTCAACCCGGCAAGACTGTTACAAATCATGTATCTCATAGTGTAACAGACCCAGTCTCTTGGACCATCAACTCAACACCTATGAGGAGGTCCTCAACCCGGCAAGACTGTTACCTTTCATCATTTCTTAGGCATGCCACCCAAATCCAGAACTCTGAAACTGAATAACATATTAAACAAACAATTCATTTCCATTCTCAATTCTCATCACATTTAGGCAAACATGCCTTCTTTCTTTCAATTACATCATCTTAGCCAATAACAATGGCTTCACATTTCATTTCATAATATAACATCTCATTATTCAAGTATATATATATATATATATCTCATCCATGATCACATTATATCTCACATAGCATCATTCATAAATATCAACATTTCATTCCACATTACTCATGAAACACATTACCATTCACAATGCACAACATAACATTGTTCAATCTCAACAATGCAATTAGGGCAAAGAACAATTGATTATAACATTCATTGATTCAAGTGTGTTTAAAGTGTTTAGGGTTAGGTTTAAGGACCAACCTACCTTTGGAGAACCAAAGCAATGCAAGAAGAACAAAGAATTAAAACCCTAACCATAAATAGTACATTCTGGTTTTAAACTCCATTTTATCCTTATTTTGAAAAATTGTATAAAATAATCTACTTGACTAAAAATTCTAAATTTTTTACAGAGTTTAGTTTTGTATCGTAAAATCATCCCTTTAAAATTTCAGATCAAACTGAACACAAAATCTTGGTCAAATAGTTCACCTAACCAGACTGCCCCAAATGCCCTGCATCCTGGCAGCAGTTCTGAACTTTGTGAATTCCATAAATCAAATTCAATCAACGTGGTTCTAAATTATTTTTCTCAAATACTAGACTCATTAAGCAACAACATATCAAAAATTCAATTGGATATGATTTTTCTACATTTTATTAAAAATCCCGAAGTATAGCTGTCCCAGTTAAGGTACCTGCTGGAACAGGTCTAATGAAAATAATTTTTCTAAACTCATAACCATTCCAAAATCGAATCAACATATTTTTCAGTCATTCTAGACTCATAGAGGCACAACATATCAAAAATTTACTTCAAGAACATTTTTCTAAAATTAATGAAAAATCATACAAGTCACAGCCTTTACTAATCCTAAAACAGAAACAATTTCACTAAACACCAATCTTACTCTTCCATCACCAACACCAACCCAACTTCTCATCTATCAAGCAAAATCAATACTTACAATCATACCATAAGCAACTTAATCATACCACTTCAAAAGAATTGAAGAAATTAGAGAAAAGATCTTACCTTAGTTAAAAACTTCTTAAATCAACACTTGAACACTTAATCTTTCTTCAATTTAAGCTTGAAATCATCAAAACCATCACTTGTCTCTTTCTTTCTCTTTGGCTATGGAGGGCCGGCCATCAACAAGAAGAAGAAGAAGAAATGATAAAGAAAACACAAGTCAAACCTTCTTTAAATATCCACCATGTGATTTTATCCAAGCAATTACCAAAGTGCCCTTATTCACATAATTATCTTTTTGTCTTATATGTGCCCAATTAAGTAATTTACCAATCTCAAATAAATATCTTCTCTTGCATTGACCAAGACTTTTGACCACTTTATATGTCATATATATTAACATATACACAACATATAAATTTGTCTCTAAACCCTATTTCTTCCCAAAATACATATACATATACTTTCTCTTCTCAATTTCTTTTCTCTTACAATTTAACACATATATTCAATCCAATATATAACAATAACAACAACAACAATAACAACAACATACTCAAAACTTCTAGGGCATAAATGAGGATATTACAAGTTAAGTATGAGCATCATAAGCCTGCGGGATTGCTTAAGGAGTTACCACTACCTGAGTGGAAATGGAGAGAATCAATATGGATTTTGTTGTCGGTTTGCCTAAAGCTCCTGGTGGGCATGATTCTATCTGGGTTATTGTTGACAGATTGACTAAGTTCGCTCATTTTCTTCCAGTAAATACTAAGTACACAGTGTCGCAGTATGCCAAACTGTACCTCAACAGGATTGTGAGTCTTCATGGGGTCCCAGTTTCTATAGTTTCTGATAGAGGACCACAATTTACTTCTAGATTTTGGCAGAAGCTTCAGGAAGGTTTGGGAACTAATCTTCATTTCAGTACTGCTTTTCATCCTCAGACAGATGGTTTGTCGGAGAGGACTATTCAGACTTTGGAAGATATGCTGCGATTGTGTGTTCTTGATTTTGGTGGTAGTTGGGCAGATCATCTTCCTTTGGTAGAGTTTGCCTACAATAACAGTTATCAGGCTAGTATTGCTATGGCTCCATTTGAGGCTCTATATGGCAGAAGGTGTAGGACTCCATTATATTGGGAGGAGGTTGGTGAGCGTCAAATTGAGGGTCCTGAACTTTTGCAATACAGTGCTGAGGTTGTACCAGTGATTCAAGACCGTATTCTGACTGCTTTTAGCAGACAAAAGAGCTATGCTGATTTGAAAAGAAGAAATCTGGAATTTGCTATCGGGGATAGAGTATTTCTGAAGGTTTCACCTTTCAAGGGTGTTATGAGGTTTGGTAAGAAAGGAAAACTAGCTCCACGGTATGTTGGTCCATTTGAAATTCTGGAGAGGATTGGTGATGTTGCTTATAAGCTTGATTTACCACCTCAGATGGCTTCTATGCATCCGACATTTCATATATCGATGTTAAGAAAGTATGTACCTAGTCCTGATCATGTGTTAGCTCCGGACACTATAGAGATTAGTGATGATTGTTCTTATGAGGAGCAGCCAATGGCTATTCTGGACCATCAGGTCAAGCGGTTGCGTTCTAAGGATGTAGCTTCTGTGAAAGTCCTTTGGCACAATCATTCTGTTGAAGAATGCACCTGGGAAGCCGAAGAGCTTATGAAAGCTAAATATCCCCATCTGTTTGAGTCTTCAGGTATGTTTTAGATTTTGAGGTCAAAATCATTTTAAGGGGGTTAGACTGTAATATTCTTCAGTTTTAGTGTTAGTTTTATTGTTAGAGCACTTGCATACCAGCATAACATCATACTCATACATCGCATGATATTGTTTGTGACTGATGATTGATAATTGTATGCAATGGATCTTATTGAAAAGGTGTATGTGTAATGATGTTGAGTTACGAAATATTTCTGTTATGGGTTATAGAGGTACAGTATATTAATATTGTTATGGATTGGAAAAATGAACAAAGATAATGTTATACTCGATTTAATGGCACTGATATTGACTGGGTTGAGCGCTAAGCGCTATTTATTGATTTTTGTTTTGGTTATCTGATAATTGGTTTTTATTTAATGGATGCTAAATGGATCGAACCTGGAATGGTCATTAGTGCTTGGTATCTTGTGGTTATGGCCTGATCAACCATAACGACACATACTAAGTAGACGATACCATCCGGATTTGTGTATAACTATTGTAATGACAGTTTTTTGATGGATAATGATTATGTTGGATTCAATTGCATGGACGTAATTACTTTAAGGGGGTTAGATTGTAAAACCCTTGTTTTTTTTTTGAATGATTTTAAGTCTAGGGGCAAAATAGTCATATTGTGCCCTCATATGTCGTTTGAACATAATTTGATGGTAAGAATGTCTTTTTGATACTCAGGACGATGAGACGGTCGTTTTGAGTATAATATTGTATTTTTGGGTGTCGAGGGTATTTTTGTCTTTTTTGGATTTTTATCGTTTTCGGTATTTTCGGGTATTATTATGCATAAAACATATTTATAAATTATTTTGGGTTAAAGTTTGAAGTTAAAAATAAATTTGAGTTGATTTTGTGAATTTTATGGTTTTGGGTAATTTTTATGAAAATAAATAGTTTTGGGTGTTTTTAAATTAAAATAAATTTGATTGGGGTAAAAATATAATTTTGAAGAGTTGTTTTCCTATAAATAGGCCTAAATGTTAGAGGGGGTAGTGTTTTTAGTCTTCTATTTTCGGGTGTTTTGAAAAAAGAGAGAGAAATTGGTTTTGGGAGCAAAAATCAGAGGGCCCGTCGTTTCGTCAGTGTGCGCGCAGGGCGCCGGTGTCGTTTGGCGAGGGACGTGCATCGTTCGGCGAGGCGCGCTCCTGTCATTCGGCATCTCGCGTTCCGTCGTTTGGCGTGCTGCGGGCTGGCTCGCCGATGCCGTTTTGACTTCTGTTCCAGCAGCCACAGTTTTGAGTTTTTGGGTGTTTTTGAGATTTTTCTTGATTCCTTTTTCATTATTTCAACTTCCATTTGATTAGTTCATATTAGTATCATATTGGGTTGGTATTTTTCTTAATTAATTTGGCTAAATTCGAATTATTATTTAATTAAATTGATTTTTACAAAATAGGTTAGGTTTTGGGGTTTTTATTGTTTTGATGGATTTTGATGTTGAATTAATTGATTGGGCTAGTGTGTTGGGTTCTGGAACTTGAAGAATATATTGAATTAGGGTTTGATTGAATTGATTTGGGTGTTAGGGTTTTCAAATTAATTGTTTTCTTTGAGTTTTTGGATGATTTAATTCTTTGCTGAAGTTTGATGTTAGTGCTGTATGTTGCTCGATTTTTAATTAAATATTGGAACATGATAAAAATCTAAAATTTGGATATGTCGCTCGAAATTGAGTCTAATTTATGAGAAAAATAATCTTTAGGATTTTGGAGCATCGTATATTTCTGGAAAATTCAAGTTTGCTACTGTTTTCTGATGAACTGTACTGTAGGTGCGATTGCATCATCTGTAACTTCAGAAATTCATATTAAAATGTGTAAAAATGTTTTAGATGTGATTTTCATATATTTTGAAGTTCTAGAAGTCTAATTTACAAGAAAAATATGTTGGGTTATGTTTCAGTTGTTATATTTTTGAAATAATTAGATCTTTCTACTGCTGTCAGTATACCTTGTGAGTTGTATACTGATATGAATAAAAATTTGGTTGAGGGACTTCTAAGTCTCGAAAAATTATGAAATTTTGGTAGGATGCTTTTAAGATATCAAATTAACTTCTGGTTGAAAATTATAAATTTTTCATATACTGGTTAATTGTTTTGAATTTTACAAGTTGACACTCGTTATTCAGGTTTTATCGGTGAAATTGTATTTTGTGAATATTGAATATTTAAATAAGGTATTTGATGAATTTAAATTGTAAGGACTTTTTAATGACATTTTATATTCTGGAAAGAAAGTTTAAAGGTGTGGTATTGTGATAGTTAAGTTATGATTGGCTGACGAAAATGTTTAACCTTGTTGTGGAAACTATTGAATTGTGTGCATTCACGTCATGCATTCCCATTTGCACTTGCATACATTTGTAAGGGTGGTTGTTAATTGATGGTTAATGGTTAGGCGGTGGTCCAGCAGCACCTCAGACTTAGGGTGGCGGATTGCTTAGCTGACTGTTAGACCAGGTAAGTTCTATGGGTGTATTTGAATTATTTGTGTTGTGCTACTTGCTAACAACTTATATATATATATAAACCCTTCTTATAATATATTATCCTTTCTATATATTCACTAGACTATTTGTAATATCCTCATGTATACCTTAGAAGTTTTGATTATGTTATTGTTGTAAGTTGAATTGAATGTATATGTGATGTGAAGAGAAAAGAAATGGGAAGAGAAGGTTTATGTAATTGTGTTTGGGAAAGAAAAGAGGGTTTAGAGAGAAATGTATATGTTGTTTATATGATGATATATATATCATATAAATTGGTCAAACGGAGAGTCAATGCAAGAGGATATTTTTGTGGGATATGTGAAATTACATGTATGGGCATATAAGAGACAAGTGGTTAGTTAAATGATTAAAGGGTATTTTGGTAATTGCTTGAATTGAACTCTTGGTGGAGATTAAAAGAAAAATTTGACTTTGCTTCTTCATCTTTTTCTCTTCTCTTCACGGGTGGCCGGCTCCTCCATAGACAAAAAGAAAGAAAGAGCTAAGAGAGGTTCTTGAGATGCTAAGCTCAAAATTTAAGGGAGAATCAAAGATTTGTGTAATTACTTCATCTAAGGTAAGATCTTTTCTTTGATTCCTTTCATTCTTTTGAAGATAATTAGGGTTTGTTGGTTTGATGATGAGATGTGTTTGTGTTGTGTTTTTAAGTGTTAAAATTGGTTTTAAGTTAAGAGTTTAAAGAGATTTTGTTGTTGGAAGTGGTGGATATTGATTTTGAAGGATGGAGAAGAATGTTGGTTTTAAGATTTTGAGATGGTATATGTTCAATTGTATTGTTAATGTGTGGTTTAATTGATTATTTAAGATATGTGTTTATGTTATTGATTATATCCATTTGAATGAGGTTTTTTGTGTGAAAAGGGTGTGTAAATGCAATTGGAAGAGCGTTGGTTTTTGGTTAGGGTATGTTTTAAGTAACACGGCCAAAAGCATGGAGAGACACGGCCAAGACATGGAAATTTTGGGCGTGTTGGGTTGATTTTTGAGAGACACGGCCGTGTCCCATGCCAGTGTCTGCCACTGCCAATTTGTTTTGGGAGACACGGCCACAAGCTTGGCCGTGTCCCTTGCCCGTGTTGCTTACTGTCCAAGTGGATTGAGTGACATGGCCATAAGCTTGGCCGTGTCCCTCAAGTGGGCTGCCCGTGTCCCTCAAATGTAATGATTATTGTTTTTATTCTTTGTTCTTTTAACATGGCTTTGATTCTTCAAAGGTATTATGGTACCTAAACCTAAACATAAACACTTTAAACATGTTTAAAACAAAGAATGCCCTAATCAAATGTATGTAGATGATTCTAAACCTATGAATAATGATCTTTGGGTTAGGTTTTGAAGAGATTGTGTTGCATTAACCTAAAGGTGGAGAATTTTTGGAAAAAGGAAATGTATAGATTGATGGGAGTAGTTCTTGAGGTAAGTACCAATACATATGATTGTATTTAATTACATAATTTGAGGCTTAACACATTTGTTTGCAAATGTGTTAAGTGATCTATTATATTGTTAATATAATTGGACTAAGGTGATGATTGAATGATGTGAAGGATGTGAAGATCATTAACAAGGTAAGTATATCCTTATATGTCTTTGAACATTAACACATTGTGATGAAAGTGTTAAATAAGTTATTATATTGTTAATGTAAATGAAGAATGTAAATTGCTATATATATATATATATAAAGGATGCAATATGAAATGGGAAAGGTAGGAAGAAATGAGGATCATTCTTAAGGTATGTGCAATTTGTTATGATAAATGCTCTAGTAATGAATAATGTTAATATGTTTTGAGAAATGAGAAAATGTTATGTTATATGCATTGTGAATCTTGTGTATGGCAATGTATTATATGAATAATATACTTTGAAATGTTATATCAATGATGCTATATGTATCATATGGATTGAGATATGATATGATATGAAGCCATTGTGATTGTCTATGATGGTTCAAATGTGATGGAAAGCCATTGCGATTGGCTATGATAACTCAAATATGTTGTGAAGCCATTGTGATTGGCTATGATGATTCAATTGAAAGAAATAAGGCATGTTTGCCTAATTGATGATGAGATTGATAATGAAATAATAAATGAATTGTGTAACTAATGTGTTATTCGATTTCAGAGTTCTGGGTTTGGAGGCATGCCTATAAAATGAAAAAGGTAACAGTCTTGCCGGGTTGAGGATCTCTTCATTTTGAGTTGAATTGAGATCCAAGAGACTGGGTCTGTTACACTATGAGAAATTGTGATTATGAGATATATGATTGGTAACAGTCTTGCCGGGTTGAGGATCATCTCGAGTTTAGCCAAGTTGATGATCCAAGAGACTGGGTCTGTTACGCTATCCATGGATAGAGATATTGATATATGATGCCTACGGGCTTGATAATTATGATTATAGACCAAAGCAGTAACTCTGAACTTTGAATAACATATTAGTGTTTTGGGCCCGAGTCTGTCTTTGTTGCTAATGTGAAATATAATTGTTGAAATAAGTGAGATCTAGGGTGGATTCCATTGGAAATGTGATTCATGATTGATATGATATGTAATGTGTGTATTGCAATAATGATTGGTATGATATGTAATGTGTGTATTGCAATAATGATTAGTATGATATGTAATGCTATATTGCAATAATGATTGGTATGATATGTAATGTGTGTATTGCAATAATGATTAGTATGATATGTAATGTTATATTGCAATAATGATTGGTATGATATGTAATGTGTGTATTGCAATAATAATTGGTATAAAATATATAATGTGGGTGTATTAATATATTGATTTTGAGTATTGGTAATGCATTGGGGTTGATGATAATATTATGTATATATGTACATCATATATGAAATTAGCTAGGATATATGAAATATGCAATTAAAAAGAAAAGATAATATGATAAGAACTAATTATACATTGAATTGATATATCATTACATGTTAATACTTCTATACTACATGTTTATATTTTATATTTGGACTACTAAGCTCTCGGGCTTAGCGCGGGTGTGTATTCGCGTAGGTAAATAGGTGGAAGATATGAAGTCTTTCATTATGCCACGTGAAGAGCTAGAGTTGTCGAGACCAACTAGAGTGTAATGCATACATGTATAAATTTTAATTATGATGTATTTCTGACGAGAGAGTATTTATATGTATAAATGAAGTTTTAATAAAGATAATGATTTTGTAAAAGTTATTTAAATTAATGTATGATGATTTGAGCTCTGTTACAGGTTTTTAAAAGGTAACGAAAAGTGACATCCTTATGCTTTATATATTTACTGTATGTATACTAGGTATACGTATAGTACTTATATAGGGTATCAGGGTGTTACAATTGTTTTGGTATCAGAGCTTAGGTTCGAGATTCTCGGCCTAAGTGAAATTAAAAATAAAAAAAAAATTTGAAACGCTTAAAAATGAATTACAAAGAAGAGTTTTGAAATGTAATTTGTAATACATGTATATGCATTGACACCTAGGTTGGTCTCGGATGTGGTATTAGGTGATGTGGGATAAATTTGAATTATGAGAGGGATGATAATGTCTGAATGAGGTTTTTACTTGAAAGTAAAAACTAGAGAAAAAAAATGATATGAAAACTAAAATAAAATAAAAATATTGGTTAATGTAAGGAAATATAATGGTGTTGTTTGCATTGTTGTTTTAATACAAATATTGTAAATTTAATGTGATAATGTGATGTAATATGTTAGTGATCAAAGATTGAGTTGATCACTTGAAAATGTAAGGTACGTACAGTATTGCATGTTTGTAATTTATATAATTACTTGTCTATTAATGTTGAGAATGATTACGCTTGCATTGATAAACTTGTGCAAAGTTAGGTCACGTGATAAGATTGATAGTGAGAATTGAATTGAGCAACGTTGG
Source organism: Garcia nutans (assembly GCA_947685225.1). Classification (NCBI taxonomy): domain Eukaryota; kingdom Viridiplantae; phylum Streptophyta; class Magnoliopsida; order Malpighiales; family Euphorbiaceae; genus Garcia; species Garcia nutans. The sequence continues at coordinate 37,792,235 of CANTUV010000002.1, forward strand.
TTTAAGAAACTGAGATTTGTGATAACTAGACTTGAAAAGCGTATAAAGGTTATTGGGTTCAATGTGTATATGATTGGATGTAATGTACATATGTATACATATGTGAGTGATATATATATATGTTGAATGGTAAACAAATGGATATGTAAAGTTAAGATTTTGTTCAAAGGAAAAAGAGATGATATGGGTTAAGTAAAAATATACATTGGTATCGTTATCTTAATACGGACATTGTGAATTCAATGTTAGAAATGTGAGATGCTTGGATATTGTGAAAGCTCAATGTAATGGTGGTAATATGTGATATTTGAATTGTTGAAGTGAGCTTGATAATTGTGAAAAGTATATGTTTTAATATTGCTTTGTGATATATAAATATATAAGATGAGTTTGGCAAATTGAAGTTTAAGTGAAGTAGTAAGTTGAGAAGTTAAAGTTTTAGTGGCATTTGATAAAGATTATTTGGATATTGATGGTTTAATGTGTATGCAATACATGAGCTAAATGAAATGACTAATATGGCATATGAAAGTATTATGAATTGAGTAAGATGATTGATAGTATAAGAATTTGTCTTGAAGTATAAAAGGGAAGTGGATAAACAAATGAAGATGAGCTATTTTAAGGCATTATATTGAAAAGGGTAAAAATGGATATGGAAATATATTAAATGCTTTTAAAGATGAAAGTGAAAGAGATGTTGCATTGGGAATGTGGTTAAGAAGGATGTAAAGTGCTATTATAGTCAGTATATATATATGTGTGTTGTATGAATAAATACTTTGCATCATATTGGAAGAGATGGTACTGGATGATTCCCGCTGACTCTCTTAAGGGGGAGGTTAGGTATTCGATCCAGAGTGGCGACTTGCACTCATGTGTCTTGGGTATAATTTGAATAAGTGAATCCTGTTGGAAGGCCGTGAGGGCAGTTTGGTACTGTAGCAGCCCAGCTCAGAGGCCCTGATGGTTTCTCCGGATAGGAATGGTTTATCAGGTGGACTGGGACGGATGTTACAGTGATAAAGGAAAATTTGTATTGAATGTATGATAAATAAGAGTATTTAATTAAGTGTACATATGTATGTGATATGTGAATTGAGTTTTCACTGTGAATGAAATTATATATATCAACAAATGTGTGAATCGCAATATATAAGCGACTTATGAATATGTGTGTGGGATAATTATAAAATTAATGTTATAGAAACAATATTGTATGTAGTATTAGACCTAAGAGAGATTAGGTCTTGAATTGTGTAAAACTAAATGAATTATGTGATGGAAGTGAGAATGGCATAGATTTAAATAATAGTGAACAGTGGAAATTGTCAGGTTGAGCATTGAACTTGATGATTATGTGATATTTAGAGTTCCAAAGTATTCACATATGAAAAGTTCTATGTGTATATATATATTATAAGAGATTGTAAATGGATTAGAAATGAAGTGACGAATGGAAATTGTATGAGAACTGCATATGATTGAATATGTATATAGAAATATTGTTGAAATATGAATTAAGTTGATAAAGATCATTTATTCGAGTGTAAATCGGTTTGAAATAGAATTGGAATGTGTTAACTTCTGATATGGTAAAAATACAAAGAAGGAATATGTAATTCTTGAGATATACCTTAGCCTTGTATTTGTATAGATTGAGAATAAAATTATGAGAAGAACAGTATTGATTTGAAAGTCCCAGGCTTGAATATCAATCTCTTAAAGCCATGTGTTTTGTTCAGTATATTTGATTTGTTAATTTGTTAGCCATGGATTTGGATCTTAGATATAATGATTGTAATACGGATTTGGTGAGGTTGACAATTTTGTTTGAGAAGTATAGTTAAAAGTTATGATGGATAATATGATAAAAAGGTAATCAAAATAAATATACTAATGATAGGAAATGTGAAGAGATATTAAAAGGGAGAAATTATAATATATGAATGAAAGTTATACTGAATATGTTTATGGTATGTAACTTGAGGTTTAAGGAAATGAACTCAAGGTTTGAGTGAATGAATTATAGATATTAAGTATGATATAACATTTTTATGAGAATTGGTGGAAATTATAATAAGATAATAAAGAATAAACTATGTGTATATTAAAAGATATTAGAAGTGATTTGTTATCATGATGATTTGACTGAAGATAGATTGAAAGAGAGCAGAAATTGAATATAAGTTTGTTCCTATGGAATTAAGTTATATTTATACTTATATTAAAATTATGAAATTTCATGATAAGCTAGATTACTTAATCGTTGGTTGGGATTGAACAAAATTGGAACATGGGTATTTTGTGACAGATAAATCAATTGATCTGGATTTGGCTAGGATTATGAATCATTATTGAAATTTAACATGTATAGTTTTATTAAGAAAATAAGTATTTACATGATAACGTATATGAGGTAAAATTTTAAAGTGTGTTTGGACATGAATGAATAGAGTATAGTGGTAGTTAATCATGATAAAAAGAGAAAAGGTTAAGTATGTATGAAATAAATTGAAAGATAATATATTATTATGTAAGTTAAGTGTAAAGCATGCTAAAGAAGTAATCCCATTTGTGAAAAATAAGGAATTTGTTATCCATTGGGGTGTGATAAATGTCTATTTAGACAGTGATAGTAATGACAAGATAGTTAATGCTCAGATATAAACCAATGGGTTCTAAGGTTAAAGTTATAAAAGTAATATTAAAGAGATGGAGAAACAATATATTTATTAAATATAAAGATTTGACAAAGTATTATTGTGCTATATGATAATCTGATTCTTGTATAAAGATATTAATAGGAAATGTAATGAGATCTTTTGAATGTTTGATCAAGAAAGTAATAAGATATATAGACATATAGAATGATGAACTATGGAATTTAGAGAAGATGGTATGGTATTATGAATGGATTACAATTATACTAGATAATTTCGAGGACGAAATTATTTAAGGGGGAGAGAATTGTAATATCCTCATGTATACCTTAGAAGTTTTGATTATGTTATTGTTGTAAGTTGAATTGAATGTATATGTGATGTGAAGAGAAAAGAAATGGGAAGAGAAGGTTTATGTAATTGTGTTTGGGAAAGAAAAGAGGGTTTAGAGAGAAATGTATATGTTGTTTATATGATGATATATATATCATATAAATTGGTCAAAGGGAGAGTCAATGCAAGAGGATATTTTTGTGGGATATGTGAAATTACATGTATGGGCATATAAGAGACAAGTGGTTAGTTAAATGATTAAAGGGTATTTTGGTAATTGCTTGAATTGAACTCTTGGTGGAGATTAAAATGAACAAAGATAATGTTATACTCGATTTAATGGCACTGATATTGACTGGGTTGAGCGCTAAGCGCTATTTATTGATTTTTGTTTTGGTTATCTGATAATTGGTTTTTATTTAATGGATGCTAAATGGATCGAACCTGGAATGGTCATTAGTGCTTGGTATCTTGTGGTTATGGCCTGATCAACCATAACGACACATACTAAGTAGACGATACCATCCGGATTTGTGTATAACTATTGTAATGACAGTTTTTTGATGGATAATGATTATGTTGGATTCAATTGCGTGGACGCAATTACTTTAAGGGGGTTAGATTGTAAAACCCTTGTTTTTTTTTGAATGATTTTAAGTCTAGGGGCAAAATAGTCATTTTGTGCCCTCATATGTCGTTTGAACATAATTTGATGGTAAGAATGTCTTTTTGATACTCAGGACGATGAGACGGTCGTTTTGAGTATAATATTGTATTTTTGGGTGTCGAGGGTATTTTTGTCTTTTTTGGATTTTTATCGTTTTCGGTATTTTCGGGTATTATTATGCATAAAACATATTTATAAATTATTTTGGGTTAAAGTTTGAAGTTAAAAATAAATTTGAGTTGATTTTGTGAATTTTATGGTTTTGGGTAATTTTTATGAAAATAAATAGTTTTGGGTGTTTTTAAATTAAAATAAATTTGATTGGGGTAAAAATATAATTTTGAAGAGTTGTTTTCCTATAAATAGGCCTAAATGTTAGAGGGGGTAGTGTTTTTAGTCTTCTATTTTCGGGTGTTTTGAAAAAAGAGAGAGAAATTGGTTTTGGGAGCAAAAATCAGAGGGCCCGTCGTTTCGTCAGTGTGCGCGCAGGGCGCCGGTGTCGTTTGGCGAGGGACGTGCGTCGTTCGGCGAGGCGCGCTCCTGTCATTCGGCATCTCGCGTTCCGTCGTTTGGCGTGCTGCGGGCTGGCTCGCCGATGCCGTTTTGACTTCTGTTCCAGCAGCCACAGTTTTGAGTTTTTGGGTGTTTTTGAGATTTTTCTTGATTCCTTTTTCATTATTTCAACTTCCATTTGATTAGTTCATATTAGTATCATATTGGGTTGGTATTTTTCTTAATTAATTTGGCTAAATTCGAATTATTATTTAATTAAATTGATTTTTACAAAATAGGTTAGGTTTTGGGGTTTTTATTGTTTTGATGGATTTTGATGTTGAATTAATTGATTGGGCTAGTGTGTTGGGTTCTGGAACTTGAAGAATATATTGAATTAGGGTTTGATTGAATTGATTTGGGTGTTAGGGTTTTCAAATTAATTGTTTTCTTTGAGTTTTTGGATGATTTAATTCTTTGCTGAAGTTTGATGTTAGTGCTGTATGTTGCTCGATTTTTAATTAAATATTGGAACATGATAAAAATCTAAAATTTGGATATGTGGCTCGAAATTGAGTCTAATTTATGAGAAAAATAAGTTTTAGGATTTTGGAGCATCGTATATTTCTGGAAAATTCAAGTTTGCTACTGTTTTCTGATGAACTGTACTGTAGGTGCGATTGCATCATCTGTAACTTCAGAAATTCATATTAAAATGTGTAAAAATGTTTTAGATGTGATTTTCATATATTTTGAAGTTCTAGAAGTCTAATTTACAAGAAAAATATGTTGGGTTATGTTTCAGTTGTTATATTTTTGAAATAATTAGATCTTTCTACTGCTGTCAGTATACCTTGTGAGTTGTATACTGATATGAATAAAAATTTGGTTGAGGGACTTCTAAGTCTCGAAAAATTATGAAATTTTGGTAGGATGCTTTTAAGATATCAAATTAACTTCTGGTTGAAAATTATAAATTTTTCATATACTGGTTAATTGTTTTGAATTTTACAAGTTGACACTCGTTATTCAGGTTTTATCGGTGAAATTGTATTTTGTGAATATTGAATATTTAAATAAGGTATTTGATGAATTTAAATTGTAAGGACTTTTTAATGACATTTTATATTCTGGAAAGAAAGTTTAAAGGTGTGGTATTGTGATAGTTAAGTTATGATTGGCTGACGAAAATGTTTAACCTTGTTGTGGAAACTATTGAATTGTGTGCATTCACGTCATGCATTCCCATTTGCACTTGCATACATTTGTAAGGGTGGTTGTTAATTGATGGTTAATGATTAGGCGGTGGTCCAGCAGCACCTCAGACTTAGGGTGGCGGATTGCTTAGCTGACTGTTAGACCAGGTAAGTTCTATGGGTGTATTTGAATTATTTGTGTTGTGCTACTTGCTAACAACTTATATATATATATAAACCCTTCTTATAATATATTATCCTTTCTATATATTCACTAGACTATTTGTAATATCCTCATGTATACCTTAGAAGTTTTGATTATGTTATTTTTGTAAGTTGAATTGAATGTATATGTGATGTGAAGAGAAAAGAAATGGGAAGAGAAGGTTTATGTAATTGTGTTTGGGAAAGAAAAGAGGGTTTAGAGAGAAATGTATATGTTGTTTATATGATGATATATATATCATATAAATTGGTCAAACGGAGAGTCAATGCAAGAGGATATTTTTGTGGGATATGTGAAATTACATGTATGGGCATATAAGAGACAAGTGGTTAGTTAAATGATTAAAGGGTATTTTGGTAATTGCTTGAATTGAACTCTTGGTGGAGATTAAAAGAAAAATTTGACTTTGCTTCTTCATCTTTTCCTCTTCTCTTCACGGGTGGCCGGCTCCTCCATAGACAAAAAGAAAGAAAGAGCTAAGAGAGGTTCTTGAGATGCTAAGCTCAAAATTTAAGGGAGAATCAAAGATTTGTGTAATTACTTCATCTAAGGTAAGATCTTTTCTTTGATTCCTTTCATTCTTTTGAAGATAATTAGGGTTTGTTGGTTTGATGATGAGATGTGTTTGTGTTGTGTTTTTAAGTGTTAAAATTGGTTTTAAGTTAAGAGTTTAAAGAGATTTTGTTGTTGGAAGTGGTGGATATTGATTTTGAAGGATGGAGAAGAATGTTGGTTTTAAGATTTTGAGATGGTATATGTTCAATTGTATTGTTAATGTGTGGTTTAATTGATTATGTAAGATATGTGTTTATGTTATTGATTATATCCATTTGAATGAGGTTTTTTGTGTGAAAAGGGTGTGTAAATGCAATTGGAAGAGCGTTGGTTTTTGGTTAGGGTATGTTTTAAGTAACACGGCCAAAAGCATGGAGAGACACGGCCAAGACATGGAAATTTTGGGCGTGTTGGGTTGATTTTTGAGAGACACGGCCGTGTCCCATGCCAGTGTCTGCCACTGCCAATTTGTTTTGGGAGACACGGCCACAAGCTTGGCCGTGTCCCTTGCCCGTGTTGCTTACTGTCCAAGTGGATTGAGTGACATGGCCATAAGCTTGGCCGTGTCCCTCAAGTGGGCTGCCCGTGTCCCTCAAATGTAATGATTATTGTTTTTATTCTTTGTTCTTTTAACATGGCTTTGATTCTTCAAAGGTATTATGGTACCTAAACCTAAACATAAACACTTTAAACATGTTTAAAACAAAGAATGCCCTAATCAAATGTATGTAGATGATTCTAAACCTATGAATAATGATCTTTGGGTTAGGTTTTGAAGAGATTGTGTTGCATTAACCTAAAGGTGGAGAATTCTTGGAAAAAGGAAATGTATAGATTGATGGGAGTAGTTCTTGAGGTAAGTACCAATACATATGATTGTATTTAATTACATAATTTGAGGCTTAACACATTTGTTTGCAAATGTGTTAAGTGATCTATTATATTGTTAATATAATTGGACTAAGGTGATGATTGAATGATGTGAAGGATGTGAAGATCATTAACAAGGTAAGCATAAACCCTATTTGATTGTATATCCTTATATGTCTTGAACATTAACACATTGTGATGAAAGTGTTAAATAAGTTATTATATTGTGAATGTAAATGAAGAATGTAAATTGCTATATATATACATATATAAAGGATGCAATATGAAATGGGAAAGGTAGGAAGAAATGAGGATCATTCTTAAGGTATGTGCAATTTGTTATGATAAATGCTCTAGTAATGAATAATGTTAATATGTTTTGAGAAATGAGAAAATGTTATGTTATATGCATTGTGAATCTTGTGTATGGCAATGTATTATATGAATAATATACTTTGAAATGTTATATCAATGATGATATATGTATCATATGGATTGAGATATGATATGATATGAAGCCATTGTGATTGGCTATGATAACTCAAATATGTTGTGAAGCCATTGTGATTGGCTATGATGATTCAATTGAAAGAGATAAGGCATGTTTGCCTAATTGATGATGAGATTGATAATGAAATAATAAATGAATTGTGTAACTAATGTGTTATTCGATTTCAGAGTTCTGGGTTTGGAGGCATGCCTATAAAATGAAAAAGGTAACAGTCTTGCCGGGTTGAGGATCTCTTCATTTTGAGTTGAATTGAGATCCAAGAGACTGGGTCTGTTACACTATGAGAAATTGTGATTATGAGATATATGATTGGTAACAGTCTTGCCGGGTTGAGGATCACCTCGAGTTTAGCCGAGTTGATGATCCAAGAGACTGGGTCTGTTACGCTATCCATGGATAGAGATATTGATATATGATGCCTACGGGCTTGATAATTATGATTATAGACCAAAGCAGTAACTCTGAACTTTGAATAACATATTAGTGTTTTGGGCCCGAGTCTGTCTTTGTTGCTAATGTGAAATATAATTGTTGAAATAAGTGAGATCTAGGGTGGATTCCATTGGAAATGTGATTCATGATTGATATGATATGTAATGTGTGTATTGCAATAATGATTGGTATGATATGTAATGTGTGTATTGCAATAATGATTAGTATGATATGTAATGTTATATTGCAATAATGATTGGTATGATATGTAATGTGTGTATTGCAATAATGATTAGTATGATATGTAATGTTATATTGCAATAATGATTGGTATGATATGTAATGTGTGTATTGCAATAATAATTGGTATAAAATATATAATGTGGGTGTATTAATATATTGATTTTGAGTATTGGTAATGCATTGGGGTTGATGATAATATTATGTATATATGTACATCATATATGAAATTAGCTAGGATATATGAAAGATGCAATTAAAAAGAAAAGATAATATGATAAGAACTAATTATACATTGAATTGATATATCATTACATGTTAATACTTCTATACTACATGTTTATATTTTATATTTGGACTACTAAGCTCTCGGGCTTAGCGCGGGTGTGTATTCGTGCAGGTAAATAGGTGGAAGATATGAAGTCTTTCATTATGCCACGTGAAGAGCTAGAGTTGTCGAGACCAACTAGAGTGTAATGCATACATGTATAAATTTTAATTATGATGTATTTCTGACGAGAGAGTATTTATATGTATAAATGAAGTTTTAATAAAGATAATGATTTTGTAAAAGTTATTTAAATTAATGTATGATGATTTGAGCTCTGTTACAGGTTTTTAAAAGGTAACGAAAAGTGACATCCTTATGCTTTATATATTTACTGTATGTATACTAGGTATACGTATAGTCCTTATATAGGGTATCAGGGTGTTACACTATTCTTTCGAACCCAGCCTCGCATGCTTTAGGAGACAGAGAAACTTGCATGTGATTGTATTTATGTGAGAATATTGAATTTGATATTACTTGTGTTGTGTGATGGTGTGTCATGAAGGGGAAGGAGGTTATTGAGGCTTAATGCCTATACTGCTACTGAGGCTTAATGCCTATACTGCTACTGAGGCTTAATGCCTATACTGTTTACTGAGGCTACATGCCTAATTACTGATTACTGTACTGTACTGAGGAGTTATAAGGGCGGATGTGACTGATATTAAACTGTACTGTTTACTGGTTGGTGACCCCGACACACCATCTTGATTGCTTAACTTGTGAATGTATTATATGTACTGCTTATATAACTGTTAGATGTTTCTCTGCCTCTCATAGACTTATTGGGCATCTATATAAAGCGCTCACACCCTTACAGATTGTCTTGCAGGTTTTCAGTGATTGTCTTCGTCTATCTTCTTTCTCTTCTTGGCGAAGTCGATCAGGTTTTCCGTTTGTGTTTATTGGTCTTTCTTCTTAGAGATTTCCGGATATTGAACTTTTGGGAGGATTGAATCCGAATCCCTTTTTGTGTAATAAATAGAACTTGTCTGCTTTAGATATCCCGAATGATTTTATTGTGATTTGATTATATTGATGGTTTGCATTTGAACTAGGATTGCGGATTATATAAGTATTGAACTGTTTTGCATTTAGACTGTTATGAATGTTTCTAAGGCTTATGTGGTCGGACTTCAGTTTGGCTGCATGCCGGTCGTGGCACCCGGGTTGGGTCGTGACATTTAGTAATTTCATAATTAACAAAATAAATATCTTCTTCCTTTGACCATCCATTTGACTTGTGTATATGTTATATATATTTCCATATATACAACATATACACTCTCTTTTAAATTCTTTTTCTTTCCAATAACACATAAACATTTAATTCAAATAAAACAACAATTATATCAACACTTCTAGGGCACACTTTGGGATATTACATCGCAGGCCAAGCAGCCCTAGCACTGTTGATTTTTTACCAAACCTTGTTTCACATGGTTTTGTGATTTTTTCATAAACAGCTGGTATTTCCTTATTAAATAACATTAGGTCTTTTTGTTTACCTATAAAAAATAGTATTAAACACACGGATTGGGGGTGGCAATTATTAAAAGAAACTTTGGAGTTAATTTTTTCGGGAGAGCTGGAAGACTTTTGGAATTTGGCTGACTATTGAGACTCGTGAGAAACTCATTAACCAAACTTCATCAACAAACAAACCCTAGAAAGTTTCATCAACAAAAGAAACAAAAAGAATGATAGTGTGAGCGGGGATTTTCGCCCCCACTCCCGGTGGAATGGTTCTTGGGACTTTGGCACTGTTTAGGCTCGGGGCCTTAGAGAACACGGACCTAAATTCAAAAAAAATAGAGTCACCACCTGGACCGGCCGGGAAAAAGAAAGGGGCGGAATACTCGATTCCTAAGGAATCCCCAACCCCCTAATGGATTTGAAAAGTTGAGTAAGTGTGGGGAAGGTGAGAAATGGCCCAGCACCCCCACAACGCCCGGTTCATTGGAACCGGCCTCCTTTATAGGTCTTAATATTATAGAATTCTTAAGTATAACCATATTATCCATATTACACTCAACAATTGAAATAAAGCATCATTATATTAAAATCAAAGCAATGTCCAAGCAAAACAAATAAATGGACACCTATCCGAGGATGGAAACATGTCCTTACATCATCCATGTCTAAACTAAATAGGACACCCACCATGAGGTAGAAACATGCCCTTTACATTTGTCTAAAATATAAAAGCAATTTAAATTACATGATATTTAACTAATGAGGCACCCACAAAGTGGAAACATACCTCTTACAACATTTGAAAATAAAAAATAAATCGATAAAAGTAAATAACCATTCATAATAAATAAATCATTCATCAAAGATATTAAACATCAATAGAAAGTAAATATTCATTCATGATAAATTAAATAAATCAAGAATTGAACTTAAATGAATCAAAGCATATAATAAACTACATAAATAAATCTAAAAATAAAGTAAGTCTAGATTCAAATTAGGGTTACTCTTTCTCATTTAAAGTTCTTTAATTAATATTTAGGGTTTTGGAATTTATTGGTTTAGGCTGCTATAAGTTTTAAGGGAATTGAAATGGATTAAGCTTTTATAATTTAAGAGATTGATAAAGTTCTTTGATTAACCAAATCAGGGTTTGAGGGGTAAAATCATGAAATTAGGGTTTGGATACTTTAAAACATTAGGTTTATGATTATTAGCTACTGGATTGTTGTTTTTAGGCTTACTGTGTTGAATTTTAATATTTAGGTTTATAAGGTTTTAAGGTTTTAAGGATTAGGATTTACGATTTTGATTTTGAGAGAATTAGGGTTTTTGGTGTTTTGGAAGGCATGTTTTGGTTTTAGGATTTGAGAAAACAATTTAGAGTTTTATAAAGTTTTTGGAAATAAGCAAGATGATTTAAGGTTTTTGGAAATAGAAAGTATTTTTTTAGGGTTCTTAAGGTTTAGAAAACACAGAAATAGGGTTCTTAAATTTTAGAAGAAACAGAATTAGGGTTCTTGAGTTTTTAAAAGAAACAAAAAAAATGTTTTAAGATTTTTGGAAAACAAAGAAACGAATTAGGGTTTTTAAGGTATTTAGGAACAGAGGAAATCACTTTTTGAAGATCAAGTGATTGCATCTTCAAAGATCAAAGTTTTGTGTATATAATCTTATGAATACAAAAAAAATGAAACTACTGTAAGAAAATAAAAAGAAATTAGAGATTCAAACCTTCGTACGTTGGTTCCACCAAAAAGTTGTTTTCTAGATGAACAAAGACAAAGGCAGGATTGCTGCCTTTGATGGCTTGATTGCTTGCTTGCTTCTCCTCAAATCCGAAGTCCCAAATTCCAAGTTATAGTACTCCAAGTCCGATTGTCCAAAGTCCTTCCCCCTTTTTTCTGTGATTTTTAGTGTTATTTATAGGAAAAGTTTTATGATTAATCCTAGTTGTATAACAAAACTAAAATTCATTAGGAAAGGAAACCAAAACCAAATAGAATTTGGTTTCGGAAAAAATTGCGTTGGAAAAATTTCGCTAGCGAAAACTTGCGATGGCTGGCGGCGAGGACTGGCAAGCAAAAAACTGCGAGGGATGGGCTGCTGGCCATTTCCCTTGTAGGAAATTCCTACGGGTGAATTGGCCGCTCGCAGGATTTTCCTGTAAGCGAAATGGCCCAAGGCCATTTCGTCCGACGCTTTCGGCGACGAAGTTTTTCATCACTGATTTTTTCGTCGCGGATTTTTATTTTTATTTATTTGTTTATTATTATTATTTTTATTATAATAATTTTAAACAATTATAAAAAATAAATACTAAAACAAATAATATTTAATTAAGATAACACAAAAATATTTTGGACTAAATAAAATATATTGGACCGGACTGGGTAAAAAATTAAGGGTCTACAGTTTGCCCCCTGCTTGAATGATCTGAGACTCTAGTAAAAGAGAGTGAAAAGCAATAAGAATTAATTTTTTGAAGATGGTTGAGGTTTTGGGTTCTGGACTTAAAATAGATTTTATGTTCTGGACCTAAGGATAATTTGGGTTCTGGACCCAAGCTAAGTTTTGGACTTAGAAAAGATTCTAGGTTCTGGACCTAAGGATAATTTGGATTCTAGACCCGAGCTAAGTTCTGGACTTAGAAGAGATTCTAGGTTCTGGACCTAGGGATAATTTGGGCCCTGGACCCGAGCTAAGTTCTGGACTTAGAAGAGATTTTAGGTTCTGGACCTAAGTGTAATTTGGGTTCTGGACCTGAATTATGTTCTGGACTTAGAAGGGATTTTAGGTTCTGGACATAAGGATAATTTGGGTTCTGGACCCAAGAGATTTGGATACTCGATCCTAAACTAGATTTGGATACTCGATCCTAAACTAGATTTTGATACTCGATCCTAAATTGGGTTTGGATACTCGATCCTAACTTGGATTGGGATACTCGATCCTAACTGGATTTGGATACTCGATCCTAAACCATAAACTGGATTTGGATACTCAATCCTAACTGAATTGGGATACTCAATCCCAAACTGGATTTGGATACTCGATCCTAAATTGGATCGGGATACTCGAACCTAACTGGATTGGGATACTCGATCCCAAATTGAATTTGGATACTCGATCCTAAATTGGATTGGGATACTTGATCCTAACTAGATTTGGATACTCGATCCTAAATTGAATTTGGATACTTGATCCTAATTGGATTTGGATACTTGATCCTAAATTGGATTGGGATACTCGATCCTAAATTGGATTTGGATACTTGATCCCAAACTGGATTTGGATACTCGATCCTAAATTGGATTTGGATACTCGATCCTAACTGGATTTGGATACTCAATCCTAAACTGGATTTGGATACTCGATCCTAACTGGATTTGGATTTGGATACTTGATTGCTAACTGGATTTGGATACTCGATCCTAACTGGATTTGGATACTCGATCCTAAACTTGATTTGGATACTGGATCCTAACTGGATTTGGATACTCGATCCTATATTTGATTTGGATACTCGATCCTAAATTGGATTGGGATACTCGATCCTAACTGGATTCAGATACTCGATCCTAACTGGATTTGGATACTCGATCCTAAACTGGATTTAATTTGGGTACTTGAACCCATGACTGGGTACTTTGACTCGAGATTGAATTCGATTTGATTGACCTTTTATTAGTTGAGGATTCTGGCTTAACTTGTTGTTCCATTCTTTTGTTCTTCCTTTTGCAAAAATTCAGCCATTTTTAATTGGCTCTCATATCTTCTCCTTGCCCCTCTGCGTGGTAAAAAAAATTAGAAGCAAGTCAAAATGTTTTGTTCATGCATAAACTTAAAAATTGAAAAGGAGAAACTTTGCCCCCTGTGTAGGCTCAAACCCATGATTTTTCTATGCGGGCTCTTATTGATGTTCTTGTTGTCTAGTTCTTCACAAAAGCACAGATTTCTTCTCTTTGTAAAATTACTGGAACTTTCTCATGCAATGGGCCTTCTATGCCCCCCTGATTTGATATCTTCTTTTGATTGTTTACTTCACAGGGTGTTTGCTGTTCACCTTAATAAAGAATAGACAATACAAGACAAGAAAGTGTGATGTGATATGCTCATGTATGCATGATATGCAAGAATAATACTTACAGTCATTCCATCGACTCACAGTTCGAGGTGATCAACAAAAGTATTCTCATTGGTTCCTTTGAGATGCCCATTCAAGTCTTGCACTGGAATGACAGGATGCTTCACATTTATGGCTTTTATCTTTAAGATGTTGAAAATATGAATAATGGAGGCCCCAACCAGCAAAGTTAGGGATTCATCTATTTCGAACTATGTTTCAGCAGCTTCTTCATAACCTTGCCAGTAATCATTTCTTTTGCCCAATGTGTCCTTCGAGATTTGACAGTTCAACATACTCCCCTTAACTTGAAGGTTTTGTATGACAAAAACATTTTTGAATATTTTGACTTTTGATTTTGAAATTAAATGTTGGCTTTGCCAAATTAATGTCAATGTACCTCAGGACTTGATCTTTCCAAATTAACATATCTATAACATGACAACCCTAGTTATCATACTAAACTCGGGAATCATTTCTATTTAAGTAAAAAATTTTGCACTTCAAATAGGCACATACACATTGCTTAGCCAAAGGTCTCATTGAATTTAAATATTGTCTATCTCATATGCATACTTATTCAAACAATCTCCACTAATAGACTCTACCTACCAAGAGAGATCAACATGTCTTTGATAGGCTTGAAATGGGGTCTATAAGGGACATGGGTTTAAGTGAAGGCCATTTTGAGATAGGAGCTGATGTGACACAATGGACAAACCTTCACACTACAAATTTCTTATTTGAACTTTAGGCAGATGGGAGCAATCTTGCTAGACTCCAAATTCTTTCTATCTTCTTGGCATTAATCTAGATCTCGATTGGAACAGTCTTTGTCCTTGCATAAAGTTTGGCACCCAAATTCATTTTTTTTCTTCTTCTTCCTTTTCTTTCTTTTTATTTTTCTTACTCTTCCCTTTCTTTGAGCATTTTGTCCTTCTTCCTTGTAGGACAGTCAAGTATAGAACTTTCAAGAACTGGATGGTCTTTCTCCTTTTTTTCTCCAATTTTGATTGAATCTTTGGTTGGGTTGGACCAATTCAAGTCAAAATATCCTTATAAACCAAATGGAAGCCTTTTGCTGCTTTAAGTAAAAGAGAACTCAGTTGGCTTTCTGAACTGCCTTTTTAGGTTTTATCCTTTTTTTCTTTTCTTTTTTCTTTGTCTTTTCTTTCTCTTTTTTCCTTCTCTTTTTCTTCTTTTCTTTCTTCTTCTTCTTTTTTTTGGTTCTAGCTATAAAAGAGTTTTCTTGTTTTTACCAACTTGGGTTTCCAATAATGGATGAGTGGAGTAACATAAATCTTCTTTAACAGGGATAAATCATTTGTTACTCTGATGTTGTCTTGATATATTGGATTAAGTGAACTTCAACTATCCATTTGACTTGTGTATATGTTATATATATTTCCATATATACAACATATACACTCTCTTTTAAATTCTTTTTCTTTCCAATAACACATATACATTTAATTCAAATAAAACAACAATTATATCAACACTTCTAGGGCACACTTTGGGATATTACATCGCAGGCCAAGCAGCCCTAGCACTGTTGATTTTTTACCAAACCTTGTTTCACATGGTTTTGTGATTTTTTCCTAAACAGCTGGTATTTCCTTATTAAATAGCATTAGGTCTTTTTGTTTACCTATAAAAAATAGTATTAAACACACGGATTGGGGGTGGCAATTATTAAAAGAAACTTTGGAGTTAATTTTTTCGGGAGAGCTGGAAGACTTTTGGAATTTGGCTGACTATTGAGACTCGTGAGAAACTCATTAACCAAACTTCATCAACAAACAAACCCTAGAAAGTTTCATCAACAAAAGAAACAAAAAGAATGATAGTGTGAGCGGGGATTTTCGCCCCCACTCCTGGTGGAATGGTTCTTGGGACTTTGGCACTGTTTAGGCTCGGGGCCTTAGAGAACACGGACCTAAATTCAAAAAAAATAGAGTCACCACCTGGACCGGCCGGGAAAAAGAAAGGGGCGGAATACTCGATTCCTAAGGAATCCCCAACCCCCTAATGGATTTGAAAAGTTGAGTAAGTGTGGGGAAGGTGAGAAATGGCCCAGCACCCCCACAACGCCCGGTTCATTGGAACCGGCCTCCTTTATAGGTCTTAATATTATAGAATTCTTAAGTATAACCATATTATCCATATTACACTCAACAATTGAAATAAAGCATCATTATATTAAAATCAAAGCAATGTCCAAGCAAAACAAATAAATGGACACATATCCGAGGATGGAAACATGTCCTTACATCATCCATGTCTAAACTAAATAGGACACCCACCATGAGGTAGAAACATGCCCTTTACATTTGTCTAAAATATAAAAGCAATTTAAATTACATGATATTTAACTAATGAGGCACCCATAAAGTGGAAACATACCTCTTACAACATTTGAAAATAAAAAATAAATCGATAAAAGTAAATAACCATTCATAATAAATAAATCATTCATCAAAGATATTAAACATCAATAGAAAGTAAATATTCATTCATGATAAATTAAATAAATCAAGAATTGAACTTAAATGAATCAAAGCATATAATAAACTACATAAATAAATCTAAAAATAAAGTAAGTCTAGATTCAAATTAGGGTTACTCTTTCTCATTTAAAGTTCTTTAATTAATATTTAGGGTTTTGGAATTTATTGGTTTAGGCTGCTATAAGTTTTAAGGGAATTGAAATGGATTAAGCTTTTATAATTTAAGAGATTGATAAAGTTCTTTGATTAACCAAATCAGGGTTTGAGGGGTAAAATCATGAAATTAGGGTTTGGATACTTTAAAACATTAGGTTTATGATTATTAGCTACTGGATTGTTGTTTTTAGGCTTACTGTGTTGAATTTTAATATTTAGGTTTATAAGGTTTTAATGTTTTAAGGATTAGGGTTTACGGTTTTGGTTTTGAGAGAATTAGGGTTTTTGGTGTTTTGGAAAGCATGTTTTGGTTTTAGGATTTGAGAAATTAGTTTAGAGTTTTATAAAGTTTTTGGAAATAAGCAAGATGATTTAAGGTTTTTGGAAATAGAAAGTATTTTTTTAGGGTTCTTAAGGTTTAGAAAACACAGAAATAGGGTTCTTAAATTTTAGAAGAAACAGAATTAGGGTTCTTGAGTTTTTAAAAGAAACAAAAAAAATGTTTTAAGATTTTTGGAAAATAAAGAAACGAATTAGGGTTTTTAAGGTATTTAGGAACAGAGGAAATCACTTTTTGAAGATCAAGTGATTGCATCTTCAAAGATCAAAGTTTTGTGTATATAATCTTATGAATACAAAAAAGAAAAAAAATGAAACTATTGTAAGAAAGTAAAAGGAAATTAGAGATTCAAACCTTCGTATTTTGGTTTTACTAAAAAGTTGTTTTTTGGATGAACAAAGACAAAGGCAGGATTGCTGCCTTTGATGGCTTGATTGCTTGCTTGCTTCTCCTCAAATCCGAAGTCCCAAATTCCAAGTTATAGTACTCTAAGTCTGATTGTCCAAAGTCCTTTCCCCTTTTTTCTGTGATTTTTAGTGTTATTTATAGGAAATTTTTTATGATTAATCCTAGTTGTTTAACAAAACTAAAATTCATTAGGAACGGAAACCAAAACTAAATAGAATTTGGTTTCGAAAAAAATTGCCTTGGAAAAATTTCGCTGACGAAAACTTGCGACGGCTGGCTGCGAGGACTGGTGAGCGAAAAACTGTGAGGGACGGGCGCAGGATTTTCATGCGAGCGAAATGGCCCAAGGCCATTTCATCCGATGCTTTCGGCGATGAAGTTTTTCGTCGCTGATTTTTCCGTCGTCAATTTTTATTTTTATTTATTTCTTTATTATTATTTTTTATTATAATAATTTTAAAAAATTATAAAAAATAATTACTAAAACAAATATTATTTAATTAAGATAAAACAAAAATATTTTGGGCTAAATAAAATATATTGGACCGGACTGGGTCAAAAATTAAGGGTCTACAGATAGGCAAAGAAGATCAAAGACACACAAACCTTACAAAGGCAGTGCACTCACTGTCTTAGAAAAGCTCACCGAGAATTTTCATCCAACAATTTTGGTGGAGCCAACAAATGATGGTACGCACCTAACTTAATTCAATATAATATTTTGATGATTTTAAATATTGAATTCGATTGTTATTTGTTTGAATTAATTTCATAGGTTGCAGTCTTTTGCTTTAATTCATGTTAGTTCTTTGTAGTATAGTTCGATTGGTATTGTTTATTATTCCTACAAAATAAATCTATAGTTTGATAAGCTTGAGTTCCAGTAGTCTTAATTTTACAAACATTATCACAGTAGTTTATTCCTCAAGCATCAAGAGCTTTAACCTTATTTTCATAAACCCTGATCCTTTTTTATAGTAACCTAATCTCTTCCAAACCCTAAACTTATTTTTCAATTAATACAAACACTAATTTAATTAATCAAAGCCCTAGCCTTTATCTAAAACCCTAATTGTATTTTTTTTAATACCTCAAAACCATAATCTGTTTTCTCAAACCCTAATCACTTCTTAAAACTTCCAACCCTAAATTTTGTTTTCTTAAAACCTAAAATCATAATTAATTTTATCTTCCATACCTTCACAGTAGTTTAATATTTTTAAAATAATAATAATATTTGTTTTGCAAGTCAAAACCCTAGTTTGATCTCAAATACCCATAAAATCATATTTCTTGTTTGAAACCCTAATTTCCTATTTAAAAACCTTAAAAACTAAATCCCTAATTCAAGATGTAAACCTAAATAAGTATCTTTATTTACTTTATTTAAGTTTTATATTTGATTATGCAGTTTATTATATGTTTTGATGATTGATTTATTTAATTTTGATATTTGATTTTTTTTTTATCATGGATGGATGATTTCTTTATTATTATTATTTGTTAAAATTGTAAGAGGTATGTTTCCATGATTGGGTGCCTCATTAATTAATCTTTATGCAATTTAATTTATTTTCATATTTTGGAATTAATGTAAAGGACACATTTTCACCTTTCAGTGGGTGTCCTATTTAGTTTTAGACATAGACGATGTAAGGACATGTTTCCATCCTCGGATGGGTGTCCATTTATTTGTTTTTTTTTGACATTGTTGTGATTTTAATAAAGTATTTATTTATTCTTATGATCACATATAGTATAGATAATATCGTTATATTTAAGAATTTTATAATATTAAGACCTGCAAAGGAGGCCGGTTCTAATGAACCAGGCATTGTGGGGGTGCTGGTCCATTTCTCACCTTCCCCACACATACCCAACTTTTTGAACCCATTAGGGGTTTGGGAATTTCTTAGGAATCGAGTCATCCACCAATTTCTTTTTTCCCGGCCTATTCTGGTTGCGAATCTATTTTCTCCTGGCTTAGGCCCATGTTCTCTAAGGTCCTGAGCCTAAACAATGCCGAAGTAGAAAGAACCATTCCACCGGGAGTGGGGGCAAAAATCCCTGCTCACAGTGGTGACTCCACTGGGCAAAAGAGAAGTTGATTCTGTTGTTTTTATATTATTCTATTTTTTTTCTTATCATGATATTATCCATTGCATCATATTAGAATGCATCGTGTGCATGAGTTAGGACGTCCGTGTTACCCGTGTTGTGTAATGTAAGGAATACCATACCTTTACTCAAGGTATGGAGATCGAGCATGGCATAATCACTCATAGCCTTATACCTTTTAGGTATATACTTGCTATGGAAACCTAAGCCTTTTAACCCAAAGACTAAATCTCATGTAATTGGCCTAGTTACTTTCCTTAGGTTTTTACCCCAAATGCTTGTTGTTTGACTATGGTTAATTTATCATGGCTTAAATCATGGCTTATTTGGTTTGTTCTTTTTCTAATATGACCTAATTACATTGTGAGCTCAAATAATTTTTTCCTCTAAATTCAAAAGGCCAAAGCTATTTTCAAAACTTTTCAAGATGGTCTTTGGACATAAAACTTTTCTAAAAATAAATCAAAAAAATTCTTTTCTCATGAATGAAATACAAAGTCAAAAATCCATTTTTTCTAAAAATCTTTTTTATAATGGGTTTTTCAAACAAAACTATTTTTGCATTTCATCCAACCTTTTCTTTCAAAAAGCTTGCAAATTATTTAGGTCAATTATAAAATATCAAAAATCAATTGTGAGCCTAGTTTATACTAAGAATTATTAACCATGGGCTTATTTTTGGCATGAATCATTAGTTACTTTTTCAAGTGAGAAGTCTATTTATAATAAAACTCTTAATTTAGTTTTAGTCCAATATAGCATAAAAGTAAATTTAGTCGGTTGAATGGATTAAAACCTAATTAATGGGAATTATCATGAACTGATTTCCATTTTTAAAAATATAACTATTGGTTGAATCGTCCAAGGAAACTTTTTGAAAACAAAATATCCCATGCTGGTGTTTTTGTTAACCATATACCTAGGAAAAGAGAATCGCTATTCATGTGTGGAAGTTATAAGATTGGAAGAAACATCCTATTTATCCTTGTTTGTTTATTGTTTGTGCATACATGCATACATGCATCACATGACATATCATTAATCCTTTTTGGCTCAGAGACCTAGAGTATGGCAATTCAAGAGCACACAACGACACCACCTACAACATTGATTCAAGTGCTTCATTAGAAGGATGGATACAAACCAGCTAAGGGATATAAATGATGAAGTTGTCGAAGCTAGGATGGCCGAGCTACGAGATCAATTGGTTGAAATTGTGATGGCCCAGCTGATTGAAATTCTAGCGCTCATCAACAATGCTAATGAGGCATCTCACATTGACATAAGAAAGAAGGGAAACGTAGCATCCACGAGTTCACTAATAGAGATTGATAAGTGCACAATTGATGATATTTTATTCCTATTTCTTAATATGATTATTATCCAATTGAGTTTAATTTGTTTGTTCAAAGTGTATTTTAGGGTTAATTGCAGGAATTCTCTGTATTTTGAGGCTTTTGGTCATTTTGGATGAATTACGGATGAAAGTAGAAGAAAAGAGCAAAATTCATCAATGGACACGCCCATGGACATGGGCATGTCAATGGACTTGCCCTTGATGCTGCATACAGAAGCATTGACAGGCCCAGTGACATAGGCGTGTCACCAAAGTGTCATAGTAGCTGTGACACGTCCAGTGACATGGGTGTGTCACTGGACGTGCCTTATGTTCAAAATTGTAGTGGCAATGACACGCCCAGTGACATGGGCGTGTCAATGGGCATGTCAGGAGAAATTATCTACACTATAAAAGCTGCGCTGAAGCACGAATTAAGGATCCGAATTTCATATCTTACAACCTAGAGCCGACTTCTAAAGCAAAGAGGAGAGTTTTGGAGCTGAGATTGAGGGTGAAGACTTACTCTAAACAAGATCTAAATCAAGAATCAAGGATTGAAGTGAAGAAATACAAATTATTCGCCATGGATTGTTTGGTTTCTTTTATTCATTTTTCTTGTTCTATTTTTCTGGTTTTGAATATGAACTAATTCATTCTCTATCTAGATATTAATGAACCCTAGCTTATTTGTATGGATTGAATAATTATATTTAGTTGAATCATTTGATTGAGTTGTTTTATTCTTATGATACTTAATGATCTATTTCCAATTGATAATAGCATGCTTATTGATTGGTTACAATTTTAATATTATTGACTTGAGAAAGCTTGATATGAATTGAATACTCATAAGGGTTGAAGATTGATTGGAGTACTAGAGATAGACTTACAAGATCCTTTGGTTTATAGTTCCTTGTTCTTAATGCAAGATCTAATTAATTGTGTTTGAGAAGAGATTCTGGCACTCTACTTAGTGATTAGGGATTAATTCACTCGAGAGAGGTTTTAGTCTAAGTTAGAGGAATGCCAACTCAACTATATTAAATAATTTAACTAAATTGATGTTCATAAATATCATTGAGGCTAGGGGGATTCAATATCTGGATAGTTTTATTACCATCAATCCTTTTTGCTCAACATTTAATTTCCCTTTACTTTCAGTCATTAGATTAATTATTTTTAATTACTCCACATCACAAACCTATTGATTTGATAAATAACAGTTAAGATTTGCACTAGTACTTGACCTTGTCCTCAGTGGAACGATAACTCACTCACTACTTTATTACTTGGTCGACCCGTGCACTTGCGGTATTGCTATAGCGTAGCTCGCGCGCACCAAGTTTTTTGGCGCTGTTGCTAGGGACAACGGTTTCAATATTAGTAATATAATTAAGACTGTTGATTTAGTTTTATTTTTATTTGTTTTTAACAGTGGTTCTTGCTTATTTTTAGGTATTTCCTCCCGTTTATGACCAGAAGTAACTCATCCCAACTGTTTGAATTAGATCTAGAGCTAGAAAGAACATTAAGGAGAAAGCGAAAGGAAGAAAAGGAGACAGTTTTGGAAGACACAGAAACAGAAATAAATCTGGAAATAGCAGAAGAAGAAGAAGAAGAAGAGTTTGAAGTGATGGAAGGAGCTGAGCCAAGAACAATGCAGGAGTTTGCTAAGCCCAATCTCAATGGAGCTGAATCTAGTATCCGGAGGCCAACAATTTCTGCAAACAACTTTGAAATAAAAGCAAATGTAATTCAAATGGTGCAGCAGACTTGTCAGTTCGATGGGTTTCCTGATGAAGATCCTAATGCACATATTGAGAATTTTCTGGAGATATGTGACACATTCAAGATAAATAATGTCTCAGAGGATGCAATTAGGCTGAGGTTATTCCCATTTTCCCTTAGAGATAGACCAAAGAAGTGGCTGAAATCTTTTCCTCCAGGAACCTTCACCACATGGGGTCAGTTGGCAGAGAAATTCCTAGAAAAATACTTCCTACCGTCCAAAACTGCTAAGTTGAGGAATGATATCTCATCCTTTCTGCAGCAAGATGGTGAGACCCTTTATGATGCCTGGGAAAGATTTAAAGATTTGTTGAGAAGGTGTCCTCATCATGGACTTCCACTATGGCTTCAAATTCAAACATTTTACAATGGGTTGAATTATGTAAGTAAGCAATCCATTAATGCAGCAGCTGGTGGTACCATAAACAACAAGACACCTGAAAAAAGCAAGGGATTTAATTGAAGACATGGCTATCACCAATTATCAGTGGCAAGCCCCAAGGGAGCAAGGAAAGCTGAAATTCATGGGTTCACACCAATTAGATCCTGTGGTGGCTTTGACAGCCCAATTAGAAGCATTGAATAAAAAATTTGATTCTTTGGCTTCTTCTTCTGGGAAAGTAATGCAAGTGATGTCTTGTGAATCGTGTGGGGGTGGACATCAAAGTCAAGAGTGCCAAAATGGCAACATGTTTGCTAGGCAAGAGCAAGTAGATTATGTGGGAAATATGCCAAGGCAACAACAGAATAACCCCTACATTAACACATACAATCCGAGGTGGAGAAATCATCCAAATTTCTCATGGAATAATCAAAATAATCCAAGACCTCCCCCTGGATTCCAGCAGCCCCAACATCAACAAGCTACCCCTCCAAGAAAGAGTAATTTGGAGGACATGATGGAGAAATTTATAGCAGCTTCTGAAACTAGGCTCCAATCAACTGAAACCACCCTAAGAAATCAGCAAGCCTCCATTCATAATTTGGAGAATCAGGTGGGGCAAATTGCCAAGTTGCTCAGTGAGAGACCACAAGGAAGTCTGCCTAGCAACACTGAGGCAAATCCTAAAGAGCAGCTCAAGGCAATTACACTAAGGAGTGGAAAAGAAATCAGCGGTAATGTGGATGAGAAAAGAGGAGAAGTGGCAGAGAAAAGGGCTGAAATACAAGAAAAAGAAAAAGAAGACAATCCTCCTATCACTTCGGGAGAGAAAACTGCATTGGAAAGTGAGAAAGAGAAGCAGCCACAAGAAATCAGCCCCATATTGAAGGAATACCGACCTAGAGTATCCTATTTGGCAAGGTTGAACAAGGACAAGATTGATACTCCGTTCGGTAAGTTTCTTGAACTTTTTAAACAATTGTACATTAATATTCCATTTGCTGAAGCTTTGTCACAGATGCCTAAATATGCTAAATTTTTGAAAGACATCATTTCTAACAAAAGGAAACTTGAAGAAGTGTCTTTAGTACAGTTATCTGAAAAGAGTTCAGCAATTTTGCAAAGGAGGTTACCTAAGAAGTTAAAAGATCCAGGTAGTTTTACCATTCCATGTTTAATAGGTAACCTTGAGGTCAAGAGTGCATTAGCTGATTTAGGGGCTAGCATAAGTGTTATGCCCTATAAAATTTTCAAAGAGTTAGGCATTGGTAAACCTAAACCAACACTTATGACCATCCAACTTGCTGATAAGTCAGTAGTCCACCCTCGTGGCATTATAGAAGATGTGTTGGTAAAAGTCGGGGATTTCATTTTCCCCAATGATTTTGGGGTCATTGATATTGATGAGGATGCCGATGTTTCACTTATTCTTGGTAGGCCATTTTTAAATACAGCCCGTGCCCTTATCGATGTTCATGATGGCACATTAACTTTGAGAGTGGGTGATGATAAAGTTATTTTTAGGATATATGATGCTATGAAACATTCACATTCATTTGACGTGGAATCATGCAATGATGTTATTGAGCATGGGTCTGTAAATTGTGTTACTAACATTGTTTCCAAGGATCCCCTTGAGTTGTTCTTATTGCAGGAAAATGTTGAGGATCAAGAAGCAATGGAGCAGCTTGCTTTTCTTGAAGCAAGCAATTCGTTCAAAGGAAAGGTATATGAGACTATTGAGATGCCAAAGGAAGAGAAGCCAAAACCATCAGTGATTGATCCACCCAACTTGGAACTAAAACCCCTTCCATATCACCTTGAGTATGGATTTTTGGCGGAAAAGAAGAAGTTACCAATAATTCTGAGTTCCTACCTATCTTCTGAGCAAAAAGAAAAGCTTATTCAGTTGTTGCAAAAACATAAGAAAGTATTAGCCTGGAAGATAGCAGACATCAAGGGTATGAGTCCATCCTATTGCACTCACAAGATACTAATGAAGGATGAATTCAAGCCGGCAGTGCAACCACAATGAAGACAAAGCCCGAAGATGAAAGATGTAGTGAAGGTTGTAGTGATAAAACTACTTGATGCAGGGATTATATATTCGATCTCGGATAGTTCTTGGGTGAGCCCAGTCCAAGTAGTACCAAAGAAAGGAGGGATGACAGTGGTCCCTAATGAAAATGATGAGCTGATTCCAACAAGAATAGTTACCGGTTGGAGGGTGTGCATAGATTACAAGAAATTGAATGATGCAACTAGGAAGGACCATTTTCCTTTACCCTTCATTGATCAGATGTTGGAGTGGTTATCCGGTCATGAGTATTACTATTTTTTGGATGGTCTTTCAGGCTATTTCTAAATTCCTATCGCCCAGGAAGACCAAGAGAAGACTACATTAACCTGCCCATATGGGACATTCGCATATCGAAGGATGCCATTCGGGTTGTGAAATGCACCTGCGACTTTTCAAAGGTGCATGGTGGCAATCTTTGATGAACTTGTTGAGGATATTATGGATGATTTCTCGGTCTATGGCAGCTCATTTGAAAGATGTTTGGAAAACCTTGAAAGAGTCTTGATGAGATGTGAGGAAACCAATTTAGTGCTTAATTTGGAAAAGTGTCATTTCATGGTTCAAGAGGGAATTATGTTGGGACACAAAATTTCAAACAAGGGCATTGAGGTGGATCGGGCTAAGGTAGACACCATTGAGAAGTTACCACCACCCACATCTGTGAAGGCCATCGGAAGTTTTCTAGGACATGCGGGTTTTTATCGGAGGTTCATTTGAGATTTTTCTAAGATAGCCGGTCCATTGACAAGACTCCTTGAGAAGGATGTGGATTTTGTTTTTTGATGATGAATGTCTGAGAGCATTCACAACCCTTAAGGAGAAATTGACCCATGCTCCAATCATGGTAGCTCCCAATTGGAATCTACCATTTGAACTAATGTGCGATGCAAGTGACTTTGCAGTGGGAGTAGTCTTGGGTCAACGCAAGGAGAAATACTTCCAGCCTATCTACTATGCAAGCAAGACTCTGAACACAACTCAAGATAACTACACAACTACGAAGAAAGAGTTGCTAGCTGTGGTTTTTGCTTTTGACAAGTTTAGATCATATCTAATTTTGCCAAAAGTGATTGTTTATACGGATCATTCGGCTTTGAGGTACTTATTTGCAAAGATTGATGCTAAGCCTAGGCTAATCCATTGGGTTTTGTTGTTGCAGGAATTTGACTTGACGATTCAAGACAAGAAGGGAGCTGAAAATCTTGCAGCCAATCACCTTTCTCGCTTGGAAAATCTAACCTTAGAGAGGTTTGAGGAAGGGGACATTGATGATCACTTCCCCGATGAGAAGCTATACGCCATGGTAAGTGAGGTAAGTAATTTAAATTTTGGAATGCCTTGGTTTGAAGATTTTGCTAACTATTTAGCTGCCAAGGAACTTCCTAAGGACTTAACTTATCAAGCAAAGAAGAAATTCTTTTTTGACTGAAAGTATTATTTTTGAGAGGATCCGTTTTTGTTTAGATTATGTAAGGATCACATGATCCGACGATGTGTGGCATGGCCTGAAACAATGAACATTCTTAATCAATGCCATGCTAGACCAGCTGGTGGTCATATGGGAGCCAATAGGACTGCTCAAAAGGTAATAGAATCAGGATTTTATTGGCCCACATTATTTAGGGATAGCTACGAATTTGTGAACAGATGTGATCGTTGCCAAAGGACTGGAAACATTTCATCTCGTGATGAGATGCCCCAAAATGGAATTTTAGTGTGTGAAGTCTTTGATGTATGGGGGATCAATTTTATGGGACTGTTTCCAAATTCTTTTGGTAACAAATATATTCTTGTAGCTATAGATTATGTCTCTAAATAGCCGGAAGCCCAAGCCTTGGCAACCAATGATGCCAGGGTTGTGATGAAATTTTTGAAGAAGTTGTTTTCTCGATTTGGTACAACTAAAGCAATTATAAGTGATAGGGGTACTCACTTTTGTAACTATCAGCTTGAGAAAGCTTTCAAAAGACTAGGAGTTACACATAGGTTTGCTACTCCCTATCATCCCCAAACTAGTGGCCAAGTTGAGAACACGAATAGGGAGATTAAAAGAATTCTGGAAAAAAATGTAGAGCGATACCGAAAGGATTGGTCCGAGAAATTGGACAATGCTCTATGGGATTTTAGGACTGCATTTAAAACTCCTTTTGGCACTATGCCGTTTAGACTAGTATATGGAAAAGCTTGTCATTTACCTATCGAAATTGAACATAATGCATATTGGGCTATTAAACAGATTAACCTTGATCTAGCTCGTGCAGGTGAACAGAGAAAGTTGCAGGTAAATGAGTTGGATGAGTGGAGGTTGCAAGTTTATGACAATTCCAAAATGTATAAGGAGCATACCAAGAAATGGCATGATGCTCACATTAAGGACAGGAAAGAGTTTCAAGTGGGAGATCATGTATTATTGTACAATTCAAGGCTTCAACTCTTTCTGAGTAAGTTAAAGTCTCAATGGTCTGGTCCTTTTACTGTCAAGGAAGGTTTTCCTTACATAGTGGTTGAAATAACTCACCCGAAAAAAAGGAGATTTTAAAGTTAATGGGCATAGGCTCAAATTATACCTCGGAGGGGAAATACAAGACTTGAAGGAGGTTTTACAAGTCTAAGACTAGGGAAGTTTACCCTACCGTCCAACTAATACGACGTTAAAGAAGTGCTGGGTGGGAGACAACCCACCGTTTTATGTTTTTGGTTTGTGTCATCATTTTGTTTTAGTTTTATCTTTCTTTTATTGGGTGGTTGTTTATTTGTTTTGCATTCATTTGAATTTGTAGAGGAAATTTGATTTTGAGGATTAAATTGAGCATATTAAAGGACACGCCCGTGTCATTGGGCGTGTCATTATTTTTTTAGGCAGTAGCTACAACACGCCCATGGACACGCCCGTGTCTGTGAGCGTGTCGTATTGCATGAGAAACAGTGGCTATAACACACCCAGTGACACTCCCGTGTCCATGGACATGTCTCTAAAAAAATAAAAAAAATGAAAAAAATGAAAAATGACGAAAAAATTATCCAGCATGCCCAAACTAGTGGTGTGTCGTTTGCTTGTTGTCACAGTACATGTGACATGCCCATTGACACGCTCGTGTTTGTGGGCATGCCGATTATCATTTCATCGAGTACCTGTGACATGCCCATTGACATGGTCGTGTCTGTGAGCATGTCGTGTACACTGTCCTTTATACTATAGGGCACGCCCAGTGACACGGGTGTGTCAATGGGCGTGTCGACGTCTTTATATATAGAACCGAAGCGATTTTTCACACACTTTTCAGTTTTCTTTCTCATTTTTTCTCATTTTCTCTCAACTTTCTTGCACTCCCACCGGCGCATTCACACACCCACTCACTTTAGGTGAGATTCTCACTCCCGGCTTGCATTATTTACATGCATTTGCTCGTTTTCCATTGAATTCACTCGTTCCACGCGATTTTTCACTTTTCAGGTATGGAATCTCAATTTTTGCAATTTTTGTTTGTTTTCTTTCATTTTTCGTACACATTCCTTATATCTTCTTGTCTTTGCCTTGAAGTTGGAAGTTTCATGATGTGTTTGCTTTATTCTGATGTGTTTCTATTTCTCGTAATTTTTGCGGCTTTTGATTAATTTTGATTTTTGTTTGTTATGAATTCCGTTTTGATTCGGCGTTTATTTATTTTTGAATTGGTTTGTAGTTTGATTTGTATATTGATTGTTTCATTTGTTGGATTCTAATTAATCATTATTTTTGGAAAATGTCTTGTTATTGTGGGAATTGCCTTTATTGTGGCTTGTTTATTGCTGTCATTCGGATTAATTTGTTGCTTTTGGTTGATTATGTTTATTGCTGTCGTTCGGATTGGTTTGTTGCTTTTGGTTGATTAAGCGTGTATTGCTATAGGTGGAGTACATTTGGGTATGCTTTATCGTTATAATGCCGGCATTTCGGTAACATTGTATCATGCTATACTTGTATTGTTATTGAGGAATCTCTTTGGTTTGTTTTGCAGACTAACCGACAATGGGGCCTCGCAAACAATCATCTTCCCAGCTTCCCACCAAGTGTGCTCGAGGGGAAGGCAGTTCCAGCCAATCCGCTACCCGTCCAACTTCTAAATTCATGGCTACCGACAAATGCCTTAGATTTTTGAATGCCGAGGAAAGAAGGCGATTCGAACTTTTCGGCTGTAACACCCCTATATCCCGTATACGTACTAAGCATGCTTAAACGATCATAAAATACGTATACCGAATATAGAAAATGCCACAGTTTAAAAAGACACAACAAATATCTTTGTAAATAAATGAAACCAATCTTAAACATTTAAAAGAAATCCAAAAGACACCATATATAAAACTGTTT
Source organism: Garcia nutans (assembly GCA_947685225.1). Taxonomy (NCBI): domain Eukaryota; kingdom Viridiplantae; phylum Streptophyta; class Magnoliopsida; order Malpighiales; family Euphorbiaceae; genus Garcia; species Garcia nutans. The sequence continues at coordinate 37,821,825 of CANTUV010000002.1, forward strand.
ATCAATTCACAGCGGAAGTTATTACAAATATGTTATAAATCAAAGTTTACAAAACATAAAATATATACATGATTGGCAGTCCTTCTCTGATCTTTAAGTCCCAAAAGAAAAATCCTCAATGTCTAGTCTCACTTGGTCTCGAGGAGCTCTCAGGTTCAACTCTATCACCTGCGCAAACAAACACTATCGCGCTGAGCCACAGCTCAGTAGTACAAAACATAATGATAATATGCAATATTAATATCAAGTTCTGGACCCGAGAGATTTGGATACTCGATCCTAAACAGGATTTGGATACTCAATCCTAACTGGATTTGGACACTCGATCCTAAACTGGATTGAAATACTCGATCCTAAACTGTATTGGGATACTCAGCCCTAAATTGATTTGATTTGGGTACTTGGATTCGATATCGGGCACTTAGACACAAGATTGGGTACTTGGACCCGAGCTTGAATTGACTTGGGTACCTGGACCCGGGATTAATATGATTTGGGTACTTGGATTCTAGATTGGGCACTTAGACCCAAGATTGGATACTTAGACCCGAGCTTGAATTGACTTGGGTACTTGGACCCGAGATTGATTTGATTTGGGTACTTGGACCCGAGATTGGGTACTTGGACTCGAGAATGAATTTGACTAACCTTTTATCAGTTAAGAAGTCTGACTACTCCAGATGTTCTATGCATTGTGATTCTTCACCCTCAGAATGGATCTTCACCCTCGGAGATCGAGTCTTCACCTTGAAAATGGATCTTCATCCTTGGAGATTGGGGTCTTCTTTGTTCTTTGAAGATGGGAGTGACACGGCCATTGGCTTGGCCGTGTCTCCTGGGTGTGTCAGCTTCTGTGTCTTTTCTTTTGTTTTTCTTTGTTCTAGGCTTAGGATGGGACACAGCCAAGCTCCTGGCCGTGTCATGTGGGTGCGTCACCTTCTGCCATTTCTTTCCTTCTTTTCTTTTCTTTCTTTGGTTTGGTCTTTAGGTGAGACACGACCAATGGCTTGGCCGTGTCACCTACTGTTTCTTTTCTTTCTTTGCTTTGTCCTTCTTGACTTTGCCCCTTAGGAGAGACACGGCCAGTGGCTTGGCCGTGTCACCTGCCAGTGTCACCTACTGTTTCTTTTCTTTCTTTGCTTGGTCCTTCTTGACTTTGCCCCTTAGGAGAGACACAGCCAGTGGCTTGGCCGTGTCGCCTGCCAGTGTCACCTACTGTTTCTTTTGTTTTTTTGCTTGTTCCTTCTTGACTTTGCCCCTTAGGAGAGACACGGCCAGTGGCTTGGCCGTGTCGCCTGCCAATGTCACCTACTGTTTCTTTTCTTTCTTTACTTGGTCCTTCTTGACTTTGCCCTTAAGAGAGACACGGCCAGTGGCTTGGCCATGTCGCCTGCCAGCGTCACCTACTGTTTCTTTTCTTTGTTTGCTTCTTTAATGATTATTGCAGGCTATTGGTTCGTTTGATCATGAGGCTGGGCCTTCTTTCACTGCCCCTTCGTTTGCTCATTCTAGCCTGCCGGATACGCCATCTCATACACAGGGTATCAATGTGAACTAGCTGGTACGTTCCTCATTTCATAAAAGTTTATGCTATATGTATGCATGATTATGTATGCTCTTACCTTTTTCTCTCTTGGCTCACAGCGGATGCTTGAATAACAAAATAAGAAACTTCAAGAAGAGTTGACTGCATGTCGTCAGCAAGCTTCTCATTTTGAAAGTTTATATCATCAATCCGAACAAAATTTCCATGACTTTCGATTTCAAGGAATGAGGGATCCCGGTGCTTCTTCATTGAGAGGCTTCCAGACAGATGACCATGAGATCCTTTTGTCTGCTTCTGATGAGGACCATGACAAATCAAAACTCCAAGGCAATAGGGATTTTAGTGCTTCTGCTTCGAATGATCCCGGGACGAGTAATTTACCCCCTCCTCCAATAGGCGACGATTTCTTCAAGTCTTTATTTGGTGACCTACCACCACCCTCTTAGTAATATGTAAATATTGTAACTCTTTTTTTTCTTTTTTTTACGTTACTGCCAATATTATTTATTTTTTATTATTAATATCCACTTCTTTTGTTAAACCAAATCCAATATGGTAAAGGAAATTCATTGCCACTTCCTTTCCTTATGCCATATGGTCTTATCCTTTCCCATCATTTTTTCCATTTCACTTTTGGAAAAGGTTTATTTTCTTCTATATAAATCACCTTGCATGCCATATTTCAATTCATAAACCAAAAATCTCTCTCTTTCAACGTGAAGACTCCCTTTAGCAATTTTGGTTCCCCTTTATTCATCAACCATGACCGAGCACCATTTAAAGAAAATAAAAATTCTATTTAAGAATATGGATGCCAACCATTGGAAGCAAATTTCATGGTCAAAGCTTGATGTTTTAAAATGCTTTCAAAATGTCAAATTGGACCACTCCTTCTTACATGCCGTGGCTTCCCTGTGGGATACGGATTCTAGGGTATTTAGAATTAATGGCTTTGAAATGTGTCCTTTGATTGAAGAATTTGAGGCCATCCTTGGACATCCCAATAATCAACAAATGGCGTTACCTACATTGATTTCCAAAACTCAACAGAAAATGCAGATGTTATTTCAAATTCCAAAACTCGAAGTTCTTTAGTTGATGAGAGGTGAAAAAATTCTACTTGCTCCTTTGATTGACTTTTGTTTCTCTTATTTGGCTCCTACTAAGGCATGGGGACGCATGCTTTGTCTTTGCTTGCTTGGCCAATTCTTGCTTGTTTCTTTTGATAGCGATATTGACCCACGAGTATTGGATATCATGGATCAAATGGAAGGAGGCTTATCACCAATACCTGTGATTTTAGCCGAGACCTTAGTTGGATTAGACCGATTTAAATCAGGATTGTCAAAGAGACTGACTGGGAGTCCGTTGCTACTTCAGGTAATTACCTAAACTGCCCTTTCGGGTTTTCAATTTAGGCTCCTTTTTTTTATATAGCTCTAACTTTTGCCTAGTCCGCCCATGCGGGTTTTCGGAACTAGCGAGCTGTCCTAATTTTCCCTAAGCTGCCCTTGCGGGTTTTCAACTCAGCGGACTTCTTTCTCTTTTTTTCTAAAACTTAATTCTTTCTTCACAGATTTGGCTTCAGGAGCGTATTTGTTTACTTGATACTCCCTCCAGGGATTTTGCAAGATACCTGCCACGTCATCATTCTGCTAGGAAGCTACTCCATCTTGCTTCTTCATATGATGACTGGGTTGACTGGATTCACTCACGCTCTGAAGTCAATATCCGTTGGTTGGTACCTTGGTGGAAGATTTCTTGTATCACCATGCGGACATACTTGATGTACGTTCCCCTTGTTGCTCTCGTCAAGGTACATGCTATGATCCTCGCCGACTTGGGCATCAGTATGGAGCTGAGGTTCGTGATTCTGACTTTGCTCCTGATCTAGACATGCCTTGCTTGACTGAAGCCTACTTGGATCGATTAAGGCAAAGCTGGCCTGCACATTACACCTATAGACTGCCATAGATTTTACATTTGTCAATTCAGAAAGTGTTTTGATAGGATGAAAAATAACTAAAGTAATAAAAGATGCTTCTTTTCCATTTATAATTTGTCATCACCTTTTGCAATTATGATTATTATTTCATCCATATCTGGTTGAATACTTATAACAGTGCACATAGAACAATTTTAACATTAATTCTATTTTAAATTGAGGAACAACCAAACATAAAGCCAGCATACACAAGATCACTCATGTTGCCAATTAGCTCTTTCGGGTTTTCTAATTGACGATTTTCTCTCATTAGCCCTAATTGTTGCCTAGCCCGCCCTTTCAGATTTTTGGAACTAGCGGACTGCTCTAACTTTTGCCTAGGCTGCCCTTTTTGGGTTTTCAACCTAGCTAGCTCTCTCTTTTTTATTTTTCATACATAAAACTTCTTCAACCTGTCAATATTTACTGGCTCACTAAATTCATTCCCATCCATGTCTGATAACTTCATCGCACCTTTGTTCATGACCTGTTTCACGACATATGGCCCTTCTCAGCTAGGTCTGAACTTCCCTCTTGGATCAGATACATTAGGCTTACATTGCTTCAACACCAAATCCCCAATTCTGAATTTTCTGACCTTGACCCTTCTATTGTAGGCCCGAGCTATCTTCTTTTGATACAGTTGGTGATGTGACAGTGCCTTTAACCTTCTCTCTTCCAGTAGAGCTAACTTTGTGTATCTGCTTGTTACCCATTTCGTTTCAGGTAGCTCTGCTTCCAAGATTACTCTCAATGACTTGATCTCAATTTCAATTGGCAATACCGCTTCCATCCCATAAACCAAAGAGAACGGTGTCATCCCAGTAGGTGTTCGCACACTCGTCCTATATCCCCATAAAGCAAAGGGAAGCATTTCCGACCAGTCCCTGTAAGTCTTGGTCATCTTGGACAGAATTTGCTTAATTGTCTTGTTTGTTGCTTCCACGACACCATTAGCCTTTGGTCTATAAGGAGAGGATCGATGATGATGGATTTGGTACTTGGAGAATAAATCCTTAACTGCTACTTGAAATTGTACTCCGTTGTCTGATATCACACTATACGGGACCCCATATCTGTATATGAGATTCTTTTCGACAAACCTAGCCATTTGACTTGCACCCAGCTTGTTGAAGGATTTGGCTTCGACCCATTTTAAAAAATAATCAACTGCTACTACAATGAAACGGTGACCGTTTGAGGCTATCGGATGTATCTCTCCTATAATGTCGATAACCCAGGTGGCAAATGGCCAAGGTGAAGACATTGAATGCAGTTCTTCAGAAGGCATATGATTCAAGTTACCATACATCTGGCATTGTTGGCACTTTTTAACAAACTCAATACAGTCTCTCTCCATGGTCAACCAAAAGTAACCTTGTCGAATAATCTTCTTAACTAGGGCCAAACCACTCATGTGTGGACCGCAACTTCCCGCATGTATTACTGACATGATGCGCTCCACTTCAGGCTTTCTTAAACATCTCAAATGCACCCCCATCAGGCCATCTTCTATATAACTCTCCATGGAAGGTGATGTATTGCAATGACCACCTCCTTATGGCTCTTCTCTCTTTCTTTGTTGCCCTCGGCGGGTATTCTCTTTCCTCCAAAAATTGCCTTATAGTATCATACCACACATCATGGTCTGTATCAACTTCCATGATTGTCTCATATTCATAGCAAGGAGTTGATGAACTGGTCAAGATTAGAGGCTTAAGGAATAAACTGGAAGGATTTTTCCATACCGAAGCCAATGTGGCTAGGGCATCAGTCATCTGATTTTCTTCTCTTGACAGGTGTATAAACCTACACTCCTTAAAATTCTTCTTCATCATGGTCAAGTAATGGTGGTATGGTTTCAATTTTTCTTCTTTCAACTCCCACTCTCCATATACACTTGATACTACTAGCAATGAATCGCCATAAACTTCCACCTTATTCACCTTCATAATCATTAAGGTTTCAAAACCGAAAATACACGATTCATACTCCACCATGTTATTGGTTGCCCTAAATTTCAACTTCTTGGCTAAAGAGATAAGTTCCCCTTCGGGCGATTCTAGTATAATTCCCAAACCTGCTCCTTTCCTGTTTACCGCTCCATCAAAATACATTTTCCACCCTTGTACTTCAATTACTTCTAAATGTTCATCTGTAAATTCCAAGATTACCTCTTCACTTTCTGGTAATGGTTGTTGAGCTAGGAATTCTGCCACCATTCTACCCTTGATTGTTTTCCTGGTCACATACTCGATCTCAAATTCTTCTAATATTATCAACCATCGACCATATTTCCTAATTAAAGAGGGTGTCTCCCTTAAGTACTTCATTGGATCCAACCTGGAAATTGCTTGCACACTATACGATTGAAAGTAATGCCGCAACTTCTTAGAAGACCAAACCACGGCTATTCATGTCTTTTCGATGATATTATACTTAATTTCATAAGGTAGGAGCTTTCTACTCAAATAGTAAATGGCATGCTCAATCCCTGACTCATCTGCTTGGGCTAGCATGGCTCCTATCGACTCTTCTTCTACTGTTAAGTATAGTAATAGAGGTTTTCCGGGATTAGGTGGTTTCAAAACAGGTGGATTCAACAAATACTCTTTTATTCGGTCAAAGGCCTTTTGACATTCTTCATTCCATACGACCGGCTGATTCTTTCTAAGTAATTTGAAGATAGGCTCACAGATTGTTGTGAGCTTTGCTATAAATCTGCTAATGTACTGCAGTTTACCAATGAATCCCCGAACTTCTCTCTCCATCTTTGGGGCTGGCATATCCCTGATTGCTTTAACTTTGTCAGGATCTATCTCAATGCCATTCGGACTAATTACATGTCCCAACAATTTACCTGAGGTAACATCGAATACACACTTCTTCGAATTTAATCTTAGCTTATATTTCAAAGCTCTATCGAAGAATAATTCTAAATTCTGGAAGTGCTGCTCCCTCGTATCCGACTTCACCATCATATCATCAACATATACTTCAACTTCTTTGTGCATCATGTCATGAAATAGTGTGGTGGCCATCCTTTGGTAGGTTGCTCCAGTATTCTTTAAGCCGAAAGGCATCACCCTATAACAAAATATACCCCATGTAATAGTGAAGGCAGTTTTGGCTTTATCCTCTTGGGCCATTAACACTTGATTGTATCCGAAAAATCCATCTACAAACGAGTGTAGCACGCTAGAGGCCGCACTATCAATGAGAACATCTATATGAGGTAAAGGAAAATCATCCTTAGGGGAAGCTTTGTTTAAATCTCTATAGTCCACACAGACCCTTATCCTTCCATCTTTCTTTGGCATGGGTACTATGTTGGCTAACCAATCTGGATATTCTATCACTTCAAGGAACTTCACTTGTATTTGCTTAGTGACCTCTTCTTTAACCAACTCAGCCCACTTAGGTCTTAGTCGCCTAAGCTTTTGTTTGACAGGCTTAATGTGAGTGTAAGTAGGAATATGATGCTCGGCTATGTCTCAATCTATCCCCGGCATATCTTCGTAAGACTAATCAAACACTTCTTCATATTTTTTGAATATTTTTTCAAATCTCTCTCTCTCATCAGGAGTAAGGTCGGATGCTATGCTAATGTATTTAGGATTTTCAATTGTTCCCAAGTTTAATGATTGTGTGTTAACAGAATTAATATTAAAGATGCTCATGTAACTGCTATTTGAATGTATGCAACCATCAGGAGAAACATCACACAAGTAAGCAAAATTAGACTTTATTGCATTCATTTTGGAAAAGAAAACATCATCATCCTCATACAAAGCACACAAATTAAAATCAAAATCAAAATCATTGTTCTCAGAATCATAAAGCATGATGTCTTCAAACTTTTCTTCAACCAGGGCAACAATCTCTTCTGGAGTCTTCTAAGCTTTCAGGGCAACTTCATTATTCTCTTTTGTTGATTGACAGGGTGAGCTCTTTCTTCACTTGCTCCACTAGCTCAGCAACATCTGCAAAAATTTCAAAACCGGGAATTAACTTACCCATGAACATGATCGGCTCAGGCTTTCCTTGAAGTGGTCCCATATCTGGAGCTTTGACAAAAATCTCTTCAAGTGGTGGGAAAATTATCTTCTCAATCTTCTTTGGTTGAACCTCATTGGCTTCATCATATCCCAACCCCTTCATGGAAGCTTGAGTTCTAAAATCTAGCAACTTTGTTAAACCGGCCTTATCCTTTCCAAGACCAGCTCCGGGAAGGTAGTTCATGTTCTTCATCATATTCAAGACTTTGGAGTCCACTGCTTCATCATTAGAAATTACAGCTACTTGAAAACCATTGAGAGGCCTCTCAACCATTAGAGCATTAACAATCTCATTATCTTCAGCTTCAATGATCACTGTCTCATTTCCATTGGGGAATTTGATCTTTTGATGAAGGGTGGAAGGAACTCTACCAAGAGGATGAAACCATGGTCGCCCTAAGAGTAAGGCAAAGGTAACTGGTATGTCTAAAACAACAAACTCAACAATAGATTCAATTGGACCAACCTTGACAGCCGCTTTGAAAGTCCCTTCGGCATGCCTCTTAGTGTTGTCATAAGCACGAGTTGTCACCTCGATTGGGTTTAGATCTCTTGTTGACATGGCTAGCTTTGGCAGTATCTTAAGTGGACAAACATTTATGGTGGACCCATCATCGACCATTACACATGGAGTCCTCTTCCCCTTGACTTCTATTTTGATAAAGAGAAGGCGGATGTGGTCTCTCCCCTCCTCCGGTAAGTCCGCATCTGAAAAAGAAACTACTCCCATACTAACTTCACTCTTTTCTTGGATCTCCTCACATTTCATTACTTCCCCAATTTTTATGAAGTTGATCAGCTCCTCCGGTGTTGTGGAGGTAGAAATTGGCATGCTAGCTAAGGCTTTGGCCATAGTTTCTCGGAGCCTTTTAGAAGTAGCTAATAAGTCCCAAATGCTAATACTTGCTTGGGTTCTTTTCAATTGCTTGAGCACAACATCATCTTCTTCTATTTCAACTTCCTTCCCCTTATTAGTTTCTATCTCCTTTGGTGGTGGCCTTGCGTAAGGCTTACCGGATCTAGTATTCATCACCTCATCTTCTTCGGGCTCGGACCAAGTCCACTCCTCCTTCTTGGATACAATATCATCATCACTGTCACTTGAATCCCAAAACCCATTGACAACACAAATTTCTACTTCTTCACCCATCATAGCTTGTTCAATTTTGACAAATGCTTCTTCTTCTTTGGTTGCTTTCTCATCCACATCTTGAAAAGAAGACATGAAAAAGTCCTTATGTAAACCTCCTCCAATCATGAAGGTCGCCGGTGGTGGTATCCTATTGAATTTTGGTAATGGGTTGTCTTTGGTGTTTGGCTTGTTGGGCTCGGGTAGATTCCCATTATCAATTAGATTTCGAATCTCATGTCTCAACCTCACACATCTATCCGTGTCATGTCCTTGCATTTGGTGAAATTGACAAAATGCTTTGGTGTCAAAATTAGGTGGGAGAGGATTAGGCAAAGGACGAGGATTTAAGGGTTGTAGTAATCCCTTTCTTTGAAGCTTGTTGAGAACCCAAGACATCGGTTTTCCCAATTCTGAAAATTGTCTCCTTGTTCCTTGGTTAGTAGCATTAACTTCGATGGCCTTTTGCATACTTTTGCTTCCAGGTTGATAACTCCCTTTCTCATTCCTTTTTGTTGCAAAGCGGCTCTTCTCCCTTTCCCATTCTTCAATTTGCAAACCAGCTTGGAGAAGGTCTTTGAAATCATGGATGAGTGTATGAGACATCCTCTCACGAAGACTAGGCAACACCCCTCTCACAATCATCCTTATTTGATCAGATTCATCGGGCCTCTTCTTGAGTAAAGCGGCCATGTTTCTCCATCTTTTCACATAGTCCACAAAATTCTCATTTGGCCTTTGCCTAATGGACTCCACTTCCATTAAAGTTACTTCTAACTCAACATTATATCCATATTGTTGGATGAAGGCTTTGTAAAGTAGATCCTAACTCTTTTGTGTTCCATCATCTAAGGTATTGAACCAATTTTGGACTACAGGATCCAATGAGAGCATAAAGTACCTTAGGGTTTGAGCCTTAGTAGCTCGGGCAAACTGCATGGCAGTGATGTACTGCTTCACATGGAGATGAGGATTTCCGGTGCCATTGTACTTAGCAAAGGAAGGCATCTTGAATTTATAAGGGACCTCTTCATCTTGTTCAAATAGTTTGTCGATCTCAGACATCTCTTCGGTTTTCAGCTTCTTCTCAAATTTCTTTTTTAAATCAGCAATCATCTTTTCAACATTGGATGTCTCGGTCTTTTCAATAGTTGCCGTCTCAACAGCCTTCGGTTCTTTCTTCTTTTCTTGAAACTCTTGGTAGTATTGAGCCCAATCATCATCATCATCAATGATCACCTTTTCATCATCAAAAACCACTTCACTAACTTTAGTCTTCCCTTTGTCCTTTGGTTTTTTAGTGCTAGCAGATGCCTCGGCATGATTCTCTAAGATTGCAGTCAATTGGTTCTTCATGGTCTCAGCTAGGGCCTCTTTGATTTCTTCCATTTTGGCATTAAGGGCTTCATCCACCATCCTTTGAATTTGTTCAGGCTCCATTGTTTTAGGTGAGCAAGTGATTGAGTCGTTGCTAGATACTTCATCTCCGGCGTAGGTCGGATTGTCGTACTTCATCAATGATATGAGATGCAAATGTATGCATGTATGCACAATCAACCAATAAACAAGTGTAATTAGGACGATCCTTCCAACCTTATAACATCCACACATGAATGGCGAGTCTCTTTTTCCTAGGTAAATGGTTAACAAAATACCAACACGGGGTATCTTGCTTTCGAATAATTCCCTCGGACGTTTCAACCAATAGTTATATTTTTGAAAATGGAAATCAATCCATGATAATTCCCATTAATTAGGTTTTAATCCATTCAACCAACTAAAATAGCTTTTATGCTATGTTGGATTAAAACGAAATTAAGAGGTTTATTATAAATAGATTTTTCACTCGGAAAAAGTAACTAATGGTTCATGCCAAAAACAAGCCCCTGGTTAATTTATTCTTAGTGTAAACTAGGACCACAATTGATTTTTGGTATTTCACAATTGATCTAAATAAAAAAATGGTTGGGCGAAAATAATTTTATTTCTAAGCCCATTGTAAAAGATTTTAGAAAAATGGATTTTGGGCTTAGTATTTGGGCCATGGGCCAAAGAATTTATTTATTTTTTTAGAAAAGTATTATGTCCAAAGACCATCTTAAAAAATTTTAAAAATTGTTTTGGTCTTTTGGATTTTAAAGAAAAATTTATTTTGAGCTTACAATATGCTTAGGTCATATTAGAAAAAGAACAAACCAAATAAGACATGATTTAAGCCAAGATAAATCAACCATAGTCAAACAACATGCATATGGGGTAAAACCTAAGGAAAGTAACTAGGCCAATTACATGAGCTTTAGTCTTTGGGTTAAAAGGCTTAGGTTCCCATAGCAAGTATATATCAAATGGTATGAGACTGTGAGTGGTTATGCCATGCTCGATCTCCATACCTTGAGTGAAAGTATGGTATCCCTTACATAACATAACACGGGTAACACGAGCATCCTAACTCACGCACACAATGCAATCTAAGATGATGTAATGGATAATGTCTTTATAAGAAAGAATATAATAATAAAAAGACCAACGGAATCAACTTCTCTTATCCCCAGTGGAGTCGCTACTGTGAGCAGGGATTTTCGCCCCCACTCTCGGTGGAATGGTTCTTGCGACACCGACACTATTTAGGCTCGGGGCCTTAGAGAACACGGACCTAAGTCCGGAGAAAAATGGAGTCACCACCCGGACGGGCCGAGAAAAAGAAAGGGGTGGATGACTCGATTCCTAAGGAATCCTCAACCCCCTAATGGGTTCGAAAAGTTGGGTACATGTGGGGAAGGTGAGAAATGGCCCAGCACCCCCACGACGCCCGGTTCATTGGAAACGGCCTCCTTTACAGGTCTTAATATTATAAAATTCTTAAATATAATAACATTATCCATACTACACACAATAATTAAAAGAAAGCATCAATATATTAAAATCAATGCAATGTCCAAACAAAGTAAATAAATGGACACCCATCCAAGGATGGAAACATGTCCTTACATCACATGCCTAAATAGGACACCCACCAAAAGGTAGAAACATGCCCTTTACATAGGTTCTAAAATAGAAAAACAAATTAAATTACATGATGTTTAACCAATGAGGTACCCACCAAGTGGAAACATACCTCTTACAACTTTTGGAAATCTAAATTAATTGATAAAAGTAAATAATCATTCATCATAAATAAATCATTCATCAAAGCTATTAATCAAAATAGAAAATAAACATCCATCCATGATAAATTAAATAAATCAAGTATTGAAATTAAATAAATTAAAGCATAAGAAATAAATCAAAGCATAATCAAGTATGGAATTGAATAAAGCAAATAAAAGTCCAATTATGGCTACTGTGACTTTTTATGGAATTAAAATAAATTAGGATTTTATGTTTTAAATGGTTGGTAAGACTCTTTTATTAACAAAATTAAGGTTTGAATGATGATATCATGAAACTAGGGTTTTAAACACTTTAAAATACTTTAATTTGTGATTTTTGGTTATTGGGTTCCTAAGCTACTGTGTAAAATTTAGGTTTTTATGTTTTTATGTTTTTTAATGTTTTAAAAGGATTAGGGTTCATAAGAATTAGGGTTTAAGGTTTTAAAAGGGTTAGTGTTCATTATTTTGAATTTTGGAAGTTGAATTTGGATTTGATATTTTGGAATTAGGGTCACGGGTGGTAATTTTAATCTTAGGGTTTGGAAGACAATTTAATATTTTATGGAATTTTATGAATTTAAACAAGTGAATTAAAGTTTTTATAACTAGAAAAGATGTTTTAGAAGACTTTTTAAAGGAAAAAGTATCAAGTTTAAAGTTTTGAAAGAAACAGAATTTGATTTTGGTTTTGTTGAAGAATATGTTCAATTAGAGTTTTAAGGTTTTTAAAAAGAAAAAATAACAATTTTAAGCCTTTTGGAAGATAAACCAACGAAATAAGGTTTTTTTTTTCTTTAGAAAAACTAAATTAAAGTTCAAAGGTTTTTAATTTTGACTTCAAAAATTTGCTATTGTGTAAAAAAAACAATTAAAGAAAATTAATTAACACATACCTTCTTTTGATGATTTATCCAAAAACAATTCTTCTTGGATGAACTAGCACCAAAGACAAGCCTTTTTTTGCCTTTGAATCCTCTAAATCGTGCTGCTGCTGTTCCAGAAAAGAGTTGAATTGAATTTCTTCTTTTCCTTCTTTGATTTGGTTTCAAATTTTCCAAACTACTCTTGGATTTTTTCCTCCCCTTTTTTTAATTGTCTTTGGTCCTTATTTTTAGTGGTTTGATGTGGTTTATTCCTAATTAGTTAAGGTAAGTAATATTAATAAAAAAAAGAAACCAAAACCTAATTGGATTAGGTTTCCAAAAAATTTCGTCGAAAAATTTGCGCTGCAAAAAAAAACTGCTGCAGAAAAACTGCTATGGCGAAAAAATCTGCTGCAACTGGCTGCGGCAGCGCGTGCAGAGCGGGCCCGTAAGCTATTTCGTTGGCAGAAAATTTATGCGTGCAAAATAGCTGGGCTATTTCGAGCTATTTCGCAGGCAGAAAATTTCTTAGTGCGAAATAGCATAGTGATTTCGCCCATAGGAATTTCCTGCGGGAGAAATGCCCACGGCCCTGCTCGACAATTTTTTCGTCGCCGATTTTTCTGATTTTTATTTTTATTTTTATTTTTTGACTTTTATTTGTTTATTTCTATTTTTTATTAATAAAAATTAGATACTAAAGCAAAAATTATTTAATAAAATTTATTTTGGACCAATTAGACAACAAAAATCATTTTAGACTAAATAAAACATATTGGATGGATTGGGTCAAAAATTAAGGGTCTACAACTTGTATAGCCGTGGTTTGGCCTTCTAAGAAGTTGCGGCATTACTTTCAATCGTATAGTGTGCAAGCAATTTCCAGGTTGGATCCAATGAAGTACTTAAGGGAGACACCCTCTTTGATTGGGAAATATGGCCGATGATTGATAATATTAGAAGAGTTTGAGATTGAATATATAACCAGAAAAACAATCAAAGGTAGAGCGGTGGCAGAATTCCTGGCCCAACAACCATTACCAGAAAGCAAAGAGGTAATCTTGTAATTTTCAGATGAACATTTAGAAGCAACTGAAGTACAAGTGTGGAAAATGTATTTTGATGGAGCAGTGAATAGGAAAGGAGCAGGTTTGGGGGTTATACTAGAATCGCCTGAAGGGAAACTCATCCCTTTAGCCAAAAAATTAAAATTTAGGGCAACCAATAATATGGTGGAGTACGAAGCTTGTATTTTTGGTTTGGAAACCCTAATGATTACGAAGGTGGATAAGGTGGAAGTTTATGGCGATTCATTGCTAGTAGTATCCCAAATAAATGGAGAGTGGGAGTTGAAAGAAGAAAAATTAAAACCATACCACTATTACCTGACCATGATGCAGAAGAACTTTAAGGAGTGTAGGTTTATACACCTGTCAAGAGAAGAAAATTAGATGGCTAAAGCCTTAGCCACATTGGATTCGGTATGGGAAAACCCTGTCAGCTTAATCCTTAAGCCTCTGATCTTGACCAGTTCATCAACTCCTTGCTGTGAATATAAGACAATCATGGAAATTGATACGGATCATGATGCGTGGTATGATACTATAAGGCAATTTTTGGAGGAAAGAGAATACCCGCTGGGGGCAACAAATAAAGAGAGAAGAGCCATAAGGTGGCGGTCATTGCAATACATCACGTTCCATGGAGAGTTATATCGAACTTGGCCTGATGGGGGTGCATTTGAGATGTTTAAGAAAGCCTGAAGTGGAGCACATCATGTCAGAGATACATGCAGGAAGTTGAAGTCCGCACATGAGTGGTTTGGCTCCAGCTAAGAAGATTATTCGACAAGGTTACTACTGGTTAACCATGGAAAGAGATTATATTGAGTTTATCAAGAAGTGCCAACAATGTCAGATGTATGGTAACTTGAATCACATGCCTCCTTAAGAATTGCATTCTATGTCTTCACCCTGGCCCTTTGCCACTTGGGGTATCGACATTATAGGAGAGATACATCCGACAACTTCAAATGGTCACCTTTTTATTGTGGTAGCAGCAGATTATTTTTCAAAATGGGTCGAAGCCGAATCCTTCAACAAACTGGGTGCAAGTCAAATGGCTAGATTTATTGAAAAGAACCTCATTTGCAGATACGGGGTCCCGCACAGTGTGGTATCAGATAATGGAGTACAGTTTCAAGGAGCAATTAAGGATTTATTCTCGAAGTACCAAATCCACCATCATCGATCCTATCCTTATAGACCAAGGCTAATGGTGTAGTAGAAGCAACAAATAAGACAATTAAGCAAATTCTGTCCAAGATGACCAAGACTTACCTAGATTGGTCGAAAATGCTTCCCATTGCTTTATGGGGATATAGGATAAGTGTGTGAACGCCCACTGGAATGACACCATTGTCTTTGGTTTACGGGATGGAAGCAGTGTTGCCAATTGAAATTGAGGTTAAGTCATTGAGAGTAGTCCTGGAAGTTGAACTGCCTGAAATGGAATGGGTAGCGAGCAGATACACACAGTTAGCTTTACTAGAAGAAAAAAGGTTAAAGGCACTGTATCATCACCAACTATACCAAAAGAAGATAGCTCAGGAAAATTAGAAAATTCAGAGTTGGGGATTTGGTGTTGAAGCAATGTAAGCCTAATGTATCTGATCCAAGAGGGAAGTTCAGGCCTAGCTGGGAAGGGCCATATGTCGTAAAACAAGTCATGAACAAAGGTGTAGTGAAGTTATCAGACATGGATGGGAACGAGTTTAATGACCCAGTAAACATTGACAGGTTGAAGAAGTTTTATGTATGAAAAATAAAAAAGAAAGAGCTCGCTAGGTTGAAAACCCAAAAAGGGCAGCCTAGGCAAAAGTTAGAGTAGTCCGCTAGTTTCGAAAACCCAAAAGGGCGGGCTAGGCAACAATTAGGGCTAAATGAGAGAAAATCGTCAATTAGAAAACCCGAAAGGGCTAGTTGGCAACATGAGTGATTTTATGTATGCTGGCTTTATGTTTGGTTGTTCCCCAATTTAATAAAGTAGAATTAATGTTAAAATTGTTCTATGTGCACTGTTATAAGTATTTGACCAGATATGGATGAAATAAATAAACACAATAGCAAAAAGTGATGACAAATTATAAATGGAAAAGAAGCATCTTTTATTACTTTAATTATTTTTTCATCCTAACAATACACTTTCTGAATTGACAAATGTAAAATCTATGGCAGTTGATAAGTGTAACGTGCAGGCCAGCTTTGCCTCAGTCCAAGTAGGCTTCAGTCAAGCAAGGCATATCTAAGTCGGGAACAAAGTCAGAATCATGAGGCTCAGCTCCATACTGACGGCCAAGTCGGCAAGGATCATACCATGTATGGATATTGACTTCAGAGCATGAATGGATCCAGTCAACCCAATCAGCATATGAAGAAGCAGGATGGAGTAGTTTCCTAGCTGAATGATAACATGGCAGGTATCTGGCAAAATCCATGGATGGAGTATCAAGCAAACAAAGATGCTCCTGAAGCCAAATCTGTGAAGAAAGAATTACATTAAAAAAAAAGAGAGAAGAAAAAAGGTCTGCTAAGTTGAAAACCCGCAAGGGTAGCTTAGGCAAAAATTAGGACAGCTCGCTAGTTTCAAAAACCCACATGGTTGGACTAGGCAAAAGTTAGAGCAATAAAGAAAAGAAGAAAAAAGAAAACCTAAATTGAAAGTCCAAAAGGGAAATTTAGGTAATTACCTGAAGCAACAACGGACTCCCAGTCAGTCTCTTTGACAATCCTGATTTAAGTCGGTCTAATCCAACTAAGGTCTCGGCTAAGATCACAGGTACCGGCGACAAGCCTCCTTCCATTTGGTCCATAATATCCAATACTCGTGGATCAATATCGCCGTCAGAAGAAACAAGCAAGAATTGGCCGAGCAAGCAAAGACAAAACATGAGTCCCCATGCCTTAGTAGGGGCCAAATGAGAGAGACAAAAGTCAATCAAAGGAGCAAGTAGAATTTTTTCACCTCTCATTAATCGAAGAACTTTGGGTTTTGAAATTTGAAATAACATCTGCATCTTCTGTTGAGTCTTGGAAATTAGTGTGGGTAATGCCATTTGTTGATTATTTGGATATCCAAGGATGGCCTCAAATTCATCAATCAAGGGACATATTTCAAAGCCATTAATTTTAAATACCCTAGAATCTGTATTCCAAAAGGAAGCCACGACATGTAAGAAAGAGTGGTCCAATTTAACATTTTGTAAACAATTTAAAATATCAAGTTTTGACCATGAAATTTGCTTCCAATGAATGGCATCCATATTCTTAAATAGAATTTTTTATCTTCTTTGAATGATGCTCAAGCATGGTGGATGAATAAAGAAAAAATTAAAATTGTTAAATGGAGTTTTCACTTTGAAAGGGAAAAGTTTTTTTGGTTTCTGTATGAAATATGGCATGAAGGGTGATTTATATAGAAGAAATAAACCTTTTCCTAAAGTGAAAAGGAAAAGGTGATGAGAAAGAATAAGACCATATGGCATAAGGAAAGGAATTAGCAATGAATTTCCTTTACTACATTGGATTTGGTTTAGCAAATGATGTGGATGTGAATTATGAAGTACTGTGATAAAAAAATAATAATTGTGATACAGTAACGAAAAAAAAAGTTACAGTAAAGATGAAAATTGTATTTTTTTTCATTATTGTACAATATTTTACAATTGCTACAATATTTACATATCACTAAGAGGGTGGTGGTAGGTCATCAAATAAAGCCTTGAAAAAGTCATCGCTTGTTGGAGGAGGGGGCAAATCACTCATCCCGAGTCGGTCCAAAGCAGGAATACCAAAATCCGGCAAATTACTCATCCCGGGATCACCCGAAGCGGGAGCACCAAAACCCAAAAAATTACTCATCCCGTGATCACCCGAAGCAGAAGCACCAAAATCTTTATCACCTTGAAGTTCTGATCCATCATGGTCCTCACCAGAAGCAGACAAAAGGATCTCATGGTCAGTTTGGGGGCCTCTTGATGAAGAAGCGTCGGGATCCCTAATCCCCTGAAATCGGAAGTCTCAGAAATATTGTTCGAATTGATGATATAAACTTTCAAAATGAGAAGCCTGCTGATGACTTGCAACCAACTCTTCTTAAAGTTTCCTATTTTTTTCTTCGAGTATCCGCTGTGAGCCAAGACGGAAAAGGTAAGAGCATACATAACCATGCATACATATAGCATAAATTACCATGAAATAAGAAACGTACCAGGTAATTCAAATCAATACCCTGCGGATAAGATGGCATATCTAGCGGGCTAGAACGAGCAAATGAAGGGGTAGTAAAAGAAGGTCCAGCCTCATGATCAAATGAACCAACAGCCTGCAACAATCATTAAAGAATCAAGGAAAGAAAAAAGCAGTTGCAAGGGAAAAGTGGTAAAAGTTTTACCTGAGAAGTACTAGTCCTGAGATGTGGAACAGGCTCTCCTGCAGCTCTGGGATGTTCTTCTTCATCTCTACCCCCATTTTCGTCGAAAATCTCCCGCACACCAACATGAGATACATCAAAGTTCAAGAGTCTTCTTTGAATAAAATGGGCATAAAATGGACCCGGTAGATGGAGAAATGACTCGGCAACAAAACCATACCGGGCCGGCCACCATGCATCCTTCGACATTAACATAATATTTAAAGTATATTCTGGGATTTGCATCAGAACCCTCCGCTGCTCTGGACCGAGAAACCACTCATAAAATCTCTCTCCCAGAAACCAACAACTGGACGCTGGGCCAGCGATAACTCGGCGAGAATGTTGGAAAGACAGTGCAGCCCTCATCAAAGGAGACCAGTTTGCTCACTCTTCTGGGCTCCACCAGGCCAAATTCACCTGCAAAGTAACATAAGGTAAGTAAACTTTCACATAAAATTTAATGCATACTATTGTTATTTTACCTGATCCCAGGTTAAGCAGCTCAACACAAAGCGATGAGTATGCACATGATGAGAGCCAGGAACATCCACATGATCGGGCAACCAGTAATTTAATCTCGGATACCTGATTCTCTCTCGGGAAATACCGGATACCCTCACGAGGTTGTGTTCATATGCCCATACCTACAATAACAATAAAGATCAAATTCATGCAAGAAAAGATTGGAATTGACATTGGTGAAGGAAAAGATTACCTCGACAACCGCCATCAAGCCGACAAAAGACTTCTTATTTCGACAAAGCTTATCAAGACCATGGTAAAGACATGCAAGACCAGCTTCACCCCAGCCAGAAGATGGTACCATTCTAAGATAAGAAAGGGCACTCAACACTGACAAGTGGATGGAGGATTCAGTGCTGCCTAAGATGGTCGACCTGAGCAGATATAATAAAAATCCTCGAGCAAACTGTTTGGCCGTGTCTCTGCCAACCCGTCCTTTGTAGTTCATCCAATAACTATGAATTGGCTCGATTTTTATCTTAAAAGGCCCTTTATATGATGGTTCCATACCAATTAATTCCTGAATTTCTTCAAATGTTAAAATATCGTTGGTCAGAGGAACCGGAACACTATCATATCGAAGGCCGGTTATAGCAATAAAATTGATCGGACCAATTGTCATCTCTCCAATGGGCAAGTGAAAATTGTGGGTTTTGTCCAACCATCGCTTTGCAAGCGCCTGGACTATGCTCCGGTCTATCTGATATTCCTCGGATGGCAATTGTAAGATGAACTGCTCAAAGCCGTAATCTTGGATAATCCGCCTTACCCAAGAAGGCACTACATCGTACCATTGTCGGGCTTTGTAAATACACCCTCCAGTCCGAACAATGCAACGATCATGCTAACACGGAACCAGGTAAGTTAATGCAAGGTAAGTACAGGCTATCCTAAATTAATTTATTTTTCCTAAATTTTCTATAAATTATAATATAATAAAAATAAAAATAATAAATAAAGGCAAACACAATAATAATAAAAGAGCATAATATAAAAACATAAATAAAAATTCAAAAATAATAAAAAATAATAGAGAAAAACATAAATCAAAAAAATCAAAAACAAAAAATTTTCCTTAGGTCCAGAACTTAGAATCTCTTCTAAGTCTAGAACTTAGCTCGGGTCCAAAACCCAAATTACCATTAGGTCTAGAACCTAGAATCTCTTCTAAGTGCAGAACTCAGCTTGGGTCCAGAACCCAAATTACCCTTAGGTCCAGAACCTAGAATTTATTTCTAAGTCCCAGAACTTAGATCGGGTCCAGAACCAAAATTTTCCTTAGGTCCATAACCTAGAATTATCCTTGAGTCCAGAACTCGAACCAGGTCCAGAACCCAAAACCTACACCATCTCAAAAATTAAGTCTTATTGCTTTTCACTCTCTTTCACTAAAGTTTCAGATAATTCAAGCAGGAGGCAAACTGTAGACCTTTAATTTTTGACTCAGTCTGGTCCAATATATTTTATTTAGTCTAAAATAATTTTTGTGTTGTCTAATATATTTTAATTGATCCAAAATAATTTTTGTTATATTAATTAAATAATTTTTGCTTTGGTATCTAATTTTTATTAATAAAAAATAAAAATAAACAAATAAAAATTAAAAAATAAAAATAAAAATCGGCGACGAAAAAATTATCGCCGAAAACCAGTGCACGGGACGATGGCTGTGGGCCATTTCGACCGCAGGCCAGTCCTCGCCCCCTGCCACAGCCAACTGTGGCAATTTTTTTCCCCAGCGCAATTTTTCCGCAGCAGTTTTTTTCGCCAGAGAAATTCTTCTAACGCAAATTTTTCGAAACCTAATGCAATTAGGTTTCGGTTTCCTTTTCTTAATGAATATTATGTTTCGTGAATGATTAGGAATTAACCATAAAACTTCTATAAATAAGACCAAAAATAACACAAAAAAGGAGGAAGAAATCGAAGGAGAAATAGGAACAAAATTGAATCCGAAATTGAGTAGGAAAGGCAGTAAATCAATTCAATTTTTTTGAGGGAGCAAAAAAAGAATTCAAGCAATTCAAAAAATCTTATCTTTGATTTGGTTCATCCAAGAAGCAATTTTGGTGTAACCTACGAAAGAATGTTTGAATTCTTAATTTCTTTTATTTTTTCACAGTAGCATAAACTATCAAATTGTGTCTTTTAATTCAAAAATCCTAGAACTTTAATTTAGTTTTTCTAAAGTTTAAAAACCTTATTTCCTTGCTTTATTTTCCAAAAAACTTACAATTGTTATTTTTGCTTCATCAAAATCTTAAAACCCTAATTTAACATGTTTCTTTTCAAAACCATAATTTAAATTCTGTTTCTTTCTAAAAACCTTAACAAATATCTTTTCAATTTATGTAAACTTTAAATCATTTGTTTATTTTCATAAAACTTCATAAAATTATCAAATTGATTTCCAAATTCTAAAAATTAACTCATTACCCAAAACCCTAATTCAAAAATCCTAAAACCCTAATTCAATTCCAAAACTCAAAACAGTGAACCCTAAACTCTTTAAAACCTTAAATCCTAATTTTTTCTAAACCCTAATCCTTTGAAACTTTAAAAATCATATAAACACAAATATTACAATTTTACACAGTAAGCTTAAACCATAATTCAATGAATAACCGTAAACCATAAGTTTAATTGTTTTAAAGTGTCCGAAACCTAATTTCATGATTATAGATCACAAACCCTAATTTGGTTAATCAAAAAACTTTAAAAACTTTTTAAATCATAAAACTTTAAACTATTTTAATTCTTTTAAAAACTCACAGTAGCCTAATTCCACAAATTCCAAAACCCTAGACACATGAAATAAAGAATCCAAAATGGAAACAGTAGCTATAATTTAGATTTTTATTTGCCTTATTCAATTCTATATTTGATTATGCTTTGATTTATTTTATATGCTTTAATTTATTTAAATTCAATGCTTGGTTAATTTATTTATCAAGGATGGATGTTTACTTTTTGTTGATGTTTAATACCTTTGATGAATGATTTATTTGTAATGAATGGTTATTTACTTTTATCAATTTATTTAGATTTCCAAATGTTGTAAGAGGTATGTTTCCACTTTGTGGATACCTCATTAGTTAAATATCATGTAATTTAAATTGCTTTTCTATTTTAGAACCAATGTAAAGGACATGTTTCTACCTTTCGGTGGGTGTCCTATTTAGGCATGGGATGTAAGGACATGTTTCCATCTTTGGATAGGTGTCCATTTATTTGCTTTGTTTGGACATTGCTTTGATTTTAATATAATGACACTTTCTTTTAATTATTGTGTGTAATATGGATAATGTTGTTATACTTAAGAATTTTATAATATTAAGACCTGTAAAGGAGGTCGGTTTCAATGAACTGAGTGTTGTGGGGGTGCTAAGCCATTTCTCACCTTCCCCACACGTACCCAACTTTTTGAACCCATTAGGGGGTTGAGGATTCCTTAGGAATCGAGTCATCCACCCCTTTTTTTTCCCGGCCCGACTGGGTGGCAACTCCATTTTCTCCGGATTTAGGTCCGTGTTCTCTAAGTAATGTGTATGTGCCTATCTATGAGTGGGGATTTTCGCCCCCACTCCCGGTGGAATGGTTCTTGACACTTCGGTACTGTTTAGGCTCGGGGCCTTAGAGAACACGGACTTAAGTCCTGAGAAAATGGAGTCCCCACCCGGGTGAGCCGAGAAAAAGAAAGGGGTGGATGACTCGATTCCTAATGAATCCCCAACCCCCAAATGGGTTTGAAAAGTTGGGTACGTGTTGGGAAGGTGAGAAATGGCCCATCCGTGCCTAAGCTAATAGGACACCCACCAAAAGGTAGAAACATGTCCCTTACATTGGTCTAAAATATAAAAGCAATTTAAATTACATAGAACTTAATTAATTAGGTACCCACAAAGTGGAAACATACCTCTTACAACATTTGAAAATCAAAAATAAATCGATAAAAGTAAATAACCACTCATCATAAATAAATCATTCATCAAAAATATTAAACATCAATAAAAATATAAACATTCATTCATGATGATTTAAATAAACTAAGAATTGAACTTAAATAAATCAAAGCATATAATAAACTACATAATTAAAACTTAAAATAAATTAAGTCTAGATACAAATTAGGGTTACCGTTTCTCATTTAAAGTTCTTTAATTAATATTTTAGGGTTTTGAAATTTATGGGTTTAGGCTACTGTAAGTTTTAAGGGAATTGAAATGGATTAAGGTTTTATAATTTAAGAGATTGATAAGGTTCTTTCATTAACCAAATTAGGGTTTGAGGGATAAAATCATGAAATTAGGGTTTGGATACTTTAAAACATTAGGTTTATGATTATTAGCTACTGGATTGTTGTTTTTAGGCTTACTGTGTTGAATTTTAATATTTAGATTTATAAGGTTTTAAGGTTTTAAGGATTAGGGTTTACGGTTTTAGGGGAATTAGGGTTTAAGAGAACTTAGGATTTAGGTTTACTAGTTTAGGGTTTACTGTCTTTGGTTTTGAAGTTGAATTAGGGTTTTTAGTATTTCGAAAAATATATTTGGTTTTAGAATTTGAGAAAACAGTTTATAGTTTTATAAAGCTTTATGTGATTCTTAGAAACTGTAAGATAAATTAAGGATTTGGATATTTAATAAAACATTTGGGAATTTTAGAAAAAGGTGAGAGGAAAAAAGTTTAGAGTTTTATAAAATTTTTGGAAATAGGCAAGACGATTTAAGGTTTTTGGAAATAAAAAATATTTTTTAGGGTTTCTGGAAATAGAAGGATCAAATTAGGGTTTTAAATTTTAGAAGAAACAAAATTAGGGTTCTTGAGTTTTAAAAGAAATAGAGGGAATCATTTAAGATTTTTTGAAAACAAAGAAACGAATTAAGGTTTTTAAGGTATTTAGAAATAGAGGAAATCATTTAAAGTTTTTGGAAACGAAGATCAAATTATTACATCTTCAAAGACCGAAGGTATAATCTTATGAATCAAATAAAGAACGAAGCTACTGTAAGAAATAAAAAAGAAATTAAAGATTCAAACCTTCGTTTGCTGGTTCTACCAAAAATTGCTTCTTGGATGAACAAGGATAAAGGCAAGGTTGCTGCCTTTGATGGCTTGATTCTTTGCTTGCTTATTCCTCTCCTCTCTAAAAAAAAATTCGATTGTTTCATTGCAAAAATTTTTAAAGTCCGATCGTTCCAAAGTTCAAGTCCTCTTTAAAAACTCCTCCCCCTTTTCTGTGTCTTTTTTAGTCTTATTTATCGGAAATTTAGATGATTAATTTTAATTGTTTAAGGAAATTGTATTAAATTAGGAAAAGAAATCCGAAACCAAAAAAAATTGCGTCAAAAAAAATTTTGTTGGCTAAAAAACTGCTGCGGGCTGCTGCGAGGGATTGCGAGCGAAATTGCAAACGAAATTACGAGGCGAGGGCTGCGGGCAATTTCGTCCACCGTTTTCGGCGATGAATTTTTTCGTCTCCAATTTTTCCGTGGTCGATTTTTATTTTTATTTAATTATTTATTATTATTATATATTACTATAATTATAAAAAATAAATACTAAAAAAATATTATTTAATTAAGATAGCACAAAAATTATTTTGGACTAAATAAAATATATTGGACCAGACTGGATTAAAAATTAAGGGTCTACAGCTTGGCCCCTCCTTGAACGATCTGAGACTTTAGTAAAAGAGAGTGAAAAGCAATAAGACTTAATTTTTCTGAGATGGTTGAGGTTTTTGGTTCTAGACCCAATTTGAATTCTGGATTCAAGGAATAGTTTTAGGTTATGGACCTAATGGTAATTTTTTGTTCTGGACCCGGGCTAAGTTCTGGACTTAGAAGAGATTTTAGGTTCTGGACCTAAGGATAATTTGGGTTCTGGACCCGAGCTAAGTTCTGGACTTAGAAGAGATTTTAGGTTCTGGACCTAAGGAAAATTTGGGTTCTGGACCCGAGCTATGTTCTGGACTTAGAAGAGATTCTAGGTTCTGGACCTAAGGAAATTTTAGGTTTTGGACCCGAGCTATGTTCTGGACTTAAAAGAGATTCTAGGTTCTGGACCTAAAGATAATTTGGGTTCTAGACCTGAGCTAAGTTCTGGGCTTAGAAGAGATTCTAGGTTCTGGACCTAAGGATAATTTGGGTTTTGGACCCGAGCTAAGTTCTGGACTTAGAAGAGATTCTAGGTTCTGGATCTATGGATAATTTGGGTTCTAGACCTAAGCTGATAGAGATTTAATTATCTGCAAAAAATAATTTTTTGGTTGCAAAAAATTTGGCTAATTTTTATGCACATATCTTCTTCTTGCCCCCTGAGTGTAAAAATATTTATATACACGCAAGTATTTGAATGATTAAATTGAATGATTGAATTTACTATTTATTTAATGTATAGTCACTATTCATACACTATTTACTATTCGTAAATAGTAACCTCCTATTTGTAAATAGTAGTTTACCATTGTAAATAGTAATTTACTATTCATAAATAGTAATTTACTATTTATAAATAGTAAAATTACTATTTATCAACAGTAAGTTTTACTTTTTTGAATTTTATTTTTTTTTCCTTGCCTTTCCTCTATATAAACGAATGAATTCCTTCATTTCATTCACAACAAACTTTTATTCCTTTCGCTAATAGCTATAATTCTCTCAAATTTGGTATATAGTTTTGAAAAAATGCATGTTTTAATATCAGAAACTCATTCTAATGCTGAGTTATTGGAGTTTATTCGGCATCATGAAGATAGAAATATAGGTCTACTAGCCGGGATGCCGCTTCATCGTGGTTCAAACCAAAAGAGCATGGTAATTTTTCTTCTTTTCTTTTCTTTTTTTTTGTTCATCTTTCTGTTATTTATTTATTTTTTTGTTTTATTTTCTTTTCCATTTTTTTCTTGCTTTCTCTTTTTTTATGCTTTTGTCTTAATTTTTTTTATATTTTTATATTTTTATTATTTTTTAGAAAATTTAGGAAAAATATATTAATTTAAGTAGATAGAATAATATGTACTTACCTGGTATTAACTTACCTAGCTCCGTGTTAGTGTGATCGTTATGTTGTTCGGGCCGGAGGGTGTATCTTCAAAGCCCGACAATGGTATGATGTGGCGCCTTCTCGGGTAAGGCAGATTATCCGAGATTGCGGCTTTGAGAGCTTCATCTTACAATCTTGTTATAATTGAAACAATCTTTTTAATAGGTTATATCTCTAATTCACCTAAGTCCTTAATTGAATTGTTCCAACATTAGAATTCATCTCTCAATCCATCATCTAGTACCTAAAACATATAATTGGTGGCCAATCAATTATATATTAACAATATTCCATTCAATCAAGGCTAAAGAAATTATTAGCTAAGAGAATAACCAATTCATACAATCATAACAGATCCATACAAACCCTAGACTAGATCAAATTAGTTCATCATAATTTCAAACATACTCATCTCATTAATATTCAAAGAAATCAACTTAGACATGATAATGTTCATAAATACAATTTCAATGAAAATAAAGAGAATAAAGTTGAAGAACAAAACCAAATTACAAACTCCTTGAAGCTTCTGAAGAATTTCTTGTTCAAATCTTGCAAGAAGGATGTATCAATGGCTAGAACAATTTAATCTAAGCTAGTTTAATCCAAAGTGAAATCAAAATCAAAGAAAACAAATGTTAAAACCCTAACTTCACTCTTGACGGCTGAAACCTGTCTCAAAAACTCCAACAACCTTAAGAAAAACCCTAATTTCCATATTTATATGAAACCTCCGCGTGTCTTTATTGATCCTTGAGTGACACGGCCAAGTTAGAGTGAACTTGGCTGTGTTGGAGGTGAATTTGAGGGAGACACATGGCCAAGTTAATGGTGACATGACCAAGTTGGACCATTTTGGAGGGACATGGCCAGTGACTTGGCCATGTCACTCGCATGTGTCACCTACTGTGAGAATTGCTCTTCTTTGCTTTGGATTTAGGTGAGACACGGCCAAGTTGATGGTGACTTGACCGTGTTTGAGCATAATTGGAGGAACATGGCCATGTTTGAGGTGACTTGGCCGTGTTGGATCATTTTGGAAGGACATTGCCAGTGACTTGGCCATGTCGCTTGCATGTGTCGCCTACTGTGATGATTTCTTCTTCTTTTCCTTTGGAACTAGGTGAGACAAGGCCAAGTTGATGGTGACTTGGCCGTGTTTGAGCATAATTGGAGGGACATGGCCATGTTTGAGGTGACTTGGCCGTGTTGGATCATTTTGTAGGGACATGGCCAGTGACTTGGCCATGTCGCTTGCATGTGTCACCTACTGTGATGATTTCTTCTTCTTTTCCTTTGAAACTAGGTGAGACACGGCCAAGTTGGAGTGACTTGGCCATGTTGGAGCATCTTTGGAGGGACACGGCCACTGACTTGGCCGTGTCCCTTGCCTGTGTCCATCACTATGTCTTGTGGCTTCTTTTCAGCTTGATATGGGACACGGCCAGTGACTTGGCCGTGTCCTCTGCCTGTGTCAGCTACTGTCCATTTTTCCTTTAGTCTTGGTTCCTTGGCTTTTTTAACCTAAAACAAAACTCAAACAAACTTTAAACAAAAAGTAAATAAACAATAACCAACAAAACATAAAAACCATACTAAAAACTAGATCAAAAATGACATAAACACTGAAATAAACTAAAACTACAAAATTAACAAAAACACTAAATAAACCGATTTAAACTAACAAAATACCTAAATAAAACAATAGTTATTATAATAAACAAGACACAAATCTATAACAAAAACTAACAAAACAATATCCCAACCCCTTTTTGGAAGTTTGAGTTTTAAGATCTGGCAACTTTGTCAAACCGGCTTTACCCTTTCTAAGACCAGCTCCGAGAAGGTAGTTCATGCTCTTCATCATATTCAAGACTTTGGAGTCTACTACTACATCATCAGAAATTGCAGCTACTTGGAAATCATTGAGAGGCCTCTCAAACATTAGAGCATTAACAATCTCATTATCTTCGGCCTTGATGACCACTGTCTCATCTACATTAGGGAACTTGATCTTTTGATGAAGGCTGGAAGGAACTCCGCGAAGAGGATGAAACCATGGTTGTCCCAAGAGTAAGGCAAAGGTAACAGGTAATTCCAAAACAACAAATTCAACAATATATTCAATTGGACCTACCTTGGCAGCGGCTTTGAAAGTTCCTTCAGCATGTCTCTTAGTGTTGTCATAAGCCCGAATGGTCACCTCGGTCAGGTCTAGATCCCTTGCTGACATGGCTAGCTTTGGCAATATTTTAAGTGGACAAACATTTATAGTGGACCCATCATCGATCATTACACATGGAGTCCTTTTCCCTTTGATTTCTATTTTGATGAAGAGAGGGTGGATGTAGTCTCTCCCCTCCTCCGGTAAATCCGCATCTGAGAAAGAAACCGCTCCCATATTAACTTCACTCTTCTCTTGAACCTCTTCACATTTCATTACCCCTCCAATTTTTATGAAGTTGATCAGCTCCTCCAGTGTTGTGGAGGTAGAAATTGGCATGCTAGCTAAGGCTTTGGCCATAGTTTCTCGGTGCTTTTTAGAAGTAGCTAATAAGTCCCAAATGCTAACACTTTCTTGGGTTCTTTTCAATTGTTTGAGCACAGCATCATCTTCCTCTTCTTTATTTCCTACTTCAATTTCCTTCCCCTTATTAGTTTCTACCTCCTTAGGTGGTGGCCTTGCATAAGGCTTACCGGATCTAGTGTTCATTACTTCATGTTCTTCGGGCATGGACCAAGTCCATTCCTCCTTCTTGGATACAAGATCATCATCACTATCGCTTCATCCCAAAACCCATTGACAACACAAATTGTTACTTCTTTTCCCACCATAGCTTTTTTAATCTCGTCAAGTACCTCTTCTTCTTTGGTTGCTTCTCCACCCACATCTTGAAAAGAAGACATGACAAAATCTTCATGCAAACCTCCTTCAATCATGAAGGATGCCGGTGGTGGTAGTCTATTGAACTTTGGTAATGGATTGTCTTTAGTGTTTGGCTTATTGGGCTCGGGTAGCTTCCCACTATCAATTAGATTTTGGATCTCATGTCTCAATCTCACACATCTATCCGTGTCATGCCCTTTCATTTGATGAAACTGACAAAATGCTTTAGTGTTAAAATTAGGTGGGAGAGGGTTAGGCAAAGGACGAGGATTTAAGGGTTGTAGCAATCCCGTTCTTTGAATCTTATTGATAACCTAGGACATCAGTTTCCCCAATTCCGAAAATTTTCTCCTTGTTCCTTGGATAGTAGCGTTAACACCAACTACCTTTTGCATGCTTTGGCTACCAGATTGATAGTTTTCTTTCTTATTCCTTCTTGTTGAAAAATGGTTCTTCTCTCTTTCCCATTCTTCAATTTGCAAACCCTCTTGGAGAAGGTCTTTGAAATCACCGATGAGCGTATGAGACATCCTCTTACGAAGACTAGGCAACACCCCTTTCACAATCATTCTTATTTGATCGGATTCATCGAGTTTCTTTTTGAGCAAAGTGGCCTTGTTTCTCCATCTCTTCACATAATCCACAAAATTCTCATTTGACCTTTGCCTAATGGACTCCACTTCCATTAAGGTAACTTCCATCTCGACATTATATCCATATGGATAACAGGGTCCAATGAAAGGATGAAGTACCTTAGAGTTTGAGCCTTAGTAGCTCGGGCAGACTGCGTGGCAGTGATATACTGCTTCACATGGAGATGAGGATTTTTGGTTCCATCAAACTTTACGAAAGATGGCATATTGAATTTGTATGGATCTTCTTCATCTAGCTCAAATAATTTATCAACTTCGGACATTTCTTCAATTTTTAGTTTCTTCTCAAATTTCTTTTCTAAGTCTACAATTATCTTTTTAACATCAGAAGTTTCAGTTTTCTCCATTGTTGACCTTTTAACAATTTTCAGTTCTTTCTTCTTGTCTTGAGCATCTTGGTAATATTGAGCCCGATAATCATCATCATCAATGATCACCTTTTAATCATCAAAAACCACTTCATGAACTTTAGTCTTCCCTTTGTCCCTTGGCTTCTTAGTGCTAGCAAATGCTTCGGCGTGATTTTCTAAAATTGCAGTCAATTGGTTCTTCATGGTCTCAGCTAGGGCCTCTTTTATTTCTTCCATTTTGGCATTGAGGGCTTCATCCACCATTCTTTAAATTTTTTTGGGCTCCATTGCTTTTGGTGAGCAAGTGATTGAGTCGTTGCTAGATTCTTCGCTTCCGGCATAGGTGGCTGTGAGCCAGAGAGGATTAATGATATGAGATGCAAATGTATGCATGTATGCACAAACAATCAACGAAGAAAGATAATTAGGACATTCCTTCCAATCTTATAACATACACACAGGAATGACGAGTCTCTTTTCTTAGGTGTATAGTTAACAAAATATCAACATGGGGTGCCTTGTTTTCGAATATTTCCCTCGGACGTTTTAACCAATAGTTATATTTTTAAAAAATGGAAATCAATAACAATTCCCGTTAATTATGTTATAATCTATTCCACCAACTATAGTAGCTTTTATGCTATATTGGATTAAAACTAAATTAAGAGGTTTATTATAAATGGATTTCTCACTTGAAAAAGTAACTAATGATTCGTGCCAAAAACAAGCCCATGATTAATTATTCTTAGTATAAACTAGGCTCACAATTGATTTTTGGTATTTCGTAATTGATCTAAATAATTTGCAAGCTCTTTGTTGGATGAAAATAATTTTGTTTCTAAGCCCATTATAAAAAGATTTTAGGAAAAATGGATCTTGGGCTTAGTATTAATGATATGAGAAAAAGAATTTTTGATTTGTTTTTAGAAAAGTTTTATGTCAAAAGACCATCTTGAAAAGTTTTTTTTAAAAATTACTTTGGTCTTTTGGACTTTAAAGAAAAATTTATTTTGAGCTTGCAATATACTTAGGTCATATTAGAAAAAGAACAAACCAAATAAGCCATGATTTAGGCTAAGATAAATTAACCATAGTCAAACAACATGCATTTGGGATAAAAAACCTAAGGAAAGTAACTAGGCCAATTACATGAGCTTTAGTCTTTGGGTAAAAAGGCTTTGGTTCCCATAGCAAGTATATACCAAATGGTATGAGGCTATAAGTGGCTATGCCATGCTCGATCTCCATACCTTGAGTGAAAGTATGGTATCCTTTACATAACACAACACGGGTAACACGAGCATCCTAACTCATGCACACGATGCAATCTAATATGATGCAATGGATAATATCATTATAAGAAAGAATAGAATAATATAAAGACCAACGAAATTAACTTCTCTTATCCCTAATGGAGTCGCCACTGTGAGCGGGGATTTTCGCCCCCACTCCCGATGGAATGATTCTTGCGACTTTGGCACTGTTTAGGCTCGGGGCCTTAGAGAACACAGACCTAAGTCCTGAGAAAATGGAGTCACCACCCGGATGGGCCTAGAAAAAGAAAGGGGTGGATGACTCGATTCCTAAGGAATCCTCAACCCCCAAATCAAAGTTGGGTACGTGTGGGGAAGGTGAGAAATGGCCCAGCACCCCCACAACTCCCGGTTCATTGGAACCGGCCTCCTTTACAGGTCTTAATATTATAAAATTCTTAAATATAACAATATTATCCATATTACATGCAACAATTAAAATAAAGCATCGATATATTAAAAATCAAAGCAATGTCCAAGCAAAACAAATAAATGGACACCCATCCGAAGATGGAAACATGCCTATACATCATCCGTGCCTAAGCTAATAAGACACCCACCAAAAGGTAGAAACATGTCCCTTACATTGGTCTAAAATATAAAAGCAATTTAAATTACATAAAACTTAATTAATGAGGTACCCACAAAGTGGAAACATACCTCTTACAACATTTGAAAATCAAAATAAATCGATAAAAGTAAATAACCACTCATCATAAATAAATCATTCATCAAAGATATTAAACATCAATAAAAATATAAACATTCATCCATGATGATTTAAATAAACCAAGCATTGAACTTAAATAAATCAAAGCATATAATATACTACATAATTAAATCTAAAAATAAAGTAAGCATAAATACAAATTAGGGTTACCGTTTCTCATTTAAAGTTCTTTAATTAATATTTTAGGGTTTTGGAATTTATTGGTTTAGGCTACTGTATGTTTTAAGGGAATTGAAATGGATTAAGGTTTTATAATTTAAGAGATTGATAAGGTTCTTTCATTAACCAAATTAGGGTTTGGGGGATAAAATCTTGAAATTAGGGTTTGGATACTTTAAAACATTAGGTTTATGATTATTAGCTACTGGATTGTTGTTTTAGGCTTACTGTGTTGGATTTTAATATTTAGATTTATAAAGTTTTAAGGATTAGGGTTTAGAAAAATTAGGGTTTACGGTTTTAGGGGAATTAGGGTTTAAGAGAACTTAGGGTTTAGGTTTACTAGTTTAGGGTTTACTGTTTTTGGTTTTGAAGTTGAATTAGGAGTTTTAGTGTTTCGAAAAATATATGTGGTTTTAGAATTTGAGAAAACAATTTATAGTTTTATAAAGTTTTATGTGATTTTTAGAAACTGTAAGATAAATTTAGGGTTTGGATATTTAATAAAAAATTTGGGAATTTTGAAAAAAGGTGAGAGGAAAAAGTTTAGAGTTTTATAAAGTTTTTGGAAATAGGCAAGACGATTTAAGGTTTTTGGAAATAGAAAATATTTTTTAGGGTTTCTGGAATAGAAGGATCAATTTAGGGTTTAAATTTTAGAAGAAACAAAATTAGGGTTCTTGATTTTTAAAAGAAATAGAGGGAATCATTTAAGATTTTTGGAAAACAAAGAAACGAATTAAGGTTTTTAAGGTATTTAGTAACAGAGGAAATCATTTAAGGTTTTTTGAAACAAAGATCAAATTATTACATCTTCAAAGATGTTTAGATCATTTTTGTACTTTTTTTAGTATGATTTTTATGTATTTTTAGTTAATGTTTTGATTGATTTTTGTTTTAAGTTTGTTTAAAGTGTTTGTTTTAGGTTTAAGGAGTAAAACAAAGACCAAAGCAAAGAAAGAGCAAAAATGAAGAAGCAGGAAAGGACACACTCAATGACACGGCCGAGCCACTGGCCGTGTCACATGACACGGCTAGTAAGCTTGGCCTTGTCCCATTTCATGCCAAAGAACACATGGAGCAAACAAAGAATGAAAGAAAAGAAACAGTAGGTGACACACCCACATGACACGGCCAAGCTTGTGGCTGTGTCACATGACACGGCCACTAGCTTGGCCATGTCATCCCTTGAGACCAAAAGAAAAGAAAGAAAAGAAAGAAATAAAAGATAGAAAGAAAGAAGGCAGTGAAGGACATGGCCAAGCTACTCTTGGCTTGGCCGTGTCACACCTAAAATATTTGAATTTTTTTACACGAAAGTGGGGGACAAAGTGGGGAACAAAGCCTTGTGTTTGCCAAAAGAAATACTAAACAAAGAAAAGAAGGGAACAAGGTGAAGTGGTGTGAGTTGGAAGGCATGGGTTGTGTTTTTTAATGAATTAAAAAGAGAAGAAGAGGGAAATTGGGAGGAGTCTTGGAACAATTTCTGCATGCACGTTTGGGAGAGGGAGAGAGTGACACTCTCCTTGCCCCTTCATCTTCAACCTCCATTTCTTTTCTCTTCATCTTCTCCATCTTCCATACACAAGATCTTTGAGGTTCTTTGGGATAAGTTGGGTTAACAAGCTCTTGAAGGTTTAAGAAGCTTCATTGAAAGGTTTGGTGAGTTGAGATAGCTCCATTCCATCTTCCAAAGGCATAATCCATTGAAGGGTTGGTGACTTGAGAAAGCTCCATCCCATATTACAAAGGGGAATCAACCATTGAAGAGGGGTTGAGTTCTTCATCATACATCAAGTGAAGCTAGGAGGAAGATTAGTAATCCTACTCTTGGCATCTTCACAAGGGGTTTTTCTATTCTCTCTTTTAATTCATTTCTATTGTTGTTGTTGTATTAAGAGAATTGATATTACAATGAACAATTTGTATTTGTTTTATATTAAGTTGAATGTTTGTTCTAAATTGATGATGTTGAGCTAACTACCCATGCCTAGGGTTTGTAGTATATTTGATTGAATGCTTTGATTTGATATTTACATTGATGTACCTTGTTGTTGGTTGATTGCATTGGATTTTATGCTAGGTTGATAGATTAGCTACCTATTGACCTCTAGATATTGAATGAAGGACCGAGAGGCAAAATTTGATATTGAAATTATGCAATCGACCACCCTATGAATGAATTAGAAATATAAGTTCTAGGGTTATTTAATTTGGTAATGTAAAATAATTGGTTATTGCTATTTCATGAATGTGAGAAGTAATGAATTGGTAATTGACTAATTAACCTTAAGGAACAAATTAATTTACAAGGTTATGTTAATGGACAATTGAGAATTGAGCTTTGATTGAATGGACCTATAACCCTAGGCACCTTCCCAAGAATCGATTTGATCTTGTACAACCTTAACACACCAACCCTATGCACAACACTTTTAGTTTAATTGTTTTAAAGCCGCAACTCAAACATTAAACTTATGCATTTAAATTACTTGTCAATCAAGCTATTATGAACTACACCTTCCTTGTGAGACGACCTTGGGGCGATCACCTTTGCTATAACTACCTCGTATACTTGAGAGTGACACTTGTAGTAGTACTTAATTCGAGCGCAACAAAAGACCGAAGGTATAATCTTATGGATCAAATAAAGAACGAAGCTACTATAAGAAATAAAAAAGAAATTAATGATTCAAACCTTTGTTTGTTGGTTCCACCAAAAATTGCTTCTTGGATGAACAAGGATAAAGGCAAGGTTGCTGCCTTTGATGGCTTGATTCTTTGCTTGCTTATTCCTCTCCTCTCTAAAAAAAATTTGATTGTTTCACTGCAAAAATTTTTAAAGTCCGATCGTTCCAAAGTTCAAGTCCTCTTTAAAAACTCCTCCCCCTTTTCTGTGTCTTTTAGTCTTATTTATAGGAAATTTAGATGATTAATTTTAATTGTTTAAGGAAACTGTATTTAATTAGGAAAAGAAATCCGAAACCAAATAGAATTTGGTTTTGAAAAAAATTGCATCGGAAAAAAATTTTGCAGGCGAAAAAATTGCTGCGGGCTGCTGCGAGGGATTGCGAGCGAAATTGCTAACGAAATTGCAAGGGGTGGGCTGTGGGCCATTTCGTCCACCATTTTCGGCGATGAAAAAATTCATCGCCGATTTTTATTTATTATTTTTTATTACTATAATTATAAAAAATAAATACTAAAATGAATATTATTTAATTAAGATAACACAAAAATTATTTTGGACAAAATAAAATATATTGGACCAGACTGGGTTAAAATTAAGAGTCTACACTATCCGAGTTTAGTACGGTAACTAGGGTTATCATGCTATAGATATGTTAAATTTGAAAATTGAGTCCTGAGGTAAATTGACAATGATTTGACAAAGCCAACATTTGATTTCAAAATTGAAATTCAAATAAAAAGAATAATATACAAAGCCTTCAAGTTAAGGGAAATATGTTGAATAGTCAAACATCGAAGGACACACTGGGCAAAGGAAATGATTATTGGCAAGGTCATGAAGAAGCTACCAACTGACATGCTGAAACATAGTTTGAAATGGATGTTTCCCTAACTCTGCAGCTTGGGGTCTCCACCACTCATGTTCTCAATATCTTGAAGGTAAAAGCCATAAATGCAAAGCTTTCTGTCATTCCAATGCAAGACTTGAATGAGCATCTGAGAGGAACCAATGAGAACACTTCTGTTGTTCACCACGATCTGAGAGCCGATGGAACCACTGTAAGTATTACTCATGCATATCATGCATACATGAGCATATAACACGACATTTTTGTCTTGTGTTATCTGTTCCTTGTCAAAGTAAACAACATATTCTCTATGAAGCAAACATGAAGCGAATATGGAATCAGGGGGCATGTAAGGCCCATTGCTTGAGGAAGCTCTAGTAATTTTGCAAAAAGAAGAAATGTGTGATTGTGCGAAGAACTAGGCAATAAAAACATCAATCAAAGCTTGCATGAAAAAAAAATATCTTTGGTTTGAGCCTACATAGGGGGCAAGAGTATATAGGTACCTCAGGTCCAGAACCCAAATCATTCTTGAATCCAAAACTCACTCGGGTCCAGAACCTAAATCATTTTTTAGTCCAAAACTTGCTTGGGTCCAAGTATCCAGTCTCGGGTCTGTAGACCCTTAATTTTTGACCCAGTCTGGTCCGATATTTTTTATATAGTCCAAAATAATTTTTGTGTTATTTTATTTCAATAATATTTATTTTAGTAATTATTTTTAAATTTTTAAAAAATAATAATAATAAATAAATAAAAATAAAAATCGGTGACGAAAATTTTTTTCGTCGCCGAAAGTAATTGGCCAAGGCCAATTTCTCCCACAGGGCCCGCAGAAATTTCTTGCAGCGAAATGGCCTGGCAGCCAGCCAGCGTGCCCAGTTCTCGCAATTTCCTCGCAGTTTTGGCCAGCGCTCGCAATTTTGACAGTGAGATTTTTCTAATGCAATTTTTCCCGAAACCAAATTCTATTTTATTTCAGTTTTCTTTTCCTAATTAATTATAGTTTCCTTAAACAATTAGAATTAATCTTCTAAATTTTCATATAAATAACACTTTAAAACACAAAAAAGGGGAAGGATTTTGGATGGAGAAAAACTTAGGACCAGAACATTGAACTTGGGACATCGGATTTGAGAGGAACAAGAAAGCTATCAACAATTTATCAAAGGCAGCAACCTTGCCTTTGTCCTTGTTCATCCAAGGATCAATTTTTGGTGGAACCAACGAATGAAGGTTTGAATCTCTAATTTATTTTTTTTATTTTCTTACAGTAGCTTCAAGCACTGAAAATTAATAAATTGTTTCTTTTGTTTCCAAAAACCTTAAGAACCCTAATTCATATCTTCTGTCTCCAAAAACCTTAATTCATTTCTTTTGTTTCCAAAAATATTAAATCGTTTCTTCTATTTCCAAAAACCCTAAAAATTACTTTTCTGTTTCTTCTAAAACTTAAAAACCCTAATTTATTTCTTCTAAACCTTAAAACCCTAATTTTTCCTTTTATTTCCAAAAACCCTAAAAAAATACTTTTTTGTTTCCAAAACTCTTAAATTGTTTTGTCTATTTTCAAAAACTTTATAAAACTCTAAATTGTTTTTCCAAATCCTAAAACCAAACATATTTTTTGAAACACTAAAAACCCTAATTCTCTCAAAACCAAAACCATAAACCCTAGTTTTCCTAAACCTAATCCTTAAAACCTTAAAACCTTACAAACTTAAACATTCAAACTCAATATAGTAAATCCAAAACAAAATCAAGGTTTCAAACCATAAAACCCTAATTTCATATTTTTACCCCCTCAAACCCTAATTTGATTAATCAAAGAACCTTACTATTTCTTAAATTTATAAAACTCTAATCCCTTTCAATTCTCTTAAATCCTACAGTAGCCTAAATAAATAACAATAATAATATCTTAAGATTCCAAAACCCTAAAATATTAATTAAAGAACTCTAAATAGAACCAATAAACCTCAATTTGTATCTTTACTTGCTTTATTTTTAGATTTGATTATGTAGTCTATTATGTGCTTTGATGGTTGATTTATTTAAGTTCAATGCTTGAATTATTTAATTTATCATGGATGAATGTTTATTGTATATTTTTTATTGATGTTTAATATCTTTGATGAATGATTTATTTATAACGAATGGTTATTTACTTTTATTAATTTATTTTGATTTCCAAAATTGTAAGAGGTATGTTTCCACTTTATGGGTACCTCATTAGTTAAATATCATGTAATTTAAATTACTTTTATATTTTGGACCAATGTAAAGGACATGTTTCTACCTTTTGGTGGGTGTCCTATTTAGTTTAGATATGAACGATGTAAGGACATGTTTCCATCCTCGGATGGGTGTCCATTTATTTATTTTGCTTGGACATTGCTTTGATTTTAATATAATGATGCTTTATTTTAATTGTTGCATGTAATATGGATAATACTGTTATATTTAAGAATTTTATAATATTAAGACCTATAAAGGAGGCCGGTTCCAATGAACCGGGCGTTGTGGGAGTGCTTGGCTATTTATCACCTTCCCCACACGTACCCAACTTTTTGAACCCATTTGGGGGTTTGGGATTCCTTAGGAATCGAGTCATCCACCCCTTTATTTTTCCCGGCCCGCCCTGTAGTGACTCCATTTTCTCCGAACTTAGGTTCGTGTTCTCTAAGGCCCCGAGCCTAAACAGTGATAAAGTTGCAAGAACCATTCCACTGGGAGCGGGGTCAAAGTTCCCCGCTCTCAGTGGCAGCTCCACTAGGGATAAGAGAAGTTGATTCCATTGGTCTTTATATTATTCTATTCTTTCTTATAATGATATTATCCATTGCATCATATTAGATTGCATCGTGTGCGTGAGTTAGGACGCCCTTGTTACCCGTGTTGTGTTATGTAAGGGATATCATACTTTCACTCAAGGTATGGAGATCAAGCATGGCATAACCACTCATAGCCTCTTACTGTTTGGTATATATTTGCTATGGGAACCTAAGCCTTTTAACCCAAAGACTAAAGCTGATGTAATTGGCCTAGTTACTTTCCTTAGGTTTTACCCCAAATTCATGTTGTTTGACTATGGTTAATTTGACTTTGCTTAAATTATGGCTTATTTGGTTTTGCTCTTTTTCTAATATGACCTAAGTACATTGTGAGCTCAAAATAATTTTTTCTTTAAAATCCAAAAGACCAAAGCAATTTTCAAAATTTGT
Organism: Garcia nutans; assembly: GCA_947685225.1. Lineage (NCBI taxonomy): Eukaryota > Viridiplantae > Streptophyta > Magnoliopsida > Malpighiales > Euphorbiaceae > Garcia > Garcia nutans. Next base: position 37,860,453 of record CANTUV010000002.1, read on the forward strand.
CAAAATGGTCTTTGGACATAAAATGTTTCTAAAAAAGAAATCAAAAATTCTTTTACTCATGACCCAAATACTAAGCCCAAAATCCATTTTTTTTTCTAAAATCTTTTTATAATGGGCTTAGAAACAAAATTATTTTCATCCAAAAGAGCTTACAAGTTATTTAGGTCAATTACGAAATACCAAAAATCAATTGTGAGCCTAGTTTATACTAAGAATAATTAAACATGGGCTTATTTTTGGCATGAATCATTAGTTACTTTTTTCAAGTGAGAAATCTATTTATAATAAACCTCTTAATTTAGTTTTAATCCAATATAGCATAAAAGCTACTATTAGTTGGTTGAATGGATTAAAACCTAATTAATGGGAATTATCATGGATTGATTTCCATTTTTAAAAATATAACTATTGGTTGAAACATCTAAGAGAATTATTCGAAAACAAGGTACCTCATGTTGGTATCTTGTTAACCATATACCTAGGACAAGAGAGACTCGCCATTCGTGTGTGGATGGTATAAGGTTGGAAGGGACGTTCTACTTATCTTTACTGATTTTTTTGTGCATACATGCATACATACATTCGCATATCATATCATTGATCCTTTCTGGCTCACAGCCCTGGATTACGATAATTCAAAAGCTTACAACAATTTGACCTACGCCGGAAGCGAAGAATCTAGTAACAACTCAATCACTTGCTCACCAAAAGTAATGGAGCCCGAACAAATTCAAAGAATGGTGGATGAAGCCCTCAATGCCAAAATGGAAGAAATAAAAGAGGCCCTAGCTGAGACCATGAATAACCAATTGAATTCAATTTTAGAAAATCATGTCGAAGCATCTGCTAGCACTGAGAAGCCAAAGGACAATGGGAAGACTAAAGTTGGTGAAGTGGTTTTTGATCATTGATGATGATGATTGGGCTCAATACTACCAAGATCCTCAAGACAAGAAGAAAGAACCAAAGATTGTTGAAAGATCAGCAATGGAGAAAACTGAAGCTTTTGATGTTGAAAAGATGATTGCTGATTTAGAAAAGAAATTTGAGAAGAAATTGAAAACCAAAGAAATGTCCGAAGTTGACAAATTATTTGAGCTAGATGAAGAAGTTCCGTACAAGTTCAAAATGCCATCTTTTGCAAAGTTTGATGGAACAAAAAATCCTCACCTCCATGCGAAGCAGTATATCACTGCTATGCAGTCTGGCTGAGCTACTAAGACTCAAACTCTAAGGTACTTCATGCTCTCATTGGACCCGGTTGTCCAAAATTTGTTTAACACTTTAGAGGAAAATACTCAAAAAGGTTGGGACATGTTATACAAGGCTTTTATTCAGCAATATGGGTATAATGTCGAGTTGGAAGTTACCTTAATGGAAGTTGAGTCCATTAGACAAAGGCCAAATGAGAATTTTCTGGACTATGTGAAAAGATGGAGAAATAAGGCTACTTTACTCAAGAAAAAGCCCGATGAATCTGATCAAATAAGGATGATCATAAGAGGCGTCCTACCCAATCTCCATGAAAGGGTGTCTCACACCCTTATAAGGGATTTCAAAGATCTTCTCCAAGCTGGTGTATAAATTGAAGAGTGGGAAAAGGAGAAAAATCGCTTTTCAATAAGAAGGAATGAGAAAGGGAATTATCTGCCTAGCAATCAAAGCACACAAAAAGAAGTTGATGTTAATGCGACTGGTCAAGGAAATAAAAGATAATTCTCAGAATTGGGGAAACCTCTATCTTGGGTTTTTAGCAAGCTGCAAAAGAAAGGGTTGTTGCAACCGTTAGCTCCTCGACCACTACATAATCCACTGCCACCAAACTTCAATGCCGAGGCCTTCTGTCAATTTTATCAAATGCAAGGGCATGAAACAGATAAATGTGCTCATCTAAGGCATGAGATCCAAGATTTTATTGATAGTGGTAAGCTACCCTAGCCGGATAAGGCCAATACCAAGAACAACCCTTTGCCTAAATTTGGAAGAGTGCCACCACCAGCAACCTTCATGGTGGGAAAAGGGTTGGAAGAAGATTTTGTTTTATCCTCTTTTCAAGATGGGAATGTTGAAGATGTGAAAGGAGAAGAAGCTTAACTCAACAAACTTTCCTTAGCTTAAATGTTGCTTTTCAATTTTACTTTCTTTAATTTGAACAATTATGTTTTTCAAGTTTAAATTTGTTTGAATAAATTACTTTCACCAAAATTTTTGCTGGTCTTTGTTCATTTTGTTGCTCAACCAATGAGAAATCTAGCTTGATGTTCATGGATTAATATATTTATGCATCATGACTTGAATGACTTTACTAGGTGAGGGAATTGCTCTATAGCATTGAGTTGTGTATGCTTACTTAGAGAGGGCTCCTGCATAATTATCTTTATCTTTTTTGGTGTCTTTTGAGCTTATTTTGTTGAGGATCCATACAGCCGACCCCAACTTGTTTGGGACTAAGGCTTAGTTGTTGTTGTTGTTATTGTTGTAGGTCCTAGTCAGTCTTAGAATATGCTTTGACAAACTTTCGAGGCGAAATTGAACTCTACTTATTTAAGAGAGAAATGATCTAGGCATTGTTTGGTTAGCCAACAACTAGTATCCACCCTATTAAACATCAATCCCTAGTTGTCCCTTTGAGCCTTCATAAAATTTTAGATTTATTTTCATTGGCTTACAAACCCCAATAACCTATCCTGAGCTGTTGTGATACTTTTGACAAGTCTTATGATCACTAAGGTGAAGAGGCAAGAAGATCAAGGAATGGAATGCATAGCCAAAACTGTAAGGATAGTTGATGCTATCAAGACCATAAGGGTAGTTGAAGTTTTCAAGACCATAAGGGTAGTTGAAGTTCACTTAATATCCCCAATATAACAAGACAACATCAGAGTAACAAATGATTTATCCCTGTTAAAGAAGATTTATGTTACTCCACTCATCCATTATTGGAAGCCCAAGTTAGTACAAACAAGACAACTCTTTTAGAGCTAGAACCAAACAAAAAAAAAAGGAGAGGAAAAAGAAGAAAAAGAAAAGAAAAAAAAAACAAAAGAAAAGAAAAGAAAAGAAAAAAAGAAAAGAAGAAAGCCAGCTAAGTTCTCTTTTACCTAAGGCAGCAAAAGGCTTCCATTTGGTTTATAAGGACATTTTGACTTGAATTGGTCCAACCCAACCAAAGATTCAATCACAATCAGAGAAAAAGGAGAAAGACCATCCAGTTCCTGAAAGTTTTGTACCTGACAGTCCTACAAGGAAGAAGGACAAAATGATAAAATGCTTAAGGAAAGGGAAGAGTAAGAAAAAGAAAAAGAAAGAAAAGGGAGAAGAAGAAAAGAAACAAATTTGGGAACCAAACTTTTTGCAAGGGCAAAGATTGTCCTAATCAAGATCCAGATTAATGCTAAGAAGATAGAAGGAATTTCGAGTCTAGCAAGATTGCTCCCAGCTGCCTAAAGTTCAAACAAGAAATTTGTAGTGTGAAGGTTTTTCCATTGTGTCGTATCAGCTCCAACTTACAAATGGCCTTCATTTAACCCATGTCCCTTATAGACCCCATTTCAAGCCTATCAAAGACCTGTTGATCTCTGTTGGTAAGTAGAGTCTATTAGTGGAGATTGTTTGAATAAGTATGCATATGAGATAGACAATTTTTAAACTCAATGAGACCTTTGGCCAAGTAATGTGTATGTGCCTGTCTAAAGTGCAACAGTTCTTGCTTAAATAGAAATGATTCCCAAGTTTAGTACGGTAACTAGGATTGTCATGTTATAGATATGTTAATTTGGAAAAATCAAGTCTTGAGGTACATTGACAACGATTTGGCAAAGCCAACATTTGATTTCAAAATCAAAATTCAAAAAATAAAAAATGTTTTTGTCATACGAAGCCTTCAAGTTAAGAGAAGTTTGTTGCACCATCAAAATTAGAAGAACACATTAGGCAATGGAAATGATTACTGGAAAGGTCATGAAGAAGCTACCAATTGACATGCCGAATCATAATTTAAAATGGATGTATCTCTACTATTTGGGGCCTCCATTATTCATATTTTCAACATCTTGAAGATGAAAGCCATAAATGTGAAGCAGCCTATCATTCTAGTGCAAGAAATGAATGGGCATCTGAAGGAGTCAATGGGAACACTTCTGCTGAACACCTTGGTTTGTGGGTCAATGGAACGACTATAAGTATCATTCATGCATATCATGCATACATGAGCATATCACATCGCACTTTCTTGTCTTGTATTGTCTATTCTTTATTAAAGTGAACAGCAAACACCCTGTGAAGTAAACAATCAAAAGAAGATATCAAATCAGGGGGACATGGAAAGCCCATTACTTGAGAAGGTTCCAGTAATTTTGCAAAGAGAAGAAATGCGTGCTTGTGCAAGGAACTAGACAACAAAAATATCAATCAGAGCCCCAATAGAAAAATCATGGGTTTGATCCTACACAGGGGGCAAAGTTTCTCCTTTTCAATTTTTGAGTTTATGCATGAAAAAATCATTTTAAGACTCATTTCTAATATTTTACCACGCAAGGGGGCAAGAGAAGATATGAGGGCCAACTAAAAATAGCTGAATTTTTGCAAGAAGGAAGAACAAAAGAATGGAACATTAGGACTATCAAAAGAATGAAGACGCAAATGATAAAAAATCAAGATCCAATTTAAAGGATGAAGATCCATTTTCAAGGGTGAAGACCCGATCTCAAAGGATGAAGACCCATTTTCAAGGATAAAGACCCGATGTCCAAAGGATGAAGATCCACTTTCAAGGGTGAAGACCTGATTTCCAAGGATGAAGATCCATTTTTTAAAGGTGACGACCTGATTCCAACGATGAAAATCCAAATTAAAGGATGAAGATCCATTTTCAAAGGTGAAGACCCGATCTCAAAGTACGAAGATCCATTTTCAACGATAAAGACCTAATGTCCAAAGGATGAAGATCCATTTTCAAGGGTAAAGACCCAGTCTCAAAGGATGAAGATCCATTTTCAAGGGTGAAAAAATGATCTCAAAGGATGAAGATCCATTTACAAGGGTGAAGACTTGATCTCCAAGGATGAAGATCCGTTTTCAAAGGTGAAGATCCGATACTAAGGATGAAGATCCAAGATCCAATGATGAAGATCCATTTTGAGGGTGAAGAACCACAATGGATAGAATAGCCAGAGCAGTCAGAATCCTCAACTAATAAAAGGTCAGTCAAATCAAATTCAATCTCTGGTCCAAGTACTCAGTCACGGGTCCAAGTACCCAAATTAAATCTAGTTTATGATCGAGTTTTCCAATCCAATTTAGGATCGAGTATCCAAATACAGTTTAGGATCGAGAATTCCAATCCAATTTAGGATTGAGTATCCAAATCCAGTTAGGATCGAGTATCCCAATCCAATTTAGGATCGAGTATCCAAATCCAGTTTAGGATCGAGTATCCAAGTCTAGTTTAGGATCGAGTATCCAAATCCAATTTAGGATCGAGTATCCAAATCCAATTTAGGATTGAGTATCCAAATCCAGTTAAGATCGAGTATCCCAATCCATTTTAGGATCGAGTATCCAAATCCAGTTAGGATCAAGTATCCAAATCCAGTTTAGGATCGAGTATCCGAATCCAGTTTAGGATCGAGTATCCAAATCTAGTTTTATGTCCAGAACCCAAATTACCCTTAGGTCCAGAACCTAAAATTACCCTTGAGTCCACAACTCGAACCGGGTCCAGAATCCAAAATCTCAACCATCTCGGAAAAATTAAGTCTTATTGCTTTTCACTCTCTTTTACTGAAGTCTCAGATCGTTCAAGTAGGGGGCAAACTGTACACCCTTAATTTTTGACCCAGTCCGGTCCGATATTTTTTTATATAGTCCAAAATAATTTTAGTGTTATTTTAATTAAATAATATTTATTTTAGTATTTATTTTTAAATTTTTAAAAAATAAATAATAATAAATAAATAAAATAAAAATCGGAGATGAAAAAATTTATCGCCGAATGTAATTGGCCAAGGCCAATTTCACCCGTAGAAACTTCCTGCAGCGAAATGGCTTGGTAGCCCGCCGCGTTCCCAGCTCTCGCAATTTCCTCGCAGTTTTGGCCAGCTCTCGCAATTTTGCCAGTGAGATTTTTCCAACGTAATTTTTTCCGAAACCAAATTCTATTTGGTTTTGGTTTTCTTTTCCTAATTAATTATAGTTTCGTTAAGCAATTGGAATTAATCTTCTAAATTTTCCTATAAATAACACTTTAAAACACAAAAAAGGCGAAGGACTTTGGACGGAGAAAAACTTAGAACTAGAACTTTGAACTTGGGGCTTCGAATTTGAGAGGAACAAGAAAGCCATCAACAATTTATCAAAGGCAGCAACCTTGCCTTTGTCCTTGTTCATCCAAAAAGCAATTTTCTGGTGGAACCAACGAACGAAGGTTTGAATCTCTAATTTATTTTTTTTATTTTCTTACAGTAGCTTCAATCACTGAAAATTAATAAATTGTTTCTTTCCCTAATTCATATCTTCTGTCTCCAAAAACCCTAATTCATTTCTTTTGCTTCCAAAAACCTTAAATCGTTTCTTCTATTTCCAAAAACTCTAAAAATTACTTTTCTATTTCTTTTAAAACTTAAAAACCCTAATTTATTCTTCTAAACCTTAAAACCTTAAATGTTTCCTTTTATTTCCAAAAACCATAAAAAAATACTTGTATGTTTCCAAAACTCTTAAATCGTTTTTCCTATTTCCAAAAACTTATTAAAACTCTAAATTGTTTTCCTATATCCTAAAACCAAACATATTTTCCGAAACACTAAAAACCCTAATTCTCTCAAAACCAAAACCATAAACCCTAGTTTTCCTAAACCTTAATCCTTAAAACCTTAAAACCTTACAAACTTAAGCATTCAAACTCAATACAGTAAAACCAAAACAAAATCAAGGTTTCAAACCATAAAACCCTAATTTCATAATTTTACCCCTCAAACCCTAATTTAATCAATCAAAGAACCTTGCTAATTTCTTAAATTTATAAAACCCTAATTCCTTTCAATTCTCTTAAAACCTATAGTAGCCTAAACAAATAAAAATAATAATATCTTAAGATTCCAAAACCCTAAAATATTAATTCAAGAACTTTAAATAGAAGCAGTAAACCTCAATTTGTATTTTTACTTGCTTTATTTTTAGATTTGATTATGTAGTCTATTACGTGCTTTGATGGTTGATTTATTTATGTTCAATGCTTGATTTATTTAATTTATCATGGATGAATGTTTATTTTACATTTTTTGATTGATGTTTAATATCTTTGATGAATGATTTATTTATAACGAATGTTATTTACTTTTATCAATTTATTTTGATTTCCAAAAGTGTAAGAGGTATGTTTCCACTTTATTGGTACCTCATTAGTTAAATATCATGTAATTTAAATTACTTTTTTTATTTTGGACCAATGTAAAGGACATGTTTCTACCTTTTGGTCGGTGTCCTACTTAGTTTAGACATGAACGATGTAAGGACATGTTTCCATCCTCGGATGGGTGTCCATTTATTTGTTTTGCTTGGACATTGCTTTCATTTTAATATAATGATACTTTATTTTAATTGTTGCATGTAATATGGATAATATTGTTATATTTAAGAATTTTATAATACTAAGACCTGTAAAGAAGGCTGGTTCCAATGAACTGGGCGTTGTGGGGGTGCTGGGCCATTTCTCACCTTCCCCACACGTGCCCAACTTTTTGAACCCATTAGGGGGTTGGGGATTCCTTATGAATCGAGTCATCCACCCTTTTCTTTTTCCCGGCCCATCCGGGTGGCTACTCTATTTTCTCCGGACTCAGGTCCGTGTTCTCTAAGGCCCCGAGCATAAACAGTACCGAAGTCGCAATAACCATTCCACTGGGAATGGGGGCAAAAATCCCCGCTCACAGGGTCCAAGTACCCAAATAAGATTTAGCCTCGGGTCCAAGTACCCAAATAAAATTTACTCTCAGGTATAAGTATCCCGTTTCAGGTCAAAGTACCTAATCACGGGTCCAAGTACCCAATCCAGTCTCAGGTCCAAGTACCCAGTCTCGGGTCTAAAAACCCAAAAAAAATTCAATCTCGGGTCAAAGTACCCAATCTCGGGTCCAAGTACCCAGTCTCTTGTCTAAATACCCAAATTAGATTTAATCATGGGTCCAAGTACCCAATCTCAGTTTCAAGTACCCAATCTCAGATCCAAGTACCCAATCTCAGGTCCAAGTACCCAAACTGAATTCAGTCACGGGTCCAAGTACTGAATCTCCAATCTCGGGTCCAAATACCCATACTCAATTCAGTATAGGTCCAAGTTCCTAAATAAAATTTTGTCTCGGGTCCATGTATCCAACTCAATTCAGCCTCGAGTCTAAGTATCCAGTCTCGGGTCCAAGTACCCAAATAAAATTTAGTCTCGGCTCTGTGAGCGGGGATTTTTGCCCCCACTCCCAGTGGAATGGTTCTTGCAACTTCGGCACTGTTTAGGCTCAGGGCCTTAGAGAACACGGACCTAAGTCTGGAGAAAATGGAGTCGCCACCTGGACGGGCTGGAAAAAAGAAAAGGGTGGATGACTCAATTCCTAAGGAATCCCCAACTCCCTAATGGGTTTGAAAAGTTGGGTACATGTGGGGAAGGTGAGAAATGGCCCAGCACCCCCACAACGCCCGGTTCATTGGAACCGGCCTCCTTTATAGGTCTTAATATTATAAAATTCTTAAGTATAACAATATTATCCATATTACACACAATAATTAAAATAAAGCATCGATATATTAAAAATCAAAATAATGTCCAAACAAAGCAAATAAATGGACACCCATCCAAGGATGGAAACATGTCCTTACATCTCATGCCTAAATAGGACACCCACTGAAAGGTAGAAACATGTCATTTACATAGGTTCTAAAATAGAAAACTATATTAAATTACATGATATTTAACTAATGAGGTACCCACCAAGTGGAAACATACCTCTTACAACATTTGGCAATCTAAATAAATTGATAAAAGTAAATAACCATTCATAATAAATAAATCATTCATCAAAGGTATTAAATATTAATTAAAAGTAAACATCTATCCATGATAAATTAAATTAACCAAGCATTAAACTTAAATAAATTAAAGCATATAAAATAAATCAAAGCATAATCAAATATAGAATTGAATAAGGCAAATAAAAATCTAAATTATGGCTACTGTTGCCATTTAGGGCTCTTTATTTCATGTGTTAGGGTTTTGGAAATTATGGAATTTAGGCTACTATGATTAAAATGGATTAAAGATTTTATGTTTTAAAAGGTTGGTAAAACTCTTTAATTAACCAAATTAATGTTTGAATGGTGAAATCATGAAACTAGGGTTTGAACACTTTAAAATAATTTTGATTTGTGGTTTACGGTTAATGAATTGTTGATTTGAGCTTATTGTGTAAAAAGTATAACATTTATGTTTATAAAGTTTTAAAAGTTTAAAGGATTTGGGTTTTAGAAAAATTAGGGTTTAGGTTAGCTAGTTTAAGGTTTATTGTTTTCAGTTTTGAAATTTAGGGTTTTAAGACTTTTGAATTAGGGTTTCGGGTAATGAGTTATTTTTAGTATTTGGAAAAACAATTGATAATTTTATGAATTTAAACAAAACGATTTAAAGTTTATAAAAGCAAAAAAGATGGTTTTAAGGCTTTTGGAAGGAAACAAAACACAATTTTGGGTTTTGATAATTTGGAATGCAAATCTTGGTTTTGGGGTTTTGAAGTAATAAAACTAATATCTTTAAACTTTTTGGAAAATAAAGCAATGATTTAAGATTTTTATGCTTCAGAAAAGGTTAATTGAGGTTATTAGGTTTTTAAATTAAAAGAAACAATTGTATGATCTAGCTACTGTGACAAAATAAAAGAAATTAAGAATTCAAACCTTATTTTGTAAGTTTCACCAAAAATTTCTTCTTGGATGAAAAAGGTCAAAGACAAGCCTTTTTGCCTTTGAATTGCTTGAATTATTTTTTTGCTCTCTCAAAAAATCAGCCTGGTTCAAGGTTTTCCTTCACAAATTCATATCCAATCCTTCCCAAGTTTCTATCCAATTCCTTCCTTATTTCTCCTTTTTTTTGTTTTATTTTTTATCTTATTTATAGAAGTTTTTATGGTTTATTCCTAGTTGGTCATGGCATATAACATTCATTAAGAAAAAGAAATCAAAACCTAATTGTATTAGGTTTCCGCAATTTTGCCCGAAAAAACTGCTGCGGAAAAATTTTGCTGGAGAAAACATTTGCCGCAGTTGGCTGTGGCAGAGGGCGAGGACCGGCCTGCGGGCCATTTCACCCGCAGGATTTTCCTGCTAGCAAAATGGCCCACGACCATGCCCCACGTTGGTTTTCAGCGATGATTTTTTCGTCGCCGATTTTTCCATCGTTGATTTTTATTTTTATTTTTTTATTTTTATTTGTTTATTTTTATTTTTTATTAATAAAAAATAGATACTAAGGCAAAAATTATTTAATTAAGATAATAAAAATTATTTTGGACCAATTAAAATATATTAGACGACACAAAAATTATTTTGGACTAAATAAAATATATTGGACCGAACTGGGTCAAAAATTAAGGGTCTACAGGCTCTAAGAACCCAAATCAAACCCTGTCTCGGGTCCAAGAACCCAGTCTCGGGTCTAATTACCCCAATTCAATTCATTCTCGAGTCTAAGAACCCAAATCAAATTTAGTCTCGGGTCTAAGTACTCAGTCTCGGGTCTAAGTACCCAAATCTAACTCAGTCTCGGGTCTAAGTATCCAATTACGGGTCTAAGTACCCAATCCAATCACGGGCCCAAATACCCAAATCAGATTAATCTCAGGTCCAACTATCCAATCTCTGGTCCAAATACCCAATCTCTAGTTCAAGTACCCAATCTCGGGTCCAAGTACCTAATCTCGGGTCCAAGTACCCAATCTCAAGTCCAAGTACCCAACCTCGGGTCTAAGTACCCAAATCCAATTCAGTCAAGGGTCCAAGTACCCAAACTCGACCCAGTCTCGGGTCCAAGTACCCAAATCAAATCCAAGAACCCATCCTTATAAGAAATCTGCTCAAAGTCATGTTGCTTTTCACTCTCTTCTACTGAAAGTCTCAGATCATTCAAGCAGAGGGCAAACTATAGACCCTTAATTTTTGACCCAGTCCAGTATGATATTTTTAAACAGTCTAAAATAATTTTTATGATACTTATTCATTTATTATTTGTAATATTTATCTTTATAATATTTAATAGTTATTTTTAATAATAAAAATAAAAAAATTATAATAAAAAATAAAAAATTAGACGGTTTGGCGAGTGACTCGTAGCAGCCCTACCTCACTGCCGGGCAGTAAGGGGTTTCACCGCAGCAAATATCTGTGGCAAATTGGGTAGTGCCCAATTCACCGCAGTAAGTATCTGCGACGAATTGGGAACTGCCCAATTCATCACAGCAACAAACTGGGCATTGCCCAGTTCGCTGCAGGTGCTACCTGCAGTGAACAGGCTTGCCCAATTCACCCAGCCCGCAATTGCCCACTGCCTCACCTAGCGCAATCCACGTGCCAGCCCGCAGCAATCCTTGCAGGCCCAGCAGCCTACGCGCGCTGCCAATTTTTGACCAAACCTTGCTTCACACGATTTTGTGATTTTTCCTAAACAGTTGGTATTTTCTTATGAAAATAGTATTAGGTCTTTTTGTTTTCCTATAAGTAATAGTATTAAACACACGGACCAGGGGTGGCAATTATTAGAAGAAACTTTGGACTTAATTTTTCCAGGAGAGCTGGAAGACTTTTGGACTTTGGTTGACTGTTGAGATTCGTGAGAAACTCAGTAACCAAACTTCATCAACAAATAAACCCTAGCAAGTTTCATCAACAAAAAAAAGTAGAGAGAATGATAGGCAAAGAAGATCAAAGATACACAAACCTTATAAAGGCAGTGCACTCACTGTCTTTGAAAAGCACACCCAGAATTTTCATCCAACAATTTTGTGGAGCCAACAAATGATGGTACACACCTAACTTAATTCAATATAATGTTTTGATGATTTTAAATACTGAATTCGATTGTTATTTTTTTAAATTAATTTCATAGGTTGCAGTCTTTTGCTTTAATTCATGTTAGTTTTGTGAAGTATAGTTCGATTGGTAATGTTTATTATTCCTACAAAATAAATCTATAATTTGATAAGCTTGAGTTCTAGTAGCCTTAATTTTATAAACATTATCACAGTAGTTTATTCATCAAGCATCAAGAGCTGTAACCCTATTTTTATAAACCCTGATCATTTTTTACAGTAACTTAATCTCTACGAAGCCCTAAACTTATTTTCCAAATAATCCAAACCCTAATTTAATTAATCAAAACCATAGCCTTTATCTAAAACCCTAATTGTATTTTTTTAATACCTGTTTTGATCATTTGCATATTTATTTTTAGTAGAATTTTATTGGTTTTTGATTGATTTTTCTTTTAATTTGTGCTTAAAGTTTGTTTAAAATATTTAATCCATGCTGAAGAACGAAATGATGGAGCTTTAATTCAATTTGATGGATTATTAAGGTGAAAAACATGAGACACGGCCAAGCACTTCATGGCTTGGCCGTGTCCCTCATCCAAGGAAAGAGGTAGGAAAATTCGGCAGAGCTTGACACAAGCAAGAGACATGGCCAAGCCACTGGCCATGTCACATGACATGGCTAGGCCCTTGGCCTTGTCTTACAAAGATACAACATAAAGAAGAAGGGTATCTTGTTGCAGAGCACACTCACGAGACATGGCCAAGCATTGGCCATGTCACATGACACGGCCAAGGCCTTAGCTGTGTCCCACTTGGAAAAGAAGGAAAATTTTGGGCAGCCATGGATATAGCCACATGGCTTGGCCGTGTCCACAAGAAAATGAGTGACACAGCCAAGTCACTCATGACTTAGCCGTGTCTTGTGAGAATTCTTTCAATTATTTTACATGAAATGGCGGGCAAAGTAGGAGACAACAAGTGCCATCTTTTGAAAAGAAATATTAAAAGAAGAAAAAGGTTGCCTAATTCATTAGAAGAAGACTTAAATAATGAGAAAGTGGGAGACAAAGTGGAGTGTGTCAGTTGGAAAGCATGCTTTGTGTCTTAAGAAATTAAAAATATTGGAAGGGGAAGAGATATACATATACAAATTTTGGAGCTTGAAGGGGGAGTTCTCTCTTGGTTCATCTTCTTGATCTTGGTCTTGAGAGAGACCAAGAAAATCACCTTCATCTTCATCTTCCATTTATTCCATAGATAAGATTCTTGACATTTTTGGAGATAAAATAGGGTGAGCAAGCTCTTGTGAAGTTTAGGGTTTGAAGAAAGCTTGATTGAGGAGTTGGGGGCTTGAGAGAGTGACCATTCCATCTTTCAAGAGGAGAGCCATTAATTGAAGAAGGCTTGTTAGTTCTTCATCACATTCAAAGTGGAGCTAGGAGGAAGACTAGAAGTTCAACTCTTAGTATCTTCAAGGGGATTTTTATATTCTCTCTTTTAATTCATTTCTAGATTATCATTGTTTATTAAGAATATTAATATTTCAATGGACAATTGTGATTTGATTTATATTGAGATGAATATTTGTTTTAATTTGATGATGGTGAGCTAAATTACTCATGCCTAGGGTTTATAGTATATTTGATTGAATGACTTGATTTGATATTTCCATTAATATACCTTGTTACTAGTTGATTGTATTGGATTGAATGTTAGGTTAATAGATTAGCTACCTATTGATCTCTAGATATCGAATGAAGGACCGAGAGGTGAAATTTGATATTGGAATTATGCAATAAACTACCCTAAGAATGAATTAGAAATATAAGTTCTAGGGTTTATTAATTTGTAATTTCAAAACAATTGGTTATTGTTAATTCATGAATGTGAAAACTAATGAATTGGTAATTACTAGTTAAACTCAAGGAACAAATTAAAATACAAGGTCATGTTAATGGGTAATTTGTGAATTAATCTTTGATTAAATTAATCTACAACCCTATGCATCGTTCCTAGAATTGAATTAATCTTACCCAACTATTACTCTTTTACTTTTAAATTAAAATTGTTTTTCACCATTCCAACATATCACACTTTTGTTTTTAAATTTCTTACTAATCAAACTATTACAAAATAATCCCTTCCTTGTGAGAAAACCTTGGGGTCATTACCGTTGCTACAATTACCTTGTATACTTGCGAGTGTCGTTTGTAGTAGCGTTAGTCGAGCGTAACAAGTTTTTGGCGCCGTTGCCGGAAAATGCAATTGTTGATAGCGGTTTGATTTTTTTAATTTAAATTGTTTAATTGTTTTAAGTGTTTTCATTTTTGAATTACTACTTGTTTATTGTAAAGATGCAATTCTCAAGGCACGAGGGAGTTTATGATGAGAATGCTAATTTTGAAATGGCATGGCAATTAGCAGAATTAATAAGTCAACTTAAGATGCTAAATACAAGAGGAAGAGCACCTATGCCTACTCGTGAAGTATGTCCACCATGTGGCATTGCACGACATAGTGCAAAGATGCATTCATTTGGTTTTGAACAATACCAAGAGAGGTAAGAGGAAGAATATGCCTTTGAAAGTTTCCAGCCAAGGGGTATAAATGACCCATATTCCAATCCTTATAATCCAAGTTGGAGAAGGTACCCAAATTTTTCTTGGAAAAACCAACAACAAATTCCTCCTCAATAATTTTTTCAACCTTACCAAAGAAGTTCTTACTTTCAAGAACAATGCTCAAATCAAGATCACCTTAAGAAACCCACATTAGAGGATAGTTTGAATGCCTTTATTCAAATTGGAGCACAAAATTGAGATCGATTCAAGAAACCCACAGTGGAAGATAATTTGAATGCTTTCCTTCAAATTAACACATAAAATCGGGAAGGGAGCAAAAGGAAGTTTGATTCTTTGGAGGTATCATTGAAGAAGGTGGAAACTCAAGTTGGGCAACTAGCAAATCAACTCCAATCACACCAAAATGTGGAATCTCCTAGCCAAATAGAGAAAGCCAATGCAATCACAATTTTGAGGAGTGAACAGATGATATATAACAAATTTTGTGATTCCCTAAATACATGAACTAATCAAGAAGAAAATGGTGAGGAGATACAACCCAACATAGAGGAGCCAAGTCAATCAAAGAAGGAGAATAATTTGGAAGCATCAACTTTGTCAAAATTGCATGAACCTCCAAATCCTTATGTGCCACCACTTCCATTCCCAAGTAGATTGAAGGATGAGAAGCAAGGTATGCCACTTTCTGAAATCTACAACATGCCCTCAAAAGACGAAAGTGAAGATAGTGTAGATAATCTTGAGATGCCCATGACCTTGGAAGTAGATCCTAATATTTTCAATTCAAAAATTGAGGAGTGCAATTTAATCTTAAATGAGGAGGTTGTTGAGAGGGGACTTCATATTACTAAAGTGGATGAGAAACAGATTCAATTAAACTTGGTTGAACCTACAAATATACCAAAACTTTTGACATATGTTTTGGTTGGGGAGAACAATATGCAACCAATGATCATCTCTTCCACTCTCAGTGGCGAGGATGAGCAAAAAACAGATATAACCAAATTACAGACTTAAAAAGGTTTTTACCAAGTTCCTATAGTATTGGAGGATAACCCTAAGACAACCTTAACATGTTCCCTTAGGACATGTGCTCTTCAAAGGATGCTACCTAGGCTTTGCAATACATTAGGTACCTTTTGGAGTTGCATGCTATTCATCTTCTCAAACATGGGCAAAATTTCATTAAGGATGGAAGGAGCACTTCATATCGAATATGGGAATGATGGAAATTAGGTTTCATCTTAACTCTCTCTGTTAATTTATGCATGCTCACATTGGGGACAAAGTGAATCTTTAAGTGTGGGGTGCAGTTTGTTTTTTACTTTTAATTTATCTATGTTTAAGTTTAGTTAATGTTTTTGTTTGAATAAATGAATCTTGAAACATTCAATTGTTATAAGATTGTTGATAGACGACCTTTGAATTTTTGAAGCATGAATTTGAGAATTGATTAGAATTGGTACTTATTGTCAATTTTGATGGTTATTCTTTGCATCACCTTTAAACTAGTGAGGAGTTGAGCCATCAACTGATTATTCTTTATTGTATGTAAACAAATTTGATTGATGAATTGCTAGAACTTTCTTTGGCATGCATTTTGAGACTACATAAAAATTTTAATTAGGCATCAATATGATTAAGGCAATTAGGTGAACCCATTTTGGCTTAAAAGACCAACCTTATATCCAACCTTAGTTAGCCAATTTTGAGCTTATTTTATTTTTTATTTTCTTTTTTTTTTCACAACACCATTAGCTTTAACCTTGTTGTTTTAACTATTACCCTTGCATTAGATCAAGAGCATTTAAAAGAGTTTATGATTGAGTGTTGTGTTAAATAAAGTGTGGGGTTAAATTTATTGGGGTCAAAATTATAAATTATTATCTTCTTTAGTTGCAAACCCTAAAAAAATATAAAAATGGAAAATAAAAAAATTAAATAAATCAAAATAATGGAAGAATCTATTCTTTTTTGTATGGTTGGAATAAGTTTGGGAATAATCATTGCAAGATTTAATAAGTGAGTTCCCTTGAAAAGCTCTTTAATGTTAAGGGGCTGGTGAGAGGAAGGTGTTTTGGGATCATTGGGTTTTACATATGTTTAGTTACTTCATTCTTGAAGTGCTCTTGAACTTAATGAATAAGCTCACATTTCCTAAATGTCATACCTTTAACTTAGCCCCATTACAACTGAATGAAAGACCTTATGATTGATGCTTGATTGTAATTAGGTGGTGGAGATTTGATTGATAAGAAAGCCTATAGAGATAATCTTTCATTGATTGTTGAGAGCTTAAACACTACCTGATTAAACACTTAAGTGGTTTTGTGAAGGAGTGACAATTTTTGGTATGCATGGATTGACTATTAAATTACTTGAGTACTAATTATTCTTGATTTGATAATGATTATGGATGTAATAAAATGGGAGTCTTGATACATCCTTATAACTCTTGAACTTGACTAAATTTATCTTGTTTAGTTTGTTTTGATTTTGACTTTGCTTGGGGACAAGTAAAGAATTAAGTGTAGGGTAGTTGTTTTGATCATTTGCGTATTTATTTTTAATGTAATTTTATTGGCTTTTGATTGATTTTTCTTTTAATTTAAGTTTAAAGTATTTGATCCAGGCTGAAGAATAAAATGATGGATCATTAATTTAATTTGATGGATTATTAAGGTGAAAAGCATGAGACATGGCCAGGACACTTCATGGCATGGCCATGTCCCTCATCCAAGGAAAGAGGCAAGAAAATTTGGTAGAGCTTGACACATGCAAGAGACACGGCCAAGCTGTGTCTCACCAAGAGAACAACAAAAAGAAGAAGGGGATCTTGTTGTAGAAATGAATACACTCAAGAGACATGGCCAAGGCCTTGGCCATGTTCCATCTAAAGATCAAAGCAAAGATAGAAAATAGTGGAGAACACACTCAGGAGACATGGCCAAGGCCTTGGCTGTGTCCCACTTGGAAAAGAATGAAAATTTTGGGCAGCCATGGACACAGCCATATGGCTTGGCCATGTCCACAAGAAAATGAGTGACATGGCCAAGACACGAGCCAAGTCACTCATGACTTGGCCGTATCTTGTGAGAATTCTTTCAATTATTTTTCATGAATTGGGGGACAAAGTGGGAGACAACTAGTGCCATCTTTTGAAAAGAAATATTAAAAGAATAAAAAGGTTGCTTAATTCATGGGATGAAGACTTAAATAATGAGAAAGTGGGAGACAAAGTGGTGTATGTGAGTTGGAAAGAATGCTTTGTGTCTTAAGAAATTAAAAAGAATGGAATGGGAAGAGATATACATATACACATTTTGGAGCTTGAAGGGGGAGTTCTCTCTTGGTTTATCTTCTTGTTCTTGGTCTTGAGAGAGACAAAGAACATCACCTTCATCTTCATCTTCCATTTCTTCCATGGATAAGATTCTTGACATTTTTGGGGATAAAATTGGGTGAGCAAGCTCTTGTGAAGTTTAGGGCTTGAAGAAAGCTTGATTGAGGAGTTGGGGGGTTGAGAGAGTGACCATTCCATCTTTCAAGAGGAGAGCGATTGGTTGAAGAAGGCTTGTTAGTTCTTCATTACATTCAAAGTGGAGCTAGGAGGAAGACTAGAAATTCAACTCTTAGAATCTTCAAGGGGGTTTTTATATTCTATCTTTTAATTCATTTCTAGATTGTTATTGTTTGTTAAGAACATTAATATTCCAATGGAAAATTAGGATTTGATTTATATTGAGATGAATATTTATTTTAATTTGATGATGATGGGCTAAATTACTCATGCCTAGGGTTTGTAGTATATTTGATTGAATGACTTGATTTGATATTTCCATTAATATACCTTGTTACTAGTTGATTATTTTAGATTGAATGTTAGGTTGATAGATTAGCTACCCATTGATCTCTAGATATTGAATGAAGGACCGAGAGGTGAAATTTGATATTGGAATTATGCAATCAACTACCCTAAGAATGAATTAGAAATATAAGTTCTAGGGTTTATTAATTTGTAATTTCAAAACAATTGGTTGTTGTTAATTCATAAATGTGAAAACTAATGAATTGGTAATTACTATTTAAAATCAAGGAACAAATTAAAATACAAGGTCATGTTAATGGATAATTTGAGAATTAAGTTTTGATTAAATTGATCTAAAACCCTAGGCACCATTCCTAGAATTGAATTGATCTTATCCAACTACTATTCTTTTACTTTTAAATTAAAATTGCTTTCCAATATATCACACTTTTGTTTTTAAATTTCTTGCTAGTCAAACTATTGCAAAATAATCCCTTATTGTGAGATGACCTTGGGGCGATCACCTTTACTACAATTACCTCGTATACTTGCAAGTGTTCCTTGTAGTAGTGTTAGTCGAGCGCAACAAGTTTTTGATCAAAACCATAATCTATTTTCTCAAACCCTAATCACTTCTTGAAACTTCCAACCCTAAACTTTGTTTTCTTAAAACCTAAAATCATAATTATTTCTATCTTCCATACCTTCACAGTAGTTTAATATTTTTAAAATAATAATAATAATATTTTTTTTGCAAGGCAAAACCCTAGTTTGATTCCAACTACCCATAAAATAGTATGTCATGTTTGAAACCCTAATTTCCTATCTAAAATCCCTAAAAAACCCTAGAATTCCTAATTCAAGATGTAAACCTTAATATGTATCTTTATTTACTTTATTTAAGTTTTAGATTTGATTATGTTGTTTATTATATGTTTTGATAATTGATTTATTTAATTTCGATATTTGATTTGTTTATCATGGATGGATGATTTCTTTAGTATTATTATATGTTAAAATTGTAAGAGGTATGTTTCCATGATTGGGTACCTCATTAATTAATCTTTATGCAATTTAATTTATTTTCATATTTTGGAATTAATATAAAGGACATGTTTCCACCTTTCGGTGGGTGTCCTATTTAGTTTTAGGCATAGACGATGTAAGGACATGTTTCCATCCTCGGATGGGTGTCCATTTATTTGTTTTGTTTGGACATTATTGTAATTTTAATAAAGTATTTATTTATTCTTATGATCGCATGTAGTATGAATAATATCATTATATTTAAAATTTTTATAATATTAAGACCTGCAAAGGAGGCCGGTTCCAATGAACCGGGAGTTGTGGGAGTGCTGGGCCATTTCTCACCTTCCCCATACGTACCAAACTTTTCGAACCCATTAGAGGGTTAGAGATTCCTTAAGAATCGAGTCATCCACCTCTTTCTTTTTTCCCGACCCATTCGGGTGGCGACTCCATTTTATCCAGGATTAGGCTCATGTTCTCTAAGGCCTAAGCCTAAATAATATCTTACACAATATTTTATTACTTGCATGATCCATGCACTTGCGGTAACACTGCGATAGCATAGATTCACCATCAAGTTTTTGGCGCCATTGTCGGGGACAACGATTTTCAATATGAGTAATATAATCAAGACTGTTGATTTAGTTTCTATTTTTATTTGTTTTAACATTGGTTCTTTCTTATTGATTGTCATTTTAGGTACTTCTTCCCATTTATGACCCGAGTTATCTCTTCCCAATTACTTGAATTACATCCAGACCTAAAGAGAACATTGAGAAGGAAGAAAGGGAAGCAGTTATGGCAGAAATGAAACTAAACTTGGAAGATTCAAGCTCAGAAGAAGAACTTGAAGTGATGGCATGAAATGAACGAAGGACAATGCAGGAATTTACTAAGCCCACTCTTAATAGGGCTAATTCGAGCATGCAAATGCCAACAATTGCTGCAAATAAATTTGAGATAGAGGCAAATGTTATTCAGATGGTGTAGCAGACTTGCCAGTTTGATGGGTTCCCAGATGAAGATCCTAATGCACATATTGAGAATTTTCTAGAAATATGTAACACGTTCAAGATACAGAATGTCTCAGAAGATGCAATTAGGCTGAGGTTGTTCCCATTTTCACTAAGAGACAGACCAAAGAAATGGCTGAAATCGTTTACCCCAAACATTTTCACCACATGGCAGTTGGCAGAAAAATTCCTAGAGAAATACTTCCCACCATTAAAGACTGCCAAGTTGATGAATAATATTTCATCTTTTCTTCAAGAAGATGGTGATACCCTTTATGATGCTTGGGAGAGGTTTAAAGAAGTATTGAAAAGGTGTCCTCATCATGGGCTTCCATTATGGCTTCATATTCAAACTTTCTACTATGGATTGAATTATGCAAGCAAGCAATCCATTAATGTAGTAGCCGGGGGTACCATAAATAACAATACACCTGAACAAGCAAGGAATTTGATTGAAGATATGGCCCTTACCAATTATCAGTGGCAAAACTCCAAGGGAACAAGGAAAATTGAGGGCCATTGGTTCACATTAATTGGATCCTGTGTTGGCTTTGACAGCACAACTGGAAGTAATGAATAAAAAGATTAATTCTTTAGCTTCATCTTTGGGGAAATCAATGTAAGTGATGTCTTGTGAATGGTGTGGGGCTGGACATTAAAGTAAAGATTGCCAAAGCAGCAATATGTTTGCTAGACAAGAGCAAGTGGATTTTGTCAAGATTATGCCAAGGCAACAACAGAACAATCCCTACTGCAACACATATAATCCCGGGTGGAGAAATCATCCTAATTTCTCCTAGAGTAATCAGAATAATCCAAGGGCTCCCCTGGATTTCAGCAGCCTCAACATCAATAAGCTTCCCCTCTAAGAAAGAGCAATTTGGAGGACATGATGGAGAAGTTCATAGAAGCTTTAGAAAATAGATTTCAATCAATTGAAACCACCCTTAGAAATCAACAAGCTTCTATTCGCAACTTGAAAAACCAAATGGGGAAAATTGCCAAGTTACTCAGTAAAAGACCACAAGGTAGTTTGCCTAGCAATACTGAGGCAAACCCGAAGGAGCAGTTGAAGGCAATTACTCTAAGGAGTGGAAAGGAAATTAAGGGTGTTGAGGTTGAGGAAAGAGAAGAAGTGGTTGAGGAAGAGACTGAGACACAAGAAAAAGAAGATAACCCTATTGTCTCTTTAGGTGAGAAGGGTGCAGTGGAAAATGAGAAAGGGAATCAACCCAAGAACCCAGTCCAATAGTGAAGGAATACCGACCTCAAGTTCCAAATCAAGCAAGGTTGAACAAGGACAAGATGGATGCTTAGTTTGATAAGTTTCTTAAACTCTTTAAACAACTACACGTTAATATTTCATTTGTTGAAGCTTTATCGCAGATGCCCAAATATGCTAAATTTTTGAAAGATCTCCTTTCTATCAAAAAGAAACTCAAGGAAGTATCTTTGGTGCAATTGTCGAAAAAGAGTTCAACAATTTTGCAAAAGAGGTTGCCTAAGAAATTAAAAGATCCTGGTAGTTTTACTATTCCATGTTTGATAGGTAATCTTGAATTAAAAGTGCATTGGCTGATTTGGGGGCTAGCATAAGTGTTATGCCCGACAAAATGTTCAAAGATCTAGGTGTTGGAGACCTAAACCAACACTCATGACCATTCAACTTGCTGATAAGTTAGTAATCCACCCTCATGGTATTATAGAGGATGTATTGGTAAAGGTCGGGGATTTTATTTTTCCCAATGATTTTGTTGTCATTGATGTAGATAAGAAAGCATATGTTTTGCTTATCGTTGGTAGGCCATTTTTTAATACAAATCATGCCCATATCGATGTCCATGATGGCACATTGACCTTAAGAGTGGGAAGCGAGAAAGTTATTTTTAATATACATTATGCTATGAAGCACCCACTTACACTCAATGAGGTGGATTCATGCAATGATATCATTGAGCATGAAACCTTAAATTGTGTTAATAATGTTGTTTCCAAGGATCCTTTTGAGCTATGTTTATTGCAGGATAATGTTGAGGATCAGGAAGCATTGAAGCAACTTACTTATATTGAAGCAAGCAAATCATTTAAGAGTCGGGTGTATGAAACCATTGAAATGCCAAAAGAATAGAAGTCACAACTATCTATGATTGATCCATCCAATTTGGAACTTAAGACCCATCCAGATCATCTTGAGTATGGATTCCTGGGAGAGGAAAATAAATTTCCAGTTATTTTGAGTTCCCACCTATCTTCTGTGCAAAAGTTAAAACTCATCAAGTTGTTCCAAAAGCAAAAGAAAGTTATAGGTTGGAAGATAGTAGACATCAAGGGTATTAATCAATCCTATTGCACTCACAAAATACTGATGGAGGATGAATTTAAGCTAGTGGTGCAACCACAATGGAGACTAAAGCTTAAGATGACAGAAGTAGTTAAAGTTTATGTAAACAAACTACTTGATGCGGGAACTATATATCTGAATTTGGATAGCTCTTGGGTGAGCCCGGTTTAGGTAGTACCAAAGAAAGGGGGGATGACAGTGGTTTCCAATGAAAATAATGAGCTAATTCAAACAAGAATAGTTACCGGTTGGAGGGTTTGCATAGACTACCAAAAGTAGCATGATGCAACTAGGAAGGACCATTTTCCTTTACCCTTCATTGATCAAATGTTGGAGAGATTATCTGGGCATGAATACTACTACTTTTTGATGGCCTTTTAGGCTACTTCATTCACCTGTCCATATGGGACATTTGCATATTGAAGGATGCCATTCAAATTATGCAACGCACCCGCAACTTTTCAACGATGCATGGTGGCAATCTTTGATAAGCTTATTGAGGATATTATGGAGGTGATCATAGATGATTCCTTAGTTTATGGCAACTCATTTGAAGGATGTTTGGAAAACCTTGAGAGGGTCTTAATAAGATGTGATAAAACAAACCTGGTGCTTAATTAGGAGAAATGTCATTTCATGGTTCAAGAAGGAATCGTGTTGGGACACAAGATTTCAAGCAAGGGTATTGATGTGGATAGGGCTAAGGTGGAAACCATTGAGAAACTACCACCCACCCCCCCCCCCCCCACATCAATTAATGCCATCATAAGCTTTTTAGGACATGCAGGCTTCTATTGGAGGTTTATAAAAGATTTTTCTAAAATAGCTCACCCTCTAACAAGACTACTTGAGAAGGAAGTTGATTTTGAGTTTGACAAAGAATGCTTAAGAGCTTTCACAACTCTTTGGGATTTACCATTTGAACTAATGTGTGATGTAAGTGATTTTACAGTGGGGGCAGTTTTGGGTCAACGCAAGGAGAAGCATTTTTAGCCCATCTATTATGCAAGAAAGACTCTAAATGCAGCCCAGGTCAATTACACAACTACAGAGAAAGAACTTCTAGCTATGGTTTTTGCTTTTGGCAAGTTTAGATCATATCCGATCTTGTCCAAAGTGATTGTTTATACGGACCACTCGACTTTGAGGTATTTATTTCTAAAAACTAATGCAAAGCCTAGGCTAATTCGTTGGGTTTTGTTATTGTAGGAATTTGATTTAAAGATTCAAGATAGAAAGGGAGCTAAAAATCAGGCAACATATCACCTTTCCCGCATAGAGAACCCAACCTTGGAGAAGTTCAAAGAAGGGGACATTGATGATCATTTCCCCCATGAGTAACTTTACGCCATGGTAAGTGAGGTAAGTGGTTCAACTTTTGAAATGCCTTGGTTTGCAGATTTTGCTAATTACTTGGATGCTAGGGAACTCCCTAAAGATATGACTTATTAATAAAAGAAGAAATTCTTTTTTGACTTGAAATATTACTTTTGGGAGGATTCTTTCTTGGTTAGGCTATGTAAAGATCACATGATCCGGTGTTGTGTAGCATGGCACAAAATGATGAATATTCTCCATAATTGTCATACTAGACCAACTGGTGGTTATATGGGAGCCAATAGGATTGCTCAAAAGTTACTAAATTAGGATTTTATTGGCCCACTCTATTTAGGGCTAGCTATGACTTTGTGAAATGTTGTGTTCATTGTCAAAGAACTGGAAACATCTCATCTCATGATGAGATGCCCTAAAATGGAATTCTAGTGTGTGAAGTCATTGATGTATGGGCGATCAACTTTATGGGATTGTTTCCTAGTTCCTTTGGTAACAAATATATTCTCGTAGCTATAGTCTATGTCTCTAAATGGCCTGAAGCCCAAGCTTTAGCAATGAATGATGCTAGGGTAGTGATGAAGCTTTTGAAAAAGTTGTTTTCTTAATTTGGTACACCAAAAGTGATCATAAGTGATCGGAGTACTCACTTTTGTAATGCTCAACTTGAGAAAGTTTTCAAAAGGCTAGGTGTTACACATAGGTTTTCTACTCCTTACCATCCCCAAACTAGTGGCCAAGTTGAGAACACAATTAGGGAAATAAAAAGAATTCTTGAGAAAACTGTAAAGCGATCCTGAAAGGATTGGTCCCAAAAATTGGACAATGCTCCATGGGCCTTTAGGACTGCATTCAAAACTCCTTTGGGTACTATGCAATTTAGGCTAGTATATGGAAAGGATTGTCATTTACCTGCAGAAGTTAAACATAATGCTTATTGGGCTATAAAAAAAATTATCCTTGATCTAGTTAGTGTAGATGAAAGGAGGAAATTATAGATCAATGAGCTGGATGAATGGAGATTACATGATTATGATAATGCAAAAATGTATAAGGAGCGGAATAAGAGATGGCATGATGCTCACATTAAGGAATGGAAAGAGTTTCAAGTTGGAGATCAGGTATTATTGTACAATTTGAGGCTTCAACTTTTTTTAGGTAAGTTAAAATCAAGATGGTCTGGTCCATTTAAAGTCAAAGAAGTTTTTCCCTATGGGACGATCGAAATTACTCATCCAGAAAAAGGGGATTTTAAGGATAATGGGCAAAGGCTTAAATTGTATTTAGGGGGAGACTTGAATGAGCTGAAGGAGGTTTTATACCTCCAAAACTAGGGATGAAATACTCCTGAATGTCCAACTAGTATGAAGTTAAAGAAGTGTTGGGCGGTAGACAACCCACCAATTCATTTGTTTTTTATATTTGTTTCTTTAATTTTCATATTGTTAGTTTGTTTTGTTGATTTTTAATTCTTTTATCATTGGTTGATTGTGTGTTGTTTTAAGTTCACTTGAATATGTAAAGTGAATCTCTCTTTTCAAGGGCAACTTGAGCTCGATTGAGAGACACGCCCATGTCCCTGGGTGTGTCATTCATTTTTAGAAACAGTAACTATAACACGCCTAGTGACATGCTCGTGTCACTAGATGTGTAATTTAAATGGCACTATAGTAGCTATAACACGTCCAGTGACACGCCCGTGTCACTAGTCGTGTTCTTTTGGTTAAATTTAAAATTTACAGTAGCAACCACACACTTAGTGACACTCCCATATCACTGGATGTGTTGATTTATTTGAGCCACAGTAGCAATAACACGCCCACTTACACACCCATGTCAGTAAGCATGTCGTGGGTGTGTCGAAGTATTTTAAAGACGAGCCCGAGTTCATTTTAAATGGTTTTTCTCTTCTCTTGCCCTCTTTGTTGATTCTCTCTCAAAATTCTCACACTCTCACACTCAAAATCACACATCTAATGTAATATCCCAATTTTTGATGTACTTTAGAATAGTAAATATGGGAGAGCATATGAGTGTAATGGGTAGAGAAAATATTAGATGGATGCTTATGATAGATGTTATATATGTAATATATATATTTGAGATACATGAGAAGGATAAATAGAATATATAAGACATATACATATACCTAACATATACTACACATATGCATGAGGTATACATTGGTGGGGGGAAAGTTGATTTTAATCATTTACTTCAATAATAATAATAATAATAATAATAATAATAATAAAAGGGAAAGTAAAAAGTCAAAGGAAGGAAGAAGATGAGTGGTGGGGAATTTAAGTGGGAATTTTATATAATATTTTATTTATATGAGGATGAGGATGGGCAAAGAAAAGACAAGTGTTCTTCTTCTTCTTCAATGTGAGATGGAGAGAGAGAGAGAGAGTGGGGAAGAGTGAACTTTTCATGCTACATGATATTCAAGAGGGATTAAAGAAAATAGTCAAGATTTGACAAGTAATTCAAGTAAGTACCTTATTCTTGAACTTATTTTGTGGATTTTATGTATATATGTATGATATAGTTAGTGAGAGAAAGTGGTGATTAATTGAATAATATTATGACAATGATATATTGATGAATATATATGTTAAATTGAAACATAGGTAAAGAAAATATGATTAGATGTTGGAGATAATAATGAGCAGTTGGAATTGAGGAAAAAAGCAAGGGTTTGGTAAAGTTGAGTTCGAGATTGAATGAATTGATATATGGATGATGGTATGAATAAAATATATGATTATTGTTATTATGATTTTGTGTTTAGATTAACAAGAAATAAGTGAAGAAGAGTAAGCTTGGGAATAACCAAAGATTTGTATGTATAACTTCTTTGGTTTGTATATATGATATTGAGTTTATATATATGATTTTGAGATTATATATATTTGATTTAACATGGATTCGAGTTGCTATGTGATATGTGAGTGTTGTATTGATGAAATGGAGTGAAAGAGTGTTTTTGCGACGTCATGGGCACACCCAGAGATTTAGCCTAACATGCCCAATCACATGCCCATGTCCCTAGGCGTGTCATAGTCATTGTGATATAGAATTAATGACATGTGTGCAGTGACACGCCCATGTCTCTAGGTGTGTTGTAGCTACTGTGATGCAGGACTAAGAGTACGGGCAGTGACACGCCCATGTTTTTGGGCCTGTCATAGGTACTAAAATGTACTATAATTGACACAGTCATTAACACACCCATGTTGTTGGCCATGTCAAAGTTTCTGTAAGGAAGAATGATGACATGGATAGTGACATGCCCATGTCTCTAGGCGTGTCATAGCAACTATAAGGCAGTATTAAGGACACAGGCAGTAACACGCCCATGTCCCTGGGCATGTCAAAGTAGTAGAAGTTGAGTGTGTCACTTGAAGAATTATGAGAAAATATGTTAGTTATGCTACATATTGGTATGTGGATGAGTAATATGGTGAGTGTAGCTCATGCTTGCATTATAAAAGTATAAAATGGGAAAATGTGGTTAGATGTCAAGTGTGAATTATAATTGAATAATGATATGATATGATATTGAAATGTATGAATGAAATGATATGACATTGAAATGATGATATGAAATGATATGATATTGAAATGAATGAGAAAAATGAGAAATGAAGTAATGTGCCTTGTTGAATGTGAGAAAATGTGAAAGAAAAGGAAGATGAGTATTGGTAATGCATGTGACCTATGTATGAATGAGATGAGCTGGTAATGTGATGTGATCAAGAATGGTGATGATCACTGGAAAAAGTATAAACTAAAGTGATGTTATATACATGTAACCTATATCATTACTTGTCTAATTGTGTTGAGATTGATTGGATATGCATGAGAGGTTCTGAGTAGAGCTAGGTCTTGACCCGAGCATAGCTAGGTCATGTGTTTGAGATGATGGTTGACCTAAGCAAGCTAGGTCATGTGATTGAAATTCAAATTGGACCCGAGCAGAGATGGGTCGAGAAACTAATAGTGTGATAGCTGAACTTAGTAATTGCAATGATGTGTGAGTGGGATATGAAGCCAATAGTCATGTACAAATAGGGAATGTGATTTTTAATAGTGAAATGATGTGTAAGAGGGATGTGAATCACAATATTGTATTTGTGTATATTGAATCCCAATATTGTATTTGTGTATTTGTATATAAATATTTTTTATATGTATCACTAAACTTTGAAGCTTAGCGCGATTATGTGAATAGCACAGGTAAGTAGATTGCTAATCTGAGAGTCAGATATTTGTGCCACGTGAAGACTGAGGGTGTGCCAGAGACCAACTAGAAGGTGGTGCATGCATGTACATTTTGTTATTTTGTAGTTTGACCATATGTATATGTATATAAGTAAATTTTTAGAAAGACAATGTATAAATGTATATATGTAATTAAATGAAAAATGTTCTTATGTTCTTATATATATATGTATTTGTATAAATACGATAATGAAAGGTTTGAAAGGATTTGTAACGTAGCATTCTTATGTCTTATATGCATATTATACATATATGGGGTATGTGTATAGTATGTATATAAGGTATGGGGGTGTTACACCTAATCATATTAGAGGGGATTTCAATTTCCATTTCAAGATTTAGAGAGGATTTCATTGCATTTTGTTCAACTTTCTCACGTCCTTCGCTCCAAATTTTAGGTATGTCGCTAAATTTTGCAATTTTTGTCTTGTTTTCTTGCAATTACTTTGAGATTTCTTGCAGATCTAAGGAATTTCTAGGGATTTTGAGTTTTGGCCCTAGTTTTATGGATGTGTTGTGATTTACTCATTATGCTTTTGAGGATTCTATGGCAAGAATTGAGTTGAACATGTTTGCACACTGTTTATTGATTGTTTATGCATAATGAGTTGAAATTTCTTTGTTTTAATGTGTTGGGCTATGAATATATAGAATTAGAGTGATGCATGTTATGGAGACATTGTTTATTGTGTGGATTTAAACAATTGCTCTTATTGAGAATTGGTTAATTCTCTTATTGGTTTAGTTTCATTTTTTTTTGTTTGAATGCATTTCTATTCTTGGTTTAATTATGTTGGTGTACTTAGTATTATTTTCTTGGACTATTTGGTGTGCACTACTATTATAATGCCGATGTTCCAGTTCCTATCCAATGTTTGTGTTATGGCATTATTTTTGTTTTTGAGGATGTTCTTGTTTATTTTGCAGATAATAGGTCCTCGCAAATAAGTGCCATCTAGATTACCAACCAAACGGGCTAGAGGTGAAGGAAGCTCAAGCCAACCCGCTATGCACCCGACTTCTAAATTCAGGGAAGGCCACAAGTGCCTTCAATTCTCAAGGTATGAACTATTAGGAAACAAGGGTTGGTCGCCACCTAGGGTTTTGAATTGGGGTGCCATTGAACAAGACAATATCATGGTTGAGATTTGGAATTTAATAAACCAACCGAGTTGGCAACAACTCTTCTCCATCAATGAGCCTTCATACAGAGAGTTAACCCTAGAGTTCTACTGCACTTTCCAGTTTGATAAAAATATGATCTCCATTATTAAGCTGACGATGAAGTTCTGGTTGGGAGGTCAATGATTCCACTTGAGCATCGATGACCTTAGTGTGCATTTAGGTTTATTTACTGCTAAGGATGTGTAGACGGTTGAGTACCTTAACTCTGAGGTGGACTTTGAGGAGTACGATGTTATTCCTCCTCAGGTTTGGAGTACATTTGCACCCAATTCAGATAAATATCAGCCTAATGTGTCCAAGGCATCCAATTTTGACTCTTATCCTTGCCAGGTGGTGCATAATATTTTGGTTCACACTCTTACAGCTCGTCAAAGTAGTATGGAGGTAGTTAGCTTGCGGGATTTATTCTTCTTGAATTGCATGGTTCAGAATATTCGATGCAATGTAGCTAATGCCATCACACATTTCTTCTACGAGCAGTCCAAGAAAGGAGTACCAGGTAATTTACATGGTGGCATGCATGTCACAAGATTGGCTCATAGCTTAGGTGTGTTGGATGGGTACCTACCGATGATGGTGGATGGGTTCACCAAGCTTTTGGGTATGGACACCTTAAAGAGATTAGACCGGGAGAAGGTAGTGGGCCTACAAACACCACCTACAGATTTTGAGCCAGTTCTTCCTACTCATTTTGAGCCAGTTCCTCTTGCTCCCACTTTCGACATACCTCCTCCTCCATCGACAGATGTCCCTGGCTCGTCCACCACTGTTGGACCTTCTTCTTCGACTGGCCTATCTTTTACCCTAACTCCTACCTTTCGAGATTGGCGCCATTTGGTTGATGTTGAGTGGGATGATGATAAGAAACCCACTAATTTTTAGAGACAAATATGTAGGATTGAAGGAAAAATAGGAAACATCAAGCTGAACCATAATAAATTATTAACTCAGCAGGACCATATCCAGCGTTCCATGGAGCAATACTACTCATCCTTCCAAGCGCAACTGGATCATGAGATACTGAGAAAGCAATGGCTCGAGCAGTCCATGCTCGAGTTTTGGAGGTCTCAAGGGTTTAGCCCTTCGCAGCCACCACCTCCAATGTACAAACCCCAGTACCCCATGTTGATTTTTCGGATGACACTGCTAGTGATGATGCTAGTGCCAACGGTGATGATACCGGTGTTGGTGATGATTCCAGTGCTGAACCCATGACTAACTAACTCACTTTTTCTTTACTTCATTATTTTCTTTTTATTTTATTATTTTTATTTTCTTTGATTTTTGTTTTTTTGTAATATCCCAAATAATATCTCAAAATTTTAAAATAAATATTAATTATTGAAAAGTAAATAACGGATTTAAAAGTGTATATATATATAATTAAGTTAAAATAAAAGAGGAAGGAAGGATGTGTATATGATGTATATGTGCTGATATATACAATATATACATAAAGTGACCTATAGCAGAGGCAGAGATTATAGGCAGTTGAATAAAGTGACCATCAAGAACAAGTATCCTTTGCCTAGGATAGATGATCTCTTTGATCAGTTGAAGGGAGTAGCAGTTTTTTCTAAGATTGATATGAGATTAGGATACCATCAATTGAGAGTCAGAGATGAAGATGTACTTAAGACAGCTTTCCGCATGAGGTATAGGCATTATGAGTTCTTGGTGATGCCTCTTGGGTTGACGAATGCACCAGCAGCTTTCATGGATTTGATGAACAGGGTGTTCAAACCCTATCTAGATCAATTTGTGGTGGTCTTTATTGATGATATTTTGGTGTATTCACATAATGAGGAGGATCATGACAAGCATTGGTGGATTGTATTGCAAACATTGAGAGAGAAGCAGTTGTATGCTAAGCTTTCTAAATGAGAGTTTTGGTTTGATCGAGTGACTTTTCCTGGTCATGTGGTTTCAGCACAAGGTATTAGAGTTGATCCGAGTAAAGTTGAGGCTATTTTGAATTGGAGTCCACCGAAGACTGTGACAGAAGTTAGAAGTTCTTTGGGTTTGGCAGGCTATTATCGATGGTTTGTGAAAGGTTTTTCTATGATAGCTACTCCACTCACCAGATTACTTCGGAAGGGAGTTAGATTCATGTGGACAGATCAGTGTCAGGTGAGTTTTGAGCAGCTAAAGGAGATGTTGACTAAGGCTCCTGTCCTTACTCTGCCTGTGGAAGGTAAACCATATGTGA
This sequence comes from Garcia nutans, assembly GCA_947685225.1. Taxonomy (NCBI): domain Eukaryota; kingdom Viridiplantae; phylum Streptophyta; class Magnoliopsida; order Malpighiales; family Euphorbiaceae; genus Garcia; species Garcia nutans. The sequence goes on from CANTUV010000002.1 coordinate 37,892,307, forward strand.
TATATAGTGATGCTTCACATAATGGTTTAGGTTGTGTATTGATGCAGGAGGGTAGAGTCATTGCTTATGCCTCTCGATAGTTGAAGCCGCATGAGCTAATTTATCTTACGCATGATTTGGAGTTAGCAGCTATAGATTTTGCTTTGATGATTTGGCGAAATTACTTGTATGGGGAGAAGTGTTTCATCTATACAGATCACAAGAGTTTGAAATATCTGGGTGTTCAGAAAGAGTTGAATCTTAAGTGAAGACGGTGGTTAGAGTTGATTAAAGACTATGACTGTTTAATTAACTATAATCCTGGTAAGGCAAATGTTGTTGTTAGCGCCTTGAGTCGGAAGTCTTTGGCAGGTTTGACTGCTTATTCGATCTTGTTGCTTGTTGAGTTGAGAGTATTGCATGCTAGATTCGAGTCTTGTGATGATCGTGCATTGATGGCTCAGTTGCAATCGAGACCAGTGTTATTGGATCAGATTAGGGAGACTCAGTTGGTAAATGAGAAAAACCAGAAAGCTGTATTGGATTGCCAAAAAGGAGAGAGTCGAGACTTTTATGTGAGAAGTGATGGCAGTTTTTGGTTTAGAGATAAGTTGTGTGTTCCTGATGATGCAAGACTAAAAAAGATAATTTTGGAGGAAGCACATCAGTATGCTTATGCAATGCACCCTGGGAGTACCAAGATGTATTAGGATTTGAAACAATTTTATTGGTGGTAAGGTATGAAGAGGGATATAGCAAAGTTTGTATCTAGATGTCTCACTTAGCGGAGAGTGAAGGCTGAACACCAAGTTCCTTCAGGATTACTTCAGCCATTATCAGAGCCAGAGTGAAAATGGGAGCGAGTGACGATGGATTTTGTGCTTGGTTTACCTTTGACTCAGAGGAAGCATGATGCAATTTGGGTGATTGCTAATCAGATGACGAAGACAACTCATTTTCTTCCAATTTGAATGGATTATTCTCTTGAGAGGTTGGTTGAACTATATATCAGTGAGATAGTGAGGCTACATGGAGTCCCAACTTCTTTGGTGTCGGATGAGATCCCCGGTTTACTTTGAGGTTTTGGAAGAACTTGCAGGATGTTTTGGGTTCTCAGTTGCATTTTAGCACTACTTTCTATCCTCAGACAGATGGGCAGTCAGAGAGAGTGATACGGATTTTAGAGGACATGTTTAGAAGTTGTATTATTGATTTTTCTAGGAGCTGGGACAAATTTTTACCACTGATTGAGTTTGCTTATAACAACAGTCATCAATCTAGTATTAGAATAGCACCTTGTGAGGCATTATATGGTAGAAGATGCAGAATGCCTCAATGTTGGGATGAGGTTGGAGAAGGTAGGTTGGTTGGTCCCGATTTGATTAAGGAAACAGAAGAGAAAGTGAAGTTAATTTGGGATCGTTTGAAAGCAGCTTCAGACCAACAGAAATCCTATTCAGATTTGAAGAGAAGAGACATAGAGTTCAGTGTTGGAGATAAAGTGTGTTTTGAGGGTGTTTCCTTGGAAGAAAATTTTGAGATTTGGCCGCAAAAGGAAAGTTAAGTCCTTGTTTCATAGGACCTTATGAGGTAATGGAGAGAGTTGGACTAGTGCTTATACACTAGTGTTGATGCCTGAATTAGATCAAATTCACAATGTCTTCCATGTCTCTATGCTTCGGAGGTATAAGTCAGATCCATCTCATATTCTGTCAGTGGAATCTATTGAGGTGAGACCAGATCTGACTTATAAGGAAGTGCCAGTGGCTATTTTGGCACATGAAGTGAAGGAGTTGAGAAATAAGAAAGTGCCACTTGTGAAAGTTCTTTAGAAGAATCATGCTACTGAAGAGGCGACATGTGAGAGTGAGCAGTTAATGTGAGATCAGTATCCCCAGTTGTTCCAGACTTGAGAGCACGTAATTTCGAGGATGAAATTTATTTGTAAGGGGGAGAATTGTAATATCCCAAATAATATCCCAAAATTTTAAAATAAATATTAATTGCTGAAAAGTAAATAAAGAATTTAAAAGTGTATATATATATAATTAAGTGAAAAGAAAAGAGGAAGGAAGGATGTGTATATGATGTATATATGTTGATATATACAATATATACAAGTCAACATTTAAATATGGTCAGATGTTATTTAGTTATTTAATAAGATATTAATATTAATGATAGTGGAAGATGATATATTTGAGACCAATTATTATAATAATATATTGCTTGGTGGAGATTAAAAAAAGGAATTGTGTGGTTATAGGGGTTTAGTTGGTAAAAAGAGGTGTTGACTATTTTCTTCATCTTCTTCTTCTTCCATTGAGCCGGCCATCATATTCATCAAGGGAAAGAGATTTTGCTTCTTGCTAACTCAAGAAATTGAAGTATTTCAAGTTTTCAAATTGGAGTTTTAATGATTTTCTCCATATTTGGTAAGTTTCCAACTTGTCTCTTTGATTTCCTTTGGAAGTTTGTATGTGTGAATTGGATGTTTGGTGTGGTATGGGGCTATGGTTGATTTTGGTATGTTTGAAGTTCTTTTGTCTAGTTTACTATGAATTGGGGTTGGATTGAAGAAAAGGTTAAGTTTTGTGAAGAGAATAAGAGTTGTGGATTGTGTAAGTTTTGAGTTTTGAAATATGGTTATGATTGTGTAGTGTTGATTGTGTTTGAGTTATTTTGATGTTTACATAAGTATCATGTGGTATTATAGTGGATTGGTTGAGTTTTTATGGAGTTCGAAAGGTTAATGAAAGATGATTTTTGGATGTGGCATTTTTGTGTCGATTTTAGGTTTTTGGCCTGACATGCCCGGTGGCACAGCCATGTCTTTGGGCATGTTGATGGTTCTGTTTTCAGTGTTGGTGACACGAGCAGTGACACGCCCATGTCACTGAGCGTGTCATAGCTGCTATGTTGTTGTAGCATTGACAAGTGAAGTGACACGTCCATGTCACTGAGTGTGTCATAGCTACTGTATTGGAGGAGAATTGACCCGACCAGTGACACGCCCATGTCGCTGAGCGTGTCATAGCTATTGTGTTGTTGGAGTATTTACACGTGTAGTGACATGTCCATGTTACTGAGCATGTCAAAGCTTCTGTGTTATGGGTTTAGGGCACGGTCATGGACACGCCCGTATTGTTGAGTGTGCCATGTTTAGAGTTTGCCCTAGATGGGTCTTTTCCTTATTTTTCTTTGTGGATCACTTAGTGATTGTGTATAATCACATTTGGTTTAGGCTTTGAAGAGAGTTGAGCTACCCCAATTCAAGTGTTGAGCGATATCTTGGAAGAGGAGGTTGGAAGTGGTGTTTGTTGCTCTTAGAGGTATGTACAAACTTTGAATAATTGTTCATACTTACATAGTATTGGGACTTAACACATTTGGTCAGAAAAATATGTTGAGTTACTACATTGTTGATGTATGGGTAATAATGCTATGAATTGCATAATGTAAACTATGTGAAATATATGATGATGATTCAAAAGGTATGGATAATGCAATTTATTATGTATACACAAATGATGGTATATAAAGCCATTGGTGATGGCTAAACTAATATAAATGAGATATTTGAGGCATTGTGCCTAGTTGATCTTGAGAAAATGAGAAAGGATTTGATAATGGAATTATGAAAGAATTGGGTTCCTAGTATGTTATTCAATTTTCATATTTTTGTGTTTGGTGGCATGCCTATAAAGTAACAATCCCTTGAAGCTGGGTTGGGCTTGGTCCTTGAAGCCTAGTTGGGTGTTACATGATGTAGCAAACCCTTGAAGCTAGGTTGGGCCTAGTCCTTGAAGCCTAGTTGGGATGTTACATATGAGGTAATCCTCATTATGATAATGATTCGCCTTTGGGCTAGACAAATGTTGTTGTATTAGACCAAAGCAATAACTCTGGAATTTGAATGGCATATTAGATCCTTTTGGACCTGTGCTTGTCTTTGCTTTTATGTGAATTATGAATTGTGGATCAATTGAGCAATTTATGTGATATAATGATATGATGTTGTGAGATATAATATCCTTTGGTGTTATGCATTAGCATTGCATTTGATCTATATTGTTATCAAAGTTTGTCCGCTAAGCTTTTAGTTTAGCGCGATTGTGGTTCATCGCACAGGTGATAGGGTTTATCCAGTTGAGCCGAAGAGTTCAGCTAGACCGAGTTGAGTTTAGGCTTGAGATTGTGAGTGCAGCGTTGATTGTAGACATCAAGATCAGAGACAAACTGCCAACATGTATATATTTCATATTTTGTACATATTGATTTCATGTATTTATGTATATTCCGCAATCTATTAAAAAAATATTTTGGATAAACCTTTGGTAATGAAGTATATATATGTGTTTTAATAAGTATTGTTTCATTTACTATTTATATGATGTCAATTGAATGTTTTAAGATTATATAGATTTTTTAATTGAAGATTTATTTTCTTTTAAAAAGGTTGTGACATTCTTGTATCCTCTATACATATATTACATATGTTGGGTGCATGTAGTGTACGCATATTGGGTACAAGGGTGTTACATTTCTTTTGGATGATTGTACATTTAATTTTGTATCTTTGTCACTCCTTTATTATTATTATTATTATTATTATTATTATTATTATTATTATTATTATTATTATTATTATTATTATTATCTTTGAACCTTCATAATGTTGCATGTCCATTTTTGTCTTGTAGCTTCGACTTTGCAATGCTTTTGGAACCATATTCATATATATTGATTCATGGACATTGTAGACCATTAATTTTTTACCAATTCTGTTCCAAATATTTTAAAACAGTCCCAAATAATTTTTATAGTATTTTAATATTTATTATTTATTTTAATTATATTTAATAATATTTATTATTTGTTTTTTAAAATATACTATTTATTATAATAAAATAATATTTATTATTTATTATTTATTTTAATAATAATATTTTTAATAGTAAAAATAAAAAATAAAAAAATATAAAATATAAAATATAAACATAAAAATGATAAAAATTAAAAAATTAAAAAATCGAACGGTTGAATCGATGCGCCCCACGCGGTTGCTGCCAATTGGCCGGCTGCAGGCCAATTCACCACAGGCATTGCTTGCGGTGAATTGGGGCTCACCTAGGCGCCTCGCAGCCCGCAAGCCCATGCGCGCGCACTGCCGATTTTTTCAAAACCTTCTTTTACTCGGTTTTAAAGTTTTATTTTCTAAACAATTTTATTTTCTGAAAAAATTTTATTTTCTTAGGCAATTAGTATTAGGTTTTTTATTTTTCTTATAAATACTACATTAAAAGAATGATAGAAGGGGCTTGGACCTTGGGACCTTTTTTGGAGGCAGATTATTAAAGTGATTTTTCGGCAGAAGCTAGGAACCCAAAAACCATAACAATTTTAGCAAGAAGACTAAGGCAGCAAGCAAGAAAACAGTGATTGTCTTGGTGTTAGCTCATCCCAAATTTTTATTCAACAATTTTGATGGAGCCTTCAAACTTAGGTATTTATATCTAATTTTATTTATCAAAAATCATCTTCATCCATTACTCATTTATCAATTAAGATTGATAAATTATAACTTTCAAAACTCATATAATAAATAATTATAAACATCAACGGACAAAGTTTTTTTTATTTCTTTTAAGGACATAGTAGCCATCACTTAGATTTTCTAAAAGAAAAATATTATTTTCTAAAAACCACAGTAGGTATTTTTTTATTTATTCCAAAACTTTTTAACTCTATTTTTATAAAAAATTAAAACCATAAACCACTTAAAATTTTAAAACCCTAATTAAATCAATTTTTCAAAAACTTCACAGTAGCCTCTTCTTTCAAAAATAAATATGATAGTGTTAGTTTTCTTAGAAATCCAAACCTTAATCTATTTTAAAACCCTAATCAATTTTCCAAAATCATCACAGTAGCTTATTCTTTTCAAATATTTAAGTTTTAATCTTATTTTCATAAGTTTGTATCTTATTTACACAAAACACTAATCAATTTTCCAAAATTGTCACAGTAGCATAATTCTTCTAAAAAATATAAACCTAACAATAATATTAGTTCTTTAAGATTCTAAAACTCTAGCTTTTAGATATAAATTCCAAAACCCTAAATGTTATTTTAGAAACCCTAAGTTGATACATAAACCTAAATTTGCATCTTTATTTGTTTCATTACTAAGTATTTATTATATATTTTGATTAATAATTATTTCTATTTTCGATTTATGTCTTCAATAAAAGACTTTTTTATGATGAATGGTTGGTTGGTTATTTTTATTGATTTGCTTTGATTTCAAAACATTGTAAGAGGTATGTTTTCATATTTTGGGTACCTCATATATTAAACATCATGTAATTTGATTTATGTTCTAGTTTTGGGATTAATATAAGGGACACGTTTCTACCTTTTGGTGGGTGTCCTATTTAGTTTTAGATATTAGACGATGTAAGGACATATTTCCATTCTTAGATTGTGTCCATTTATTTGTTTTGTTTGGACCTTGCCATGATTTTTAATAAAGTATTTATTTTAATTATTGCATGTAGTATGGATAATATTGTATTAATTAAGAATTTTATAATATTGAGATCTGAAAAGGAGGCCGGTTCCAATGAACCAAGCACTGTGGGGGTGCTGGGCTATTTCTTACATTCCCCATATGTACCCAACTTTTTGAACCCATTAGGGGGTTGGAGATTCCTTAGGAATCAGGTCATCTACCCCTTTCTTTTTTCTGGCCCATCCTGATGGCTACTCTATTTTCTCCGAGCTTAGGCCCGTGTTCTCTAAGGCCCTGAGCCTAAACAGTGTCGAAGTTGCAAGAACCATTCCACCGGGAGTGGAGGCAAAAATCCCTGCTCACAATGGCAACTCCACTGGGGATAAGAGAAGTTGATTCTATTAGTCTTTTTTATTATTATATTCTTTCTTATTATGATATTATCCATTGTATCATTTAGTTTGCATTGTGTGCGTGAGTTAGGATGCCCGTGTTACCCGTGTTACCCGTGTCGTGTCATATAAGGGATACCATACTTTCACTCAAGGTATGAAGATCGAGCATGGCATAACCACTCATAGCCTTGTACCATATGGTATATACTTGCTATGGGAACCTAAGCCTTTAAAACCAAAGACTAAAGCTCATGTAATTGGCCTAGTTACTTTCCTTAGATTTTTACCCCAAATGCTTGTTGTTTGGATATGGTCAATTTATCTTAGTTTAAATCATGGCTTATTTGGTTTGTTCTTTTTCTAATATGACCTAATTACATTGTGAGCTCAAATAATTTTCTTTCGAAAGACCAAAACTATTTTTGAAATTTTCAAGAAGGTCTTTGGACATTAAAACCTTTCAAGCATGGGTCAAAAATCTTTTTACACATTATTTTTCACTTCATATAAAAATACAACCTTTTTTTTACAAAGAGCTTACAAATTATTTAGGTCAATTATGAAAATACCTAAACTCAATTGTGAGCCTAGTTTATACTAAGAATTATTAATTATGGGCTTGTTTTTGGCATGAATCATTAGTTACTTTTTCAAGCGAGAAATCTATTTATAATAAACCTCTTAATTTAGTTTTAATCCAATATAGCATAAAAGCTGCTTTAGTTGGTTGAATGGATTAAAACCTAATTAATAGGAATTATCGTGAACTGATTTCCATGTTTGAAAATATAACTATTGGTTGGACTGTCCGAATGAACTTTTCGATAACAAAATATCCCATGTTTGTATTTTGATTGACCATATACCTAGAAAAAGAGACTCGCCATTCGTGTGTGGAAGTTATAAGGTTGGAAGGAATGTCTTAATTATCTTTGTTTGTTAGTTATCTATGCATACATCCATACATGCATTTGCATCACATATCATTAATCCTTTCCTTGCTCACAACCCTAGATTATAGCAGTTCAAAAGCCTATGACAATCTGACCTACGTTAGAGACGAAGAATCCAGCAGCAACTCAATTACTTTCTCACCAAAAGCAATGGAGCCTGAACAAATTCAAAGAATGGTGGACGACACCCTTAATGCCAAAATGAAAGAACTAAAGGAGACCTTGGCTAAGACCATAAATAACCAATTGGCTACAATTTTAGGGAACATTGTTGAAGCATCTACTAGCGCCAAGAAGCTAAAGGACAAAGGGAAGGCTAAGGTTGGTGAAGTGGTTTTTGATTATGACAAGGTAGTCATCGATGATGATGATGATTTGGCTTAATACTTCCAAGATCCTCAAGACAAGAAGAAGGAGTCGAAGGTTGTTCAAAGATTGGCTGTGAAGAAAACTAAAACTTTAGATGTTGAAAAATTGATTGCTGACCTAGAAAAGAAGTTGAAAATCAAAGAGATGTCTGAAGTTGACAAATTGTTTAAGCTAGATGAATAAGTTCCATACAAGTTCAAGATGCCATCTTTTACAAAGTTTGATAGAACCAAAAAATTTCAATGCCATGTGAAGCAATATATCACTGCTATGCAGTCTGCCTGAGCTACTAAGGCTCAAACCCTGAGGTGCTTCATGCTTTTATTGGATCCCATTATCCAAAATTGGTTCAATACCTTAGATGATGGGACACAAAAGAGTTAGGATTTGCTATACAAGGCCTTCATCCAACAATATAGATACAATACTGAATTGGAAGTTACTCTAATGGAGGTGGAGTCCATTAGACAAAGGCCAAATGAGAACTTCATAGACTATGTGAAGAGGTGGAGGAATAAGGCTACATTGCTCAAGAGAAGGCCTGATGAAACTGATCAAATTAGAATGATTATGAGAGGGGTGTTGCCTAGCCTTCATGAAAGGATGTCCCATGCACTTATTTGGGATTTCAAGGACCTTTTGTAAGCTGGTCTACAAATTGAAGAGTGGGAAAGAGAGAAGAATTGCTTTTCAGTGAGAAGGAACAAAAAGGGAAACTACTAGTCTAGTAACCAAGGCACACAAAAATTAGTTGATGTTAATGCTACTGGCCAAGGAGGAAGAAGGCAGTTTTTAGAATTGGGTAAGGCACTCTCTTGGGTCCTCAATAAGCTAAAAAAGAAGGGATTATTACAACCCTTAAATCCTCGTCGTTTACCTAACCCTTTCCCACCTAATTTTGACACTAAGGCATTTTGCCAATTTCATCAAATGCAAGGGCACGACATGGATAAATGCTTGAGGTTGAGGCATGAAATATAGAATTTGATTGATAATGGGAAGCTACTGGAGCCCAACAAGCCAAACACCAAAGACAATCCACTTCCAAGGTTCAATAGAGTACCACCATCGGCGACCTTCATGATTGGGGGAGGTTTGCATGAAAGTTTTGTCACGTCTTCTTTCCAAGATGTGGATGGAGAAGCAAGCAATGTAGAAGTGGTGTTTAGCAAAATTGAACAAGCTGTGGTTGGAAAAGAAGTAGCAATCTATGTTATGAACAAAATTTGGGATTTAAGCGATGGTGATGATGATCTTGAACCCAAGAAGGAGGAATGGACCTGGTCTAAGCCTGAAAAAGATGAAATGATGAACATTAGGTCTAGTAAACCTTATGCAAGGCCACCTGTAATATCCTCATATATGCCCTAGAAGTTTGATTATGTTGTTGTTAGTGTTGTTGTTGTTATATATTGGATTGAATATATGTGTTAAATTGTAAGAGAAAAGAGATGGGAAGAGAATGTATATGTATATGTGGTTTGGAGAAGAAATTTAGGGTTTAGAGACAAGTTTATATGTTGTGTATATGATAATATATATAACATATAAATTGGTCAAAGGGAGAGTCTGTAATATCCCTAAGTGAGCCTAGAAGTTATGATAATATTGTTATTATTGAATTGAATGTGTGATTGATAAGTGGTAATTATGTATGGTTTATGTGAATGATAAAAGAAATGGAGAGATAATGTATATGTGTGTAGTTGGAGAATGCATTGTGTAGAGAGAAGTGTATATGTAGTGTATATGGTGATATATATAAAATATATGTTGGTCAAAATGGAAAGTCAAGGGAAGAGGATATTTTATTTGTGAGATGTGAAATTACCAATATGGGTATATATGAGACAAAAGCTTAGTTAAGTGGATGAGGGTATTATGGTAATTTTCTCTTGGATGGCTATTTAATGCATATTGACTTTGTGTTTTCTTCATCATTTCTTCTTCTTCTTCTTTGTGTTGGCCGGCTCATCATAGACAAGGGAAAACAAAAGAACAAATGAGGGTTTTGTTATTTCCAAGCTCAAAGTGAAGAAAGCTTTCAAATTTAGAAGTTGGAGTTTCAAGGAATTTCACTATTTGGTAAGTTTCTCTTGTTTGATCTTGTTATTTTTGGAAGTTATACTTGAGTTGAGTTGTGATTTGATGATGAGATGATTATAGTTGTTTATGGTGTGAATTTAAGTGTTGATATTGCTTGTTAGATAAGAAGCTAGGTCGGTGTTGGTGATGGAAGAGTAAGAGTTGTGTTTAGTGAAAATTTTTCTGTTTTACAATTAGTAAAGGCTGTGACTTGTATGATTTTTAATTAATTATAGAAAAATTTTCTTGAAGTGAATTTTTGATATGTTGTGCCTCTATGAGTCTTGAATGACTGAAAAATATGTTGATTCGATTTTGGAATGGTTATGAGTTTAGAAAGATTATTTTTATTAGACCTGTTCCAGCAGGTACCTTAACTGAGACAGCTATATTTCGTGATTTTTAATAAAATGTAGAAAAATCATATCCAATTGAATTTTGGATATGTTGTTGCTTAGTGAGTCTAGTATTTGAGAAAAATAATTTGGAACCACGTTGATTGAATTTGATTTATGGAATTCACAAAGTTCAGAACTGCTGCCAGGATGCAGGGCAATTGGGGCAGTCTGGTTAGGTGAACTATTTGACCAAGATTTTGTGTTCAGTTTGATCTGAAATTTTAAAGGAATGATTTTAAGATACAAAACTAAATTCTGTAAAAATTTTAGAATTTTTAGTCAAGTAGATTATTTTATACAATTTTTCAAAATAAGGATAAAATGGAGTCTAAAACCAGAATGTACTATTCATATGGTCATTTTGCTAATATTCCTTTTGGATTAGGGTTTGAAGAAGGTGATTTGCCCTAATTTGAGAAGTGAGAAATCTTATGAAGAAAGGATTGCTTAGAGTTGTGTGAGTGTTCATAAGGTAAGTACCAATACATATGATTGTATTTATTTACATGATTTGAGACTTAATACATTTGTTTGCAAATGTGTTAAGTGGTTTACTATAATGTTAATATAATTGGATTAAGGTGATGATTGAATGATGTGAAGGATGTGAAGATCATTAAAAAGGTAAGCATGAACTCTATTTGATTGTATATCCTTATATGTCTTTGAATTTTAACACATTTGGATGAATGTGTTAAATACTCTATTATATTGTGGATGTAAATGAATAATGTAAATTGCTATATATATATATATAGAGTGGATAAAATATGAAATGGGAAAGGTAGGAAGAAATGAGGATCATTCTTAAGGTATGTGCAATTTGTTATGATAAATGCTCTAATAATGAATGGTGTTAGTGTGTTTTAAGAAATGATGAAAGGTTATGTTATATGCATTGTAAATGACAATATGTTATATGAATAATATATTTTGAAATGTTATATCAATGATGTTATATGTATCATATGGATTGAGATATGATATGTTGTGAAACCATTGTAATTGGCCATGATGATTCAAATGTGAGATGAAGCCATTGTGATTGGCTATGATGATCCAATTGAAAGAAATAAGGCATGTTTGCCTAGATGATAATGAGCATTGAGATTGAAATTGATAATGAAACAATAAGTGAAATATGTGTTTAATGTGTTATTCAGTCTTCAGAGTTCTGGGTTTGGAGGCATGCCTATAAAATGAAAAAGGTAACAGTCTTGCCGGGTTGAGGATCTCTTCAAATTGAGTTGAATTGAGGTCCAAGAGACTGGGTCTGTTACACCATGAGAATTGTGAATATGAAATATATGATTGGTAACAGTCTTGCCGGGTTGAGGATCTCCTCATGATGAGTTGATGGTCCAAGAGACTGGGTCTGTTACACTATCCATGGATAGAAATATTGATATATGATGCCTACGGGCTTGATGATTATGATTATAGACCAAAGCAGTAACTCTGAACTCTGAATAACATAGTGGTGTCTGTTGGGCCCGAGTCTGTCTTTGTTGTCAATGTGATATACAAATGTTGAAAGAAATGGATAATGAAATCTTTGGTATACTTCATTGGACATGTGGTTGATGATATGTAATATGTGTGTTGAAATATTGATTATGAGCACTAATGGTGAATTGTGAATAAAGAAATGTTATGATTGGTATGATGTATAATGTGTGTATTAGCATTGATTGTGAATTCAATTGATGAATTGTGGTTGATGACAATGATTGTATTAATTGGAAATGTGACTTATGGTTAGTATGATGTATAATGTGTGTATTGAGATGTTGATTGTGAATATTAGTGATGGGTTGGAATTGGTAGAAATGTTATGTATATATGGGTATAAGATATGAAATTAGTTGAAAGATATGAAAGGTGCAAATGAAAAGGGATAAACTTAATAAGAACTAAAAGTATATGGAATTGATATATCTTTATATGTTAGTGTTTCCATGATATATGTTTGTATTTTATATTTGTACTACTAAGCTTTCGAGCTTAGCGCGGATGTATTATCGCGCAGGTAGCTTGGTGGAAGATATGAAGTCTTTTGGTATGCCACGAGAAGAGTAAGATTTTGTCGAGACCAACTAGAGGGTAATGCATACATGTATCCACTTTAAGTATGTTATATTATATGTATAAGTGAAGTTTTGATAAAGACAATGATTTCGTAAGTGTTCTTTATATTGACCTATTATAGTTTAAATTTTGTTACAGGTTTTTTTAAAAGTAAAAAGGAAAAGTGGCATCCTTATACTTTATATACTTACTGTATGTATACTAGGTATATGTATAGTGCTTATATAGGGTATCAGGGTGTTACACCACCACCCAAGGAAATAGAAGCTAATAAAGGAAAGGAAGTTGAAGTTGGGAAAAAAGAAGAAGAAGACGACACTATTCTTAAGCAGTTGAAAAGAACCCAACCAAGTGTCAGTATTTGGAACTTATTGGACACTTCTAAGAAGCACCGTGAAACTATGGCTAAAACCTTGGCTAGCATGCCAATTTCCACCTTTATAACACCAAATGAGCTGGTTAATTTCATAAAAGTTGAAGGAGTAATGAAGTGCGAAGAGGTTCAAAAGAAGAGTGAAGTTGACGTGAGAATGGTATCATTCTTAGATGATGATTTACCAGAAGAGGGGAGAGATCAAATCCACCCTCTCTTTATAAAAGTAAAAGTCAAAGGAAAAAGGACCCCATGTGTGATGGTTGATGATGGGTCCACCATAAATGTTTGCCCACTTAAAATTTTGCAAAAGCTAGCTATGTCAACAAGGGATCTAAGCCCAACCGAGGTAACCATTAGGGCTTATGACAATACCAAGAGGCAAGCCAAAGGGACATTCAAAGCTATTGTAAAAGTTGGTCCAATTGAATCTATGGTCAAATTTGTTATTTTGGACATACCTGTTACTTTTGCTCTACTTTTGACCATTGTTTCATCCTCTTGGTAGAGTTCCTTCCGCCCTTCATCAAAAGATCAAGTTCCCGAATGGAGATGAAACGGTGGTCATCGAGGCCGAAGATAATGAGGTGGTCAATGCTCTAATGATTAAGAGGCCTCTCAATGGTTTCTAAGTAGCTGCAATTTCTAATTATGGAATAGTGGACTCTAAGGTCTTGAACATGATGAAAACATGAGCTACCTTCCTGGTGCTGGTCTTGGAAAGAGTAAGGCCGGTGTGACAAAGCTTCCAGATTTCAAGACTCAAACTTCCAAGAAAGGGTTGGGGTATGAATAAGCTAGCAGAGATGTTCAGTCAAAGAAGAATGAGAAGATGAGCTTCCCACCACTTGAAGAGATCTTTGTCAAAGCTCCAGACATGGGACCACTCCAAGGAAAGCCTGAGCCAATCATGTTCATAGGAAGGTTGATCCTAGGTTTTGAAATTTTTACTGATGTTGCCTAGCTAATGGAACAAGTGAAGAAATAACTCACCCTGCCAGCTGACATGGAGCCCAATCCAGAAGGGGAGAAGGAAGCTATCCTGAAAGCCGAGAAGATTTTAGAAGAGATTGCCGCCTTGGTTGAAGAAAAGTTTAAAGATGTTCTGCTTTATGATTTTGAGAACAATGATTTTGATTTTGATTTTAATTTGTCTGCTTTGTATGAGGAGGATGATGTTTTCTTTTTCCAAAATGAATGTAATAAAGTCTGATTTTACTTACTTGTGTGATGTTTCTCCTAATGGTTGTATGCATTCAAATAGTGGTTACATGATCATCTTCAATATTAACTCTGTCAATACATAATCATTAAATTTGGGAACAACTGAAAATCCTAAAAACATTAGCATAGCATTCGACCTTACTCCTGATGAGAGAGAGAGAGATTTGAAAAAATATTTAAAAATTATAAAGAAGTTTTTGCTTGGTCTTTTGAGGATATGCCTGAAATAGATTGAGACATATTCAAACATTTGATTCCTACTTACACTCACATGAAACTTGTCAAACAAAAGGTTAGGTGGTTAGGACCTGAATGGGCAGAACTGGTTAAAGAAGAGGTCACTAAACAAATACAAGTAAAGTTCCTTAAAGTGATAGATTATCCAGATTGGTTAGCCTACATAGTACTTGTACCAAAGAAAGATGGAAGAATTATGTTATATGTGGACTACAGAGACTTGAACAAAGCTTCCCCTGAAAATGATTTTCCTTTACCCCATATAGATGTCCTTATTGATAGTGCAGCTTCTAGCATGCTACACTCATTTGTAGATGGATTTTTCTGATACAACCAAGTGTTAATGGCCTAAGAAGATAAAGCTAAAACTGCCTTCATTACTACGTGGGGTATATTTTGTTATAGGGTGATGCCGTTTGGGTTAAAGAATGCTGGAGCAACCTACCAAAGGATGGCCACCACCTTGTTTCATGATATGATGCATAAAGAAGTCAAAGTGTATGTTGATGATATGATGGTGAAGTCAGACACAAGGGAGTAGCACTTCCTAAACTTAGAGTTATTCTTCAAGAGAGCAGTGAAGTATAAGCTATGGTTATACCCGAAGAAATGTGTGTTTAGGGTTACATCAAGCAAGTTGTTAGAACATGTGATTGGCCTGAATGGCATTAAGATTGACCCTGACAAGGTTAAGATGATCAGGGATATGCTAACCCCTAAGATAGAAAGAGAAGTTTGGGGGTTTATTGGCATATTGCAGTACATTAGCAGGTTTATAGCCAAGCTCACCACAATCTATGAACTTATCTTCAAATTGCTTAGAAAGAATCAGCCAGTCAAGTTGAATGAAGAGTGTCGAAAGGCTTTTGAGTGTATAAAGGAGTATCTGCTAAATCCACCTATTTTAAAACCACCTAAACCCGGGAAAGCCCTTATTACTATACTTAACCGTAGAAGAAGAATCAATAGGAGCCATGCTAGCCTAAGCAGATGAGTCGGGAGTTGAACATGCAGTCTATTATTTGAGTAGAAAGCTCCTACGTTATGAAATTAAGTATAGTATCATTGAAAAGACCTGTATAGTTCTGGTTTGGTCTTCTAAGAAGTTGCGACATTACTTTCAATCTTATAGTGTGCAAACAATTTCCAGGTTGGATCCGGTGAAGTACTTAAGAGAGACACCCTCTTTGATCAGGAAGTATGGATGATGGTTGATAATATTGGAAGAATTTGAGATTGAGTATGTAACTAGGAAAACAATCAAAGGCAGAACGGTGACAGAATTTCAGGCCTAACAACCATTACCGGATAACGAAGAGGTAGTCTTGGAATTTCCTGATGAACATTTAGAGGCCATAGAAGTACAAGGATGGAAAATATATTTTGATGGAGCAGTGAATAGGAAAGGAGCATGTTTGGGAATCATACTAGAATCACCCAAAGGGGAGTTATCCCTTTAGCCAAGAAGTTGAAGTTTAGGGCAACTAATAATATGGTGGAGTATGAAGCATGTATTTTGATTTGGAAAGGATAAGGTGCAAGTCTTTGGCAATTCATTGCTATTAGTATCCTAAGTAAATGGAGACTGGGAGTTAAAAGAAGAGAAGCTAAAACCATACCACCATTACTTGACCTTGATGAAGAAGAATTTTAAGGAGTGCGGCTTTATACACCTACCAAGTGAAGAAAACTAGATGGCTGATGCCCTAGCCACATTGCCTTCAGTATGGGAAAATCCTATCGACTTATTCCTTAAGCCTCTGATTTTGACCAGTTCATCAACTCCTTGCTATGAATATGAGACAATGATGGAAACTGATACAAACCATGATGCGTGTGTAGATCCTTAATTTTTGACCCATTCAAATCTGATAGTCCAAAATAATTTTTGTGGTATTTTATTTATTTTAATAATATTTTAATTACTAATAATATTTAATAGTTATTTTCAATAAAAATAAAAATAAAAAAAATAAAAAATAGGATGGATCGGCAAGCGACGCGCTGCAGCCCATTTCGCCGTAAAAATTATCTGAGGCTAATTGGGCACTGTCCAATTCGCCGCAGCTGGGCTTGCCCAATTTTACGATGAATTGGCTTGCCCAGCCAGACCACTGTAGCCCGCAACAATTTTTTCCAGTTCAGCCTGTGGGCTCGACAGCCCGTGAGCTGCCGATTTTTTTACCAAACCTTGTTTTACCCGATTTTGTAATTTTTTCTAAATAGATAGTATTTCCTTATTAAAAGAGGATTAGGACTTTATTTTTTCTATAAATACCATATTAAAATACTTTAGAAAGGGATTAGGACTTTGGACTTCTGACTTTGGAGGACGGAACTTGGGACTTTTGAGAGACAGAACACGGGGAAAAATCCTAAAGAAAGAGAGGAGAAAAACCCTAGAAGAACAACAACAATTTTTTTGGAATGAAGAAAAACAACAAACAGAAATATCAAGACAACTAAAGAAGAAGGCAGAGTTCATATTGTCTTCACATTGTTTATCCAGAAATAAATTTTTTGGTGGAATCGACGACGGAGGTTTGATCTTTAATCATAAATTATTCATGTTTACAGTAGCTTTATTTTCTTTAATTAATAAGAACATGCAGTAACTTGATCTTTATTTTAATAACTTTAATTATTCACTTTAATTAATACATTAAACAGTTGGTATTCGTAACTCCACTTGCATTTTTTATAAAAACTTAAAACCATCCAGTAGTTGTTGAGGGTTTGAATCAATTGATAGAATTTAGTTTGTTTACTAACACCTCAAGAACCATAATGTTATTTTATTGAAACCCAAAACCCTAAACTATTTTTATCAAAAAGCTTAAACCGTATCATTATCAAACTCCAAAATCTTGATTATTCTTCCAAAACTTTAATTTATTTCTCCAAATCCAAAATTGTTTTTCAAAGGCAGTAAGTTAAAACCCTAAACCCTTAATAGCCTTAAAACATGTTTTTCAAATCTAAAACCCTAATTACACCTTTCTAAAACCAAAACACCAATCTGTTTGCTTAAAATCCTAGCCAAACCTATTTTTTTAAATCACAGTAGCATTATTTTCATAAAAACATCCGAAACCCTAAATCTTTAAAACATCCAGTAGTATTATTCTTTTAAAAAATAATATTAGTTCCTCAAAATCCCAAAACCCTATTTTCTAAATCCTAAACCCTAAAATCTTAATTTTCAACACCAAAACCTACAACTCTAAAAGCCAATTTCTGAACTTTTTCTGGGGCGTTGCCCCAACCCCGCGCGGGAGCGCCGTATGGGCTCGTCGAAGGGGTCAATATTCATTTGTGTATTATGAGTCCATGTATTTAACTTTCCTTTTTCCAAAGCCCTAATTTAGTAATTGAAATTCTAAAACCCTATTTTAAGATGTGAACCCTAAATTTATATATTTATTGCTCTATTTTAATTTTAGATTTGATTATGTAGTTTATTATATGTTTTGATGGTTGATTTATTTAATTTCAATGCTTGATTTATTTAATTTATCATGGATGCATATTTTCTTTATTACTATGATTATTATTTGTTTGTTTTGGTATTAAAATTGTAAGAGGTATGTTCCACTTTGTGGGTACCTCATTAGTTAAATTTTTTGTAGTTTAAATTATTTTTATATTTTGGGATTAATGTAAAGGACATGTTTTCACCTTTCGGTGGGTGTCCTATTTAGTTTTAGACATGGATGATGTAAGGATATGTTTTCATCCTCGGATGGGTGTCCATTTATTTTTTTTGTTTGGACATTGCTTTGATTTTAATATAATGACGCTTTATTTTTAATTGTTGAAAGTAATATGGATAATATTGTTATACTTAATAATTTTATAATATTAAGACCTGCAAAGAAGGTTGGTTCTAATTCACCGGGCGTTGTGGGGATGCTGGGCCATTTCTCACCTTCCCTACACATACCCAACTTTTTGAACCCATTAGGGAGTTGGGGATTCCTTAGGAATCGAGTCATCCACCCCTTTCTTTTTCCCGATCTGTCCGGGTGGCGACTCCATTTTTTTAGGGCTTAGGCCCGTGTTCTCTAAGGCCCCGAGCCTAAACAGTGCCAAAGTCGCAAGAACCATTCCACCGGGAGTGGGGGCAAAAATCCCCGCTCACAGTGGTGACTCCACTAGGGATAAGAGAAGTTGATTCCGTTAGTCTTTATATTATTATATTCTTTCTTATCATGATATTATCCATTGCATCATATTAGATTGCATCGTTTGCGTGAGTTAGGACGTCCGTGTTACCCGTATTATGTTATGTAAGGGATACCATACTTTCACTCAAGGTATGAAGATCGAGCACGGCATAATCACTCATAGCCTTATACCTTTTGGTATATACCTGCTATGGAACCTAAGCCTTTCAATACAAAGACTAAAGCTCATGTAATTGGCGTAGTTACTTTCCTTAGGTTTTTACACCAAATGCATATTGTTTGACTATGGTTAATTTATCTTAGTTTAAATCACGGCTTATTTTGTTCGTTTTTTTTCTAATATGACCCAAGTACATTTGTAAGCTCAAAATAATTTTTTTTTTCTAAATCCAAAAGACCAAAGCTATTTTCAAAACATTTTAAGGTGGTCTTTGGATATAAAACCTTAAAAAAAATCAAAAATTCTTTTCTCAAGACTCGAATACAAAGTCAAAAATCCATTTATTTTAAAAAAATTTTACAATGGGCTTTAGAAACAAAATTATTTTCATCCAACCTTTAAAAGAGCTTACAAATATTTAGGTCAATTATGAAATACCAAAAATCAATTGTGAGCCTAGTTTATACTAAGAATTATTAATCATAGGCTTGTTTTTGGCATGAATCATTAGTTACATTTTCAAGTGAGAAATCTATTTATAATAAACCTCTTAATTTTGTTTTAATCCAATATATCATAAAAGCTACATTAGTTGGTTGAATGGATTAAAACCTACTTAATTGGAATTATCATGGACTGATTTCCATTTTTGAAAATATAACTATTGGTTGAAATGTCCGAGGAAAATATTCGAAAACAAGATACCCCATGTTGGTATTTTGTTAACCATATACCTAGGAAAAGAGACTCGCCATTAGTGTGTAGAAGTTATAAGGTTGGAAGGAATGTCCTATTTATCCTTGTTTGTTTATTATTTGTGCATACATGCATACATTTGCATCTCATATCATTGATCCTCTTTGGCTCACAGCCCTAGATTATGATAGTTCAAAAGCTTACGACTATTCGACCTACGCCGGAGATGAAGAATCTAACAGCGACTTGATCACTTGCTCACCAAAAGCAACAGAGCCCGAACAAATTCAAAGAATGGTGGATGACGCCCTTAATGCCAAGATGGAAGAAATAAAAGAGGCCTTGGATGAGACCAAAAAGAACCAATTGGCTGCAATTTTAGGAAAACAATGCTGAAGCATCTGCTAGCACTAAGAAGCCAAAGGACAAGGGGAAGGCTAAAGTTGGCAAAGTGGTTTTTGATGATGATAAGGTGATCATTGATGATGATGATGACTGGGCTTAATACTTCCAATATCCTCAAGAAAAAAAGAAGAAGCCAAAGATTGTTGAGAAGGCAACTTTTGAAAAGACTAAAAATTCTGATATTGAGAAGAAGATTGCTGACCTAAAAAATAAATTTGAAAAGAAGCTAAAAACCAAAGAGTTGTCCGAGATTGACAAACTATTTGAACAAGATGAGGAGGTCCCTTATAAGTTCAAGATGCCTTCCTTCGCTAGGTACAATGGTACTGAAAATACTCAACTCCATATGAAGCAGTACATCACTGCTATACAGTTTGCCCGAGCTACTAAAGCTCAAACTCTGAGGTATTTTATGCTCTCATTAGACCCTATTGTCCGAAATTGGTTCAAAAATGTCGTGCAATGTACTAAAAAAGATTGGGACATGTTGTACAAGGCTTTAATTCAGCAATATGGGTACAATGTCATGCTTGAAGTTACCTTAATGAAAGTTGAGTCCATTAGACAAAGGACAAATGAGAATTTTATGGACTATGTGAAAAGATAGAGGAATAAGGCTACTTTGTTCAAGAAGAGGCCCGATGAATATGATCAAATAAGGATGATTGTTAGAGGCGTCCTGCCTAGTCTTCGTGAAAGGATGTCTCATACACTCATCCATGATTTCAAAGATCTTCTCCAAGCTGGTATGCAAATTGAAGAATGGGAAAGGGAGAAGAACCGCTTCTCGGCAAGAAGGAATGAGAAAGGGAATTACCAGTCGGGTAATCAAAGCGCACAAAAAAAAGTTGATGTTAATACAACTAGTCAAGTAAATAAAAGGCAGTTTTTAGATCCGGGGAAGCCTTTGTCTTGGGTCTTCAACAAGCTACAAAAGAAGGGACTATTAGAGCCATTGGCCCCTCGACCACATAAGGTGAGGGAATTGCTCTATAGCATTGAGTTATATATGCTTACTTAGAGAGGGCTCCTGCATAATTACCTTTGTCTAGGTCCTAGTCAGTCTTAGAACATGCTTTGACAAACTTTCAAGGCGAAATTGAACTTTGCTTATTTAAGGGAGAAATGATCTAGGCATTTTTTGGTTAGCCAACAACTAGTATCCACCCAATTAAATATCAATCCCTAGTTGTCCCTCTGAGCCTTCATAAAATTTTAGCTTTCTTTTCATTGGCTTACAAACCCCAACAACCTACCCTGAGCTATTGTGAAACTTTTGACAAGTCTTATGATCACTAAGGTGAAGAGGCAAGAAGATCAAAGTATGAAATGCATAGCCAAGATCATAAGGATAGTTGATGTTCTCAATACCATAAGGGTAGTTGAAGTTCACCTAATATCTCCAATCTATCAAGATAACATTAGAGTAACAAATGAATTATCCCTATTACAGGAGATTTATGTCACTCCACTCATCCATTATTAGAAACTAAAGATGGTACAAACAAGACAACTCTTTGAGAGCTAAAAAAAGAGAAGAAAAAAAAGAAGAAAAAAAATGAAAAAAAAGGACAAAAAGGACAAAAGGAAAAAAAGGAAGAAAGAAAAGAAAGATAAAACCTAAAAAGACAGCTCAGAAAGCCAACTGAGTTCTCTTTTACCTAAAGCAGCAAAAGGCTACCATTTGGTTTATAAGAATAGTTTGACTTGAATTGGTCCAATCCAACCAAAGATTCGATCAAAATCAGAGAAAAAGGAGAAAGACCATCCAGTTTTTGAAAGTCCTATACTTAACAATCCTACAGAGAAGAAGGACAAAATGATAAAATGCTCAAAGAAAGGGAAGAGTAAGAAAAATAAAAAAAAAAAGAAAAGGGAGATGAAGAAAAGAAACAAATTTGGGTACCTGCAAGGGCAAAGACTGTCCTAATCAAGATCCAGATTAATGCCAAGAAGATAGAAGGAATTTGGAGTCTAGCAAGATTGCTCCTAATTGCCTAAAGTTCAAATAAGAAATTTGTAGTGTGAGGGTTTGCCCATAGTGTCACAACGGCTCCAACTTACAAATGGCCTTCATTTAACCCATGTCCATTATAGACCCCATTTCAAGCCTATCAAAGACTTGTTGATCTCTCTTGGTAGGTAGAGTCTATTAGTGGACATAGTTTGAATAAGCATGCATATGAGATAGACCATATTCAAACTCAATGAGACCTTTGACTAAGTAATGTGTATGTGCCTATATGAAGTGCAACAGTTCTTGCTTAAATAGAAATGATTCCCGAGTTTAGTACGGTAAATAGGGTTGTCATGTTATATAGATTTTAATTTGAAAAATCAAGTCCTGAGGTAAATTGACATTGATTTGACAAAGCCAACATTTGATTTCAAAATCAAAATTCAAATATATATATATAATATACAAAGCCTTCAAGTTAAGGGGAGTATGTTGAACTGTCGAATCTCGAAAGACACATTGTGCAAAGTAAATGATTATTGGCAAGGTCATGAAGAAGCTACCAACTGACATGCTGAATCATAATTTGAAATGGATGTATCTCTGCTGCTTGGGGTCTCCAACCACTCATATTTTCAATATCTCAAAGATAAAAGCCATAAATGTGAAACATCCTGTCATTCCAAAATAAGGACTGAACAAGCATCTGGAAGGAGTCAATGAGAACTCTTCAGCTAATCACCTCAGTCTGTGAGTCGATAGGACCATTATAAGTGTTATTCATGCATATCATGCATAAATGAGCTTATCGCATTGCACTTTTTTTATGTTGTATTGTCTATTCTTTGTTAAAGTGAACAACAAACATCCTGTGAAGTAAAGAATCAAAAGAAGATATTGAATCAGGGGGGCATGGAAGACCCATTGCTTGAGGAAGTGTAAACCCTTAATTTTTGACCTAGTCCGGTCCAATATATTTTAATTAGTCCAAAATATTTTTTTGTTATCTTAATTAAATATTATTTGCTCTAGTATTTAATTTTATAATTAATAAAAAAATAAATAAAAATAATAATAAACAAATAAAAAAATAAAAAAAAAATCGGCGACGAAAAATTTTGTCACCGAAAAGAGTTGCGGCGAAATGGCCCGCAGGCCAATTCTCGCCCACAGCTTGCAGTCAGCTGCAGCAGTTTTTTCGCCAGCGTATTTTTTCCGCAGCAGTTTTTTTTGCCAGAGCAATTTTTTCGCAGCAGTTTTATTTCGCCAGCGAAATTTTTTCGACGCAAATTTTTCAGAAACCAAATAAAATTAGGTTTCGATTTCCTTTTCTTAATCAATGTTAGATTTCATGAGTAACTAAAATTAATCATAAAATTCTTCTATAAATAAGGACAATAACCACACAAAAAAGAGATCGGATTTTGGAGGAGAAATTGAGACCGAAATTGAGGAGGAAAACTTTGAATCAATCGGAATTTTTGAGAGAGCAAACAAACAATTTAATCCATCAAAGGCAGCAAAGCTTGTCTTTGTTCTTGTTCATCCAAGAAGTGATTTTTGCTTGAACCAACAAATGAAGGTATGAATTTCTTTATTTGTTTCATTAATTCACAGTAGCTTCATCATTCAAAAATCTTAAAATTGTTGTTTATGTTTCTTCAAAATAAAAAAAAAACCTAGAACCTCAATTCACCTTTTCTAAAGTTTAAAAACCTTAATTCGTTTCTTTGTTTTCCAAAAATCTTAAAATTATTATTTTTGTTTCTTCAAAATCTCAAATCCCTAATTTGCTTTCCAAAATTTTAAAATCCTGAATTGAATCTGTTTCTTTCCAAAAACCCTAAAAAATATCTTTTCTGTTTCTATAAACCTTAAATAGTTTTGTTTATTTTCATAAAGTTTCATAAAATTATCAATTGATTTTCAAATCCTAAAACCTAATGCATTCTCTGAAACCCTAATTCTAAAATTCTAAAACCCAAAATAGTAAACCCTAACTCCCTTAAAACCTTAAACCCTAATTTTTCTAAACCCTAATCCTTTAAACTTTAAAACCTTATAAACATAAATATTAAAATTCAAACACAGTAAGCCAAAACAACAATTCATTAACCGTAAATCATAAATCCAATGTTTTAAAGTGTTCAAACCCTAGTTTCACGATTTCACTTCTCAAACACTAATTTGGTTAATCAAAGAACTTTATCAACCTCTTAAACTCTAAAACTTTGCTCCATTTCAATTCTTTTAAAATTTACAGTAGCTTGAACCCATAAATTTCAAAACCCTAAACACATGAAATAAGGAATCTTAAATAGAAACAGTAGCCCTAATTTGAATCTTTATTTGCTTTATTCAATTTTATATTTGATTATGCTTTAATTTATTTTCAATGCTTTGTTGATTTATTTAAGTTTAATGCTTGGTTTATTTAGTTTATCATGGATGAATGTTTGCATTATATTGATGTTTAATACCTTTGATGAATGATTTAATTATGATCAATGGTTATTTACTTTTATCGATTTATTTAGATTTCCAAATGTTGCAAGAGGTATGTTTCCACTCGGTGGGTACCTCTTTAGTTAAATATCATGAAATTTAAATTGCTTTTCTATTTTAGAACCAATGTAAAGGACATGTTTCTACCTTTTGGTGGGTGTCCTATTTAGGCATAGATTATGTAAGGGCATGTTTCCATCTTCGGGTGGGTTTTCATTTATTTGTTTTGCTTGGACATTGTTTTGATTTTTAATATATCGATGCTTTATTTTAATTGTTGTGTGTAGTATGGATAATATTGTTGTATTTAAGAATTTTATAATATTAAGACATGTAAAGGAGGCCGGTTCCAATGAACCGGGCATTGTGGGGGTCCTGGGTCATTTCTCACCTTCCCCACACATACCCAACTTTCCAAACCCATTACGAGGTTGGGGATTCCTTAGGAATCGAGTCATCCACCCCTTTCTTTTTCCCGGCCTGTCCGGGTGGCGACTCCATTTTTTCCGGACTTAGGTTCGTGTTCTCTAAGGCCCTGAGCCTAAACAGTGTCGAAGTCGCAAGAACCATCCTCGCTCACAGGAAACTCTAGTCATTTCGCAAAAGAAAGAAGAGATGCATACTTATGAAAAGAACAATATAAAATACAAACATCAATCAGAGCCTGCATAAGAAAAATTATTGGTTTGAGCCTACATAGGAGGCAAAGTTTCTCCATTTTAATTTTTTGAGTTTATGCGTATACAAAATATTTTCAAACTCACTTTCAAATATTTTGGTCCAGAATCCAAATCTAGTTTAGGATCGAGTATACAAATCCAGTTTAGGATCGAGTATCTAAATCCAGTTTAGGATCGAATATCCAAATCCAGTTAGGATCGAGTATCCAAATCTAGTTAGGATCGAGTACCCGAATCCAGTTTAGGATCGAGTATCCAAATTCAGTTAGGATCGAGTATCCAGATCTAGTTTAGGATAGAGTATCCAAATCTAGTTTAGGATCAAGTATCTAGTTTAGGATTGAGTATCCAAATCCAGTTTAGGATCGAGTATCCAAGTCCATTTTAAGATAGAGTATCCAAATCTAGCTAGGGTCCAGAACCCAAATTCCCTCTCAAGTCTAGAACTTAGCTCGGGTCTAGAACCCAAATTACCCTTAAGTTCAAAACTTAGCTTAGGTCTAGAACCTAAAGTCTAAAACTTAGCTTGGGTCCAAAACCCAAGTTACTCTTAAGTCCAGGACTTAGCTTAGATCCAGAACTTAAATTCCCTTTTAAGTTATAAACTTAGCTTAGGTCAAGAACCTAAATTCCCTCTTAAGTCTAGAACTTAGCTCGGGTCCAGAACCCAAACCATCTCGGGTCCAGAACCCAAATTACCTTTAAGTCCAGAACTTAGCTCAGGTCCAAAACCCAAATTACCCTTAAGTCCAGAACTTAGCTCGGGTCCAGAACCCAAATCTTTTTTTAGTCCAGAACTTGAATTGGGTCCAGATCCCAAACCATCCCGAGTCAAGAACCGAAATCTTTTTCAAGTTCAAGACTCGATCCAGGTCTAGAATCCAAGCCATCTCGGGTCCAGAACCCAAGTTTTTTCCTAGTCTAGAACTCGAACAGGGTCCAGAACCCAGAACCCAAACCATCTCAAGAAAATTAAGTTTATTTTTGCCAAAATTAAAAGTCTTGTTGCCTTTCACTCTCTTTTGCTGTAGTCTCAGATCGCTCAAGTAGGGGCCAAACTGTAGATACTTAATTTTTGACCCATTCAAATCAATTCATGCGGGTGAATTGGCCTAGCCAATTCCACTTTCGGCGATGAATTTTTTCGTCGTCGATTTTTATTTTTGTTTATTTATTATTTATTTATTATTTTTTATTTTTTATTAACTTCACCATTTTTATTTTTATTAATAATTATAAATACTAAATACTAAAATAAATATTATTTAATTAAAATACCACAAAAATTATTTTTGACTATATAAAAAAATATCGGACCAGACTGGGTCAAAAATTAAGAGTCTGCAAGATGTTTCGGCATTGTTTCCTAAAATTGCAGCCAATTGCTTTTTCATGGTCTCAGCCAGGGTCTTTTTTATTTCTTCCATCTTGGCATTGAGGGCATCATCCACCATTCTTTGAATTTGTTCGGGCTCTATTGCTTTTGGTCAGCAAGTGATTGAGTCGTTGCTAGATTCTTCATTTTCGGCGTAGGTCGGATTGTTGTAAGCTTTTGAACTATCATAATCTAGGGTTGTGAGCCAGAGAGGATTAATGATATGAGATGCAAATGTATGCATGTATGCACAAACAATCAGCAAAGATAAGTAGAACGCCCTTCCAACCTTATAACTTCCACACACGGATGGCAAGTCTCTTTTTCTAGGTATATGGTTAACAAAGTACCAACATGGGGTATCTTGTTTTTTAATATTTCCCTTAGACGTTTCAACCAATAATTATATTTTCAAAAATGGAAATCAGTTCATGATAATTTCCATTAATTAGGCTTTTATCTATTCAATCAACTAAAGTAACTTTTATGCTATATTGGATTAAAACTAAATTAAGAGGTTTATTATAAATAGATTTCTCACTTGAAAAAGTAACTATTGATTCATGCCAAAAACAAGCCCATGATTAATAATTCTTAGTATAAACTAGGCTCGCAATTGATTTTTTGGTATTTCATAATTGACCTAAATATTAGTAAGCTCTTTTAAAGGTTGGATGAAATGCAAAAATAGTTTTGTTTGAAAAACCCATTGTATAAAAGATTTTTAGAAAAAATGGATCTTTGACTTTGTATTTGAGTCATGAAAAAAGAATTTTTTGATTTATTTTTAGAAAAGTTTTATGTCCAAAGACCATCTTGAAAAGTTTTGAAAATAGCTTTTGTCTTTTGGATTTAGAGGAAAAAATTTTATTTTGAGCTTACAATGTACTTGGGTCATATTAGAAAAAGAACAAATCAAATAAGCCATGATTTAAGCTAAGATAAATTAACTATAGTCAAACAATAAGCATTTGGGGTAAAAACCTAAAGAAAGTAACTAGGTCAATTACATGAGCTTTGGTCATTCGTTTAAAAAGGCTTAGGCTCTCATAGCAAGTATATACCAAATGGTACAAGACTATGAGTGGTTATGCCATGCTCGATCTCCATACCTTAAGTGAAAGTATGGTATCCCTTACATAACACAACATGGGTAACACGGGCATCCTAACTCATGCACATGATGCAATCTAATATGATGCTATGGATAATATCATGATAAGAAAGAATAGAATAATAAAAAAGACCAACTGAATCAACTTCTCTTATTCCTAGTGGAGTCGCCACTGTGAGCAGGGATTTTCACCCCCACTCCCGGTGGAATGGTTCTTGCGACTTCGGCATTCTTTAGGCTCGGGGTGGAGGACTCAATTCCTAAGAAATTCCTAACCCCCTAATAGGTTTGGAAAGTTGGGTACATGTGGGGAAGGTGAGAAATGGTCCAGCACCCCCATAATGCCCGGTTAATTGGAACCGGCCTCCTTTGCAGGTCTTAATATTATAAAATTCTTAAGTATAACAATATCATCCATATTACATGCAACAATTAAAAATAAAGCATCATTATATTAAAATCAAAGCAATGTCCAAACAAAACAAATAAATGGACACCCATCCGAGGATGGAAACATGTCCTTACATCATCCATGTCTAAAACTAAATGTGACACCCACCGAAAGGTGGAAATGTGTCCTTTACATTGGTCTAAAAACTTTAAAATAATTTAAATTACATAATATTTACCTAATGAGGTACCCACAAAGTGGAAACATACCTCTTACAATTTTAGAACTAAGGCAAATAAAAGAGTATTCGATTATCTAATTATAAATAAAAGCAAACCATTCATAAAATAAAATAAATCATTCATCATTAACAAATCACATAATCAAATAAATAAATAAATTTGGAATTCAATCCATTAAATAAACAAAGCTAAGGTTTAAGATTTAGGATTTAAGAAATTAGGGTTCTGAGATTTAAAGTTTTAGAGTTTTTGGTTTTATTTATGGCTTTAGGCTACTGAGGGTACTAGATGTTGTTTTTATGATTTCTAAATTTTAGTTTTGAAGAATTAAGGTTTTGGCATTTAGAATTAGTGTTTTAAAGAATTAGGGTTCGGGAAAAAGGATTTAGGGTTTTTATCAAAACATGATTATCATAAAACTCTAAGACTATTTTAACATGGATTTTTGATAAATACTTATATGTAATATAACTACTAGATGTTTAAAACATTATTTGAATAATCTAATATTATAATGATTTAATGGAATAGGCTACTGTGATGATCATAAATAATAATTGATTAAGGTTTTAACGAAATAAGTTAGGGTTTAATTTAAATTAGAATTAGGGTTTCTAAGAAAACTATCACTATCATATTCAATTTTGAAAGAGGAGGCTACTGTGAAGATTTTGGAAAATTTATTTGATTAGGGTTTTTAAGAAAACTAATTATTATAGCTTTTAGAAAAGTGTAATTAGGGTTTATGATTTCAAAAATATGTGTTACAGGCATTAAGGCATTAGGGTTTTAGAAAAACTCTTTCTAGGGTTTTTAAATAAAGTTTGGATAATAAGCATAACCATTGATCAAGTAACAAAAATATGCATGCTTGAACAATTTATCAAATTGTATATTGAAGTTACTGTGAATATAAGCAAAGAAATAAAGATTCATACCTCTATTGTTGGTTCCACCATAATCTTTGAATTCTAGTTGAACAATAATAAAGACAGTGTAGGTTGTCTTTGATGGATTGGTGTTGCTTCCTCACTACCTCTTGCTTCTTCAAAGTTTTCTTTTGGCCGAAAGAATTCAAGAGTCCCAAGTCCGGTTAAAAATTTTATCTCAAGAATTTCTTCCTAGTTTAAAAGATCCAAAGTCCCTTTCTTTGTGTTTTAATGTGGTATTTATAGGAAAAAAATCAAAACATAATTCTAATTGCCTAAGGAAATAAAAACCATTTAGGAAAAAGAAATAAAAACCAAATAGAATTAGGTTTCAAAAAAAATTGCGCTAGAAAAAATCATGTTGGCAAAAATTACTGCTGGCTACTGGTCGGCCAGCTATGAGAATTTGCAAGAATTGTGTGTGAGCTGGGCGCGGGTCAGCCAATTCGCCGCAAGAATTTCCTGCGGCAAATTGGCTTGTGGCCAAAACCTGCGGCGAATTGGCCCAAGCCAATTCATCTTCGGCGATGAAAATTTTCCATCGCCGATTTTTATTATTTTTTTTATCTTTTTTTTCTGTTGCCCTTTTTTATTTTTATTAAAAATAAATATTATAAGTAATGAATATGAAAATAAATATTATTTAATTAAAATACCACAAAAATTATTTTAAACTATTTTAAAAATATCGGACTGGACTGGGTCAAAAATTAAGGGTCTATAGTCTCATTTGGTTTCTTCGACTTTATTTTTAGGTTCAAGTAAACTAGATTGCTATAATAATATGAAGTGAAATGGTTCTTCTTTTTATTAAATTAATGGTTCATTTAATGAACGACAATATCTTGTTGAGGTTGACTCGATTTTTTTAATTGATTGCCAAGGACTAAATGTGATAGTTTGAATTAGGTAGTTGATTGATGAGAGTTGCACATATGATTTTAAAACTTAGTTACATTTTTTAGCATTTCCCAATTCCTTAGATACTTGAGTCGAACTTAGTATGACATCTTTATTATCTTAAGTTCATGACCACTTTCCTTGAAAAATAAATAAATAAATAAATAAATATAATAAATTAAAATAATTTTTTAGGAGCTTTGAAAATTTATCCATGTTCCGCTGATTTTAACTCTTGAATTGAAATGAATGAGTTGGAATCATGAATAGTGCTAGTAGCCATTTGAATAGTGATTCTAACTAAGTAACCGGGGGTCGGCATCACAAATGTTTACCATCGCATTAATAAGTTAGTATCAATTCAAACAAGTTGGGCACCTTTAAAAAAAATGTTTCGCGCAATGCATTTTACGAAAGGATCAAAGAACTTAAGAGAAAATTTACACTTTCTTACTTTGTTCATGACTTTTGAGTTCTTGGAATTTTATGCTCAATCTTTTAATTCTAAATTTTTAAATTTTAGATCTATGAGATTTTTGTTTCGAAACTTCTTAATTCAGCTATCATATTTGAGGTTTAGTTTTTGGTTGAGAATGTTGGGTTTTCTGATTCGAGTATTGTAAAACTTTTATTTTCTTTGGATATAGAGGGGTCCTTCGTTTCTGCTTATTATAGTGATTTGGTTTGCTTGAGGACAAGAAAAATCTCAAGTGTGGGGGAATTTGATAAGTGTATAGTTTATGATATTTTTGCCCCTATTTCATAGTATATTTATTGTTAAATTGAGTTTAGTTTGTTTGTTCAAGTGTTTATTAGGGTTGATTCCAGGAATCTTTGACACATTGGACCTTAAGGTTATTTAGGACAAAATAATGGATGAAGGACAAGGAAAAGAGATATTTTGGGCAAATTCTTCAATTTACATGCCAAGTGACATGGTCTTGTCAATGGCCATGTCATTCAACTACTTTGCAGGACCCTCGACACGCCCAAAAACATGGGTGTGTCACTAAACGTGCCATTGATCCTGCCTTATAGAAACTGTGACATGCCCAAAAACACGAGCGTGTCACTGACCGTATCCCTAAATCAACATTGCAGTAACTATGACATGCCCAAGGATATGGGCGTGTCATTGACCATATCATTAAAGTTGGAAACAACATTGTTGACCTGCCCACAGACATGCCCGTGTCAATGGGAGTGTCAGGAAAAATTTATAAGCTATAAATTCTATGCCAAATTGTGATTAGGGATTCGATTTTAATTATTAGAGTCGACTTCCTAAGAAAAAGAGAGTTTTGGCAGCTGAGAGTGAAGCTGAAGATCCAATTCATACGAGATTTAAATCAAGAGTCAAGAATTGAAGTAAAGAAACACAAGTCATTCATTATGGATTGTTTGAATTCTTTTACTTATCTCATTTATTTTGGTTTCTGTTTATGACCATGAGCTAAAGTGTTTTATCTAGATATTGATGAACCCTATCCTTGTTGTATGGATAGAATAGTTCTTATTAAATTAAATCATTTGATTGAGTTGTTTTATCCTTTTGATTCTTAATTTCTTATTCCCAACTGATAATAGCATGCTTATTGATTGGTTGCAATTTTCATATTATTGACTTGAGAAAGCTTGATATGAACATAATTTTTATTAGGATTGAGGGTTGATTAGAGTACTAGAGATAGACAATATGTCCCAACTCCTCAATACATCCTCCAACACTAGTACCACTCTCTCAGACTGCCCATTTGTCTATGGATGCAAAGTAGTACTGAAGTGTAACTAAGTACCCAATACATCCTATAAACTCCTCCAAAACCTAGATGTGAATATGGGGTCTCGGTCAGATACAAAAGAAATTGGGACTCTATGCAATTTCACAATTTCACTAATATATAGCTCGGCCATCCTATCAAGAGAGTACTCCACCCTCATTGGAAGAAAATAAGCCGACTTAGTCATCCTATCCACAATCACCCAAATTGCATAATGCTTCTTCTGGGTCAAAGGAAGCTCCGATACAAAATCCATGGTCACTCGCTTCCATTTCCACTCAGGCACTGCTAAAGGTGCAATAACCCTAAAGAAACCTGGCATTTAGCATTCACCCTCTAACTTGCAAGACATCTCAATACAAACTATGCTATGTCCCTTTTCACACTAGACCACTAATAATGTTGCTTTGAATCCTAATACATCTTGGTACTTCCAGGGTGTATAGCATATGAAGATTGACGTGCTTCCACCAAAATCCTCTTTTTCAATTCCATATCATGAGGAATACACAATATATCTATGTACCATAAACTATCATCATCCCTCATAGAAAATCCTTATTATTCCCCCTTTTTGCAGTCCTCTACAATCTTCTAAAGTTTCATATCCAACTTCTATGCTTTTTAAATCTTATCAAGGAGTAATGACGTTACCTTCAGCTAGGCCATTAGAGCACCATCATCACAAGTCCCAAATCTAGCATGCAATGCTCTCAATTTAATAAGCAATGTGAGAGCATAGGTAGTCAACCCTGCCACAAACTTTCGACTCAAGGCCTCTGCAACTACATTACCCTTGCCAGGATGATAATTGATCAGGTCGTCATAATCCTTTATAAACTCTAACCACTGCCTCTGTCGAAGATTCAATTCTTTTTGGACACCTAAATGCTTTAAACTAATATGATATGTGTAGATGAAACACTTCTCTCCATATAAATGATGTTGTCAAATCTTTAATGCAAAGACAATGGCTACCAACTCCAAATAATGACTCAGATAATTTAACTCTTGAGGCTTCAACTATCTGGAGGCATAAGCAATGACTTTACCCTCTTGTATTAGAACACAACCTAGACCATGATGTGATGCATTATTGTACATCACATATGGTTCACCTTCCACAGGAAGGGTAGAATCGAAGCTTGAGTCAACATGTCTCTCAATTTCTCAAAGCTTGCCTAACATCAGTACTTCCTCACAAACCTCACATCCTTCCAAATGTGTCAATCTATGATCAATCAATGCATGCATAGGAATACCAAATAAAAGAAATGTACCAACCACAATATCCGAAGCATCTGCCTATCTTTGCATTACATACACTCTCTATGATGATCTTGCCTAGTCTGGTCTACTAGTTTCGGCCATGGATCCCCCTCTCTGACTAAATCCAAGTCTGCCACCATGAGCCCCTCTGTCACTAGGTATGCAAACTCTATCTCAGTCTCTCTATCTATGGGTGGCACTGGATAATCTAAAAAAATGATATGTAGAGCCACACCTAAATCAAACTAGTGTACGGTTCTCCCAATAGACACCACTATGTGTTCGTCTACACTAAGCACAAACAGGTGGAGGAGATCTCTGTGGAACTAGGGTCGGGGCATTAGTTACAGAGGCTGTAGGTCTCTAACTCTACTGCTGAAATGATATGGCAGACTGCCCCTCACTTCCACTTAACCTCTGAGGAAAACTCCCTCTACCTCTTCTTCTAGATGAAGACTCTGCCTCAACCAGGGGTCTTTTGCCTCTGCTCTTCTCTACTCTGGCAGTTGCTGCAAGTCCCTGTGCCTTCTCTAAATTTTTGGTAGTTTAAACCATCTTAGAGAAATCTTCATAATGAGATGCTGCCACAACACATATGATGGATGGCCTCAGACCCTCCTCAAATCTCCTGCATATGTCTATCTTATCTGACAATAAAACCCATGCGTACTTACTCAACTTGATGAAGTCCTTCTCATATTCTGTAACTTTTTTCCTTTCTTGCTTCAAACTCATAAATTCCTTCTTCTTGGCATCTTTATACTCTCTGGGGGTGTACTTCTCAAATTCCCATATGAAATCAGCATAGGTCAACACCGGTGATTCATCCATCCCATGGGATACAATATTCCACTAGTCATAGGGATCCCCCTGTAGAAGAGAAAAAGCATAATCAAACTTTTCCTCTACAGTGGCCTATACTCTGAACTTTGTCCAGCCACTAATCTGCCTCTGTTGGATTAATGGTGCCAATGAAATTTTTAGCTCCATATTTTTCAACTTTTCATACTTCATAGTCTGTGGCGACTACAGTTGTTGCTGCTGCTACTGCACTGGGGCGTGACGGAGTAGTTCCACCAACTGTTGTACTTAGACTGGTGGAATCCCCAGTCTTGTTGATCCAGCTGACATTGATGCCTCTCCAGCAACCTTCATAAATCTAACATCTCCCTCACTAGGAGCAACACTCTCGGCTCTCCCCTCACCAAAAACATGCTCGCAGGACGCAATAACAACCAATGTCTGTAATTACAGAAAGAATTACCACATCAAGGACCAGATAAAATGATAGAGCAAATGCATGTATATTATGTTAAATCACATTTTAAATCCCATTTTCTCACTCCAAAAACCCACCTAAGTCGAGAACCTCAAACCTAGGCTCTGATACAAAATTAAATGTAACACCCTTATACCCCGTATACGTTTAATACACAAACCCTATATATATAATATGCATACAAAATACAAGGACATCACAGTATTATTTTTCCAAAAATTACCATATCTCTATAATAAATATTAAAAACACTTAAAATATAGTTTTATAAATAATTAAACATATTCATGAGTAATTTAGGTATCAAAAGATACATTTTAAAGGAAACTCTCTGGGAAACATTTGTCAGATTTTTGTTTGTATTTTGGATATTTTAAAATTTCAATATACTCAACCTGCATTTAAAATACACTTCTAAATATTCATTCAATCCATTTATTTCTCTAAAATCTCCAACATAATCATAAAATACACAAGTGTTTATATATATAACAATATATATAACCCATCTCTCAAGTTTTCAACATTAAAGCCTAAAAATCCTTTTATAATTTACATCATATATATGTAATAAACATAATATTCATATTTGAATAAATTACACGAAGGTAACCAACTGTAATCTAGACCTAGTATGGCCTAGCAGCACTTTCTGAATCAGCTCTATCACCAGCACTATGCAATTCAATTGCGCTAAACATAATGCTTAGTGGTACATACTTTAGTATAATAAATAAATGGTATAACACATAAAATGCCATAAAGACATTATGATAAAAATGACATACAACTTATTTCTTTTTACACATTTTAACAACACATCAATTATCCACATACATTAGGCCCAAAAGTCCTTATATAATAGTCAAGTTCAAAAAATATTATCTTGGCCTAACTTGATCATCTGTGACACCAGCATGTCTTACCCGAAGACATATAAAATCTGCGGCACTAGCATGTCTCATTCGAACGTGTAATAATATCTATGATACCAGTGTATCTCACCTCAGGGCATAATACTTTTTGTGACACCAACATGTATCACCCAAGGGGCGTAATAATATCCAACAACAACATTCTAGAACTAGACTATATAATGTGACATGCAATTATATTTCCTCAAATTCCATTTTCTCTTTTTTTTCCCATATTTCACATTCTTTTTCATATTTTCAACTCATTTTTAAGATTATCAACATATACAATGCAAAAGTGTCTCATTTCAACATTTTAGAACACAACTTGCACTTTTCATATTTTGTACAAACATTTCATTTAGCCATTCTCAAATATCTTATTATGCTATAATCAACACAAATCAAACATTATTACTCTAAACAATTCTATACACACACATTCATGAATACCAAGTAGCATAACACATTAAACATATGCAACGTGTTATGCTAAAAAATAATGCAATTAAACACATTATAAACCAAAGTATGTACTAACCTCAATTAAGCTATAAATAAAGTTAAAACTCCACTCCACTTCCAAAATCTTCTAATGCCCTTCGCTACTAGTTTGATGAAATTACAACCTACTCAACACCTATTGAAAATGTGAATGCAAATAATCAATTAGTATCACATTTCTAGGTGTTTAAAGAATAAAACATAAATTTAGGCACATTCCTTCAAAAACACTAAAATCTGCCATAACGCACTCCAACTTTGAAATGCCATTCTAATCATTCCCAAATTGATTTTAAAGCTTAAATATATCATAAACATAATAGTTTAACACATTTCAAGCATTAAAATATAATGTATCACTCTTTCATCAAAATTCCAAAAATTTACCCTAAGCCTCTTTTTTTGTTTAACATTCTATCTAATTCTAAATGGTAATTTGAGCAAATTTATATAATTAACATCACTAAAAAGACCCAATTTAAATCATAAAACCAAATGAACCATCACTTTTTACCAAAACGAAAACCCTGACTCTCATTCTTGCTCTTCCAAACTGTAACTAAACTTAACCTTTTCTTCAATCTAGCCTTAAAATCATTATTTACTCTTCAAAATAACTTAATCCATACACATTTCAACAATTATAACATGCTCTTTGAAAAACCCAATTCCTACATATTTATAAACTTTAAAGAATTTCATAAATTTAGAGAGAAAGCTTACCTACATGTTGGGAAATCACCAAAACTACTTTTAATCATTTGAAAGCTTGAAGAATTTGATTTTCCCCTCCTTTATATTTTATTTATATTTGACATATATACTACATATTTTCTCACTTGAAACACTTCATTTAACCCTCAACTTATTAATTTTGGTGATGAAATAGAAAAAGAAAAAAGAGAAATTGTAAAAGGAGGTGTAAATCAAATTCTTCAAGCTTTTAAAGGATTAGGAGTAGTTTTGGTGATTTTCCAACAAGTAGGTGTTTAGTTCATTTTTGTACTAGTTTTTAGTATGATTTTATGTGTTTTTAGTTAATGTTTTGATTGATTTTTGTTTTAAGTGTGTTTAAAGTGTTTGTTTTAGGTTTAGGTGCAAAAACACCCTTGGAAGATCAAAATCGGGCAAGAAAAGCATGAACCAAGCAAGACATGGCCAAGCCAAATCAGGCTTGGCCGTGTCCCTCAAAGTTTGAAGAGGGCAGACAGAGACACACCCAGAGACACGGCCAAGCCTCTGGTCGTGTCTCACTCAAAGAACAAATCAAAGAACCAGCCAAAGAAGAGAAGGAAAAGAAGGAAAATGAGCAACAGAAGTGGACACACCCAGTGACACGGCCAAGCCTCTGGCCGTGTCACATGACACGGCCAAGACAAGAATGGCTTGGCCATGTCCCATTCATACCAAAGACCAAGAGAGCAAGCAAAGAAGGAAAGAAAAGAAGCAAAAACAGACACCATCAAGGGACACGGCCAAGACACTGGCCATGTCACATGACACGGCTGTGTCCATCTTGGTCGTGTCCCAAAAAAGAAAATCAAGAGACACGGCCAAGCTCCACATGGCTTGGCCTTGTCACCTCTCACCACCAAAGAAAGAAAAGAAAGAAAGAAAGAGGTCCAGTGAGGGACACGGCCAACTGGCTTGGCCGTGTCCCATGAAGAATCAAGAGACACGGCCAAGCCAACCTTGGCTTGGCCATGTCACCTCATGGAAAGAACAAAGAATGGCAAGAGACACTGCCAAGCTACTCTTGGCTTGGCTGTGTCCCACCTAAAAAGTCTAATTTCTTTTGCACGAAGTGGGGAACAAGTGGGAGACAATGCCTTGTGCTTGCCAAAAGAAATATTAAACAAATAAGAAGTGGGGAACAAAGTGAAATGGTGTGAGTTGGAAGGCATGGGTGTTGATTTTTGAATGAATTAAAAGGAGAGAAAGAGGAAAATGGAGGGAGTTCTTGGCTTCTTGGAGCCAAATTTCTGCAAAAAATGTGGGAGAGGGAGAGAGTGACACTCTCCCTTGTCCCTTCACCTCCATCCTCCATTTCCATCCTCTCCACCTTCTCCATCTTCCATTGATAAGATCTTTGAGGTTCTTTGGGATAATTTGGGTTAAACAAGCTCTTGAAAGTTGAAGAAGCTTCAATGAAAGGATTGGTGACTTGATAAAGCTCCATTCCATCTTCCAAAGGCACAATCAATTGAAAGGTTGGTGACTTGAGAAAGCTCCATCCAAAGGTTTGGTGACTTGAGAAAGCTCCATTCCAAATTGCAAAGGGAAATCAACCATTGAAGAGGGCTTGAGTTCTTCATCAAATACATCAAGTGGAGCTAGGAGGAAGACTAGCAATCCTACTCTTGGCATCTTCACAAGGGGTATTTCTATTCTCTCTTTTAATTCATTTCTATTGTTGTTGTTGTATTAAGAGATTGATACTGCAATGAACAATTTGTATTTGTTTTATATTGAGTTGAATGAATGTTTTAAATTGATGATGTTGAGCTAAATACCCATGCCTAGGGTTTGTAGTATATTTGGTTGAATGTTTTGATTTGATATTTCTATTGACATTCCTTGTTGATTGGCTGATTCTATTGCATTAAATGCTAGGTTGATAGATTAGCTACCTATTGATCTTTGAATATTGGATGACGGACCGAGAGGTGAAATATGATATCGGAACTATATAATCGACCACCCTATGAATGAATTAGAAATATAAGTTCTAGGGTTTCATTAAATTTGATAATGTGAAATAATTGGTTGTTGCTAATTCATGAATGTGAGAACTAATGGATGGGTAATTGACTAATTAATCTTAAGGAACAAATTAATTTACAAGGTTATGTTAATGGACATTTGAGAATTGAGCTTTGATTGAATGGACCTATGACCCTAGGCACCTTCCCAATAATCGATTCGATCTTGTACACCCACACACATTACTCTCTACGAACGTTAAATTTAGGTTTAAATTATTCTCGCACCATCCCGACACAACAAACTCTCGCATTTAAATAAATTGTCAATTAAGCTATTACGAACCATACCTTCTTGGGGAAATGACCTTGGGGTGATCACCTTTGCTATAGCTACCTCGTATACTTGCGAGTGACGCTTTGTATTAGTACTTAATTCGAGCGCAACAGTAGGTAATCTTTCTTTCCAAATTTATGAAATTCTTTAAAGTTTATTAATATGTATGAATTGAGTTTTTGAAAAAGCATGTTATAATTGTTGAAATGGGTATGATTGAAGTTATTTTCATAAGTAAATAATGATTTTAAGGTTAGATTAAAAAAACAAGGTTAGGTTTGGTTAGGATTTGGAAGAGAAAGTATGAGATTTAGGGTTTTGAAAAGGGTTTTGGCAAAAAGTGATGGTGCATTTTTTTTTTATGATTTAAGTTGTGTTGTTTAATTTTGTTAATGATAGAAATGAGCTTAAAATTGCCATTTGAAATTGGTTAGAATGAAGAACTAAAGTTGAAGTGGGTTAGGGCACATTTTAGGATTTTGAAGGGAATGTTTCTAAATTGAGTTTTATTGCCTAACATGTGTTAAAATATAATGTTTTATATATATTAAGCTTAAAACTCATTTTGGAATTAGTTGAATTTGATTTCCAAAGTTAAAGTGCATTAGGGCTAAGAAAAGGAGAAATTGAAGGAATGTGCCTTAATTTGGGTTTTATGCTTTGAACACCTTACAATGTGATTCTAATGTATGTTATACATTCACATTTTGTATAGAAATTGAGTATACTATTGTTCGCATAACCTAGTAGAGAAGGGCATTAGAAGGTTTTAAAGTGGAGTGGAGTTTTGACTCCCATTTATGGTTGAAAGAGGTTAGTATATACTTTGGCATTGAATTTAATTGATTTCATTATTTTCAATCATAGCACATTACATATGATGAATGTATTATGTTACTTGATTTTTAATGATTATAAATGTGAAGTATTATTTGATGTAACACTGCTTGATTTGTATTGATTATGGCATGATCAACAATTTGTCAATGGATAAATGTGATGTTTGTATAAAATGTCAAAAGTGCAAGTTGGTCACTAAAATGTGGGAGTGAGCTACATTTTCATTATATGTGATGATGAAGTTGATCATGAGTAGAATATTTGAAAAAGAATGAGAAATATGAAAAGAAAAATAGAGAAATGTGGAATATGGGAAAGATGATTGTATGTTTACCTTTTATAGAGTTTAGTTCCAAATTATTGTTGCTAGAAATCTTTTATGCCTTCAGTGAGACACATTGGTGTCATATATTTATTACACCTTTAGATGAGACATGTTGGCATCACAGAATTATTATGCCTTCGGGTGAGACACACTGGTGTCATAGATGAATAAGATAGCACAAGACAATATTTCTAGAACTAGACTATTTTATAAGGAATTTTGGGCCCAATGTATATGGATGATTGATGTGTTGCTTAAAATGTGAAATCATTGCTTGACATTTATATCATAAAGCATTTATGGCATTACATATTAAATGACATTTATTTTTACCAAAGTATATACCACTAGGCATTTTGATTAGTGTGTTTGAATTTCATCGCGCAGGTATTATAGCTGATCTGGAGGATCCTGAGAGTACTACTAGATCACACTAAGTTTAGATAGTAGTTGTTAATTTTGGAGATTATCGAGCTGCTAGAGACTACAGCCATCTACATTTCTTGTATGTATTTTGAACTTTGAGAAATTTGTCAAAGTATGTACATTATGTTTATTTACATGTATGTGATGTAAATTAAAAGGGATTTTTGGGTTTTAATGTTGAGAATTTGAGATATGGAGTATATGTATTGATATATATATAAACACTTATGAGTTATGTGTTTATATTGGAGATTTTGGAGAATTGAATGAATGCAAAATTTAGGAGTATTTGTTTTAATACATGTTGTGTAAATTGGAATTTGAGAATATTCGAAATACAAACAAAACTCTGTTAAATTTTTCTTAGAGATTTTCTTTAAAAATACACCTTTTTAATATTTAAATATCTGCTGTATATTTTTATTTATTTGTTAAAATATGTTTTCAGTGTTTAAATAATTTTTTTGGAGTTATAGGAATTTTTGGAAAGATTGTAATGTGAAAATTCTTGTATTCTGTATATATATTTTACATATACTGTGTAACACCCTTACCCCATATATACATAAAATATATTTACCCCGTATATATAAAATATGTATATACAGTATAAAAATGTCACAACCCAGTTTAATAAAAATTTTCTCTTTACCAAATTAAAATCTCAAATACTTCAGAATATATATTTAAATAATAAATTAATTTTTCTTTATTAATTATAGGTTCCATAATAGTGTTTTTCATAAAAATATATGAAAAAAATTTGCCAGAGATTTGTCTATAATTTGAACATCCCCAAATTTCAACAAAACCACAACTTGCACCAAAAACACTCCCAATAAAAAACCAATCATTCATATCCACCTCAACTTCTCAATTTCTCCATGTTTCTCAAAATATTTATACATATACATATATATTTATCAAAACACATATAAGATCCACATTATATAATTTATCCAAAACATTCTTTATAATTTACATTATATACTTCAAAAACATAATATAATGTACACAATATCAAAATGTACTATATAATATAAAATATATAAATGCTGGCAGTGTCTCTGATCTTGATGCACAAAAATCAACTCTATATACAACTCAAAACTAGACCTGACCTGGTCTAGAAGAACTTTCTGGCACAACCGGATCACCCCTTTCACCTGTGTGATGAGTTACAATCACGCCAAACTAAAAGACTAGCGATACAAACTTTGATAATAATAAAAACTAAATACAATGCCAATGCTTAATGCTTTTATGCTATGTCACAATGTGGCATCCAATCTCACTTTTAAACATACTATTTCATCATTTACTAATTCACATCAACACATACACAAGCATGAGCCCGAATAAACTAATTCATTATTCAAATCCCAGAGTTACTATTTTGGTCCAAATTGACACCAAGTGTCTAGCCCTGAAGGCAAATTAAAGTAATGCTCAAAAGCTAGCCTCGAAGGCAAATCATATCACAGTGACGCCAAGTGTCTAGTCCCTAAGGCAAATCATATCACAGTGATGCATAGGGTCTAGCCCCGAAGGAAAATAATGAGGACAACCTCATAGGCATGCTGCCAAACACAGAACTCTGAAAATTGAATAATATACTAGGCACACAAATAATTCATATTTCCATATTCAACTTTTTCTCATTTTTCCATAATCAACTAGTCTCATTTCTCATTATCAATAAGGCACATTGCCTCATTTTTCTCATTTTATCCAAAATGCATCATTTCTCTCATTTTTCCACATTTTGCATCATTTTCATTTTTATTTCTTTTTCTCATTCATATCAATGCCATTTCATTTTAATTCATCATATTTCATCACAATGTATCACCTTTCACATCAAAATTATATTACCCAAATATTTTAGGTCATTTTCACATAATTCACATATTTCACATTTTATGCAATTTAGCTATTATCAATGACTTTTCACAATTCATATAATGCATGCACAACAAGTCACATATCATAGAACATTGTTCATGAATGTTCAATGTATCAAGTAGCATAGCACATTTTCCAACCAACATGTATTAAGCCCAAATGTAATGCAATTATGCCACATTTATCAAGAGTTTGTACATACCTTATAAAGCACACAAAAACAAGCTCGAAATCAACCTCCAACCTTCTCTTCCAAGTTGTCCTTCAAGATAAGATTGGGAAAATCACCTTCCCTTGATGCTTATATACAATGTGGTCAAATGCAATCCTTTAATATCACATTTTAAGGCAATCTCAACAACAAACCTAATTAAACATCACTCTAAACAAAACCTCAAAATTAAGCCTAACCTCACTTTAACTTTGATAAACCATATTAATCCATTTAAATTAATGTTTTAAGTTTATTTAAATCAATCCAAACATATTTTAACATGTTTCAATCAATTACATTAGTTAAACACATGCTTAAGTACAAATCCCTAAAAATAGCGTAACCTTCACCATTGAAGGTTCTCCATTCCAACTCTATCTATATATCAATACAAGCTTATTTCCATCACTAATATCATTAAACAACATACTTTAAACACTAAAATCAAATAATTCACCATACTTTAAAATTTCACTTTTTCGAAACCCTAAATCAACAATAATCCATCTAAACTCTATCCAAACATAACCAAATCAATCATTTGACTTTAAAATCCTTGTTCATGCATCAAAATAATACATTTAGAACCAAATTGCACAATTAAAACCCATGATTTCAAAACCCAAAAGTTCCATGAAAGTCTAAGAAAAAAAACTTCATGCATATCTAATTAAGCAATTAAAACATACTACTTCAAAACTCCAAAATAAAAATAATCTTAATTTTCATGGAAATCCAAAGAAAAAGTTGGAGAACTTACTATTTATGGTGGAAATCACTAGAATTTCACTTGAAACCTTGAAAACCTCTCAATCTTGGAAGCTTGGAAGAAGCAAAAATTCTCTCTTGGTGGATATGGAGTTTTGGCCAAACTAAGGAAGAAGATGAAAAATCAATTTTGTTTTCTCTTTCTTTCACTTTTAAAAAATAGCCATATATAATATTTTATTATATTTTTAATTAATTAATTAATAATAATAATAATTTTCCTCTTCCATACAAAAATATATTATTTTTGAATTATTTAAATATTTTTTAATTTTTAAAGTATATTAATAAAAATGCCATTGGACATTTGACTTTTCATTTAAAAGAGTTGACTTTGTATATTTCATGTATATTTCACATATACCTTTCACTTTTTAACTTAAAATCATTCAATTTTCCATTTAAATCATTTATTTTATTTATCAAATTTAATTTTAATTTATTTTATTTAATTTTCAAAAATTAAGGGTATTACATACTGGGTGAGTAATATATGTATATGGGGTATAAGGGTATTATATATTTTTTGGTATCAAAGACTAGGCTTTTGGAGAGAAAAAATGGGATTTTAGATGTGATTTATTATAACATACATGCATTTGTACTGGTATTTTATCTGGTCCCTAATGTGGCAATTCTTTTTGTAATTACAGACATTTGCTATTATGGTGTCTCGGGAGCATAGTTCCAGTGAGGGGAGCGCTGAGAGTGTTGCTTCTGATGAGGGAGATGTTAGACCTGTGAAGGTTACTGAAGAGGCACCAGTTCTTGCCAGACCAGCAGATTAGGATGTGCCGCTAGACTGGGTGCAATAGATGGTGGAGTTTTTCAAACAGGCCCCTGTACAGCAATAGTAGTAGGAAATACACAAATTGAGAAAGTACGAGGCTACAAAATTTATGGGAATAGGAGACCCAGTCGAGGTAGAGTAGTGATTGGATAGAGTTGAGATGGTTTTTATATAGCTGTAGGCGACAACAGAAGAGAAATTTGATTATGTTGCATCTCTTCTACATGGTGATGCCTATGATTGGTGGAAGACTATTCCCTAAGGTTTGGAGTAGCCTCTAGTGCTCAATTATGTTGACTTTCAAAGGGATTTTGAGAAGAAATACATTGCTAAAGATTATAGAGAGAAGAAGAGAAGAGAGTTCTTAAATTTGAAGCAGGGTTTCAGAATGAGTACAGAGTATGAGAAGGAGTTCCTTCGGCTGAGTAGATATGCTGGGGATGCATTGTCAGATGAGATAAATGGATGCAAGAGATTTGAGGAGGGTCTAAGGCCATTCATTATGTGTTATATGGTAGCATCTCAGTCTAAGAATTTTTCTCAGAAGGTTTCAATAGCCAAAAATGTAGAGAAAGCCTAGGGACTAGAAGTAGTAGCCATAGCAGAGGAGAGTAGAGGCAGGAGACCCCATGCTTAGGCAAGGTCTTCATCTAAAAAGAGATGTCAATAGGGCTTTCCTTAGAG
The DNA here is from genome assembly GCA_947685225.1 of Garcia nutans. Taxonomy (NCBI): domain Eukaryota; kingdom Viridiplantae; phylum Streptophyta; class Magnoliopsida; order Malpighiales; family Euphorbiaceae; genus Garcia; species Garcia nutans. The sequence goes on from CANTUV010000002.1 coordinate 37,937,201, forward strand.
GTTTAGTGGGAGTTAGTGGCAGTCTGGCATATCATTTCAATAGCATATGCAGAGACCTACAGCCCCACTAGCTAGTGCCCCAACCCCATTTCCATAAAGATCTCCTCCACCCACTTGTGCTTAGTGTTGTTGGGTTCATAGGGGTGTTTGTTGGGGGTATGAGTCCATCTTCAGCTAATTATTTCAGATGTAGGTACCAGGATCATTTTCTTAGATTTTGTCTAGTGCCACCTGTAGATAGATAGACTGAGAACTAGTTTCCAAACCTAGTGATAGAGGGGATCATGGTGGCAAAAGTTATGGTAGAGATGGCAGACATAGATTCAGTTAGAGAGGGGGATTCATGGTAGGGAATAGCAAACCAAACCAGGTAGGATCATCACAAAGAGTATATGTGATGCAAAGACATACAGATGCTTCAGATGTTATAGTTGGTACATTTCTTCTATTTGGTATTTATGTGCATGTATTGATTATGTTGTCTGAAATTAGCAACCAAGAGGGCGGTGAATTGGTTGATTGGAGAAGTAATGATCAATTACAAATTTTGAGCAATAAGAAGATGAAGATGAAGATGGATTAGAGAAGAGAATAATTAACATAATGAGTTTATAGTGGTTCGAATTTACCTTATTCCTACATCCACTTCCTTAACAACTTGTTGAGGTTCCACTAATCTTGAGTTTTCACAAGCTTAACTCTAACTTGGTATTTTCAGAGTCTCAAACCAAACTTTTACAATGTTGAGTATTATCCTCACAACCCTTACAAGAGTTTTCTCAAGGCTCGCTAACCTAAGTGTTTCAAAGCTAACACTCAACTTATAATGGTGTTTTTGATGATGACACCCAACACTCAAATAGTACAAATGTTAATTGTAGTAAATGAAATTGAAAGTATATTGCTTTGGCTATTGGAATCACAATTACCTTCAAACATGAGGTTTCTTAGGGTATTTATAGCTATTTGGACTTGAACTGGCCATTTGAAGTGATTCCCACATGTTTTGTAATATCCTAAAATTTTGAAAATTTTAATTTTTGAAAATTAAATAAATGATTTTAAAAATATATATATATATAATTGAAAAAGTAAAATGTGTATATGATATATATATATGAGATATACATAACATATACATGTCAATTATATTATTACTTAATTAATATCAAAAATCATCTTCCACTTCTATGAAATATATATATGTGTGGAATTGGTATTTAGATGATGATAATATGGTTAATTGTGAGATAATATGGTTAATTGTGAGGATGATGATGAATTGTTGAAATTATTGAGTAAGGGTTTCATATGAATGAATTGGGGAAATTGAGTAGTTGATATATGGTGGTGTATATAATGATTATTATTATGAGATATTGAAGTGATATAAGTGTTAAATTGATAGGTAATTGATGAATATAACCAAGATGTTGATTAAGGGTGATGAAGTATGAGTTTTGAAGTGTTTGTGTTTTCATGGATGAGAGTTTGAATTCATGATTTTTGGCTGACACGGCCAGTGACACGGCCACATTGTTGGGCGTGTCAATGGTATTGAGTTGGATGTTTGCGACACGACCATTAACACGGCCATGTTACTGAGCGTGTCATAGCTACTGTGAGAAAAAGTAATTGACACGGCCATGAACACGCCCGTGTTGTTGGGCGTGTCAATGTTTCTGTGAGGCAGAATGAGTGACACGTCCATTAACATGCCCGTGTTACTAAGCGTGTCAAAGCTTCTGTATTGTTGGTTTAGGGCACGATCAGGAACACGCCCGTGTTGGTGAGCGTGTCATGTGTTGTGTTTGCTCTAGTCAGTCATCATTCTTACTTCTATGGGTGTAATTATCTTTGGATTAGGTTTGGAAGAGATTATGTTGCACTAACCTAATGTGAGAACTCTTGGAAGAGGAAGTGTATATATTAATGGGAGTAGTTCTTGAGGTAAGTACAACTTACATAGATGCATTCTTTTATATGATTTTGTGACTTACAACAATGTTAAGTAATTTATTATATGGTTAATACAATGTGACTAATGTTATTAATTGTATAGTGTGAAAGCTATGGTGATCATTCAAAAAGGTATGTGCAATGCAATTGGTTATGATAAATATTTTAATGATGAATTATATTAATGTGCCTTGAGAAGTGATGAAATGTGATGTCATTATGGTTGGTAATAGTGGTTGCAATGAAATAAATGGACATATTGTCTATATGTTCAATGAAATTGATTATATATACTTGAATGATGAAGTGTTGTAATGTGAATTGAGATATAATACAAATGACATGTGAAGCCATTGTGATTGGTTATGATAATTCAAATGACATGTGAAGCCATTGTGATTGGCTATGATGGTTCAATTGAAACAAGTGGGGCATGTTTGCCTAGATAATGATGAGAATTGAGAATGGAATTGATAATGAAATAATAAATGAATTGTGTGGCTAATGTGTTATTCCATTTTCAGAGTTTGTTGTTGGTGGCATGCCTATAGTAACAATCTCTTGAAGTTAGGGTGGGCTTGATCCTTGAAGCCAAGTTAGGTAGAAGTTTAACATGTTTTACTCCCCTTGAAGCTTGGTTGGGTCTAGTCCTTGAAGCCTAATTGAGATGTTACAACCCTTGAAGCTAGGTTGGATTGGTTCTTGAAGCCAAGTTGGGTTGATACTTAGCATGCTTTGTTCCCCTTGAAGCTTGGTTGAACCTAATCCTTGAAGCCTAGTTGGGATAATGATAAATGAGAAAATTAAACCAAAACATAAACTCTAAAAGTTGAATGGCATATTAGTGTCTTGTGGGCCCATGCATGTCTTTGTTTTAATGTGAATTATGGAATGAAATATAACATTATGTGATATATGATGATAATCATGGAATGAGATGTATACAATACATAAGTAAATGATTGAAAGTGAATATGGCTTGAGAAGCTATGTTGAATGATGAGTTTATGAAAACATAATATGATGTGTAAAATGTTTATGGATATGGAAATTGTGAGCATTATTTCATGAAGGTTTTGTTAAGTTATTGAATTGTGATTTGTTGGAATGATGTATAGGAGTATATATATATATTATGAGAATGGTGGAAATATATAGAGAGTGCATTAAAAAGGGTAAATATGATAAGAAAATGGTAATACATGATGTTAATATATGAAATATGATTTATTTGAAATGTCTATTTTAAATTATTTCTTTGCACTACTAAGCTTTTTAGCTTAGCGTGGTTATGTAAATCGCGCAGGTAAATAGGTGGTTGATCTAAAAGTCAATCGGTATGCCACGAGTAAGGTAAGTGTGTTCTGAGACCAACTAGAGTGTGTTGCATACATGTATAATTTAATTATGCTATATTTTACTACAAGAATGTATTCATATGTATAAATGAAGTTTTGTTAAAGACAAAATTATTATTATATTTAAGTATAAGATCATTAAAAGAAATACTTTATGAAAGATATGATTTGAACTCAGTTAAAGGTTTTTAAAGTGTAACGAAAAGTGACATCCTTATACTTTATATGCTCACTGTATGTATACAAAGTATATGTATAGTATTTATATGGAGTATTGGTATACAAAGTATATGTATAGTATTTATATGGAGTATTGGGGTGTTACAGATAGGGTAGACCCGATTGAGCCGAAGAGTTCGTCTAGACCGAGCGGGGTCTAGGCTTGAGATCTTGAGTGTAGAGTAGATTGTTGGACATCAAGATCAGAGACAAACTGTCAGAATGTACATATTTTATATTTTTGTACATTTTGATATCATATTTATTATATTATATTTTGATGTAGATATGTATCACAAACTATAAAGAATGTTTTGGATAAAAATTTTGTAATGAAGATATGTATGTGTTTTAGCAAGTAATATTTTATTTATAATTTTAAATTATATAAGTTAAATGATTTAAGTTAATACAGATTTGAAAAGTAAGGGTGTTTTTAATAAAATGGGATGTGGCATCCTTGTACCATATATTCGTATATTACATATGTTGGGTGTATGTATTGTACATATATAAGTTATAAGAATGTTACATTTTTTTTAGTATCAGAGCCTAGGTTTGAGATTCTCAACCTAGGTGTATTGTGAGAGAAAGAAAATGGACATTTTTAAATATGATTTTTAATTATGATACATGCATTGGCACTGGCAGTTTTCTGATCTCTGATGTGGCAATTTCTGCTGTGTTTGTAGATATAGATAGTTATGCCATCTCAGACGCATTAGTCTGCAGAGGGTAGCGCAGAGAGTGTGGCTGCTGGTGAGGGTAGAGATGGAGCTAGAGCTGAGATAGCTAGAGAGACACCTACTCCTATGCTAGAGAGACTAGCAGCTGATGAGATTTCATCAGGTTGGATACGACATATGGTGGAGCTATTGAGGCATGATCTAGTACAATAGCCGCAGCCGCAGTTGCTGACAAGGAAGTATGATAAGCCGAGTAAGTTTGGAGCTGAGGACTTTATTGGTACTACAGACCCTGCTGTAGCAGAGTAGTGGCTAGACATAGTCTAGAGAGTGTTCATCCAGCTGTAGACTGCTCCAAAGGAGAAGTTTGATTATGCCATATCTCTTCTACAGAGAGATGCATATGATTGGTGAAAGATGGTTCCACATGCTCTAGTTGATCCATTAGTTCTGACCTATGATGATTTCCTAGGGAATTTGAGCAGAAGTATACTCCGAGGGAGTATAAGGTGCAACGAAGATAGAGTTCTTGAGTTTGAGGCAGGATACCAGGTCAGTATTAGAGTATGAGATAGAGTTTACCCGGTTGAGTCAGTATGCTGGTAGGATCATTTCTGATGAGATTGATCAATGTTGGAAATTTGAGGAGGGGCTGAGACCCTCTATCATGTGCATTATAGCAGGATCCTGGTACTAGGATTTTTCTCATTTTGTTGTAGCTGCCAGGAGTGTTGAGAGAGCATAGAGTCTTGCAGCAGCTGCTAGGGATGAGGAGACCAGAGCTAGGAGACCCCAGAATGAGACAGGGTCTTAATAAGTGAAGAGAGGCTGAGGGGCATATTTTCAGAGATTTAATAGGAGACAAAGGTAGTCTGGCAGGTCAGTAAAGCAGCAGAGACAGGGACAGAGACCTACAGTTTCAGTGGCTAGTGCGTAAACCCCAGTAGTTTAAAGACCAGCTCCATATACTTGTGTCCAATGTGGTAAGGCACATGAGGGTGTCTGCTGGAGGACTGGTGCATTAGCAGTGTGTTACAGATGTGGGTTGCCAGATCACTTTCTTAGAGATTGTCCAGAGCCGAGGATAGACAGACAGATACTGCAGCTTCTCGACCCAGTGTTAGAGAAGGTCATAGTAGCAGAGGTTTTGGTAGGGGAGGGAGATCTAGGTCTGGTTAGAGAGGAGGTTCTACAATCGGAGGTAGATTAGATGAGGCAGGGCCATCATAGAGGGTATATGTGATGTAGAGGCAGCCAGATACTTTAACCGTTATTGCTGGTACTTTTTCTTTTTTTGGTACTTTAGTTCTTGCTTTGATAGACCTGGGTCAACTCATTCATATATTAGTGCATCCATCTTGCCTGTGAGTGATTTTCTTACAGAGTCCCTAGGATTTGATGTTTTGGTGACAAATCCTTTAGGGCACAGTGTTGTGGTTAGCATGGTGCACAGAGATAGCTGGGTTGTGGTTCAGGATGAGGAGTTTCTCGGTGACCTGATTGAGATGTATGATAGCTGGGTTGTGGTTCAGGATGAGGAGTTTCGGGGAGTATGATATGATTTTAGGCATGGATTGGATATCCAAGCATGGGGTTATGGTAGACTGTTAGCAAAAGTGTGTTACCCTGAGAACCTGTGATGGTAGGAATGTGATGGTATCTAGTGAGCAGAGACCTCTTTCATCCATATTTGTTTCAGTTGTTTCAATGAGGAGGATAATTCAGAAGGGATGTGAGGCTTATCTTGCTTATGTTGTAGATACCAGAGTAGTGGGGTCCTAGCTTGACAATATACCTACAGTTATCGAGTTTTCCAGATGCTTTTCCTGAGGAGTTGCTAGGGATATCCCCTATAAGAGAGGTTGAGTTTGGTATCGATTTGTTGCCTAGTACTACTCCCATCTCTATTACTTTTTATCATATGGCACCTGCTAAGTTGAGAGAGTTGAAGGTGCAGTTGCAAGAGTTGTTGGATAAAGGGTTCGTTCGCACTAGTGTGTGGCCATGGGGAGCACCTATTTTGTTTGTAAAGAAGAAGGATTGGAAACTTGAGATTGTGTATTGATTACTGGCAGTTGAATAAGGTGACCATCAAGAACATGTATCCATTGCCTTGGATAGATGATCTCTTTGATCAGTTGAAAGGATCAGTAGTATTCTCTAAGATTGATTGGAGATTAGGGTACCATCATTTGAGAGTCAGAAATGGAGATGTACCTAAGACAACTTTTTGCATAAGGTATGAGCATTATGATTTTTTGGTGATCCCCTTTGGTTGACGAATGCACCAGTAGCATTTATGGATTTGATGAACAGGATATTCAGACCCTATCTAGATTAGTTTGTGGTGGTTTTCATTGATGATATTCTGGTGTATTCATGTAATGAGGAGGATCATGACAAGTATTTGCGAATTGTATTGCAGACTCTAAGGGAGAAGCAGTTGTATGCTAAGCTGTCTAAATGTGAGTTTGGCTCGATCAAGTGACTTTTCTCAGTCATATGGTATCATCAGAGGGTATTAGAGTTGATCCGAGTAAAGTTAAGGCTATTTTGAATTGGAGTCCACCGAAGACTGCGACAAAGGTTAGAAGTTTTCTGGGTTTGGTAGGCTATTATCGTCAATTTGTGAAAGGTTTTCCTATGATAGCTACTCCACTCGCCAAATTACTTTGGATGGGAGTTATATTTGTGTGGACAGATCAGTGTTAGGCGAGTTTTGAGCAGCTGAGGGAGATGTTGACTCAAGCTCCTGTTCTTACTCTGCCTGTGGAAGGTAAAGCTTATGTGATTTGCAGTGATGCTTCACATAGTGGTTTAGGTTGTGTTCTGATGTAGGAGGTAGAGTCATTGCTTATGCCTCTCAATAGTTGAAGCTGCATGAGCTGAATTACCCAATGCATGATTTGGAGTTAGCATCCAAGTTTTTGCATTGAAGATTTGGCGACATTGCTTGTATGGGGGAGAAGTTTTTCATTTATATAGATCACAAGAGTTTGAAATATCTGGGTGTTCGGAGAGAGTTGAATCTTTGGCAGAGATGGTGGTTAGATTTGATTAGCGACTACGCTTGTTTAATTGATTATCATCCTAGGAAGGCAAATGTTGTTGCTGATGCCTTGAGTCAGAAGTCTTTGGCAAGTTTGGCTACTTTTTCGCTCTTATTGCTTGTTGAGTTGAGAGCGTTACATGCCAGATTTGAGTCTTGTAATGATGGTGCTTTGATGGCTTAGTTGCAGTTAAGGCCAATGTTATTGGATCAGGTTAGGGAGGCTCAGTTGGTAAATGAGAAAATTTAGATATTGTATTGGATTTCCAAAAGGGGGAGAGTTGAGGCTTTCATGTGAGAAATGATGGTAGTCTGTGGTATAGAGATAGATTGTGTATTCCTGATGATACAAGATTGAAGAGGGTAATTTTGGAGGAAGCACATCAGTCAGCTTATGCTATGCACCCTGGGAGTAGCAAGATGTATCAGGATTTGAAGGAACATTATTGGTGGTCAGGCATGAGGAAGGACATAGCAGAGTTTGTATCCAGATGTCTCACTTGCCAGAGAGTGAAGGTTGAGCACCAGGTTCCTTCAGGATTGCTTATCAGTACTAGAGTGGAAATGGAAGCGAGTGACGATAGATTTTGTGGCTGGATTGCCTTTACAGAAGAAGCATGATGCAATTTGGGTCATAGTTGATCGAATGATGAAGAGAAATCATTTTCTTCTAGTTCGGATGGAGTATTCTCTTGAGAGATTGGATGAGCTGTATATCAGTGAGACAATGAGGTTGCATGGAGTCCCAGTTTCTTTGGTATCTGACCGAGATCCTCGATTTATATTGAGATTATGGAGGAGTTTGCAAGATGCTTTAGGCTTCCAGTTAAATTTTAGCACTGCTTTCCATCCTCAGACAGATGTGTAGTCAAAGAGAGTGATACAAATTTTAGATGACATGTTGAGGAGCTATATCATTGATTTCACTTGGAGCTGGGATAGATTCTTACCACTGATTGAGTTTGCTTATAACAACAGTCATCAGTCCAGTATTGGGATGGCAGCTTATGAGGCATTATATGGTAGGGGGTGCAGGACACCTCTATGTTGGGATGAGGTTGGAGAATGTAAGTTGGTCTATCCCAATTTGATTAAGGAAATAAAAGAGAAAGTGAAGGTGATTTGAAGTTGTTTGAAAGCAACCTCAGACCGACAGAAATCATATTCATATTTACTAAGAAGTGACATAGAGTTCAGTGTGGGAGATAAAGTATTTTTGAAGGTGTCTCCTTGGAAGAAAATTTTAATATTTGGCCACAAAGGAAAGTTGAGTCCTCGTTTCATAGGACCTTATAAGGTACTAGAGAGAATTGGTCCAGTGGCCTATATACTAGCTTTCCCGCCTGAGTTGGATCAAATTCACAATGTCTTCCATGTCTCTATGCTTCAGAGATACATGTCAGACCCATCTCACATCTTGTCAATAGAATCAATTGAGGTGAGTCCAGATCTGACTTGAGGAAGAACCAGTGGCGATCTTGGCACGAGAAGTAAAAGAGTTGAGGAATAAGAAGGTGCCAATTGTGAAAGTTCTTTGGAGGAATCATGCCACTAAGGAGGCAACAGGGGAGAGTGAGCAGATAATGCGGAGTCAGTATCCCTAGTTGTTCCATGCTTAAGAGCAGGTAATTTTGAGGATGAAATTTATTTTTAGAGGGAGAGAATTGTAATATCCCAAAATTTTGAAAATTTTAATTTTTAAAATTAAATAAATGATTTTAATGTATATATATATATTTAGTTAAAAAAGTAAAATGTGTATATGATATATGTATATATATGTAGATATACATAACAATCAAGTCAATATTTTAAATTGGTCAAATGATATTTTAAATTATTAAAAAGTAAATTGTATAGTTAGTGGAAGATGATTTTTTATATTAATTAAGTAATAATATATTTTACTTGGTGGATAATTAAAGTGGAAATTATATGGCTAAAAGGGTAGTGGTTAGATAATTAAGTAATAATATATTTTTCTCCATTAGAGGAAAGGAAGGATTTGCTTCTTCCAAGCTCAAGTAATTGAAGGATTTTAAGTGTTCAAGTTGGAGTTTTGGGGATTTCCTCCATATTTGGTAAGTTTCCAACTTGTTTCCTTGATTTTTCCATGAAAATTTGTATATGTGTGAATTGGATGTTTGGTGTAGTATGTTTTAATGGTTGGTATTTGTATGTATGAAGTTGTTTTGAGTAGTTAACTATGATTTTAGGGTTGGATTGAAGAGATGGTTAAGTTTGGTGAGGAGAGTAAGAGTTTTGGGTTATGTAACTTTTGAGTTATGAAGTCATGGTTTTAAATTGTGTATTTTGATTTTAATTGAGTTGTTTTGATGTATACACAAGTATTTTATGATAAAATGATGGACTTGGTTGAGTTTGAATTGAGTTAGAAAGGGAAAAAAAGATAACTTTGGATGTGACAATTATGTGTTGATATCAGGAATTTAGCCTGACACACCCAGTGACACGGCCATGTCTTTGGGTGTGTCAATTGTTCTATTTTTAGTGTTGGTGACACGTGAAGTGACACGCCCATGTCATTGAGCGTGTCACAACTTCTGTAATATTATAGTATTTACACGTGCAGTGACACGCCCATGTCACTGAGCGTGTCACAACTACTATAATGTAGGAGTTTTTGCACGGACATGGACACGTCCATGTCTCTAGACATGCCTTATCTGCTGTAATACAGAGCTAAGGACATGGTCATTGACACGCCCATGTTACTGAGCGTGTCAAAGCTTCTGTGTTATGGGTTTAGGACACGGTCATTGACACGCCCGTGTTATTGAGCGTGTCATTTGTAGATTTTTCCCTAGATAGTTATTTTTCTCATTTTCCTTTGTGTTCCTTATCCTTGTGTTGAGAGGTTTTGTTTATGCCTTTAAGTGTGGTACTAAGTGATTATTTATAATCACATTTGGTTTAAGCTTTGAGGAGACTTGTGTTACCTAATCCAAGTGTTAAGGGATATCTTGGAAGAGAAGGTTGAAAGTGGTGTTTGAGCTTATTTTGTTGCTTTTATAGGTAAGTAAAAACTTTGAATAATTAATTATCATTGCATGACATTTGGATTTAACACATTTTAGTTGGAAAATGTGTTAAGTTATTTACTACATTGTTTATGCATGAATAATATGCTATGACTTGTGTACTGTCATAAATGAATTATTTGTAATGTGAAAAGCCATTGTTAATGGCTAAATTAATTGAAATGTGAACTATGTGCAATATATTAAAATGACCCAATGCAACACCCTTATACCTTATATATGTACAATATATATTTTCAGCATATGTACAATATGCATATACGGTACAAAAATATCACATACCTGTTTAATAAAAAATTGACATTTCTGATTTAAAATTTCAAAAACTAAATATATAAAATTAAATAGTATATAAATATTCTTTATTTATTATAGGAACCCAAAATAAACATTTTATATGAAAATCTCTGGGGAAAAAATTCGCTAGAGTTTTTTCTGTAAATTGGACATTCCAAAATTTAATAAACTGAACCTGCATAAAACAAACACTCCCAATAAAATCAAATCTCTATTTCACCAATACTTCTCAATTTCTCCATATTTTCTCAAAATATTTATGCATAGATATATATATATATCAACAACACATATAGAATCCCATTTTAAACAAATTATCCAAAACATTCTTTGTAATTTACAATATATACTTTAAAAACAAATATAATATACATAATATCAAAATATACTATAATATCAAATATGTACATGCTCGCAAATGGCTCTGATCTTGATGTACCCAAAAACACTTCAAGCTTGATAAATGCAAGCCTAGACACAACTAGGTCTAGTAGGACTCTCTGGCTCTACTAAATCGTCCATGCCACCTACGCGATTGATGAATTACAATCGCGCTAAGCTAAAAACTTAGCGGCATAATTTTTGATAATAATAAAACTATAAAGTAAGGTCAATGCAAAATGCTTATGGATATCACATCATTCCATTTTCTCATACTTTTCAAATATTTTACTATCCACAATTCACATAAAAACAAACACAAAGATGGGCCCAAAAATAACTAATATGCTATTCAAATTCTAGAGTTACTGTTTTAGTCTATAAAGACACCATGTGCCTAGCCCCATAGGCAATATATCAATATAATAATCCAACTAGGTCTAATCTTATGACCCGGTCATTTCACCCAACCTAGCTTCAATTACTTATTTTTGAGGTTTACGACCGGTCATTTCATCTCAAAAACATTTTCACAGTAACGCCTAGCGTCTAGCCCGTAGGCAAATCATAGGCATGCCGCCAAACACAGAACTCTGAAAATTGAATAACATACTAGGGACACTATTTGTTCATATTTCTCATTATCAATCTCTTTCTCATTATCATATAATCAAGCTAGGCACATTGTCTTATTTTCTCATCTTTTTCTCACTTTCCTCACTTTTCTCATTTTTCTCATTTATATTAATATCAATCATTTCATTATGTTTCCATATATCTCTTTACATTATACCACATTTTTGCATTCAAAACACATTACCCAATTACTTTGGGTATTTCTACATAATTCACATATTAATCACATTTACACAATTTAGCCATTATCAATGGCTTTTCACATTGCATTTAACACATATATGAAATTACAAATGTCATAGCACATTATTCATACATAACCAATTTATCAAGTAGCTTAACAAATTTTCCAACCAAAATGTGTTAAGCCCAAATGTCATACAAATATAACCAATGTATTCAAAGTTTGTACTTACCTCAAATAGCAACCAAAACAAGCTTAAAACAACCTCCAATCCTATCCTTCCAACTTGCCCTTCACTACTTGGATGAAGCAAAAAAACCTCCCTCAATGCCTAAACCAAATGTGATAGTAAATAATCATTTAGTATCACATTTAATGGAATTTCTAATATTAAACTATAATTAAAGCCCATCCAAGCAAAAATCTAAATTTAAGGCTAACCTCACTTTAACTTTGGATTCTCATACTAGGACATTCATTTTAATATATTAAGTTTATTTATATTATTAGAAACATATTTTAATACATTTAAACCATTTACATTATTAAAACACACTCTTATACACAAAACACTAAAATGACATAACCTTCCCCTATTGAAGGTTTTCCATTCCAACACAATCCATTAATCATTTTAAGTTTATATTAATCACTTATATCACCAAACAACAAGATTAAACCAATAAAATTATACAATTTAACAACTTTGGAAAAATCATTTTCCCAGAACCCTAAATCACACTTCCATTCTCAAACTCCAACCAAACACAACCAAATTCAATTTTTGACTTTAAAATACTTGTTTATGCAACAAAATAACTCATTTGGAATCAATTTGCACAATTAAAAACCATGATTTCAAAACCCCAAAAATTACATAACCCTAAATTATCTCTTTTCACCAATCTTACTCAAACTCAACCATTTCTTCAATCTAGCCTTAAAATCATTGTTAACTACCCAAAATAACATCATAAACACCAATTTCAATAATTATAACATACTACTTAAAAGTCCAAAATCACACATAATCAAAATTTCCATTGAATTCTAAGAAAGGAGTTGACACTTACCAAATTTAGTGGAAATCACCAAAAATTAACTTTAAACTTGTTAAATCCTTCAATAAATTGAGTATGGAAGAGAAAAATTCCTTGGACACCACCAATGGAGGTTTCGGCCAAGGAGAAAGAAGAAGAAGATGAAAATGACTTTTGATTTTTCTTTCCTTTTATCTTTTAATTTCAAATAGATATATTATTTAATTTAAATTAATAATTAATAATTTAATTATTTATTTAATAAATTAAAAGTCTAAAAATCCCTCTTCCATTCAAATAATATTTATTGCTGAATTAATTTAATAATTTTAAATTTTTTAGATTTAATTACTAAAATACCCTTTTTACTTTGACTTTTGACTTTTTCTTTAGAAAGTGTTGACTTTTATATGTTGTATATATTTTACATATGTATCACATATATATTCCACTTTTTCATTTAAAATTTCTTCATTTTTCATTTAAAATCATTAATTTAATTTATCCAATTTAATTATAATATGTTTTATTAAATTTTCAAAAATTAGAAATTTTTAAAAAAAATTTGGGATATTATACATATGCACAAATAATGTGTATCTTATATACACATCAAATGTAGCTTATATGTGTATTAAATATATTAAGTATTAATGTATATATCCAAAATATACAATTATACCATATGTATATGTTATATATACACTAGGTATATATATTGGGTATGTACAACTTTTATATCTCCAAGTACTTATTTAATTTTTTCAAAATTACGGATATGAAAATTTCCTCCCCCTTAAATAATTTTGTCCTCAAAATTATCCATTACGGTAATAAATCATCCAAATTTTAGCATAATCTTAAAATCCCATATTAAATTATTCATCTCATCAAATCATTATTTCATCAAATTACATAATTTTTACTCTCCCCCTTAGGTTCATTCTCAATTACTTTTTTACCATTACATATCTCATCATTATACTGCCTATTTACTCAAACAGTCACAATCGATTATTATATCATCAATCGAATTGTTATTAGACAAAATTAATTCATCTCTTTAATATAATATACACCACATACCTATTGCACTCAAAATATTTGATCACTTCATTATCTTAAAAAATATATACTCTTATAACCTTAAGTTCAAATGTTAAAAACTTATATTTTAACACTTACTATTTTGTCATCATAGTCATTTTCAAAATTCTATCTCTGTTTAATTACCACCTTGCTTATATTTACAAATAGTTATTTGTAAAAACTACAAATGATAACAACTCCCAATTCCATCTAATAAGTCTTAACACAATAATTTTACACATCTTCACTTTGATCCTACTCTTTATACAATTACTACGTATTAATTTAATATCACCGTTATACAACAACAAAATCTTATTTCCTTATTAAGATTCATTCCAATTATACTATAACTAACATTTTTCTCTTATAATTATTTGAAACTAATATAACTTAGCTCCTTTCATATGTATATACATATCGGAATGCTGTATGATGCACATTATTATATAACTTGCATATTCTTAATACAACTACATACATTGAATTTCAATAAATACTTGTAAACTTATTACATTTTAGATCAATTGATCTAACTATCACAATATGACCATCACAGCCTTATTCTATTCTAACTAATCTTTAGTCTATTTTAAATTCATCAATCTGTTTTCAATTCATGACCTAATTCTATTAGGTCAAATTTATTCTCAAATCTTAATTTTCTTCAAATTCATCATTACATATAATATTCATTTTCCCTAGTCTCATTCACTTTAAATGTCATTTTCATCAACTTATTCATTTTATACCACTTTCAAACACGTTCAATATAACTCTTACTCACATTTCATAATTCCTTTCATTTATCATTTTCTCACATTTCTTATAGTTACCATATTTACAAAAATCACTTTCCTTACACATCATTTATAGCTCATCATATTTTCATAATTCTCTTCTGTTTCCACACTATCTATTGTCAATAATAAATTTCTACATAAGGTTATGAGTCTAACTATACCAACCACAAATATTGCTTGTATCTCATGAAACAAAAACTATCAATTTCACTAAATATATTTCACAGTTGTATCATCTTAAGCCCACGTCTGTGGGTTACAAATAAACACCACCTTCACTATAATTCTTTCTCAAATAGCTCTTATCTCAAAACTATGCCCATATCTCAATGGTCACACACCCAAGGCATTTCAAAATCACATATTAGTTCTTTAAATTCTTACTACATGAAGAGTAACGAGTATCAATTTTGTTTTAAGACAAGTTACCGTTATCCACTTGTTTTTATTAGCCTAAACACATGATCCATTAACATTATCATCAACAACTCATATATTTATATACTAATTTTATACAATTATTTAACAAAAACTCCTTTTCCAATTTTAAAATCCATTTACTAATAATTACCAATTATATCTCAACTTATTCAACAAATTTTTTTTACCAATTTCTCCTTCTTAAATCAAATAAATAATTATATAGGGTTACAAACATACCATAATACTTCAATAATACTTTTTCACATCTTTAAGTAATCAACTCAATACTTGATCACATTCACATTGCATCACATTGTCACAATTTCCAGGTGATCAACCTTATCATGATCACCTTCATCTTACAAATTCGTATTATTTCACATTTTAAATATTTTCCATATTTTTAAATCATCCACATACATATCCATAAGTGACATTCATAATGTGACTTACTTTCCACATTTTCCTACATATCATATTGGTGTCCGTATTGGACAATTCACCACACATATCATATACGTGTATACACACAATCACACAATTATACTTAACTTTTTATACATATAAATTGAACATTTATCACATTTCATGGAATATTATCATTTCTCATTCTTATCTAATAAATAAATTATCCTCATTCATCATCTTTTTTGCATAATTATTAGTCACATTTCCAATGTGACTTCTTTCTTAGATTTTCCATACACTACCATACTCTTCATATATATATTTTCACTTTCTTAATCATTTCTCTTTATTTCATATCCAGTATCTATACTATCAACTATATTACACATTACATGATATTTTCATAAGTAATATTACTCATTCAAAATTACTTCCATGCTTATTAAACATTAAACTATTAATATCTAAACAATCTTCATCTAAATTCCCTTACAACTCTAAATTTCCAACTTATTACTTTACTTAAACTTCATTCTATTAATCTCATTTTCAAGAGCTTACTTTATAAATATTATTTTTATATTAATATAACATCAAAACACATCACTTTCACAATTATAGAAAACCATTTCAAAAATTCAAATTTCATATAATACAAGCAAAAACATGAACCTCACCAAATCTCATCCATGTCACATTCACAATCTTAAGATCATAACATTTACTTTTAAACAACACTAATTCATTTCATTACACTAATTAACATCATCCATTTAGATATCCTAATTTTACATACTCAAACCCTAAATCATGCATCATTTTTTTTCATAATAAACAATTCACTATCACATATCATTTCCCTCTTTGATTTTTTTTAATTATGAACTCTTTGTTCTAAATTATTAATAACTCCATATTCCTTCTTCATACTTCTACCCATCTGTATATAAATTTTCATAAATTTTCTTATTCATTTGTCTCATGAAATTAATTTATTACTCATGTACACAAAGTTGTATGACTTCCTTAGTTTCATTTCAATCTCACTTTCCATTTTTATTTTCCTTACCAATTCTTTGTAAAAGCTTGTAAAATTTTAGCCATGTGCACTTGACATATATATGGATTTATATTTAAAATCTTAGATTTTTCAAAGCTGATTTACTATATTTAAAAATTAAACCTTCCAAACCCGTGAAATTTGTCTCTTTAATAATTCATCTAGAAGCACTTGGTTATCCATTTTTTTAGTTATTAAACCTTAATAAAGATTCATAAACTTTTAACCATATGTTCTAGGAATTCATATAATATTGTATGCAAATTTTAAGATTTTTTTTGCCATAGCTTTTAAATATTTTCAATTTTTACATATTATGAGTTGTTGGAACTGTTCCAACAACTCGTGTTCTTCTATTTTCTTAACTATAAATCCATCTTTAAAAGTTATGAATTTTTTTTATACATTGGATTCTAACATATAAAATAACATTCCATTAAATTTTTAAACTTATCTAAATTTCCTAGACTTATCAAAAAATTTGAATAATATCACATTGCAGTACATATATAGAATTTTCTATAACTATCATGCCCATTTCTCAAACTTTTTATTTCATATCTTAAATCATTTCCTAGATTATTTTTCTAAATTTCACTTATTCATCAATTCAATCAACTATGAATCTTAATTTCGAATAAAAGTTTCAAAAATTCTTAATCCATAACCTCTAGAATGATGCTTCTATTGTGCCACTCTGATCTATATAACCCAGACGTTATCTCAACTCATATTCAGTATATCAAATAGACATTGCCACATCAAGGATCAAATAAATTATCAGTGCCAATGCATGTATCATAATTGAAAACTATTTTTTTCAAATCCCAAATTTCTCTCTCTAATAACCCGCCTAGGTCGAGAACCTCAAACCTAGGCTCTGATACCAAAATAAATGTAACACCCTTATACCCTATATACATATAATACATATTTTCAGCATATGTACAATACTCATATACGATACAAAAATGTCACAGACCTGTTTAATAAAAAATTTCACATTTTGGATTTAAATTTTCAAAATCTAAATATATAAAATTAAATAGCATATAAAATATTCTTTATTTGTTATAGGAATCCAAAATAAACATTTTATATGAAAATCTCTGGGGAAAAAATTTACCAGAGTTTTGCCTATAAATTGGACATCCCAAAATTTAATAAACTCAATCTGCATAAAACAAACACTCCCAATACAATCAAATCTCTATTTCACCAATACTTCTCAATTTCTCCATATTTTCTCAAAATATTTATACATAGATATATATATATATATCAACAACACATATAAAATCCCATTTTAAACAAATTATCCAAAACATTCTTTACAATTTACAATATATACTTAAAAAAAATCATAATATACATAATATCAAAATATACTATAATATCAAATATTTACATGCTGGCAAATGGCTCTAATCTTGATGTACCCAAAAACACTTCAAGCTTTATAAATGCAAGCCTAGACACGACTAGGTCTAGTAGAACTTTCCGGCTCTACCAAATTGCCCATTCCACCTACGCGATGAATTACAATCATGCTAAGCTAAAAGCTTAGCGGTACAAATTTTGATAATAATAATAAAACTGTAAAGTAAGGCCAATGCAAAATGCTTATGGATATCACATCATTCACATAAAAACAAACACAAACATGGGCCCAAAGATAACTACTATGTTATTCAAATTCCAGAGTTACTGTTTTGGTCGATAATGACACCATGTGTCTAGCTCCGTAGGCAATATATCAATGTAATAATCCAACTAGGTCTAAGCTTACGACTCGGTCATTTCACCCAGCCTAGCTTCAAGGACTTATTTTTGAGGCTTACGACCTAGTCATTTTACCTCAAAAATATTTTCACAGTGACACCTATTGTCCAGCCCGTAGGCAAATCATAGGCATTTTGCCAAACACAAAACTCTGAAATTTGAATAACATACTAGGCACACAATTTATTCATATTTCTCATTATCAATCTCTTTCTCATTGTCACATTATCAAGCTAGGCACATTGCCTTATTTTCTCATCTTTTTTTCACTTTTTCCATTTATATTAACATCAATTCATTTGATTATGTTTCCATATATCTCCTTACATTATACCATATTTTTGCATTCACAATACATTACCCAATTACTTTGGGTATTTCCACATAATTCACATATTAATCACATTTACAAAATTTAGCCATTATCAATGGCTTTTCACAATGCATTTAACACATATATGACATTACAAATGTCATAGCACATTATTCATACATAACCAATTTTTCAAGTAGCTTAACATATTTTCCAACCAAAATGTATTAAGCCCAAATGTCATGCAAATATAATAAATGTATTTAAAGTTTGTACTTACCTCAAATAACAACCAAAACAAGCTTAAAACAACCTCCAATCCTATCCTTCCAACTTTCCCTTCACTACTTGGATGAAGCAAAACAACCTCCCTCAATGCCTAAACCAAATGTGATAGCAAATAATCATTTAGTATCACATTTAATGTCATTTCCAATAGTAAACTATAATTAATGTCATTTCGGATCAAGTGGCAAAAATCTGTCCCAACTTCCAGAGAAATCAATGACACAGCTTCTTAACATATCTTTAATGATCTGTATCACTCTCTCTGACTGCCCATCCGTCTGCGGATGGAAAGCAGTACTAAAGTGTAATCGAGAACCCAAAGTACCATGCAAACTCTTCCAAAACCTTGAAGTGAATCTAGGATCCCGATCAGACACTAAAGAAATTGGAACTCCATGCAGTCTCACAATCTCCTGGATATACAGCTCAGCTAATCTCTCAAGAGAATAATCCATTCTAACTGGAAGAAAATGAGCTGTCTTAGATAATCTATCAACAATCACCCAAATGGCATCATGTTTCCTCTGTGTCAATGGCAAACCCGACACAAAGTCCATAGTGATTCTTTCCCACTTCCATTCAGGCACTGACAAAGGTTGAAGCAACCCTGTTGGAACTTGATGCTCTGCTTTAACCCTCTGACAGGTGAGACATTTGGACACATACTCTGCAATGTCTCTCTTCATACCATACCACCAGTAATGCTGCTTTAAATCATGATACATCTTTGTATTACCAGGGTGCATAGCAAAAACTGATTGGTGTGCTTCTCCCAAAATAATCCTTCTCAAGTTAGCATCATCAGGCACACACAATCTGTCTTTAAACCACAAGCTACCATCAGCTCTCACAATATAATCTCGGCTCTCACCATTTTGACAATCTGAAATAATTTTCTGAATCTTCTCATCAATTAATTGAGCTTCTTTAATCTGATTCAACAATACTGGTCTCAAATGCAATTGTGCCAACAATGCACCATCATCACAAGATACAAAGCTAGCATGCAACGCTCTCAACTCAACAAGCAACGAGAGCGAATAAGCAGTCAAACCTGCTAAAGACTTTCGACTTAAGGCATCTGCCACAACATTTGCCTTACCCGGATGATAATCAATCAAGCAGTCATAGTCTTTAATCAATTCTAACCATCGCCTCTGCCGGAGATTAAGCTCTCTCTGAACTCCCAAATATTTCAAACTCTTATGATCAGTATAGATGAAACATTTCTCTCCATACAAATAATGTCGCCAAATCTTTAATGCAAACACAATGGCTGCTAACTCCAAGTCATGAGTCGGATAGTTAAGCTCATGCGGCTTCAACTGTCGAGAAGCATAAGCTATCACTTTACCCTCTTGCATTAGAACACAACCCAAACTACTATGTGAAGCATCACTGAAGATCACATATGGTTTATCTTCTACAGGTAAAGTGAGAACAGGCGCTTGAGTTAACATCTCTTTCAACTGCTCAAAGCTAGCTTGACACTGATCAGTCCACACAAACCTAATTCCCTTACGAAGTAATCTGGTAAGTGGAGTAGCTATTAAAGAAAAACCTTTTACGAACAGTCTATAATAGCCTACCAAACCCAGAAAACTTCTAATTTCAGTCACAGACTTTGGTGGACTCCAATTCAAAATAGCTTCAACCTTACTCGGATCAACTCTTATGCCATCAGCTGAAATGATATGACCGAGAAAAGTTACCTGATCAAGCCAGAACTCACACTTTGACAGTTTAGCAAACAACTGTTTCTCTCTCAAAATCTGCAGTACAATCCGCAGATGCCTGTCATGCTCTTCCTCATTACGCGAATACACCAGAATATCATCAATGAAAACCACCACAAACTGGTCCAGATAGGGCCTAAACACCCTATTCATCAAATCCATAAAAGCTGCAGGTGCATTCGTCAAACCAAAAGGCATTACCAAAAACTCATAATGCCCATACCTTGTCCGAAAAGCTGTCTTAGAAATATCCTCAGTTCTGACCCGCAACTGATGGTACCCTGATCTCAAATCAATCTTAGAAAACACTGCTGCTCCCTTCGACTGATCAAAGAGATCATCAATTCTAGGCAAAGGATATTTATTCTTAATAGTCACTTTATTCAATTGCCTATAATCGATACACAATCTCATAGTACCATCCTTCTTCTTCACAAACAAAACAGGAGCTCCCCATGGTGAAACACTAGGGCGTACAAACCCTTTATCCAGCAACTCCTGCAACTGCACCTTCAATTCTCTCAATTCAGCAGGTGCCATTCTATAAGGAGTAATAGAGATAGGAGTGGTACCTGGCAACAAATCAATACCAAACTCTATCTCTCTCTCAGGAGGCAATCCTGGCAACTCCTCTGGGAAAACATCTGGAAACTCCGAAACTGTAGGAATACTGTCAAATTGAGAACCTATCACCCTGGTGTCCAACACATGAGCAAGGTAAGCATCACACCCTTTCCTGATCAACCTCCTAGCTGAAACAGCTGAAATCAACGAGGATGCAAGTTGCCTCTGCTCGCTAGATACCATCACAATTCTATCATCACTAGTTCTCAAAGTAACATTCTTCCTCTTACAATCTACCACAGCTCCATGTCTAGATAACCAATCCATACCCAAAATCAAGTCATACTCCTTAAATGGCATCTCAATCAAATCACCAAGAAACTTTTCACCCTGAACCACAATTGCACACTCTCGGTGCACCTTACTAACAATCATACTATGCCCTAACGGATTAGTCACCAAAACATCGAATCCTAGGGATTCAGCATGCAATTCAGACATAGGCAATATAGATGCACTAATATATGAATGAGTGGATCCAGGGTCAATTAAAGCAATAACAGAGATGTCAAATAAAGAAAAAGTACCAGCAATGACAGCTGAAGCATCTGGCTGTCTCTGCATTACATAAACTCTCTGGGATGGTCCGGCCTCATCAGGTCTACTATCTCTAAATGAAGATCCTCCCCTCTGACTGAACCCAGATCTACCCCCTCTGCCAAAACTCCTGCCTCCTCTACCTCCTCTGCCAAAACTGGGTCAAAAAACAACAGAATCCACTGACCTCTGTTCCTGCATCTCAGGACATTCTCTAATGAAATGATCAGGTGATCCACAACGAAAACACACACCTGATCCACCAATCCTCTGACAACCACCCACATGGATCTTACCACAAAGCTCACATACCCGTGGAGTAGATCTCTGAATCACTGGGGTAGGAGCACTAGCTACAGAAGCTGTAGATCGTGATCTCTGTCTCGAATACTGTATTGACCTACCAGTCGGCCTCTGACTCCTCCCAACTCTGGGAACAAAGCTGCCTCTACCCCTCTTAACAGATGAAGACCCTGCCTCAAACTGGGGCCTTCTCACTCTAACCTCCTCTTCAGAAGCAGATGCTGCAATGTCCTGGGCTCTCTCCACACTCCTAGCTGCAGCAACAAGCTGGGAGAAATCCTGATATCAGGAACCAGCCACAAGACACATAATAGAGGGCCTCAATCCCCCTTCAAATCTCCTGCATCTGTCAATCTCATCAGATATAATACCACCTGCATAATGGCTCAACCGGATAAATTCAACCTCATACTCTGTTACTGTCCGGTGATCCTGTCTCAAACTTAGAAACTCCATTTTCTTCATATCTTTATACTCCCTTGGAGTATACTTCCGCTCAAACTCCCTGAGAAAATCAGCATAAGATAGGGTAGGTGGATCATCTATGGCATGAGGCACAGTCTTCCACCAGTCATAGGCGTCCTTCTGCAGTAATGACCTGATATAATCAAATTTTTCTTCAGGTGTGGCTTGCAACTGAATAAAGATCCTCTGTACTTTGTCTAACCATTGTTCAGCCACTGCCGGGTCTATAGTACCCAGAAAATCTTCTGCTCCAAACTTCCTCAATTTATCATACTGCCTGACTGATACCTGAGGTTGAGGTGGTGGTGGCGGTGGTTGCACTGGAGCTTGTCTCATTACTTCCATCATATTCCTGAACCAAGCTGGTGGAACCTCATCACCAACTGGTCCCCCTGCCCCAGAAGCAGGTGCCTCCCCGGCTCTATCAATTCTAACCTCATCTCTATACTCATCCGGAGCTATACTCTCCGCACTTCCCTCAACAGACTGACGCGAATGAGGATCCATCACAACCTAAATCTGTAAATATAGCAGAATACACCTTATTAAAGATCAGAGTCTGCCAATACTAAGTATATATTTTACTCAAAAACCAACTTTTCAAATCAAAATACTCTTTTTCTTACAGTTTACCTAGGTTGAGAATCTCAAACCTAGGCTCTGATACCAAAATAATTGTAACACCCCTATATACCGTATACGTACACAGCATGCTGATACGATCGTAATATACGTATACTGAATATAGGTTGCCACTGTTTATAAAATACACAAGACATACCTTTTTAAAACAAATAAAAGAAATCCAAACTCATAAGAGAATTTATGAGACACAATAGTTAAAAACAAAACGTTTAATAACTCCGCAGCGGAAATGTAACAATTGTTTCCAAGTACATTTACATTAAGATCAAAATATTACAAATATAAAATATATACATAAGTGGCAGCTTTATCTCTGATCTTTAAGTCCAAGAATAACTCCTCAACGCCTAGACTCACTTGGTCTAGTGGAACTCTCAGGTTCTTCTCTGACACCTGCGCGATGAACCACAATCGCGCTAAGCCTATAGCTTAGTAATACAAGCTACAATATCATAATACTATGATGCAATGTTCATGTCATACTATCAAGTTCAATTCACAAATTCAAAGGAGTATTATAATCATTTTATGACATTATATCTTTTCATTACTCATCAACTTCATCATTCAATAATCACAATTGAACAAGCACAAACATGGGCCCAATAAAACACTAATATGTTATTCAAAGTTCAGAGTCACTGTTTTGGTCCAATATCATAAATCATCAAGCCCGTAGGCAATATATATATATATATATCTCTATCCATGGATAGCGTAACAGACCCAGTCTCTTGGACCATCAACCCATTAACATGAGGAGATCCTCAACCCGGCTAGACTGTTACTAACATTCAATTGGAAATCAGCTTACGGGCCATCCCATTTCGCCTATCCAATGATTCATAATCATCACATTTCACATTTATCAACTGGAACCGGCTTACGGGCCATCCCATTTCGCCTATCCAGTGATTCATTTCAATTGGAATTGGTTTACGGGCCATCCCATTTCACCTATCCAATGATTCATAGGCATGCCGCCAAATACAGTACTCTGAAAGTTGAATCAACATATTAAGCACACAACTATTTCATTTTAACTTCATTTCTCAATTTCATTTCTCATTTCACAATTCACAATTCATTAGGCACTCATGCCTCAACTATTTCATTTACATCATTATAATCAACCACATTGGTTTCACATTCACATCATTATAATCAACCACATTGGTTTCACATTTCATCATATCTCATCACGGTGTATACTTAACAATTCACATTATACACAACATAGCATTATTCATGTGCATGAACAATATAATGCAATACTCAACACATTTACATTCACATGCATTGAATCTCAACATACATATGCATTAAGGAAGAACTTGTACTTACCTTAGTAACCACTCTTACAACTCTAAACACTTCTTGAATTAGAGTAATTCTCCTTCTTCACAACCTATTCCAAAAGAATTAAGAAACCCTCTTAAGCTCATAAGGTTAAGAATCAATTAGGGCAAAACCCTAAACTGGACACGCTCACCCACACGGGTGTGTTCCTGACCGTGCCCTAACTCCTCAACACAGAAACATTTACACGTTCAACAACACGGGCGTGTTCATGGGCGTGTAACACATTCTGTCTCTCAAAAGTAATGACACGTCCAACATCATGCACGTGCTCCTGGCCGTGTAATTTCTCCAAAATCACAGTAGCTATGACACGCTCACTAACACGGGCGTGTTAATGGCCGTGTCACATCTAC
This sequence comes from Garcia nutans, assembly GCA_947685225.1. Taxonomy (NCBI): domain Eukaryota; kingdom Viridiplantae; phylum Streptophyta; class Magnoliopsida; order Malpighiales; family Euphorbiaceae; genus Garcia; species Garcia nutans. The sequence goes on from CANTUV010000002.1 coordinate 37,962,263, forward strand.
TGCCTCACAACCAATTGACATGCCTAAGAAATCCTGGACGTGCTTCTGGGCGTGTCAGGCCAAAAACCCAGATTCCGGCCAAAAGACAACCAAAACAACAAACAATAATCTTCCACTATCTTCCACTTCAACATAACTCATTTAGACACACCCAACATCATAATAAACTTGCCAAAAACATCAAAACAAGCCAAAACACATATCAAACCCAAATCACAACATCATCAAAAACTCTTTACACAACCACAACTCAACCTTAACTAACAAACTTATTCTTCTTTTCAATCCAACCCAAAAAAATCCCAAAATCACTTCAATCCAACACTCCTAAACACAACACACTCAACCATACACATACCAAAAATCAACAATCTCCATACCCACAACATAAACTCAAAGAAAGCAATGAAATCAAGAGGAGACTTACCAAAGATGAAGAAACTCTTAAATCTCTATCTTGATCTCTTGAAAACTTCCTCTAATCTTGATCTTGAAAAGTTAAATCTCTTCCTCTCTCTCTTGCTTCTGCTGGCCGAAGAACCAAAGGAAAAGAAAGGAAAAAAGGAAAAGAAAGAAAGAGATGTCACGTGAAAGGAAGGAAGAAAGGAAAAGCAATTCAAATCTCTCTCTCCAACAACTCTTCCTCAAAACCCCCCTCCACCACACAAACATATTATTAAAATAATCCAAACATCACCAACCACCCATATAATTCCACTAACTCTAATTTAATTAATTAATTATCCAAAACACTTAAAATATCTTCCTCCACTTAATATTTGACCAACATGTTTGACTTTGAACATATATATTAGGTATCTTTCCTTATATTCAACATATACACTCTTATCTAATACTCCTTTCTCTTTCCATTTATCTTATACATATTATCGAAATAATATCAACAATTAATCCAATACTTTTAGGGTATACTTTGGGATATTACAATAACATACTACTGAAAAATTCAAAATCACACATAATCAAAATTTTCATGGAATTCAAAGAACGGAGTTGGAAACTTACCAAATTTAGTGGAAATCACCAAAAATTAACTTTAAACTTGTTAAATCCTTCAATAAATTGAGTATGAAAGAGAAAAATTCCTTGGACACCACCAATGGAGGTTTTGGCCAAGGAGGAAGAAGAAGAAGATGAAAATGTCTTTTGATGTTTCTCTTTCTTTTCATCTTTTAATTTCAACCATATATATATTATTTAATTTAATTTAATAATTAATTAATTATTTATTTATTTAATAAATTAAAAGTCCAAAAATCCCTCTTCCATTCAAAAAATATTTATTTTTGAATTAATTTAATAATTTTGAATTTTTTAAGATTTAATTACCAAAATACCCTTTTTACTTTGACTTTTGACTTTTTCTTTAAAAAGTGTTGACTTTTATATGTTGTATATATTTTACATATATATCACATATATATTCCACTTTTTTATTTAAAATCCCTTCATTTTTCATTTAAAACCATTAATTTAATTTATCCAATTTAATTATAATATATTTTATCAAATTTTCAAAAATTAGAAATTTTCAAAAAACATTTGGATATTACACATATGTATAAATAATGTGTATCTTATATACACATCAAATGTACCTTATATGTGTATTAAATATATTATGTATGTAATATATATATCCAACATATACAATTAATATACCATATGTATATGTTATATATACACTAGGTATATATATTGGATATATACAATTTTTATAGCTCCAAGTACTTATTTAATTTCTCCAAAATCATGGATATGACACCCAAAATGTTTGGGTAATATGGTTTGTTATGTATACATTAAAGATATTATGTAAAGCCATTAGTGATGACTATATTGTATAAAATGAGATACATTATGATTATATAATGATGTTGAGATATATGAGGCAATGTGCCTAGCTTGATCATGAGAAAATGAGAAAGAGATTGATAATGGAAATATGAAATAATTGTATGCCTTTTATGTTATTCAATTTTTAGAGTTCTGTGTTTGGTGACATGCCTATGACGTAGCAGTCCCTTGAAGCTGGGTTGGGCTTAGCCCTTGAAGCCTAGTTGGGATGTTACATAGGAGGTTATCCTCATTGTGATATGATTTGCCTTCGAGGCTATCGAGGCTAGCTTTTAAGCAATTACTTGATTTGCCTTTGGGGTTAGACATATGGTGTCAACTTGGACCAAAACAGTAACTCTAGGATTTAAATAGTATATTAGATCCTCTAGGCACATGCTTGTGTTTGTTTTTTATTTGAATTATGAATTGTGGAACAATTGAGAAATATATTAATATAAAGTGTTATGAGATATAATATCCATATGCATTGTGCATTGGCACTGCATTTGAACTTTATTGTTATCAAAATTTGTATTGCTAGACTTTTGGCTTAGAGCAATTGTGATTCATCATTCAGGTGACAAGGTAGATCCGGTTGAGCCAGAGAGTTTGACTAGACTAAGTTGCGTTTAGGCTTGAGATCTTGAGTGTAGAGTTGATTGTTGGACATCAAGATTAGAGACAAATTGCCAGTATGTACATATTTTATATTTTTGTGCATTTTGACCTCATATATATTATATTATATTTTGATGTATATATATTGCAAACTATAAAGAATGTTTTGGATAAAAATTTTGTAATGAAGATATGTATGTATTTTAGCAAGTAATATTTTATTTATAATTTTAAATTATAGCAGTTAAATAATTTAAGTTTATACAGATTCGAAAAGTAAGGGTCTTTTTATTAATATGGGTTGTGGCATCCTTGTACCGTATATTCATATATTATATATGTTGGGTGTATGTATTGTATGTATATAGGGTATAAGGGTGTTACATGTTTAGAGCTTGTCTTCCACTAATTTGGTTGCTAAGACACCTTGTGCGGTAGCACTACCCCTTATGTGGTCACACAATTCAAATATTGCTCAAATGGCTAACTCCAATAGTAAGATTTAGTTGTCTAACAGGATCTTGACTGCCCATAATCATATGTCTTATGGTCGCACATCCCTTTGTTTGGTCACATGACACAATGTTACCATTTCATTTGAATTTCTTCATTCACGTGTCTAATTCCCATTGATCAAAGGTATTTGATGCTAAAATTCAAATGTATTGGACTTGTGTGATCACTCAGATGTCTCAAGTTGTCGTACAACTAATTGAGCACTGAGGAAGCACCACACGGGCAGACCGCTATCACTTCTAGCACTTTTATGTTTTTGGGTTATTGGATTGTGTGATCGCTCAGAGTTCAAGTGTGGTCGCATTCCTTCCGTGCGTCCTAACTTCACCGCACACCAAGACCATGACCTTCACTATTAGATTGTGGATTTAGCTTGGTATCTGTGAGGTCGCTTGGTATTTTAGGTGATCACATAGATATTTTGCATTCCACTTTCACCACTTGGCAAGATTACTATCTTTTTCATAAGTTGTTGATTTTAGCTTGGTATGTTGTGCGGTCATTCGATTGGCTCGGGCAGTCACACAACCAGCTAGCATTTCATCTTCACTGCTTGGCAAGCCTGCTATCCTTTCTGTATCATTATTACATTTTCCTTATATGCTTGTGCGGTTACTGATGGGCTCGGGCAGTGGCACAAGAGAACCTATAACAATGAACTTGATTGAAATCATTAGTTCATATCAATTTGATTGTCAATGATCAAAATAGAGTTTAAATGTCCAAAACTCTCTCCCTTTTCGACTTTAGCAATTAAATTGAAGTTAATTTAAAAATAATCAAGTGTATACATCAATTGTAATTCAAATGCAAATATTTAAGGACAATGTTGTTTGATTTTTATTAGTTGCTTCCCCTCAAATAATTCTTCCTTAAGTGTATATGGAATCCATGATCATTAAATTCAAGTTAGGTCTCTACTCCCCCTTAATGTATTGTTAAGTTGTCTTCCCTATTGTATAACCTTTGTATAAGGATAATTAAGTTCATACAACTTCTCCCCCACTGACAATGGCAAAAAGGAAATTAAAGCAAGATAATTCATGTAAGGAAAAGAAACATTTCATTAAATTGCAAAACAAAATAAAAAGAAAATGCAAAAAGGAAACAAGTACAATGAAAAACATGTGGAAAATAAAAAGAAAGTACAAATGAAGTAACTAGTCTAAAACTTTTTCTTTTCCTTTTCTTAATGATGGAGGAGGAGTTAGATTGCTTTCATCATCAACACCATTAAGAGAAGGAGAGGGGGAGTAACCATGAGATGATTGGGAGGATTCTTCATAAGAGCTTTCAATATGTTCACTCACATCCCGCTCACTTAGCTAATATTGGGTAAGGTCAAGTGTCCATTGTATCTCATATATGTCATGGTGAATATGAGATAAAAGGTCAACCTTTTACGGAGTATAGTGATCCTCTTGGTTACATCCTTTTTAAAACGGGTGAATTGCTTTTGAAGGAAGGTTATGGCCTTGATGATAAGCTTTAGGGTTTTGGAGTACTTACCCTTTTCTTTGGGAAGTTTGGAAGGTCTAGGAGGGAGCTCAACATCTATATAGGTGGGTTCTCCTTCTTCCTAGGTAATATGGAACCTAGGTCTCTTCCTCTATCTTTGGATAACTCCGTTGCTACCAAATGTGTACTCATAGTGGTCATCAACCTTTATGATGCATCTAGCATGCTCAAGGTAGTCTAGGTTGATGAAGTTTGTGGCTGGATCAAGGGGATCACTTAAGGTTGCAAGATTTTCAAGTATTAGATACCCTAAGTGCCTAGCCAGTAGGGTAACTTGATAGGAGAGGAAAATGGTGTTTGCCTTATATTTCCCATGATGTAAGAAGGTGTTTATGAGGAACGTAAAACTTTGGATTGGCTCATTATGCTCTAAAGCATATAGAAAGAACAAGTCACATTGAGTGACCTCCTCATTTCCACCATTTCTTTTGTGGATTGTATAAGTGACAATTCAATCTATGAGCCAAAATAGGAGAGTTCTAAAATGGATGGTTTTGGATGACCTATTATTGTACTCGATCTCAACAGAAAGCTCACTCTAGAAAAGAAGAGAAATTCTTTAAAGGAAAATCCCTAACCGTATAAGAAAAGGCTCCATGGGTTTGGAAACCCAAAACTTCACCAAACTCTTCCAAAGATAGGGCAAAGTCTTAGTTAAAATTCCTAAAGAAAACTCCATAGAATCCTACGGGTGCATTAGGGTTTTTCTCTACACTTAGAGACATTAGAAATTCCCTTGAGAGACTAGGCTAACCTAACTTATTTGGGAATGCAAAATGCCTCCACCCAATCCTATCAAGGTAGCTATAGATTTTTCCTTGAATATTTAGGGCTAAGAGCATCCCTTCCGTAAGCATTTTAGTTGGTTCTATGGTCTTTTTCTTGGGCACATAATATTTTGTTTTCTCTTCATCTGTTTCATACTTGGGTTTATATGGTTGAACACTCTTCCTAGTAAAGTGTTTTGGTTGAGGTTGAGGTTGAGGTTCACTAATCACAATCCCTTTTTCATTAGTTGAGTCTTTCTTTTTGGTAGACTTCATTTTGGGAGTCACAACCACAATATAAGCAAAACACAAAAGATAAAATAGAAATGTAAAAGATAGAAAAGAAATGTAGAAGATAGAGTGTTGATGGAGCTTGAAAACATTCAAAAAATTCTTCTTGATGAACAAAATCTTGAAAGATTATTTGAGAATATGTTTTTATGTTTGTGAATATGTATTCTCATGTAATATGAGGGTACTTATAGGCAAAATTTGAAAATCTAGCCGTTTTTTACCATTTGAGGGCATAATGGACCAAATTTTAAAAGTTCCAACTTTTAAAAAATTTGTCAGTTACATATGTTACGTGATCACAAAATATGGTCTGGCAGTCTCTACTGGCGCTGGGCTTTCACACAAGTGTGCTGAATATGTAACAGTTGAGGATTTTAAAAAAAAATTAATGCAAGCGACCGCATTAACTATTGTAGCTCACTGAATAGAAGTTTTTGAGGCTTGGTTTATTAAATTGATGGTGAGATCGTGCAAAATGTTTTGGAGACCACAAAAATAGAAACATAAAAATTTTGATGTTTTTTCAAATGCACATGATCAAAATAGATGTGTAAGTGTCAAAGAGTGATCATGCAAGATATTTTCCATCAATCATACCAATATGTTGTTTGATGAAGTTTAATCTTTCCTCATTTAAAGGTTTTTTGAAAACATCAACAAGTTGGTTTTGAGTGTCTATGAATTCTAAGACTATATTATGATTTTTAACATTATCTCTTAAAAAGTGATGCTTAATGTCTATATGCTTTGCCCTAGAATGCTGAATGGAGTTCTTATATTAGTTAATTGCACTTGTGTTATCACATATAATAGGAATGTGATCAAATATTTTTCCATAATCAAGCAATTGTTGTTTCATCCAAAGAACTTATGTGCAACAAAAATATGCAATAGCATATTCAGCTTCAGCTGTAGATAAACCAACTGACACTTGTTTCTTACTAAACCAGGAAACTGGACATTCACCAAGAAAATGACATACTCTGATGGTGCTTTTCCTATCTATTAGGCTATCGGCAAAATCCACATCTGAAAAACCTAATATGTCAAATGATGTGTTTCTAAGATACTATAGAACAAAATGTAATGTATCATTCAAATATTTTAAAATTCTCTTACTGGCATTCAAATGTGATTCCTTAGGGCAAAATTGAAATCTAGCACACAAATAAACACTATAAATTATATCGGGTGTAGAAGCGATTAAGTAGAGTAGTGATCCAATAATACCTCAATATTTTTTCTCATCTACTACCTTACCACTTTCATCTTTTTCAAGTTTCAAGGATGTACTCATTATAGTTGCTTTGCAACCATCCATTCCAAATTTCTTGAGAATTTCCTTTGTGCACTTGGATTTGTTGATGAAGATTTCATCCTTGCATTGCTTAATTTGTATCCCAAGAAAGAATCTGAGTTCATCCATCATGTTGATTTCAAATTTTCTAGTCATACATGAAGCAAATTTCTTACACAAAGATTCATTAGTAGCACCAAATATAATATCATAAATTTGTACAATCAATATGTTATGCATTTTCTTTTTAACAAAAAGGGTTTTGTCAACCTTGCCTTTTGAGAAACCATTTTTCAAGCAAGTAAGCACTAAGTCTATCATACCAAGCTCTTGGAGCTTGTTTAAATCCATATAGTGCTTTGGTGAGTTTGAAAACTTGATTAAAAAATTCATAGTGTTCAAAACTAGGAGGTTGTTCAACATGAACTTCCTCATTTATAAATCCATTTAGAAATGTACTTTTGACATCCATTTGAAAAAGTTTAAAATTCATGTGACAAGCAAATGCAAGCAATATTCTAATAGCTTCTAACCTAGCAACAAGAGCAAATGTCTCATTATAGTCAGTGCCTTCCTCTTGATTGTAGCCTTTGGCTATCAATATCCTTATTTCTAGTAATGAGACCACTTTCATCAAGCTTATTCCTATATACTCACTGGCATCCTATAATTGGATTATCTTTAGATTTAGGAACAATTTCCCATACTTTGTTTATCTCAAATTGGTTGAATTCATCTTGCATAGCAATCACTTAACACTCATCACTAAGAACTTCCTCAATGGTCCTTGGCTCAATTTGAGAGACAAAGGCAACATTAGCATCTAAGCGTTTAAGTTTAAATCTAGTAGTTACTTCCTTTGATGTGTCACCAATGATAAGTTCTTTTGGATGGCCCTTCTAGCATTGCTAACCTTTGTCCCTTGGTTTCTTAGTGCTAGCAGATGCTTTGACATGGTTTCCTAAAATTGCAGCTAATTGATTCTTTATGGTCTAGGCCATGGCCTCTTTGATCTCTTCCATTTTGGCACTGAGGGCTTCATCCACCATTCTTTGAATTTGTTCGGGCTCCATTGTTTTAGGTGAGCAAGTGATTGAGTCATTGCTAGATACTTTGTCTCCGGCGCAGGTCGGATTGTTGTAAGCTTTTGAACTTTTGTAATCCAGGGCTGTGAGCCAGAGAGGATCAATGATATGAGATGCAAATGTATGCATGTATGCATGTATGCACAATCAACCAATAAACAAGTGTAATTAGGACGATCTTTCCAACCTTATAACATCCATACACGAATGGCGAGTCTCTTTTCCTAGGTATATGGTTAACCAAAATACCAACATGGGGTACCTTGCTTTCGAATAATTCCCTCGGACGTTTCAACCAACAGTTATATCCTTGAAAATGGAAATCAATCCATGATAATTCCCATTAATTAGGTTTTAATCCATTCAACCAACCAAAGTAGCTTTTATGCTATATTGGATTAAAATAAAATTAAGAGGTTTATCATAGATAGATTTCTCACTTGAAAAGAGTAACTAATGGTTCATGCCAAAAACAAGCCCATGATTAATTTATTCTTAGTGTAAACTAGGTCCACAATTGATTTTTGGTATTTCATAATTGACCTAAATATTTTTGCAAGCTCTTTGTAAGAAAATGTTGGGTGAAAATAGTTTTGTTTCTAAGCCCATTGTAAAAGATTTTAGAAAAATGGATTTTGGGCTTAGTATTTGGGCCATGGGCCAAAGAATTTTTGATTTGTTTTTAGAAAAAGTCTTATGTCCAAAGACCATCTTGGAAAAAATTTGAAAATAGTTTTTGTCTTTTGGATTTTAAAGAAAAATTTATTTTGAGCTTACAATATACTTAGGTCATATTAGAAAAAGAACAAACCAAATAAGCCATGATTTAGACTAAGATAAACTAACCATAGTCAAACAACATGCATTTAGGGTAAAACCTAAGGAAAGTAACTAGGCCAATTACATGAGCTTTAATCTTTGGGTTGAAAGGCTTAGGTTCCCATAGCAAGTATATACCAAATGGTACGAGGTTATGAGTAGTTATGCCATGCTCGATCTCCATACCTTGAGTGAAAGTATGGTATCCCTTACATAACATAACACGGGTAACACGGGCGTCCTAACTCACGCACACGATGCAATCTAAGATGATGCAATGGATAATATCATTATAAGAAAGAATAAAATAATATAAAGACCAACAGAATCAACTTCTCTTGTCCCCAGTGGAGTCGCCACTGTGAGCGGGGATTTTCGCCCCCACTCCCGGTGGAATGGTTCTTGCGACTTCGGCACTGTTTAGGCTCGGGGCCTTAGAGAACACGGACCTAAGTCCGGAGAAAATGGAGTCGCCACCCAGACGGGCCGGGAAAAAGAAAGGGGTGGATGACTCGATTCCTAAGGAATCCCCAACCCCCTAATTGGTTCGGAAAGTTGGGTACATGTGGGGAAGGTGAAAAATGGCCCAGGTCTTAATATTATAAAATTCTTAAATATAACAATATTATCCATACTACACACAATAAAAAGAAAGCATCATTATATTAAAATCAAAGCAATTTCCAAACAAAACAAAACAAATAAATGGACACCCATCCAAGGATGGAAACATGTCCTTACATCACATGCCTAGATAGGACACCCATCAAAAGGTAGAAACATGCCCTTTACAAAGGTTCTAAAATAGAAAAGAAAATTAAATTACATGATGTTTAACTAATGAGGTACCCACCAAGTGGAAACATACCTCTTACAACTTTTGGAAGTTTAAATTGATTGATAAAAGTAAATAATCATCCATAATAAATAAATCATTCACTAAAAGTATCAATAAAATAAACATCCATCCATGATAAATTAAATAAATCAAGTATTGAAATTAAATAAATTATAGCATAAGAGATAAATCAAAGCATAATCAAGTATGGAATTGAATAAAGCAAATAAAAGTTCAAGTATAGCTACTATTTCCATTTAGGGTTTTTATCTCATGTGTTAAGGTTTTGGAAATTCTAAAGTTAAGCTACTATGACTTTTTAGGGAATTAAAATAGATTTGGGTTTTATTTTTTAAAGGTTGTAAGACACTTTGATTAAAAAAAATTAAGATTTGAATGGTGAAATCATGAAACTAGGGTTTTGGACACTTTGAAATACTTTTTAATTCATGGTTTTAAATAGTGATGTAAGCTACTGTGTAATTTTAGAGTTTTTATGGTTTTCAATGTTTTAAAAGGATTAGGGTTCATAAAAATTAGGGTTTAAGGTTTTAAAAGGATTAGGGTTCATTATTTTAAGTTTAAAAGTTGAATTTTGGATTTTAGAGTTTTATGCTTTAAAATTAGGGTTCTCGGGTGATTAGGGTTTAAAAAGACAATTTGATGATTTCATGAGGTTTTATGAATTTAAACACACGGATTGAAGTTTTTATAAGGAGAAAAGATGTTTTTGAAGACTTTTTGAATGAAATAGAACTTATTTGAAAAATTTGAAAGAAACAGAATCAAGTTTTGGTTTTGTTAAAGAATTTGTTCAATTAGGGTTTTGAGACTTTTGAAGAAGCAAAAAAAAAATAATTTTAAATCTTTTTGGAAAATAAAGTAATGTATTAGTGTTTTAATCTTGGAAAAATTAAATTAAAGTTCTAAAGTTTTTGATTTAAAAAAACCTTAATTTCATAAGTTTGCTACCGTGAAAACATAAATCAAAAAGAATTTAACATACCTTCTTTTGTTGATTCCTCCAAAAACAATTCTTCTTGGATGAACTAGCTCCAAAGACAAGCCTTTGTTGCCTTTGAATTGCTTAATTCGTGTTGCTACTGCTTTAAAGATCAATTGAATTGAGTTTCCCTTTTCCTTCACTAATTTGGTTTCAAAAAATCAAGCTACTGCCTTTGGATTTTCCTTTCTCAATTTGGTTCTATTGGTCCTTATTTATAATCGTTTTTAGGTTGTTTTTTCCTAATTACACACGGCAATTAATATTAAAAAAAAAGAAATTAAAACCTAATTGGATTAGGTTTCCAAAAATTGGGTCAAAAACATTTTGTGGCAGCGGGCCTGTGGCGTGCCAGCCCGCAGGAAACTCCTGCGGGTGGCCATTTCGCCCGCAGGCCTGCGGGTGAAACGTTGGGCCTACGGGCGTGCTGCCCGCAGGAAATTCCTGCGGGCAAAACTCCCATGGGCCCGCGTGACCACTTTTCGCTGTCGATTTTTTTTCCGATTTCGATTTTATTTTTATTTTTATTTTTTAATTTCTATTTGTTTATTTTTATTTTTTATTAATAAAAATTATATAATAAAGCAAAAACTATTTCATTAAAATTATTTTTGACTAATTAGACAACAAAAATCATTTTGGACTAAATAAAGCATATTGGATCGGATTGGGTCAAAAATTAAGGGTCTACAGTTTGCCCCATGCTTGAATGATCTGAAACCATAGTGAAAGAGAGTGAAAAGCAATAAGACTTTATTTTTGATATGGCGACTTGTTATGGGTTCTGGACCCGAGATTAGGTACATGGACCCGAGATTGATTGAATTTGGGTACTTGGACCAGGGATTGGGTACTTGGACCCGAGATTAGGTACTTGGACCTGAGCTTGAATTGATTTTGGGTACTTGGACCCAAGATCGGGTACTTGGACCCGAGATTGATTGAATTTGGGTACTTGGACTAGGGATTGGGTACTTGGATCCGAGATTGATTTAATTTGGGTCCTTGGACCTGAGATTGGGTACTTGGACCCGGGATTAGGTACATGGACCTAAGATCGGATACTTGGACCCGAGATTGATTGAATTTGGGTACTTGGACCCAGGATTTGGGTACTTAGACCCGAGATTGATTTGATTTAGGTACTTGGGCCCGGGATCGGGTTGAATTCGTTTTGGGTACTTAGACCCAAGATTGGATGGAATTTGGGTACTTGGACCTGGGATTGGGTACTTGGACCCGAGATTAGGTACTTGATTTAGGTACTTGGACCTAAGATTGGGTTCTTGGACCCGAGCTTGAATTGATTTTGGCTACTTGGACCCGAGATTAGGTACTTGATTTAGGTACTTGGACCTAAGATTGGGTGTTTGGACCCGAGCTTGAATTGATTTTGGCTACTTGGACCCGAGATTGGGTACTTGGACCCGAACTTGGGTACTTGGACCCATGATTGGGTACTTGGACCCGAGATTGGGTACTTGGACCCGAACTTGGGTACTTGGACCCATGATTGGGTACTTGGACCCGAGATTGATTTGATTTGGGTACTTGGACCCGAGATTGGGTACTTGGACCCGAGCTTGAATTGAATTTGACTAACCTTTTAGTTGGGAAGTCTGACTGCTCTGGCTGTTTTATGCATTGTGATTCTTCACCATCAAATTGGATCTTCATCCTTTGAGACCGGGTCTTTATCCTTGAAAATGAATCTTCATCTTTTGACATCGGGTCTTTACCCTTGAAACATTGATCTTTATCCATTGGAGGTCGGGTCTTTACCCTGGCTTCAGCTCTTTTAGCTCGATTGATCTTTCGTCTTTTGCATCTTCATTCTTTTGAGAGTTCTAATTGTTCCATTCTTTTGTTCTTCCTTTTTGCAAAGATTTAGCTATTTTTAATTGGACCTTATATTCTCTCCTTGCCCCCCAAAGATTTTTTTTCCATGCAAGCTTTGACTGATGTTTTTGCCGTCTAGTTCTTCGCACAAGCACGTATTTTTTCTCTTCGTAAAATGACTGGAGCTTTCTCAAGCAATGGGCTTTCCATGCCCCCTTGATTCAATATCTTCTTTTGATTCTTCACTTCACAGAATGTTCGCTGTACACTTTGATAAAGAATAGACAATACAAGAAAGTACGATGTGATATGCTCATGTATGCATGATATGCATGAATAATACTTACAATTGTTCCATCGACTCACAGACCGAGGTGATCAGCAGAAGTGTTCTCATTGGTTCCATTTTGACGCTTGTTCAAGTCTTGCATTAGAATGATCAAAAGCTTTGCCTTTGTGGGTTTTATCTTCAAGATGTTGAGAACATGAATAATGGTAGAGACCCCTAATGGTAGAGTCAGGGATGCTGTAACACCCCGATACCCCATATAAATACTATACATATACCTGGTATACATACAGTAAGCATATAAAGTATAAGGATGTCACTTTTCGTTACAATTTAAAAACCTTTAACAGAGTTTAAACCACAATACATTAATTTAAAGAGCATTTACAAAATCATTATACTTTTAATGATCTTACCTATATATAAGAATCTTATCTTTATCAAAACTTCATTTATACATATAAATACACTCTTGTCAGAAATACATCATAATTAAAAATTATACATGTATGCATCACCCTCTAGTTGGTCTCGATAAACTCTTACTCTTCTCGTGGCATAACGAAAGACTTCATATCTTCCACCTAGTCACCTGCGCGATTACATATCCGCGCTAAGCCCGAGAGCTTAGTAGTACAAATAAATAATATAAACATACATTACAGAAATTCTAACATTTAATGATATATCAAATTCCATTTACCATTAGTTTCTTATCATGGTTTCCCTTTTTAATTACACCTTTCATATATCTCCACTAATCTCATATATTATATATACATATATATATATATCATTAACACCAACCACAATCCATCACTAATACTCACAATCAATATATCAATACACACATTACATATCATACTTCATATCATTATTTTATTCACAATTCACCAATCATGAATCACATTTCCAACAAAGGCAATCATTATACCATTCATGAATCACATTAAACAAAGACAAGCATGGGCCAAAACACACTAATATGCCATTCCCTTTTTTAGAGTTAATGTTTTGGTTTTGTTATCACATTCATCATTATCATAAACCCAACTAGGCTTCAAGGATTAGGTTCAACCAAGCTTCAAGGGGAACAAAGCATGCTAAGTATCAACCCAACTTGGCTTCAAGAACCAACCCAACCTAGCTTCAAGGGTTGTAACATCTCAATTAGGCTTCAAGGATCAAATCCAACCTAACTTCAAGAGATTGTTACCAATATTAGGCATGCCACCAACAACAAACTCTGAAAATGGAATGACACATTAGTCACACAATTCATTTAGAAATTTCATTCTCAATTGAATCATCATAGCCAATCACAATGGCTTCACATCACATTTGAGTTATCATAGCCAATCACAATGGTTTCACATCACATTTGAGTTATCATAGCCAATCACAATGTATAAAACATAACATTGTTCATATAGTATCATATGCATCATCATTACTCACATTGTGTCCCACATTATACATAATATAACATTATTCATAGATTTAGAGTCTTCCACATATATTTGTTTAGATCATTCTTTGTATTAAATATGATTAGAGTGTTTATTTTTATGTTTAGGTGCAAGAAGACCTTTGAAGAATCAAAACAATGTAAGAAAGGCAAAGAACAATCACAGTAGCCAACACCTTCAAGGGACACGGCCAAGCTTGTGGCCGTGTCTCTCAACACCAAAAATCCAGTAGCAGACAAGGGCAAGGGACACGGCTGAGCCAGTGGCCGTGTCTCTCCAAAAATGATCCAACACGGCCGTGTCTCCTCTAACTTGGCCGTGTCTCCCATAGATTGGCCGTGTCTCTCCTTTAGATTTGGCCGTGTCTCCCAACAAATTCAAAACCAAACACGGCCAAGCCACCTTGATTGCATTAAATCACATTATACACAACTTAACCTTATTCAAATGGATATAATCAATGTTATTAACATTTATTTTTCAAGTTCATCACAATATTCACCTTAACAATACATCAATAATACATTTAATCACTTACCATTTCAAAACCCTAAAATCAACATCACTCTTATTCTTTCAATATCAACAAATCATAACTCCCCTCAAACACAACTTCAAAATAACAAAGGAAAACAAGAGAGTACTTACAAAAATTGAGGAAATTCCACAAATCTCCAACTTAATCCTTTGATTCTTCCTTCAATTTGATTTTAGAAATTAAAGCACCTCTCTTGCTCTCTTCTTCCTTTGGTAGCCGGCCACACCAAGCAAAGAAAAGAAAATCAAGACAAGTCAAACTTTTCTTCTTCTTTAAATCTCCACCAAGCAATTCTAACAAGGCAATTACCTAAATGCCCTTCATCCATTTAACTTAACTTCTTTTCACTTATATGCCCATTTAAGTAATTTCACATATCACAAATAAAATATCTTCTTCCCTTGACTCCTCATTTTGACCAACATATATGTTATATATATTACCATATACCCAACATATACACTTTCTCTCTACACATTACTTTCCTTTTTAAACAATACCTAAACATTCTCTTTTCAATTTCATTTCTTATCAACATAACATATACATATAATTCAAACAAACAACAATTATATCCAAACTTCTAGGGCACACATTGGGATATTACAATTCTCCCCCTCTAAAAAGGAATTTTGTCCTCGAAATTATCAGTACCGTAACAATTCATTCTTAACAAAATTCTATCTTAACTTCCATATGAAGTTAATTATATGCTTAGGTTATTATGTCATCAAATCATATACCTTCAACTCTCCCCTTTAGAATCAACCATCTTCTCAAAATTTCATAACTCATCATTCTATATGTTTATATATCTTATTACTTCCTTGATCAAACATTTAAAAGAACTCATTACATTTCCTATTAATATCTTTATACAATAATCAGATCATTTGTAGTACACTTATACTTCGTCCAATCTTTATATTTAATATATTTTGTTCCTTCATCTCTTTGTAATTACCCTCTTAACTTTAACCTTAAAAATCATTGGTTTATATCTTAGCATTATTTATCCCGTCATTACAATCACTGTCTAAATAAACATTTATCAAGCCTCAATGGATAACAAGATCCTTATTTTTTCACAAACTGAGTTACTTCTTTAGCATGCTTTTCACTTAATTTACATATTAATACACTACCTTTCAACTTATTTTAAAAATAACCAATCTTTTCCCTTTTTATCATGATTTATAACTACTAACTCCATTCATTCATGTCCAATCACACTTTAAAATTTTACATCCTATACATTATCATGTAAATAATTATACTCTCAGTATAACTATACATATTAAATCTCAATAATGATTTATAATCTTAGCCAAATCCAGATCACTTGATCTATCTGTCACAATATACCCACATTCCAATCTTGTTCAATTCCAACCAACGATTAATTTATTTAACTTATCATGAAATTTCACAATTTTCATACATGTATATATATAACTTAATTCCATTAGGGCAAACTTATATTCAATTCCTGATTTCTTCCAATCCATATTCAGACAAATTATCATAATAACAAATCACTTCAAATTATCTTTTAATATACACATAGTTTATTCTCTATTATTTTACTATAATTCTCACCAATTCTCATAATAATTTTATACCATATTTACTATCTATAGTTCATTCACTTAAACCTCAAGTCCATTCATTTATTCATTATATACCATAAACATATTCAGTATAACCCTCAGTCACATTTTATATTTTCTCCCTTTTTAATATCTCCTCACATTTCATATCATTGTTATATTTAGTTTGATTACCTTTTTATCATATTATCCATAACTCAAAACATTTCCATCATTTCCTTTTCTCTTTTTACCTTCATAGTTATAACCAAATTCTTAACATAAAATGATAAGGTACAACTTTATCCATCATAATTTTAACTATACTTCTCAAACAAAATTTCCAATCTCACCAAATCTGTATTACAATCATTTTATCTAAGACCCAAATCTATGGATAACAAAATTAACCAATCAAATATACTGAACAACACATATGGCTTTAAGAGATTAATATTCAAGCCTGGGACTTTCAAATCAATACTGTTCTTTTTATAATTTTATTCTCAATCTTTACGAATACAAGGCTAAGGTGTATCTCAAGAGTTACATATTCCTTCTTTACATTTTTGCTATATCAGAAGTTAACACATTCCAACTCCGCTTCAAACCAATTTGCACTCGATTATATAATCTTTATCAACTTAATTCATGTTTCAACAATATTACTATATATATATTTTCAATCATATGCAGTTCTTATACAATTTCTATTCGTCACTTCATTTCAAATCCATTTACAATCTCTTATAATATATAATTACATAGAACTTTCCATATGTGAATACTTTGGGACTCGAAATATCATATGATCATCACGTTCAGTGCTCACCATAACAATTTCCACTGTCCAATATTACTCAAGTCCATTCCCTTCTCACTTCCATCACATAATCCATCTAGCTCTACACAGTTCAAGACCTAATCTCTCTTAGGTCCACTAATACATACAACATCTTTTTCCATATCACTAATTTTATAATAATACCACATACATATTCATAAGTCACCTTCATAATGTGATCCACATTTTTTTTATATCATAATTTCATTCATATTGAAAAACTCAGTTCACATATCATATAAATGTACACACTTAATTACATGCTCTTATTTTATTTTCCTTTTTCATACATTCCATACAAATTTAATGTTTATCACTTTCTTTTAAACACTATCATTCTCATTCTTCCAATATGATATAAAGTATCTATTCACACTCCAATTATATATATTCTGACTATACTAACACTTCACATCCTTCTTGGTCACATTCCCAATGTGACATCTCTTTCATTTTCGTCTTTAAAAATATTTAATATACTTCCATATCCATTTTTACCCTTTGCAGTAAAATGACTTAAAATGGCTCATTTTCATTTGCTTATCCACTTCCCTTTTTACTTCCAAACAAATTCTCATACTATCAATCACATTACTCAATTCATAATACTTTCATGTGCAATATAAGTCATTTCACCTAGGTCATGTATTGAATATACATTAAACCATCAATATCCAAATAATCTTTATCAAATTCCACTAAAACTTTAACTTTATATATATACCCCAAACTTTAAATAATCACACTTTGTCTATACTAATCAACTCATTCAATATTCCACCATACTCTCCTCATTTTAATAACATATTGTGAACACTCGAATTTTGAGGCTCGGAAAGCCAATTTCCTCAGACCAGGCCGGACCAGGCAACAATGGTGAAACTCCACCGAAAGTATGTCTTCATGGTACTTGAAATGTCCGGTGCAACGCAAGGATCACGGATATGGTCTCGGAATAATTTTTGGAGGCCCGTAGCTCCCGGAAAGTCAATTTTAGTAGAAGTAGCGCGAGTCGCGGTGGGCCAGGACAGCGGCCCAGCCGCCGGAACGGACGACGGCCCGGCCGCCGTACTTCCGGCGACCCAGCCGCCGTCCAGCCCGATTTTGCCTATATAT
Source organism: Garcia nutans (assembly GCA_947685225.1). Classification (NCBI taxonomy): domain Eukaryota; kingdom Viridiplantae; phylum Streptophyta; class Magnoliopsida; order Malpighiales; family Euphorbiaceae; genus Garcia; species Garcia nutans. The sequence continues at coordinate 37,980,562 of CANTUV010000002.1, forward strand.
AGGCTTCAGATTTTCAAAAGAGGGAGGATTTTTCGGACTTCCTATGCCCAGATGCTGACGAAATTTTTATGCTTAAAAATTTCTAATATTGTGTTGTAGAAACCAAGAATCATACTCAAAAGTGCAAGGAAACAAGATCTGGAACTTAGAAGTGGAAAAATTCTGATCAAGGTAATATCATAATTCATCTTTGGTCAATTCGAGCATATCATAAGCATTCTAATCTTCTTCTTAATTTCTTCTCGGTCAAAGGCCTAATCTTTTTAGGTCTGACGGCCTAACGGACTAATCAATCACCCTTTCGGCATTAAGCTGTAAATAAAATTAACTCTTTTCCACATGGAGCCTAAATTGCATCTCTTTGGTACTAAGTACCTAAACGGCATTATCAAAATGAACTTTTGGCATGAAGCCTAAATCGAACTCTTTTGGTACTACGTACCCGAAATTATACAATTTTTACACTAAGTGCTAAATCTCACAAATTTGGCAAAAAGCCCGACAATACAGGCCAAAGGCCTAAAAATTGCATTCCTTTGGTACAAAGTACCCAAATCTCACCATTTAGCACTAAGTGCTAAATCTCACAAATTTGGCAAAATGCCTGAAAAATGCACGAAGCATACACACACACATGCATGAAGCATAATTTTCATCGCCTTTAAATAGGCTTTCCGAACTACATGGGCTTTGATCTCTCATAAAAACGAGAGTATGTAGGCATATTTGGGATTCACCCCAAATAGCAAGTCCACAAATTACCAACAATCTTTTTGTCTTTAAATTTGTTCCATTTTTGCAAGTTAATCAAAAGCATGACATAGTCCCCGAATCCTCCTTGGGTTCGCAGACTAGAAACCTTTACATTGGACAAGTTATTGGAGTCAAACAAGGGTTTTCTTAGTTTTTCCCTTCGAACAAAATAAACTGAGTGGCGACTCCCGACAACGAGTGAACTTTCGCCCGGATCCTTTTCGGGCGAAAAACCGAGGTTCACAATCTGGCGACTCCACTGGGGACTATAAAAACCATTTATGGGATCCTAGTGGGCTACTATTGATTATTTGATTAACTTGCCACGGGAGACCATAAAAATAATTTATGGGATCCTAGTAGGCTATTATTGCTTATTTGACTAATCTGCCCTTCTTTAGGGTATTTTTATTCATTATGCAGAGTACCCTAGCATTATATATCCTTTCTTTAAGGATATTGGACTGAAGATTGAAGAAAGGAATCTTTTTCCTTTGATGGATCTATTGTTTGACTACTTGTGCATTTGCTTTGTCATTCAGAGAATCTTTTTCTCTTGCATATATGGGTGGGGATCTTTTTCCTCCATTGCATAAAAAATTGTTTTCAAATGAATTTCTTCTCTTTCTGTTCAAAGTTCTGAGTCTGGATAGCAAGTAGCGCTGACCGGCAGGTCTCCTTGATTATGCCGGCGGACAGCCAAAGCGTCCTCCCTGTTGTCGCAAACCATTCCAATCCTTTTGGAGTGGCCCATGAGTAATCGTACTGTTGGACCCACGCGAAACTCCTTGTTTCACATGTGGTTAGGTATATCTTACTCAAGACTCAAGGGTCCCTATGATAAGCCGATTCTCTATTTTTACATAACAATAGAACCTTCCCTTAGGTTGTATGTACCCAATGATAGTGCCGCATTCCATTAAAATGAATTGTGATGTGATGAGGTGCATTCATGCAACATAACAACATTGTTTTTGGGGAAAAATTTTGATGTACATAAGTGGACCAAGAGTTTTCCTACCCTACACACCACCCTGATTTTTTTTTTACCCTTGACCTTTTCAGGTACCCTCTGTCCGTGTGCCTTCACCTACACCAGACACACCAACACCAACTGTGCTATCCCCTACAAGTTCTACTACCCCAACTTCACAAACTACTCCAATTATTGAAATGGCCACAATTGAACAGATTAAGGCCTTGCTGGATGGTTAGGTTAAGGAAATTGAAGCTAGAATGCAAGAAAAAATTGATGAAGCTTTAGCCGCCCAAAGGGTAGCCATCCTAGCCGAATTAGAAGGAGCACCAAAGACAGCATCTACTCCTGGAAATTTGGGGAAGGAACCCATTGTGGGGCAAACTAGTACTCCCGTGACTGCTCAGATTAATACCCCTGTTATCAATTTGGAGGATCCGCCCTCCAAGAACGAGACAGATGAACTGAAAAGGAAACTTGAATTGCTTGAGAGGTCAATCACTGCCATGAAAACTCACAAAGAGGTGGTAGACATGGATTCCTTATCTTTGTTTCCCCAAGCCAGATTACCTCCAAAATTCAAGATGCCGGGGATGGACAGATTTGATGGGACCACTTGCCCTAAAACCCATTTGAAGATGTATGTGGGGGCCTTGAGTCCTTGGGGTTTAAATGATGAACTCTTTGCTCAACTCTTCCAACAATCCCTGACTGGGGCTGCTCTTAAATGGTTTGTGAGTCTAGACCGTTCCAAGATTATGACATGGGAAGACATCTGCAATGCATTTAACTCTCAATACCACTACAATATTGAGGTGGATGTCACTAGAAGAGAACTTGAGACCACCAAACAAAACAACAATGAACCCTTCTCCTCGTTCCTTACGAGGTGGAGGGCAAAAGCCGCCCAGATGATCAATCGCCCTTCAGAACAAGAGCAGATTGATATTATAATCAGGAATTTAAGACCTACATATCAGGCTCAACTGCAAACCCAATATCTACCTACTTTCAAATCGCTCATTGCGACTGCAACCAAGGTAGAAGATTTGATACAGTTGGGTAAAATAGTGGATGAGGGGGCTGCATCGAAATATAAGAAACAAAGCCAAACTCCTTCCTCAAGCAAGGTCAATCAAGTGGCCAATATTGCCCCTGCGAATCCTTTACGTGTGGACAATCTTGGGCCGAGAAATCAGCCAAGAAGACAATATACTGACCTTGGGGTACCCCTTCATTTGGTGTTTAAAAAGGCTGTGGAAGGGAAATATTTGAAGCCTTTGGACCCAAGACCTCCTCCAAACCCAATACCTTCCAGTTATAAAGTCAATGAATACTGTGAATACCATCAAGGAAATGGGCATAAAACAGATGCTTGCTGGACACTCAAAAATCGCATCCCGGATCTGGTGGATAGTGGTGACATCATTCCCCTCAGGAGGCAACCAAATATCAACACTAACCCTTTGCCCAATCATTCCGTCCACGCCATTACTGTGGAAGAAGAGTTGTTTGATCCTTTCAAACTTCTCTTGGAAATGAATGAAGTGTGTGTGTTAGATTTGAACGACCTCGCTGAAGAGGTCAGTGCTCTGACAAGAAGTGGAAGACAATATCAGCCACTTGACTTGGGAAAAACCCCTACAACCTCAAATCACCCCCATAAGAAAACACCAGAGCCAAAAGAAGACCCTGTCCTCACTCAGCTTAAACAAACTCAAGCTAAGGTGTCAATTTGGGAACTCCTTGCTTCCTCATTCCCACACTGCCAAGCTCTCAGCGAAGCTTTGAGTCAACTTGATACACCAGCGGACACAAGTCCATAATCTTTGGTGGCCACTTTGACCCAATCAACTAAGGCATTGAGTATCAGGTTTTCTGATGTGGATTTACCAGAAGACGGTAAGAAACACAATGATGCTCTATACATCACCCTACAGACTGGGGGAAAGACTGTGCCCATGGTTCTCATTGATAATGGGTCAGCCTTAAATGTATGTCCCTTGAAAGTAGCAAGCTGTCTGGGGTTGGAGGCTACAGATCTTACACCTTCTGATCAAATTGTGAGAGCATATGATAACACTCGAAGAGAAATTTTGGGTGTTGCCACTCTAGAAATTGCTATTGGGCCGGTGAAAATGAAAGTGCCCTTTCAGGTCATTGATGTACCCGCGAGCTTTAATCTCCTCCTTGGAAGGCCGTGGATTCATCAAATTAATGCTGTACCTTCTTCATTACACCAAAAACTTAAATTCCCTTTTGAAGGAAAAGTAATCACTATCAAAGGGGATACCTGTGAAATCAACAAGAAAACCATGGATCAGTCTCTCCTTGAGGTTGTTCCTGGTGAAACAGCCATGACCTTGACTGGGTTTCATTACGACATAGTTCAATGCATAGAAGGTGAAAATCCAAAAGGGCCATTTGTCTCATATGACTTTGGGGAGGTTCAAATCAACTGCCTAGTGGGAATGATGCTGAGGGTAGGTCTACTGCCCGGCATGGAAATGATGAAGTCTGGGAGAAAAACACCCGTAGTACGGCCATGAGAAGAGCCTGAGAATAAGGGAACTTTTGGCTTGGGGTGCAAACCTACAGACGAGGAAATAGAAGAGTTTGAGCGTGGAAGGAAGAAAAAGGGGAATTGGGGGGCAAGAAGCCTCAAAATGCGCCCTTACTTTAGAACTCTGAATGGTCACTTTTGCAAACCTGGAAAGGCAGTTCATCACCGTGGTTTTCAGGAGCCATTCTATTCTCCTATGACCGGAAAGAAGCTACCGGGTTTTGAAATGTTTGCTGATGTTGTGGCCATGAAAGAAGAAGAGCCAGAACCTGAAACTGACCCCCAAATGGAAGATTTCATGCGGCCTTGTCTCTTTGATGAGGTTGCTATGATAACCAATTTTGAAGACAATAGGGATTTCACAAAGCTGATCAAGACTACAGATGGACCGCTGAGAAACTGGTACGCCGAGGAGGGACAAGCTGCTGAGGTTAAACCTAGTCCTGTGTCACACCCTGAACTTGAGTCTTGTACCGAGTCTTGTACTAATTCTGAGTCAAAAACCAAGTCAGAGTCTAATTCTGAGTCTTTTGTAATTTCAGATTTAGGGAACCCTAATGTCAAATCTAATGTAATCTTGGAGAATGACTCCACCATTATCAATGAAACTGTTCCGATTCTTGGTTACCCTGTGTCTTTTGCTTTCCAAGTATTATCTAGCAAAAATGAAATAAATGAAATAAAAGAAACAAATAAAAAAATAATAATTGGCAAAGAAAATGAACATACATACATTGCATATGATTGTGCGAATAAGGAACAGGTTGTTGATTGCATCAGGAAGTATGTCGACTGCTTCATGTGGAAGACAAGTGATGTCATGGGAATAGATCCAGCCATAGCAGTTCACAAGATTCCGCTATACCCAGGTGCGAAGCCGGTTAAGCAGAAATTGAGAAGAATGAAGCCAGAATGGTCTTTGAAAATTAAAGAGGAGGTTGCCAAGCAACTGGACAATAAGTTCATAGAACCAATTGCCTACCCTTCCTGGTTAGCAAACATCGTGCCAGTCCCGAAGAAAGACGGAAAGGTCAGGATGAGTGTTGACTACAGAGATCTGAATAAGGCCTGTCCCAAGGACGATTTTCCACTACCACACATCGATTTGCTGATAGACAGGATGGCTGGGCATGTGATGGTTTCCATGACTGACCTCGCGGTTGGGTACAATCAGATCCTAGTTCACCCACCAGACAAAGAAAAGACAGCTTTCATCACAGAATGGGGCACTTTCTGCTACAGGGTTATGCCTTTTGGATTGATAAATGCAGGGGCTACCTACCAAAGGATGGCGACAACAGTCTTTCATGACATGATTCACAAAGAAGTAGAAGTGTATGTCGATGATATGATTGTCAAGTCAAAATCTCCAGAAGAACACGTTGAAGCGCTTGAGAAGTTCTTCCTTAGACTTCGCAAGTACAATTTAAAGCTTAATCCTGCAAAGTGTCTGTTTGGAGCAACATCGGGCTTATTTTTGGGATATCTGGTCAGCAAGAAAGGAATAGAAGTTGATCCAGCAAAGTCAAAGGCTATTCTGAAAATGCCTCTGCCAAGAACAGAAAAGGAGATTCGAGGCTTACTAGGTAGATTACAGTATATCAGCCGATTCATATCGCAGTTGGCAGAGACTTGTGGTCCAATCTTTAAGCTACTAAGGAAAGGTGCTTCGCAAGAATGGAATGAAGACTGCCAAAAGGCCTTCGACAAGATCAAAGAATACTTGTTAAGTCCGCCAATTCTACAACCTCCCAGAATGGGAAAGCCTCTGCTCTTGTATTTGTCTGTAACAGATGAAGCCATGGGTGCAATGCTGGCTCAAGAGGCTGAAGATACAAAGGTAGAAAATGCAATTTACTACCTCAGCAAAAGGATGCTGGACTATGAGTTAAAGTATAACAAGATTGAGAAGTTGTGTTTAGCCTTGTATTGGGCTTGCACGAAGTTGCAACACTACTTGTCTTCTTACACTACTTATGTCATGGCAGAACAGAGTCCCTTGAAATTCCTTATGGAGAGGCCTGTTTTGGACAGCAAAATGGCAAAGTGGGTATCAACATTAGCAGCCTTTGACTTGAAATTTGTTCAAAGGAAAGCTGTGAAAGGTGGCGCAATAGCTGACCAATTAGCAGAATTACCCGTGAATGACGAGATGCGAGAAATGGGTTTCCCTGATGAAGACCTCTTGAACGTGGAAAGCAGTGTTTGGGAGATGTATTTTGATGGGGCATCCAATTATCATGGAAACGGAATTGGAATTGTGTTCAAAACTCCTTGTGGAGAATACATTCCATTCGCAGTTAAACTTGACTTTAGCTGCACAAACAACGAAGCAGAATATGAAGCTTGCATTAATGGGCTTGAAGCCGCCCTAGAATTGGGAATTAAGGACCTAAAGGTCTATGGTGATTCTATTTTAATAGTATCACAAGCCTTAAGGAAATGGAAGATAAAAGAAGAGCGTTTGGTTCCTTACATACAACGCCTTGATCATTTGGCACAACAGTTCAATGATCTGTCCTTCGAATATCTCCCAAGAGCAAAGAATCAGTTTGCTGATGCCTTGGGTACTTTAGCTTCCATGATCAATATCAAGGAGGGGAAAGTCATTCGTCCATTGAAAGTTCAGCTTCAAAAGCAACCTGCCCATGTAATGCACTTGGCCGATGGTAAACCATGGTTTTGGGATATCAAGACCTATCTCAAGGGTGGAAATTATCCGGAGGGATCATCAAAGGTTGATCAGAGGGCCATAAGGCAGCTAGCCACAGGTTACATTCTTAATGAAGATATCCTCTACAAGAGGAGTTGGAATGGAATGCACCTAAGGTGTGTAAATGAAGCAGAGGCTAAGCAGATAATGGAAATGGTACATGGTGGCGAATCAGGACCACACATGTATGGGATCGCCTTGGCTCGAAAAATTGCCAATCTAGGATATTACTGGTCCACCATGAATGCAGACTGTGTGGCATTTGTGCAAGAATGCCATCAGTGTCAGATATTTGCTAAGCTGCAGAAGCAACCTCCCGTCGCCCTGAATCCAATCACTTCTCCATGGCCCTTTGCTACTTGGGGAATTGATATAATTGGTAAAATACATCCAAAAGCATCAAATGGACATCAGTTTATCTTGGTAGCAGTGGATTACTTCACAAAGTGGGTTGAAGCAGCTTCCTATGCAGAATTAGACGCCAAAAAGGCAGCACAGTTTGTCCGAACCAACATCCTTTGTCGGTACGGAACACCATTCGAGATTATCACAGATAATGGAACTCATTTCCAAGCAGAATTTGCTAAACTTTTGCAGGATAAGAAAATCCAGCATCATAAGTCCTCTCCTTATAGACCTCAAACAAATGGAGCTGTAGAAGCAGCGAACAAGTCTATAAAGGTGATCATACAAAAAATGATCAAGGAACATAGGCGTTGGCATGAGAAGTTGCCATTGGCCTTGTGGGGATACAGAACATCAGTTAGAACTCCTACTGGGGCAACCCCGTATTCACTGGTATACGGAATGGAAGCAGTGCTCCCCATTGAACTGGAAGTTCAATCGGCGAGGATAATTCAAGAAAGTCAGATAAATGAAGCTGAATGGATCAGCAATTATCATCATCAGTTGTTGAGTTTGGATGAAAAAAGACTTCAAGCTCTACATCAGATTCAAGGGTATCAAAGGTGAATGGCCAGACATTTCAACAAAAAGGTCAAAGATCGAAAGTTGGAAGAAGGTTGTTTGGTTTTGAAGGAGATCAGAACACCTGTTACAGATCCTCGTGGGAAGTTTCGTCCTCATTGGGCGGGACCCTACATTTTAAAGAAAATACTTTCCGGCGGAGCCGTCATCTTGTCTGATTTGGATGGTCTGGAGTTCACAAACCCATGCAATCTGGATCAACTGAAGAAATATTATGCATGATCATGCATTGAACTACATTAGACCTGATTCTCGCAAACTAATTCGAGAAATGTAGGCAGCTCTCCTTGAGCACGGTCTAAATTTTAATAAAAATTATTGGTTCATTTTTCTTTTGCCAACATAAACAAAACAAAAAAAACAAAAAACAAAGAAAAACAACAAAAAAATCCCGCTAAGCCGAAAACCCACAAAGGGCGGCTTAGGCAATAGTGGGGCCCGCTAAGCTGAAAACCCGCAAAGGGCGGCTTAGGCAAGAATGGGTAAAAGCTCGCTAAGTTGAAAATCCGAAAGGATGGCTTAGGCAAAAATAAGAGCAAATAAATAAAGTAGATGATGCTTGGAAAGCAAACAAAAGGGTCATTCATTAAGAATCATTCATTACAAAAGAGAATCATCTATTACAAAAAGAGTCGGTCATTACAAAAAAGAGTCAGTCGGTTCATCAAAAGAGTCAGACTACAAGTCCTATACATTCAAAAAAACCAAAAAGGTAAAAAACAACCCAAAAACAGAAAAGACAACGGAGTCACCCTGGGATCCAAATCCTACACCCCCTCTCCCTCCAACTCCTGCAGCAATGCGCACCTCCTCGGTTTCTCAACGAGCCAAACCTCAGCTATAAACCAGGTCCTGTACTCTGGAGTGGGCTGAACGTGGGAAGGCTCTGCACCAGGCCTGATCATCCGATGGTCTCTGACCCAAGTCTGTAGAACGGCCCGAGTAACCCCGGGGGTAATAGGAGAAGCAATGGTAAGCCCGACAGGAAGGGGAACTCTCTGATCAACACCCATCTGCCTGAGGACGCGGGAAGCACTGTACCAAGTACTGTGAGTGAACCCAAGCAGGTAGACATGGTTGTGCATGGCATTTGCCTCTATGAATTGAGGGATCCTATACCAAGGGACGAACCATAATAATTCTTCCGGTCCAAGCTCAAACAGCCAAACAGTCCATTCGGCCATAGAGGGAAAAGAAATCTGAATTTTCCTGGTGCGGTACTGCGAAGGGTTGTAGGTCAAAGTCTGGGGGGCTGCCACCACTCGAAGATGATCTCTCAGCCAAACCTGAAAAAATAGATCCTTTCTATTTTACAAAGGGAAAGAGAGATGATGGAATAAGCAAAAAAGAAACAAAAGGTATAAATTACCTGAAGGATGACCGGGGTGACGGTCCAACGTTCAAATCCAAGTGCACATCTGTCGAGACTCTGAATAGTCTCAGCTAGGATCATGCCCCCAATACAGTTGAGCTCTTCCATTTGCCTAACCATTGGGCAAAGTCTCAAATCTCCAAAGCCGGGGTCACGGTTGAAGAGGAACCCAGCTAACAGACAAAAGACGAAGGCTCGCATTCTATGCCTCAATTGAACATCGTCTTCAAAATCGGCGGTCAAGAACTCATCAATTAGGGGAAGCAGCATCGCCTTATCCCCATCTACAATCATAGCTTGGGCTTGGGGTTTTGTGAAGCTAAAAAGCCTCTGAAAAGATCCCACATACCCGATTTGGACCTCATGCCTCACAAGAGGGGCATTTGGATCGCACCCAATGATTGAGCAGAACTCCTCAAAAAGAGGACACATTTCCTCCATCCGAGCCCCAAATCTGAAAACATGGGCTTGGGGATCCCAAAACCTGATGCAAGAGTGCAAGAAATCCCAGCCTACTGCTACACCTCTGAGTGTGGCGACAGCTTTCAACCCGTACCTCCCCATGTTGATCCTTTCAACATTGTGGAGACTTTTGGTCCAATTATGCATCACGTGATTAAAAAGAGGATTCATTGTTATTTTAAAAAATAATAATATATATAAGATCTTTCAGTAAGAGGATTGCTTTCTGGCCCACAGATGTAAGACAACCTTGATTTTTATACTGGTCTAGCCCGGGCGGCGGCTCGGCCGCCGTATGCGGTGGCTCGGCCGCCACCGACCGTCCTGATTCCTCTTTCTTTTTGGTGTTTTGTAAAATTCTCATGTTTTGGGCCTGTTTAAGCCCTGTTATGTGCTATTTTTTTGGGATTGTGTCAGGGATTTATTTTTAAAATAGATTTCTAAAAAGAAAAAGCATCATGCATACATATGTGCTGTTAATACTAACAAATAAGTGCAGGTTTACAGATAAGTTCAGATAACAGCTGAAAAACATGAAAGGTACAAAGTACAGAAGGAAAATAATTCAAATACAGCAAGCATAGTTCAAGACAAATATGAAAAAATCAGTGCCGGCCTCTCCGTCTTTGCGGCCTACTCTGCCTCTCGTAAGCAGCCTCAGTCAAAGCACCAGACAGTTCATCAGAGAAAGCAGTAATCAGTGCCGCCATTTCCGTGATCAGGCCCTCTGGTACCTGTAAAAGAGACGAAATCACAATCAATCTCAAGAGAATTTTATGAATCCCTTTCATGAAAAGTTCTATGAGAATATACCTGAGTGACATGAGCAAAGCTCTGATATAATGCACCCTCTGCACTAATTGGTCGGGTCACCCAACCACCAGGTGCATGATGACGAACAGCATAAGGCAGCCTCAAATCGGCTAAAATAGGGTCAAATTGGCCGACAGCTGTAAGGACGGATGCGGGAGGCCTCAAATGAGATGAACTGCTGCTTCCTCCAGTGTCTTATGGTCCAGTCCCGAAAGCGGAAGTCTCAGCCCTAGAGGAAGAGGGTCTGTCAGTTCGCCGGCCGGGAGAGGGATGGTCTCTCGGAGTGCTAGAAGTGGGAGCCGAAGAGTGGGAAGACCGATAAGGGGGTACAGAGTCAAATCGTGCCCCAATGCGTGGCATCAGTCGATGAAGACAGTAGAAGTCATAATCCTCCTCATCCGGGGCATAAGCCGACTCGAAAGGGTCGCCCTCATACTGGGACACAGTAACAGGCAGAAGTGTTGAAGATAGCATATCATCAGGGGGATCCACGGGAACTGCATAGAAACCGGCAATCTGGAAAGTCACCCTCTCAGCGAGATATCATCGTCGTCGAGTCAGAAACTCTGATCGCTGAAAGCTGTAATCTTGAGCTATCCACTCTGCCAGTCGGCTAGACATCACTTTAGATGCAACCTGTAAACATTTGTTATATTAGTGAATCATTTTCTCTAATATAATAAAAAAGATGACGATAAAGCATTTACTGAGTCCATTGGGCAGCTGTCGAAGAACGATCTCAGCACTCTGATGGGAAGTTTCCTCTTTGGTACTTCTACCCTCTCTCTATACCACCTCCAAGCAATGGGGGAAAGAGGATCTGCGGGGGCAGGTATCTCACGAAGAAAAGGGGCGATGTCAGGAAAGAACTCGTAAGCCCAAGTCTAAAAAAAAAAAAAAAAAAAGAGGTATCAGAGTTTGTGTATGTCAACATATATAAAGCTAGGGGAAATGTTCTTTACATTACCTCCCAGAAGTAATACAAGCCACACGGAGTAATACGGGTATAGCAGAGGTCTGACATGTCGTCATACAACCTACACAGCATCATGCTAGCCCAATACGTATGAAGCCGTGTCAGGTCAAGTAGGCTCTTCAGCACATTGAGGCTCACTGCATCTTTCCTATTTGATAAGAAAGAGCTAGCAAACAGGAGAAGCAAGGTAAACCTGGCCGTCTGGTCAGCAGTAAGGTTGCCTGTCTCGTAACCAGTGTACATACCTGGCGCTTGCTCCACAAGCCACCTCCGCTGAATGCAGCGAGGCGCCTGATATCGAGGATAGTCAACCCCGATCAGAGTAATCATGTCGGCTGAAGAAATGTCCTGTCGCCAGTCATTATAGGACTCCACCATCTCAATGCCAAAGGGAATTCCAGAAATGATGGAAAAGTCAGTAGGCGTCATTGTCATCTCCCCCCAAGAAAAATGGAAGGTGTCAGTAGTAGGCCACCAGCGCTTGGCTAAAGCACAGATCAAATCCCGGTGGATATCTCTGCCCACATCTATAGCCCTCAAATGGTGGAGGAAAGCAGGTCTGATAAGATCCCCCACTGGATGCCCAACATCAAAGATGTAAGCCGGAATAGCAACCATCGGACGCTCAGCTATGGATATCTTGATCGTAGAGTTCTAAAAAAAAATCAGAAAAGATGGACAAATTCAGAAAAGATTTAAGTTCTTTCCCCAGCCGGGTGTGGATCCCTAAAGGATTATTTCTAAGTTCTTTACTAGAAATAATTACTGATGGCAGAACATAATGAAGCCTGATACAGATCCTAATTCATTACTAGTACATGTAAAGGAAATGTTCCTAACATTTATTTCTAAGTTCCTTACTGGAAATAAATAAAATTCCTAAGCATGTATACTAGATGGACAAACGGGAATGTACTCACCTCATAGCAGCCGGTCCGAGAACTATGCTTCTCCTCCTCAAGTAAAAGATCGCAGGGAGGGAGTGGGATTTCGAGGTCTTCAAAGCCGATGAAATCCATCGTCGAAAGAAAATTTGAAAGAAGTGAAAGAAGAAGAATGGATGAAAGCAAATGAAAATTGAATGAAATGAGCCTATTTATAGGAAAAACTGAAAACACGGGTCTTTTTGCACCTCGCTCAAAATTCGCTCTTCAGAAGACCACTGAGTTCCATAAATCATTTTTATGGACCCCAGTGGGGGGCAATTGTGAACACTCGAATTTTGAGGCTCGGAAAGCCAATTTCCTCAGACTAGGCCAGACCGGGCAACAACGGTGAAACTCCACCGAAAGTATGTCTTCATGGTACTTGAAATGTCCGGTGCAATGCAAGGATCACGGATATGGTCTCGGAATAATTTTTGGAGGCCCGTAGCTCCCGGAAAGTCAGTTTAGCAGAAGTAGCGCGAGTCGCGGTGGGCCAGGACAGCGGCCCAGCCGCCGGGACAGGCGGCCCAGCCGCCGGAACGGAAGACGGCCCGGCCGCCGCCCAGCCCGATTTTGCCTATATATAGGCTTCAGATTTTCAAAAGAGGGAGGATTTTTCAGACTTCCTATGCCCAGATGCTGACGAAATTTTTATGCTTAAAAATTTCTAATATTGTGTTGTAGAAACCAAAAATCATACTCAAAAGTGCAAGGAAACAAGATCTGGAACTTAGAAGTGGAAAAATTCTGATCAAGGTAATATCATAATTCATCTTTGGTCAATTCGAGCGTATCATAAGCATTCTAATCTTCTTCTTAATTTCTTCTCGGTCAAAGGCCTAATCTTTTTAGGTCTGAGGGCCTAACGGACTAATCAATCACCCTTTCAGCATTAAACTGTAAATAAAATTAACTCTTTTCGGCACGGAGCCTAAATTGCATCTCTTTGGTACTAAGTACCTAAACGGAATTATCAAAATGAACTTTTGGCATGAAGCCTAAATCGAACTCTTTTGGTACTAAGTACCCGAAATTATACAATTTTTGCACTAAGTGCTAAATCTCACAAATTTGGCAAAAAGCCCGACAATACAGGCCAAAGGCCTAAAAATTGCATTCCTTTGGTACAAAGTACCCAAATCTCACCATTTAACACTAAGTGTTAAATCTCACAAATTTGGCAAAATGCCTGAAAAATGCACGAAGCATACACACACACATGCATGAAGCATAATTTTCATTGCCTTTAAATAGGCTTTTCCGAACTACATGGGCTTTGATCTCTCATAAAAACGAGAGTATGTAGGCATATTTGGGATTCACCCCAAATAGCAAGTCCACAAATTACCAACAATCTTTTTGTCTTTAAATTTGTTCCATTTTTGCAAGTTAATCAAAAGCATGACATAGTCCCTGAATCCTCCTTGGGTTCGCAGACTAGAAACCTTTACATTGGACAATTTATTGGAGTAAAACAAGGGTTTTCTTAGTTTTTCCCTTCGAACAAAATAAACTGAGTGGCGACTCCCGACAACGAGTGAACTTTCGCCCGGATCCTTTTCGGGCGAAAAACCGAGGTTCACACATATCTTTCAATATTAACAATCCAACAATATTTCCTCTGTCTAGCAAACCCAACATAAACTTTATTATAAAGAGGTTCAAAGTGTAGAGGAAAGAGTACATACTTTAATCTTGATTTTGTTTCCAACTCATTTTCAACTTTATTCTCCTTTTCATTTCTTTATTCTTCAACACATTTAACAATTCACTTTACTTGCATAAATTTCCATTTTTTTTTAATTTATCAATTAAACTTATATAAATCCATATCATTACTTTCTCTAGCTTTTCTTTCATGTAAAACATCATTCACACTCTAGCATCCATCTCATATAACACAGATATACTACAAATCATATAATGCCACACCCGAGACCAACCTAGGTGTTAATTCATATGCATGTATTACCAATTGCATTTCAAAACTCTTCTTTCTAATTCATTTTAAGCGTTTCAAAACTTTTTCGTTTTAATTTCACTGAGGCCGAGAATCTCGAACCTAAGCTCTGATACCAAAATAATTGTAACACCCCGATACCCCATATAAATACTATACATATACCTAGTATACATACAGTAAGTATATAAAGTATAAGGATGTCACTTTTCGTTACAATTTAAAAACCTTTAACAGAGTTTAAACCACAATACATTAATTTAAAGAGCATTTACAAAATCATTATACTTTTAATGATCTTACCTATATATAAGAATCTTATCTTTATCAAAACTTCATTTATACATATAAACACACTCTTGTCAGAAATACATCATAATTAAAAATTATACATGTATGCATCACCCTCTAGTTGGTCTCGATAAACTCTTACTCTTCTCGTGGCATAACGAAAGACTTCATATCTTCCACCTAGTCACCTGCGTGATTACACATCCGCGCTAAGCCCGAGAGCTTAGTAGTACAAATAAATAATATAAACATACATTACAGAAATTCTAACATTTAATGATATATCAAATTCCATTTACCATGAGTTTCTTATCATGGTTTCCCTTTTTAATTACACCTTTCATATATCTCCACTAATCTCATATATTATATATACATATATATATATATATCATTAACACCAACCACAATCCATCACTAATACTCACAATCAATATATCAATACACACATTACATATCATACTTCATATCATTATTTTATTCACAATTCACCAATCATGAATCACATTTCCAACAAAGGCAATCATTATACCATTCATGAATCACATTAAACAAATACAAGCATGGGCCCAAAACACACTAATATGCCATTCCCTTTTTCAGAGTTAATGCTTTGGTTTTGTTATCACATTCATCATTATCATAAACCCCAACTAGGCTTCAAGGATTAGGTTCAACCAAGCTTCAAGGGGAACAAAGCATGCTAAGTATCAACCCAACTTGGCTTCAAGAACCAACCCAACCTAGCTTCAACGGTTGTAACATCTCAATTAGGCTTCAAGGATCAAATCCAACCTAACTTCAAGAGATTGTTACCAATATTAGGCATGCCACCAACAACAAACTCTGAAAATGGAATAACACATTAGTCACACAATTCATTTAGCAATTTCATTCTCAATTGAATCATCATAGCCAATCACAATGGCTTCACATCACATTTGAGTTATCATAGCCAATCACAATGGCTTCACATCACATTTGAGTTATCATAGCCAATCACAATGTATAAAACATAACATTATTCATATAGTATCATATGCATCATCATTACTCACATTGTGTCCCACATTATACACAATATAACATTGTTCATAGATTTAGAGTCTTCCACATATATTTGTTTAGATCATTCTTTGTATTAAATATGATTAGAGTGTTTATTTTTATGTTTAGGTGCAAGAAGACCTTTGAAGAATCAAAACAATGTAAGAAAGGCAAAGAACAATCACAGTAGCCAACACCTTCAAGGGACACGGCCAAGCTTGTGGCCGTGTCTCTCAACACCAAAAATCCAGTAGCAGACACGGGCAAGGGACACGGCTGAGCCAGTGGCCGTGTCTCTCCAAAAATGACCCAACACGGCCGTGTCTCCTCTAACTTGGCCGTGTCTCCCATAGATTGGCCGTGTCTCTCCTTTTGATTTGGCCGTGTCTCCCAACAAATTCAAAACCAAACACGGCCAAGCCTCCTTGATTGCATTAAATCACATTATACACAACTTAACCTTATTCAAATGGATATAATCAATGTTA
The DNA here is from genome assembly GCA_947685225.1 of Garcia nutans. Classification (NCBI taxonomy): domain Eukaryota; kingdom Viridiplantae; phylum Streptophyta; class Magnoliopsida; order Malpighiales; family Euphorbiaceae; genus Garcia; species Garcia nutans. The sequence goes on from CANTUV010000002.1 coordinate 37,996,889, forward strand.
TTAACATTTATTTTACAAGTTCATCACAATATTCACCTTAACAATACATCAATAATACATTTAATCACTTACCGTTTCAAAACCCTAAAATCAACATCACTCTTATTCTTTCAATATCAACAAATCATAACTCACCTCAAACACAACTTCAAAATAACAAAGGAAAACAAGAGAGTACTTACCAAAATTGAGGAAATTCCACAAATCTCCAACTTAATCCTTTGATTCTTCCTTCAATTTGATTTTAGAAATCAAAGCACCTCTCTTACTCTCTTCTTCCTTTGGTAGCCGGCCACACCAAGCAAAGAAAAGAAAATAAAGACAAGTCAAACTTTTCTTCTTCTTTAAATCTCCACCAAGCAATTCTAACAAAGCAATTATCTAAATGCCCTTCATCCATTTAACTTAACTTCTTTTCACTTATATGCCCATTTAAGTAATTTCACATATCACAAATAAAATATCTTCTTCCCTTGACTCCTCATTTTGACCAACATATATGTTATATATATTACCATATACCCAACATATACACTTTCTCTCTACACATTACTTTCCTTTTTAAACAATACCTAAACATTCTCTTTTCAATTTCTTTTCTTATCAACATAACATATACACATAATTCAAACAAACCACAATTATATCCAAACTTCTAGGGCACACATTGGGATATTACAGATGCATCCATTTCGAACAATGTTTCAGCATGTCAATTGGCAGCTTGCCAATAATCATTTCCTTTGCCTAATATGTCCTTTGGAGGTTCAACATACTTCCCTTAACTTGAAGGCTTTGTATGACAAAACATTTTTTTTTGAATTTTGATTTTGAAATCAAATGTTGCCTTTGCCAAATTAATGTCAATGTACCTCAGGACTTGATTTTTCCAAATTAATATATCTATAACATGACAACCCTAGTTACAGTACTAAACTCGGGAATCATTTCTATTTAAGCAAGAACTATTGCACTTCAGATTGGCACATACACATTGCTTGGCCAAAGGTCTCATTTGAGTTTAAATATTGTCTATCTCATATGTATGCTTATCCAAACTATCTCCACTAATAGACTCTACCTACCAAGAGAGATCAACAGGTATTTGATAGGCTTAAAACGAGGTCTATAAGGGACATGGGTTTAAAGTGGAGGCCATTTTGAGATTGGAGCTGGTGTGACACAATGGACAAACTCTCACACTACAAATTTCTTGTTGGAACTTTAGACAGTTGGGAGCAATCTTTCTAGACTCCAAATTCCTTCTATCTTTTTGGCATTAATCTGGATCTTGATTAGAACAGTTTTTGCCCTTGCAAAAAGTTTAAGACCCAAATCTGTTTCTTTTCTTCTTTTCCCTTTTTTCTTCTTTATTTTTCTTACTCTTCCCTTTTCTTTCTCTTTGTTTTCCTTAATCTTCCCTTTCTTTGAACATTTTATCATTTTGTCCTTCACTCTTGTTGGACTATCAAGTATAAAACTTTCAAGAACTGGATGGTCTCCCTCCTTTTCTCCAATTTTGAATGAATCTTTCATTACGTTGGGCCAGTTCAAGTCAAACCATCCTTATGGAAGCCTTTTGCTACTTTAGGTAAAAGAGAACTCAGTTAGCTTTATGAACCCCCTTTTTTGGTTTTATCTTTTTTTCTCTCTCCCTCTTTTTTTTTTTTGTCTTTTTCTTTTCTTTTGTCTTTTTTTTCTTTTTCTTTTTTTTTTTCCTATTCCTATTCTCTTTTTTCCTTTTTTCCTTTTTGGTTCTAGCCCAAATATAGTTGTCTTGTTTGTACCAACTTGGGCTTTCAATAATGGATGAGTGGAGTAACATAAATCTTCTTTAATAGGGATAAATCATTTGGTACTCTAATGTTGATGTTGTCCTAATATTAAGGGAACTTCAACTATATCAACTATCCTTATGGTCTTGAGAACTTCAACTATCTTCATAGTCTTGACTATTCATTTCTTTCTTTGATCTTCTTGCCTTTTCACCTTTGTGATCATAAGACTTGTCAAAAGTATCACAACAGCTCAGAGTAGGTTGTTGGGGTTTATAAGCCAATGAAAAGAAAGCTAAAATTTTATGAAGACTCAAAGGGACAACTAGGGATTAATATTTAATTGGGTGGATACTAGTTGTTGGCTAATCAAACAATGCCTAGATCATCTCTCCCTTAAATAAGCAAAGTTCAATTTCGCCTCAAAAGTTTGTCAAAGCATGTTCTAAGACTGACTAAGACCTAGACAAAGATAATTATGCAGGAGCCCTCTCTAAGTAAGCATACACAACTCAATGCTATAGAGCAATTCCCTCACCTAGTAAAGTCATTCGAGTCATGATGCCTAGACACATTAATTCATGAATTATCAAGCTAGATTCCTTATTGGTTGAGCACCAAAATGAACAAAGACCAACAAAAATTTTGATGAAAGTAATTTATTCATATAACTTTAAATTTGAAAAACACAATTGTTCCAATTTAAATATTAAAGAAAGTAAAATTGAAATGCAACATTCAAGTTAAGGAAAGTTCATTGAGTTAGGCTTCTTTTCCTTTCACATCTTCAATATTTCCATCTTGAAAGGATGATAAAACAAAGTCTTCTTCCAATCCTTTTCCCACCATGAAGGTTGCTGGTGGTGGCACTCTGTTGAACCTTGGAAATGGATTATCTTTGGTGTTGGGATTGTCTGGCTCGGGCAACTTGCCATTATCAATTAAATTCTGGATCTCATGCCTCAACTTCATGCAATTATCTGTTTCGTGTCCAGGCCTTTGATGGAATTGGCAAAATGCATTAGTATCAATGTTAGGTGGAAGAGGATTAGGCAAAGGACGAGGAGTCAAGGGTTGTGACAATCCCTTCTTTTGTAGCTTATTGAGAACCCAAGATAGTGGCTTCCCCATATCTGAAAACTGCCTCATTCCTCTTTCACTAGCGGCATTAACATCAACTTCTTTTTGTGTGCTTTGATTGCCCGACTGGTAGTTCCCTTTTTCATTCCTTTTTATTGAAAAGTGATTCTTCTCCCTTTCCCACTCTTCAATTTGTAGACCAGCTTGGAGAAGATCTTTGAAATCCCTTATAAGAGTATGAGACATCCTTTCACGGAGATTGGACAAGACACCTCTCATGATCATCCTTATTTGATCCGATTCATCGGGCCTCTTCTTGAGTAAAGCGGCCTTGTTTCTCCATCTCTTGACATAATCTATAAAATTCTCATTTGGTCTTTGCCTAATGGACTCCACTTCCATCAAGGTAACTTCCAACTCAACATTATATCCATATTGTTGGATGAAGGCTTTGTAAAGTAGATCCCAACTCTTTTGTGTTCCATCATCCAAGGTATTGAACCAATTTTGGACAACGGGTCCAATGAGAGCATAAAGTACCTCAGGGTTTGATCCTTAGTAGCTCGGGCAGACTGCATGGCAGTGATATATTGCTTCACATGGAGATAAGGATTTCCAGTGCCATTGTACTTAGAAAATGATGGCATCTTGAATTTATAAGGGACCTCATCATCTTGTTCAAATAGTTTGTCTATCTCGGACACCTCTTCGGTTTTCAATTTCTTCTCAAATTTCTTTTCTAAATCAGCAATCATCTTTTCAACATCGGATGTCTCGGTCTTTTCAATAGTTGCCTTCTCAATAACCTTTGGCTCCTTTTTGTCTTGAAGATCTTGGTAGTATTGAGCACAATCATCATCATCAATGATCACCTTATCATCATCAAAAACCACTTCACTAACTTTGGTCTTCCCTTTGTCCCTTGGTTTCTTAGTGCTAGCAGATGCTTTGACATGGTTTCCTAAAATTGCAGCTAATTGATTCTTTATGCTCTCGGCCATGGCCTCTTTGATCTCTTCCATTTTGGCACCGAGGGCTTCATCCACCATTCTTTGAATTTGATCGGGCTCCATTTTTTTAGGTGAGCAAGTGATTGAGTCATTGCTAGATACTTTGTCTCCGGCGTAGGTCGGATTGTTGTAAGCTTTTGAACTTTTGTAATCCAGGGCTGTGAGCCAGAGAGGATCAATGATATGAGATGCAAATGTATGCATGTATGCATGTATGCACAATCAACCAATAAACAAGTGTAATTAGGATGATCTTTCCAACCTTATAACATCCATACACGAATGGCGAGTCTCTTTTCCTAGGTATATGGTTAACCAAAATACCAACATGGGGTACCTTGCTTTCGAATAATTCCCTCGGACGTTTCAACCAATAGTTATATCCTTGAAAATGGAAATCAATCCATGATAATTCCCATTAATTAGGTTTTAATCCATTCAACCAACCAAAGTAGCTTTTATGCTATATTGGATTAAAACAAAATTAAGAGGTTTTTCATAGATAGATTTCTCACTTGAAAAGAGTAACTAATGGTTCATGCCAAAAACAAGCCCATGATTAATTTATTCTTAGTGTAAACTAGGCCCACAATTGATTTTTGGTATTTCATAATTGACCTAAATATTTTTGCAAGCTCTTTGTAAGAAAAATGTTGGGTGAAAATAGTTTTGTTTCTAAGCCCATTGTAAAAGATTTTAGAAAAATGGATTTTGGGCTTAGTATTTGGGCCATGGGCCAAAGAATTTTTGATTTGCTTTTAGAAAAAGTCTTATGTCCAAAGACCATCTTGGAAAAATTTTGAAAATAGTTTTTATCTTTTGGATTTTAAAGAAAAATTTATTTTGAGCTTACAATATACTTAGGTCATATTAGAAAAAGAACAAACCAAATAAGCCATGATTTAGACTAAGATAAACTAATCATAGTCAAACAACATGCATTTAGGGTAAAACCTAAGGAAAGTAACTAGGCCAATTACATGAGCTTTAATCTTTGGGTTAAAAGGCTTAGGTTCCCATAGCAAGTATATACCAAATGGTACGAGGCTATGAGTGGTTATGCCATGCTCGATCTCCATACCTTGAGTGAAAGTATGGTATCCCTTACATAACATAACACGGGTAACACGGGCATCCTAACTCATGAACACGATGCAATCTAAGATGATGCAATGGATAATATCATTATAAGAAAGAATAAAATAATATAAAGACCAACAGAATCAACTTCTCTTGTCCCCAGTGGAGTCGCCACTGTGAGCGGGGATTTTCGCCCCCACTCCCGGTGGAATGGTTCTTGCGACTTCGGCACTGTTTAGGCTCGGGGCCTTAGAGAACACGGACCTAAGTCCGGAGAAAATGGAGTCGCCACCCAGACGGGCCGGGAAAAAGAAAGGGGTGGATGACTCGATTCCTAAGGAATCCCCAACCCCCTAATTGGTTCGGAAGTTGGGTACATGTGGGGAAGGTGAGAAATGGCCCAGGTCTTAATATTATAAAATTCTTAAATATAACAATATTATCCATACTACACACAATAAAAAGAAAGCATCATTATATTAAAATCAAAGCAATGTCCAAACAAAACAAAACAAATAAATGGACACCCATCCAAGGATGGAAACATGTCCTTACATCACATGCCTAGATAGGACACCCACCAAAAGGTAGAAACATGCCCTTTACAAAGGTTCTAAAATAGAAAAGAAATTTAAATTATATGATGTTTAACTAATGAGGTACCCACCAAGTGGAAACATACCTCTTACAACTTTTGGAAGTCTAAATTGATTGATAAAAGTAAATAATCATCCATAATAAATAAATCATTCACTAAAAGTATCAATAAAATGAACATCCATCCATGATAAATTAAATAAATCAAGTATTGAAATTAAATAAATTATAGCATAAGAGATAAATCAAAGCATAATCAAGTATGGAATTGAATAAAGCAAATAAAAGTTCAAGTATAGCTACTATTTCCATTTAGGGTTTTTATCTCATGTGTTAAGGTTTTGGAAATTCTAAAGTTAAGCTATTGTGACTTTTTAGGGAATTAAAATACATTTGGGTTTTATTTTTTAAAGGTTGGTAAGACACTTTGATTAAAAAAAATTAAGATTTGAATGGTGAAATCATGAAACTAGGGTTTTGGACACTTTGAAATACTTTTTAATTCATGGTTTTAAATAGTGATGTAAGCTACTGTGTAATTTTAGAGTTTTTATGGTTTTCAATGTTTTAAAAGGATTAGGGTTCATAAAAATTAGGGTTTAAGGTTTTAAAAGGATTAGGGTTCTTTATTTTAAGTTTAAAAGTTGAATTTTGGATTTTAGAGTTTTATGCTTTAAAATTAGGGTTCTCGGGTGATTAGGGTTTAAAAAGACAATTTGATGATTGCATGAGGTTTTATGAATTTAAACACATGGATTGAAGTTTTTATAAGGAGAAAAGATGTTTTTGAAGACTTTTTGAATGAAATAGAACTTATTTGAAAAATTTGAAAGAAACAGAATCAAGTTTTGGTTTTGTTAAAGAATTTGTTCAATTAGGGTTTTGAGACTTTTGAAGAAGCAAAAAAAAATAATTTTAAATTTTTTTGGAAAATAAAGTAATGTATTAGTGTTTTAATCTTGGAAAAATTAAATTAAAGTTCTAAAGTTTTTGATTTAAAAAAACCTTAATTTCATAAGTTTGCTACCATGAAAACATAAATCAAAAAGAATTTAACATACCTTCTTTTGTTGATTCCTCCAAAACAATTCTTCTTCGATGAACTAGCTCCAAAGACAAGCCTTTGTTGCCTTTGAATTGCTTAATTCGTGTTGCTGCTGCTTTAAGATCAATTGAATTGAGTTTCCCTTTTCCTTCACTGATTTGGTTTCAAAAAATCAAGCTACTGCCTTTGGATTTTCCTTTCTCAATTTGGTTCTATTGGTCCTTATTTATAATGGTTTTTAGGTTGTTTTTTCCTAATTACACCCGGCAATTAATATTAATAAAAAAAGAAATTAAAACCTAATTGGATTAGGTTTCCAAAAATTGGGTCAAAAAAATTTTGCGGCAGCGGACCCGTGGCGTGCCAGCCCGCAGGAAACTCCTGCGGGTGGCCATTTCACCCGCAGGCCTGCGGGTGAAACGCTGGGCCTACGGGCGTGCTGCCCGTAGGAAATTCCTGCGGGCAAAACTCTCACGGGCCCGCGCGACCACTTTTCGCTGTCGATTTTTTTTCCGACTTCGATTTTATTTTTCAATTTCTATTTGTTTATTTTTATTTTTTATTAATAAAAATTATATAATAAAGCAAAAACTATTTCATTAAAATTATTTTGGACTAATTAGACAACAAAAATCATTTTGGACTAAATGAAGCATATTGGATCGGATTGGGTCAAAAATTAAGGGTCTACACGGGGCTAGCTTTTAAGCAATTATTATGATATGTCTTCGGGGCTAGCTTTGAGCAGTTACTTGATTTTCCTTCGAGGCTAGACACATGGTTTCAATTTGGACCAAAATAGTAACTCTGAAATTTGAATAGCATATTAGAATTTTTGGGCCCATGCTTGTATTTGTTTTTATGCGAATTATTAAATGATGAAAGAATATGTTTAAAAGGGAGCTTGGATGCCACATTGTTACATAGCATAAATACATTATTTGTCTAGTGACAGGGGAGATCCAGTTGAGCTGGAGAGTTTGTCTAGACCATGTCGGGTCTAGATTTGTGATTTTTGCTATAGATTTGATAGTGTACATCAAGATCAGAGACACAACCAACATGTCTATGTTTTATATTACATTTTAATATTACATATATTATACTATGTTTTTGGTGTATAAATTGTAAATTAAAAAATGTTTTTGATAAAATTTGAGATGTGGTTTATATGTGATTTTGATAAATATATATATTTTAAGGTATTTAATATTTAAAATTGGAAAAGTGAAATTTTTTTATCAAAACGGATTGTGACATTTTATACCGTATATGTGTATTTTACATATACTGGATGTATGTATTATATGTATATAGGGTATAAAGGTGTTACAATCCTTGGTATTCAATATGAAGCTTTTGCATCTAAACACTCTAATGTATGAGATTTTATGTTTTCTTCCATTCCAAATGTAACACCCCTATATCCCGTATACGTACCAAGCATGCTTAGACAATCGTAATATATGTATACTGAATATAGTAAATGCCACAGTTTAAAAAGAAAACACAACAAATATCTTTGTAAATAAATGAAACCGAACTCAACATTTAAAAGAAATCCAAAAGACACCATATATAAAAATGTTTATCAATTCACAGCGGAAGTTATTACAAATATGTTATAAATCAAAGTTTACAAAACATAGAATATATATACATGATTGGGAGCTCTTCTCGGATCTTTAAGTCCCAAAAGAAATTCCTCAATGTCTAGTCTCACTTGGTCTCGAGGAGCTCTCAGGTTCAATTCTATCACCTGCGCGATCAAACACTATCGCGCTAAGCCATCGGCTTAGTAGTACAAAATATACAAACATTATACTTTAAGGCAATGTAACGTTACACATCTAAATCATAAAGTTAACATCATAAGTGAAAAGCTAACATCACACCTTTATATTTCATAAACCATACACATAGAAGCACATCACATTACCACATCACACTACATTCAATGTCATAACAATATTCATATTACATCTTCATAGTTCCATTGATTTTACCATTCAAGAATCACATTATATACAAAGACAAGCATGGGCCCAAAACACTCTAATATGCCATTCAATTTTCAGAGTTAATGCTTTGGTTTTATTATCACATTTATCATTATCATAAACCCAACTAGGCTTCAAGGATTAGGTTCAACCAAGCTTCAAGGGGAACAAAGCATGCTAAGTATCAACCCAACTTGTCTTCAAGAACCAACCCAACCTAGCTTCAAGGGTTGTAACATCTCAATTAGGCTTCAAGGATTAAATCCAACCTAACTTCAAGAGAATGTTACCAATAGGCATGCCACCAATAACAAAACTCTGAAAATGAATAACACATTAGACACAAAATTCACTTATTATTTCATTCACAATTCTCATCATCAATTAGGCAAACATGCCTTATGTTCTTTCAATGGAATCATCATAGCCAATCACAATGGCTTCATATCATTTCATATCTCCATTCATATTATACATATAACATCATTGGTATAACATTTCAAAGTACATTATTCATATAACACATTACCATTCACAAGATTCACAATGCATAATACATAACCTTGTTCATATAGTATCATATGCATTATCAAATGTAAGTTCAATCTCAACCATGTAAGAAGAGCAAGGAAAAATCACAGTAGCCAACACACTCAAGGGACACGGCCAAGCTTGTGGCCGTGTCTCTCAACCAAAAGCAACAGAAGCAAACATGGGCAAGGGACAAAGCCGTGTCTTCTCCAAAATTTATCCAACACGGCCAAATTTCCTAAGACTTGGCCGTGTCTCTCAAAAATCCTTAGTTTGGCCGTGTCTCTTCCTTGGTTTGGCCGTGTCTCTCATGAATAAAACCCTAAACATAACCAAAACTCCTTTGATTGAATTAAGAACACCTTATACACAACATGACCTCATTCAAATGAATATAATCAATGTCATTAACACTTAATTTACATATTCGTCACAATATACACACTAACAATACATCAACAATACATTTGATCACTTACCACTTCAAAACCCTAAAACCAAACATCACCCTTAACTTACCATCTTCAAACCAAAACCAACACCAATTCAACCTTTTAACTTACAATCAATTTAACACTTATAAACACATCTTAAACACACTTATTCATAAAATCAACAATTCATAAATCACCTCAAACACCACTTCAAAATAACAAAGGAAAACAAGAGAGTACTTACCTAAATTGAAGAAATTTCACAAATCTCCAACTTAATCCTTTGATTCTTCCTTCAAATTGAATTTGAATTAAACAAATCTCACTCTTGCTCCCTTCCTTTGAAATGGCCGGCCAACACATGGGAAAGAGAAGAAGAAATGAAGAAAAATCAAATTATCATCTCTTTAAATCTCCACCATGCATTCCAAAAAGGAAAATTACTTAAATGCCCTTTTCTATTTGTTCACATACTTTAAAACTCTTGCCCTCTTTAGTAATTTCACACATTCCAAATTAAAATATCTTCTTCCCTTGACTCTCCATTTGACCAACATATATGTTATATATATTAACATATATACAACATATACATTCCATTAACACAATCATTTCCTTTGCAAAAACATATGTACATTAAATTCAAATCAAACAACAATTGTATTAAAACTTCTAGGGCATACATTGGGATATTACACCAAAGCTCATAAGAAGTTTGGTTTAATATGGGCCTTTTGCAAACACGATTTGAAACATAATATACAGTATTAATGGCCTCTGCTGTAATATCCCAATGTATGCCCTAGAAGTTTTGAATATTATTGTTGTTTTAATTGGATTGAATGTATATGTTGATTTGAAAGAAAAAAGAAATTGAAAAGAGAATGTTTATGTATTGTTTAAAAAGGAAAGTAATGTGTAGAGAGAAAGTGTATATGTTGGGTATATGGTTATATATATAACATATACATTAGTCAAAAGGGATGGTCAATGGAAGAGGATATTTATTTGTGATATGTGAAATTACTTAAATGGGCATATAAGTGACAAAGGTTAAGTTAATTGGATGAGGGCATTTAGGTAATTGCTTTGTTAGAATTGCTTGGTGGAGATTTAAAGAAGAAGAGAAGTTTGACTTGTGTTTATTTTTCTTTTCTTCTCATTTGTGTGCCGGCTATCCAAGAAAAGAGAGAGCAAGAGAGGTGTTCTTAATGCTAGAATCAAATTGAAGGGGGAATCAAATGTTTTGGTTGGAGATTTGTGAAATTTCTTCATTTAAGGTAAGTACTCTCTTGTTTCCTTTTGTTATTTTGAAGTTGTGTATAAGATGAGTTATAATTTGTTGATATTATGATTTGGTATGTTTGAGATGTGTTTACAAGTGTTGAAATTGATTGTAAGTTAAAAGAAATTGAATTGGTGTTGGTTTTGTTGTGATGATTGTAACACCCCCACATCCAATGCACACACACTACAACTACAACCATGTAGCATAAGTGCACCAAACATAGGGATGCTACGGTTTTCTTCAACATTTAAAACATTTAAATAGATACAATACTATTATCATTATATAATATAGAAAAGTAGATCATTTACTTTTAAAATAAAACACATTAGATATATATATACATACATATAGTTATTTCACAGCGGAAGTCATAAAATATTTACATATTTGAAAACACTTAATTCTATATTTACAAATATACAAATATGTACATTTAATCAATACTTTACAAAATATAAAAAGAGTTATACATGATTGGCAAATCTCCTTTGATCTTTAAGTCTCCAAAATCAACTCTTCAGTGTCTACCCTCACTCGGTCTCGAAGAGCTCTCGGGTTCGATTCTAACAGTTCTATCACCTGCGCGATTAAACACTATCGCGCTAAGCCAAGGGCTTAGTAAGATAATCATGCTAATGATATGACTTCGTGCAATGTAATGTCATTTCTCAAACCATAATATATATGTAACATCATATATGCAAAATTAACAATATACTTTCACATTACATATCACATTTTATTATCTTTTCCTATACCTCATTAGTATTTATTTAATCATCAATACAAAGCAAAACAAACATCATTCATGACTCACATTAACCATAGACAAGCATGGGCCCAAGACACACTAATATGCCATTCAATTTTCAGAGTTAATGTTTTGGTTCTATCATCACATTTATCAATATCAATATCATAGACCCAACTAGGCTTCAAGGATTAAGTTCAACCAAGCTTCAAGGGGAGCAAAGCATGCTAAGCTTCTACCCAACTTGGCTTCAAGAACTAACCCAACCTAGCTTCAAGGGTGGTAACATCTCAATTAGGATTCAAGGATTCAATCCAACCTAACTTCAAGAGATTGTTACACTTATTAGGCATGCCACCAACAACCAACTCTGAAAATGGAATAACACATTAGCCACACAATTCATTTATTATTCAATTATCATTTCCATTTCCAATTATCATCAACATTTAGGCATACATGCCTTCTTTCTCTCAATATCATCATCATATAGCATCATTCATCATAGCCAAACACAATGGCATTGTCTCATATCATATCTTATTTGAATTATCATTTCATCTTTGATACAACATTTCAAGGTACATTACTCATAAAATACAATACCTTTCACAATGCATAACATAACCTTGTTTAAATCTCAACAATGCAATTAGGGCAAAGAACAACTTATATGATTCATAGCTTTAGGATCTTTCATATGCATTTGATTAGTTCATTCATTGATTCAAGTGTTTTTAAAATGTTTTAGGGTTAGGTTTAAGAACCAACCCACCTTTGAAGAACCAAAACAATGCAAAAAGAACAAAGAAACAAAACCCTAACCAACTCATTTGATGGACACGGGCAGCACACATGAGGGACACGGCCAAGCTTGTGGCCGTGTCTCTCAATTCAACTTTGGCAGTAGCAAACACGGCTTAGGGACACGGCCGTGTCTCTTCAACCAAGACTCACAGCAGCTCACACGGCTTGGGAACACGGCTGTGTCACCCAAAAATTAATCCAACACGTCCAAAATCATATGACTTGGCCGTGTCTCACATGGCCTTTGGCCGTGTCTTCCAAAACCCAAACCCTAATATGCACAACTTTCCTCCAATTGCACTCAAACTCATCAAACCCCAAATAACATGTTTCAAATGAATGGAATCAATGTTTTAAACACAAATTCTACATGTTTATCACAATATTCTTTATTAAAACACATCAACCAAAACATTAACATCACATGTAACACATATCCCCTCAAAACCCTAAAACCAACATTTTTCTCCATCTTTCAAAAATCAATTCACTTCTTTCATCAATTCATTCATAAAATTCAAGATCAAGCTAATCAAATATACTTGATTATAACAAAATCAAGCAACACACTCTTAGATCATCTATCAATTTCACATATCATTTAAAACAAGCAATAATCCAAAAGAGAACTTACCTAAAGTGAAGAAATTCCACAAATCTTCAACTTGATTCTTCAATTCTCCCTTCAATCTTGATTCAAGTATCAAAAACACTTCTCTTTGCCTTTGCTACAAGGAGAATCGGCCACTACCATCAAGAAGAAGAGAAAAATGCACAAATCAACCTCTCTTTCCTTCTTTTAATCTCCACCATGCAATTCATCCAAGCAATTACTAAAATGCCCTCAAACATATCACTAACCTTTTGTCTTATATGAGCCCATATATGAACTTTCACATGCCATACAAAATATCTCCTTCCACTAACCAACACCTTGACCAACTCTTTTGACCAATGTATATGTTATATATATCACAATATACACAACATATAAACTTGTCTCTAAACCCTAAATTCTTTCCCAAAACACTTATACTTTTCTTTTCTCAATTTAGACCAACAATACAACAACAACAACAACAACAACAACAAGCAAAACTTCTAGGGCATAAATGAGGATATTACAATTCTCCCCCTCTAAAAAGAAATTTCGTCCTCGAAATTACCTGATATCAAGTCTGAAACAACTGAGGATATTGCTCTCGCATGGTTTGTTCACTTTCCCAAGTTGCTTCTTCTTTTGCATGATTCTTCCAAAGAATCTTCACCAATGGTACTCTCTTGTTCCTCAATTCTTTCACTTCCCGTGCCAAGATAGCAACTGGTTCCTCTTCAAATGTCAAGTCTGGGCTCACTTCAATAGATTCAAATGGCAACACATGAGATGGATCTGACCTGTACCTCCTCAACATAGATACATGAAACACATTATGAATACGATCCAACTCAGGTGGCAAAGCAAGCCGATAAGCCACTGGCCCAACTCTTTCTAACACTTCATACGGTCCGATGAAACGAGGACTCAATTTCCCTTTTCGACCGAACCTCAAAATCTTCTTCCAAGGAGATACCTTCAAAAATACCTTATCCCCAACATCAAACTGAATATCTCTCCTCTTCAGATCTGCATAAGACTTCTGTCGGTCTGAAGCTGCTTTCAATCTGTCTCGAATCAACTTCACTTTCTCTTCAGTTTCTTGAATCAAATCAGGCCCAATCAATTTACCATCACCAAGTTCACTCCAACAAATAGGTGTTCTGCACCGTCTGCCATACAATGCCTCGAATAGAGCCATTCCGATGCTGGATTGGTGACTGTTATTATAAGCAAACTCCACAAGAGGTAAGAATCTATCCCAACTTCCAGAAAAATCAATGACACAGCTTCTCAACATATCCTCGACAATCTGTATCACTCTCTCTGACTGACCATCCGTCTGTGGATGAAAAGCAGTACTGAAGTGCAGTCGAGAACCCAAAGCACTATGCAAACTCTTCCAAAACCTTGAAGTAAACCTGGGATCTCGGTCAGACACTAAAGAAGTTGGAACACCATGCAATCTCACAATCTCATGGATATACAGCTCAGCCAATCTCTCCAAAGAGTAATCCATCCGAACCGGAAGGAAATTAGCTGTCTTAGTCAATCTATCCACAATCACCCATATGGCATCATGTTTCTTTTGTGTCAAAGGCAACCCAGACACAAAGTCCATTGTCACTCTTTCCCACTTCCACTCTGGCACTGACAACGGTTGAAGCAACCCAGTTGGAACTTGATGCTCTGCTTTAACCTTCTGACAAGTGAGACATTTTGATACAAACTCAGCAATGTCTCTTTTCAACCCAATCCACCAGTAATGCTGTCTCAAGTCATGATACATCTTGGTATTACCCGGATGCAAAGCAAATAAAGACTGATGAGCTTCCTCTAAAATGATCCTCTTCAAGTCAGCATTATCGGGTACACACAATCTATTCTTAAACCATAGGCTCCCATCATCCTTCACAACAAAATCTCTAGTCTTTCCACTCTCACAATCTAAAACAATCTTCTGAATCTTCTTATCAGCTAACTGAGCCTCTTTGATCTGATCCAACAAAACAGGCTTCAATTGTAACTGTGCCAATAATGCACCATCATCACAAAGTACAAAACTGGCACGCAAAGCTCTCAACTCAACAAGCAACGAGAGCGAGTAAACTGTTAAACCAGCTAAAGACTTCCGACTTAAGGCATCAGCAACTACATTTGCTTTACCTGGATAATAGTCTATCAAACAGTCGTAGTCTTTAATCAATTCTAACCATCTCCTCTGCCGAAGGTTGAGCTCTTTCTGAACACCCAAATACTTCAAACTCTTATGATCAGTGTAAATGAAACATTTCTCCCCAAACAGATAATGGCGCCAAATCTTTAATGCAAAAACAATGGCTGCCAACTCCAAATCATGGGTAGGATAGTTAAGCTCATGCGGTTTCAACTGACGAGATGCATAAGCTATAACTTTCCCTTCCTGCATCAGCACACATCCCAAACCACTATGTGACGCATCACTGTAGATCACATATGGTTTGCCTTCAACAGGTAAAGTTAAAACAGGCGCTTGAGTCAACATATCTCTCAACTGTTCAAAGCTAGCCTGACACTGATCCGTCCACACAAATCTCACTCCCTTACGAAGCAATCTGGTGAGTGGAGTAGCTATCAAAGAAAATCCTTTCACAAACCGCCGGTAATAGCCTGCCAAACCCAGAAAACTTCTAACCTCTGTCACTGACTTGGGTGGACTCCAATTCAAAATGGCTTCAACTTTACTCGGATCAACTCTGATGCCTTCTGCTGAAACAATATGTCCAAGAAAAGCTACCTGATCCAACCAGAACTCACACTTCGACAATTTGGCAAATAACTGCTTCTCTCTCAAAATCTGCAACACAATCCGCAGATGCATATCATGTTCTTCTTCATTCTTCGAATACACCAGAATATCATCGATGAAAACCACAACAAACTGATCCAAATAGGGCCTAAACACCCTATTCATCAAATCCATGAAAGCTGCAGGTGCATTCGTCAGACCAAAAGGCATAACTAAAAATTCATAATGCCCATACCTGGTCCGAAATGCAGTCTTCGGAACATCTTCAGCTCTGACTCTCAGCTGATGGTACCCCGATCTCAGATCAATCTTAGAGAATACTGACGCTCCCTTCAACTGATCAAAGAGATCATCGATTCTAGGCAAAGGATACTTATTTTTAATGGTCACCTTGTTCAATTGCCTATAGTCGATGCACAACCTCATAGTACCATCCTTCTTCTTTACAAAGAGTACAGGAGCTCCCCAAGGAGAAACACTGGGGCGAATGAATCCTTTATCCAACAGCTCCTGTAATTGCACTTTCAATTCCCTCAATTCTGCTGGTGCCATTCTGTAAGGAGTAATCGAGATAGGAGTGGTACCAGGCAACAATTCAATACCAAACTCCACCTCTCTCTCAGGCGGCAATCCTGGCAACTCCTCAGGAAAAACATCAGGGAACTCTGCAACTGTGGCAATGCTATCAATAGGAGAACTTCTTACTCTAGTATCTATCACATGAGCAAGATAAGCTTCACATCCCTTTCTAATCAACCTCCTGGCTGCAACAGCTGAAACAAATAAGGAGGCTAACTGTTCCTGCTCATTAGATACTATCACCTCTCTACCATCACTAGTTCTCAAAGAAACAATCTTCTTTTTACAATCCACCACAGCTCCATGTCGAGATAGCCAATCCATGCCTAAAATCACATCATATTCCTTAAATGGCATCTCAATCAAATCTCCAAGGAACTCCTCACCCTGCACCCTCACTGCACTAGTAGCAGAAATGGTACTGGATTGCGCTCGCTGGCTCTCTTAAGGGGGAGGTCAGGTGTTCGATCTGGGGAGGCGACCTAAGTGTGTGACAATGCCACTTGGGCCAAATAAACAAATCCTGCTGGGAGCCCGCGAGGGCGGTCCAGTACTGTACGATCCGCTGAAGGTTCCTGGGCTGGGCCCAGCAGCTAGGCGGGTGGCCAAAAGATAGGCGGGTCGTTACAATGATGGTGAGTTAAGTGGATGTTGATGGTGAAAGATCAAGAGTGAAGTTGGTTTTAGGGTTTTGAGGTGGTAAATGATTATATGTATGGTTAATGTGAATATTGTGTTAAACATGCAAAATAAGTGTTAATGACTTTGATTACATCCATTTGAATGAGTTTATGTTGTGCATAATGTGTTTAATTTCAATCAAAAGAGTGTTGGCTATGGTTAGGGTTTTTGTTCATAAGAGACACGGCTAAACCAAGGAAGAGACACGGCCAAGCTAAAGAATTTTTGAGAGACACGACCAAGTCTATGGAAATTTGGCCGTGTTGGATAAATTTTGGAGAAGACTCGGCCGTGTCCCTTGCCCATGTTTGCTTCTGTTGCTTTTGGTTGAGAGACACGGCCACAAGCTTGGCCGTGTCCCTTGAGTGTGTTGGCCACTGTGATTTTTCCTTGCTCTTCTTACATGGTTGAGATTGAACTTACATTTGATAATGCATATGATACTATATGAACAAGGTTTTGTATTATGCATTGTGAATCTTGTGAATGGTAATGTGTATATGAATAATGTACTTTGAAATGCTATATTAATGAGGCTATATGTATAATATGAATGGAGATATGAAATGATATGAGGCCATTGTGATTTGGCTATGATGATTCCATTGAAAGAACATAAGGCATGTTTGCCTAATTGATGATGAGAATTGAGAATGAGATAATAAATGAATTGTGTGTCTAATGTGTTATTCATTTTCAGAGTTTTGTTGTTGGTGGCATGCCTATTGGTAACATTCTCTTGAAGTTAGGTTGGATTTAATCCTTGAAGCCTAATTGAGATGTTACAACCCTTGAAGCTAGGTTGGGTTGGTTCTTGAAGCCAAGTTGGGTTGATACTTAGCATGCTTTGTTCCCCTTGAAGCTTGGTTGAACCTAATCCTTGAAGCCTAGTTGGGTTTATGATAATCATAAATGTGATAATAAAACCAAAGCACTAACTCTGAAAATTGAATGGCATATTAGAGTATTTTGGGCCCATGCTTGTCTTTGTATATAATGTGATTCTTGAATGGTAAAATCAATGAAACTATGAAGATGTAATATGAATATTGTTATGACATTGAATGTAGTATGATGTGATAATGTGATGTGCTTCTATGTGTATGGTTTATGAAATATAAAGGTGTGATGTTAGCTTTTCACTTATGATGTTCACTTTATGATTTAGATGTGTAACATTACTTTGCCTTAAAGTATAATGTTGGTATATTTTGTACTACTAAGCCGATGGCTTAGCGCGATAGTGTTTGATCGCGCAGGTGACAGAGTTGAACCTGAGAGCTCCTCGAGACCAAGTGAGACTAGACATTGAGGATTTTTCTTTTGGGACTTAAAGATCAGAGAAGAGCTGCCATTCATGTATATATTCTATGTTTTGTAAACTTTGATTTATAACATATTTGTAATAACTTCTGCTGTGAATTATTAAACATTTTATATATAGTGTCTTTTGGATTTCTTTTATTTGTTTGAGATTGGTTTCACTTATTTACAAAGATATTTGTTGTGTCTTTTTAAACCGTGGCATTTTCTATATTCAGTATACGTATATTATGATCGTTTAAGCATGCTTGGTACGTATACAGGGTATAGAGGTGTTACATCTGCCCAAAAGTAAGATGGAAAATCATACTCATTGAGCATTGTCCTATCCATTTATACCAATGTTATATTTTTTCTTTCAACCGCAACATTTTGTTGTAGTGTTCTATGAGCCAAAAAATTATGTGAAATACCGAACTCATTGAAAACATTTTCAAATTTTTCATTTTCAAATGGTTTGCCATGATCACTTCTAATAGATATGATTATATAGCCTTTTTCATTTTGAACTCTTTTTGCAAAAAAATTAAAATGATTGAAAGCTTCATTCTTTTGAGCTAAGAAATTAACCCATGTAAATCTTGAGTAATCATCGACAAGTACAAATGCATACAACTTGCCACCTAAGCTAGCAACTCTATTTGGTCGAAACAAATCCAAATGAATTAGTTCTAGGGGTCTACATGTCCTTACAACATTGTTAGTTTAAAATGAACTCTTATGTTATTTTATAAAATGATAATGGTTCATAAATTTTATCTTTATTAAATTTTATTTTGTGGAGTCCATCTACAAGTTCTACTTTACTAATGCATTGTACATGACCCATGCTAGCATGTCCTAGTCTTCTATGTCAAATCCGTGCATAATTACTAATGGTAATCAAACATTCAAATACATTATTAGAATGTAAATCAATTTTATAAGTATTGCCAATTGTAACTCCTTTGATGCAAGATCACCATTGGAAGAAGTAACTTTGCATCCTTTAGAGTCAAAATTTACCCTATATCCTTCATCACACAATTGACTCACACTAAGCAAATTATGTTTTAAACCATCAATAAGCGATACATTAACAATCATATTTTTGCCAAGCATGCCAATGGATCCAATGCCTAAGATTTTCCCTTTAGCATTATTCCTAAAAGTTATATTACCTCCTTGTTTGTAGATAAGAGTTGTAAAAAGTTTTGCATTACATGTCATGTGCCTTGAACATCCACTATCCATAAGCCAAACACTTTCATTGATAGTAGACTTTAGGCATACCTACAAGACAATAAGGTTTATTTTCTTTTAGGTACCCAAATGAACTTGGATCCTTAGGGGTTAGAAATAGAAGGATCCCTACTTTGTGATGAACCTGCCTAATATAGCAAAAGGTGCTCATACGTTTAAATTTCATACAATAAGTGCATTGATACAAGGTTATATATTTATGCACTCTATTATTGAAATTTAATGAACCATGTACACAATTGCAAGTGTGTGTTGAGTGAAATTATTTTTATGCATTTTTGTGTTTATATACATGCCTTGTATACATGTACGCATGTTTTGCTCTTGGACCTTTAGTTCTAGAGTCTTGTGAACTCAATAAAATCCTTTTAGGATTTTTATATTTGGTGTGTGCATTAGTGTTCTTTACAACTTTAACACTAGAGGTTTGAGTTGTAGATGCTTTTACAAATGTTGGTGCATTAGATGTAGTGATAGATGAGCCATTGAACCCTAAATCATATTTCAAAGAGAGTGGCCTTTGATTACTAATCATTGTATCTAAGTGTAGAGCCTTAATTTTTGACCCAGTCCGGTCTAATAAATTTTAATAAGTCATAAGTAATTTATGTGTTATCAGATTTTTCTGCAACCATTTTGCTTGCAGGAAAATCCTGCGAGCAAAATGGCCAGGGCCATTTCACTAGCAGGAATTTCCTACGGGCGAAATGGCCCGCAGGCAATTTCACCCTCCCCAGCTGCGGCAACTTTTTTGCTAGCGTAATTTTTTCGCAGCAGTTTTTTTTCGCCAGCAAAATTTTTCTGCTGCAGATTTTTTTTGCTAGCAAAATTTTTTCGACGTAAATTTTTCCGAAACCAAATTCAATTTTGTTTCTGTTTCCTTTTCTTAATTAATGTTAGATTCTGTGAGAAACTAAGATTAATCATAAAAATCTTCTATAAATAAGGACTAAAAACAACATAGAAGGGAGGGAAATTGAGGAGGAAAACTATGAAAGGAAATCGGATTTTGAAAATTCCTTTCTGGCAGTGAAATCAATCAAACTTTTGAGAGAGCAAACAAGCAATTCAATCCACCAAAGGCAGCAAATCTTATCTTTGTTCTTGTTCATCCACGAAGTAATTTTTGGTAGAACCAACAAACGAAGGTATGAATATCTAATATCTTCACTGTAGCTTGAATCATCCAATTGTCTCTTTTGATTCAAAAAAACCTAGAACCTTAATTTACCTTTTCTAAAGTTTAAAAATCTTAATTCGTTTCTTTGTTTTCCAAAAATCTTAAAATTGTTGTTTTTGTTTCTTCAAAATCTTAAAACCTTATTCTACCTTCCGATTTTCCAAAACCCTACATTGAATCATTTTCTTTCCACAAACCCTAAAAAATATATCTTCTATTTCTATAAACTTTAAATCATTTTGTTTATTTTCATAAAGCTTCATAAAACTAAATTTTTTTTTTCCAAATTCTAAAATCAAATACATTATACGAAACACTAAAACCCTAATTCAACTTCAAAACCAAAATAGTAAACCCTAAACTAGCTAACATTAAACCCTAGTTTTCTTAAATCCTAATTCCCTTAAAACCATTAAACCCTAATTTTTCTTGACCCTAATCCTTTAAACCTTAAAATCTTATAAACCTAAATATTAAAATTCAAACACAGTAAGCCTAAAAACAACAATCCAGTAATCGTAAATCATAAACCTAATGTTTTAAAGTGTCCAAACCCTAGTTTTATGATTTCACATCTCAAACACTAATTTGGTTAATCAAAGAACTTTATCAACCTCTTAAATTATAAAACTTTGCTCCATTTCAATTCTTTTAAAATTTACAGTAGCTTAAGCCCATGAATTCCAAAACCCTAAACACATTAAATAAAGAATCTTAAATAGAAACAGTAGCCCTAATTTGAATCTTTACTTGCTTTATTTAATTTTATATTTGATTATGAAGTCTATTATATGCTTTACTTTATTTTCAATGCTTTGTTTGTTTATTTAATTTCAATGGTTGAGTTATTTAATTTATCATGGATGAATGTTTTTGATTGATGTTTAATGTCTTTGGTGAATGATTTATTTATGATGAATGGTTATTTACTTTATCGATTTATTTTGATTTCCAAATGTTGTAAGAGGTATGTTTCCACTTGGTGGGTGCCTCATTAGTTAAATATCATGTAATTTAAATTGATTTTCTATTTTAGAACCAATGTAAAGGACATGTTTCTATCTTTCGGTGGGTGTCCTATTTAGGCATGGATGATGTAAGGACATGTTTCCATCCTCGGATGGGTGTCCATTTATTTATTTTGCTTGCATAATGCTTTGATTTTAATATAATGATGCTTTATTTCAATTGTTGTGTGTAATATGGATAATATTGTTATACTTAAGAATTTTATAATATTAAGAACTATAAAGGAGGCCGGTTCCAAAGAACTGGGCGTTGTGGGGTTGCTGGACCATTTCTCACCTTCTCCACACATACCTAACTTTTCGAACCCATTAGGGGGTTGGGGATTCCTTAGGAATTGAGTCATCCACCCCTTTCTTTTTTCCTAGCCCGTCCGGGTGGCGATTCCATTTTCTCTGAACTTAGGTCCATGTTCTCTAAGGCCCCGAGCCTAAACAGTGTCGAAGTCACAAGAACCATTCTACCGGGAGTGAGGGCAAAAATCCCCGCTCACACTAAGGCTTCTTTTCCTTTATGAAATTTAGATATAGAGATTTTAAGTTCACTTATCTCTCCTTTCAAATTTTCATTTTCTTTACAAATTTCCTCTAGGCTAGGTGAATTCTTTGACATCTCCTCCATAGATTTCAACAACTGTTCATTTGAATTCTTTAATTCTAAGGTGAACTTTTTTAGAGATACAAATTCATTTTCTTGCTTAGAGCATTTATATTTATAGAATTTCATTTTAGAGAAATATTTTTCTACTCTAAGATTCATATGCTCAATTAAATCACAATCATTTAAGGCATCATCAACATTATCATCAAATGCTATCAAGGTCAAGGGTTGAGTACCTACCTCATTGGATTGATCATCATCCTAAATAGCTATGAGATATAGATTAGCAATTCCTTGCTCTTCTTCCTCTTCTTCTTCACTTGAGGAATCATCATCTCATATGTCTTTGAGTGATTTCTTCTTTTCCTTATCCCACTTCTTTTTGTTCTTCAATTTGAAGCAATCCAATTTTATGTGACCCATTTTGTCACATTTATAAAATTTTCCTTCATTCTTTTTCTCTTCATCTTTAAAGAAGGATTTAGGAAATGTACCTTTGTTAGCTTATAGTCTACTCTTTATCTTCCAATAACTCATCCTCTTGGATAACATAGCTATTTCTTCTTCATCATCACTATCTTCATTACTTGACCTCTCAACTTCCTTGATGGCTTTAAGGACTATTTCTTTTCTTTTATCCTTTTCACCTCGTTCATCTTCCTTTTCGGTGTATAATTTGAAGGTGAGTGGTTTTTCGCGAATTCATCAGTTCTCAAGGAGCTAAGGTCATGAGCTTCTTCAATTAAAGAAACTTTAGACTTAAAACTCCTCTCTACTCTAAGTGCACTCAAAATTTTTCTATTAACATTGACTTGATCATAGACCTTGCCCTATTTCTTTATCTTATTGACAATGGCAAGCAAGTGATTTATCATGTCGCTGATGTTCTCGTTGGGCTTTATCTTGAAAAGCTCATATTCATGCATAAGCATTTGCTTCTTAGTGAACCTCACTTGAGTAGTACCCTCATGATAGTTCTCAAGAGTTTTCCAAATGTTATATGCACAAGTAAGATATTAGACTCTTATACATTCGTCTCATGATATTGAATTCATCAAGATAGAGGTTGCCCTATTGTTCTTGAAATGAGCTTTCACCTTGTCACTTGTCCATTGTGCTCTAAGAAGATGAACTTGGACACCATCGACTTCATGAGTGGGAGGTTTCCACTCATTTTCAACAAATTTTCAAAGCTCAATTCCTTCACTATCATGGAACAAATACATTTTAGGTTTCCAATAAGTAATCAGTTCCATCGAAATAAGGCCTAAGGAAGGAATTTAGGTTTCCAAGTGTAGAAACCATGGAGTTGGAAGTGGAAGTTGATATAGAAGTGTTTGTTGATGGAATGGCTACCGTTTTGGAACAAATTTCACAATTATGTTTCTTGAAATTTAAAAGGCATTGGAATAAATTGTTGTTCTAAATTATCAACTAAGAGGGGGGTGAATTGGTTAATTGGGGAAGTAATGATCAATTAAAAATTTTGAACAATAATAAAATGAAGATGAAGATGGGGTAGAGAAGAGAAGAATTAGCACAATGAATTTATAGTGTTTCAAATTTACCTTAATCCTACATCCACTTCCTTAACAACTTGTTAAGGTTCTACTAATCTTGAGTTTTCACAAGCTTAACTCTAATTTGGTGTTTTCACAAGCTCACACCAAACCTTAATAAGGTTTGAGATCAATCCTCACAACCCTTACAAGAGTTTTCCCAAGGATCACTCTAAAACCTAAGCGTTTCAAAGCTAACATTCAACTTACAATGGTATTTTTGATGTTCACACCCAACACTCAAACAATACAAATTTTAATTATAGTAAATGAAATTAAAAATATATTGCTTTGGTTATTAGAATCGTAACTACCTTCAACCAAGAGGTTTCTTGGGGTATTTATAGCCATTTAGACTTGATATAACCATTTTAAGTTGTTCCCACATGTTTAGAGCTTGTCTTCCACTAATTTGGTGGTGAGACACCTTCTGCAGTCGCAGTACTACTTGTGTCATCGCACAATTCAAATATTGCTCTAACGATTAACTCCAACAGTAAGATTTAGTTGTCTGATAGGATCTTGACTACCCATAACACATGTCTTGAGGTCCCACATCCCTTTATGCAGTTGCACAACATAATGTTCTCATTTGATTTGAATTTCTTCATCCACTTGTCCAATTCCCATTGATCAAAGGTATTTGGCACTAAAATTGAAATGTATTGGACTTATACGGTCATTCGGATGTCTCAGGTGGTCACACAAATAATTGAGCATTAAGGAAGCACCATATGGGCTAACCATTATCACTTTTGCCACTTTTAGGTTTTTGGGTTATTAGATTATGCGGTCACTCAGAGTTCGGGTGGAGCCGTACACCTTTCATATAGCTTGACTTCATCATACACTAGAATCGCGAACAAGAATGTAAGTTTATGGATTTAGCTCGGTATCTCATTTGGTCGCTCAGTATCTTATGCGATCGCACATATATCTCACTTTCCACTTTCATCGCTCGGTAAGACCACTACATTCTTTGTGAGTTTGTTGATTTTAGCTTGGTCTATTGTGAGGTCACTTGGTTGTCTCAGACAATCACTTAACCAGCTCGCAATACATCTTCATTGCTCAATAAGCCCACTATCCTTCCTATGTCTTTAGTACATTTTCCTTATATGGTTGTACGGCTGCTCGGTGGGCTAGGGCGGTCGCACAAGAGTTAGGATTTTATGCCTACAATAACAAACTTGTTTAAAATCATTAGCTCATATCAATTTGATTGTCAATGATCAAAATAGATTTTAATTATCCAACATATTGATCCTAGATCTACACATTCATACATTAGTGCATCCATTCTGCCTATGGGTGATATGCATTTTGAGTTCTTAAGGTTTGATGTGTTGGTGACCAATCCTTTGAGGCATAGTGTGGTTGTTAGCAGGGTACACCAAGATAGTCCAATTGTTGTTCATGATGAGGAGTTTTCTCAGTGACCTAATTGAGATGCCCTTAAGGGAGTATGACTTGATTATACATTCACATTTTGTATAGGAGTTGTGTAGGATATTGTTCTCATAACCAAATAGTGAAGGCCACTAGAAGGTTTTGAAGTGGAGTGGAGTTTTGACTCCCATTTTTGGTTGAAAGATGTTAGTACATACTTTGGCATTGAATTTAATTGATTTCATTATTTTCATGCATAACATATTACATATGATGAATGTGTTATGTTACTTGATTTTTAATGATTATGCGTGTGAAGCATTGTTTGAAGTAACAATGCTAAATTTATGTTGATTATGACATGTTCAGCCATTTGAGAATGGCTAAATGTGATGTTTGTGCAAAATGTGAAAAGTGCAAGTTATGTACTAAAATATAGAAGTGAGCCACTTTTGCAGTATATGTGATGATGATGTTGATCATGAGTAGAATATTTGAAAAAAGATGAGAAATATGAAAAACAAATTAAAGAAAAGTCAAATTTGGGAAATGTGATTGCATGTTTACCTTATATAGAGTTTAGTTCCAGATTATTGATGTTGAAACTCTTTTACGCCTTCGGGTTAGACATATTGGTGTCACAGAGTTATTTTACTTTCTAGTGAGATACGTTAGTGTCACAAAGTTATTATGCCTTCAGGTGAGACACGTTGGTGTCACAGATGAATGAGATAGTCCAAGATAATATTTTTGGAACTAGACTATTATATAAGAAATTTTGGGCCCAATGTATGATGTGTTATTTAAAATGTGAAATCATTGCTTGACATTTATATTATAAAGCATGTATGGCATTACATAGTAAATGTCATTTATTTTTACCAAAGTATGTACCACTAGGCATTTTGCTTAGCATGATTGAATTTCATTATGCACATGACAAAGCTAATCCTAAGGATCTGGAGAGTGCTGCTAGACTACGCCTGATCTAGATTGTAATGTTGATTTT
This sequence comes from Garcia nutans, assembly GCA_947685225.1. Classification (NCBI taxonomy): domain Eukaryota; kingdom Viridiplantae; phylum Streptophyta; class Magnoliopsida; order Malpighiales; family Euphorbiaceae; genus Garcia; species Garcia nutans. Next base: position 38,023,261 of record CANTUV010000002.1, read on the forward strand.
AGAGACTGTTGAGCTGCCACGAACCAGAGCTATATGTATTTCATGTATATATCTTGAACTTTGAGAAATTTGTTAAAGTATGTACACTATGTTTATTTACACGTATACGATGTAAATTAAAAGGGATTTTTGGGTTTTAATATTGAAAATTTGAGACATGGAGTATATGTAAATATATATATATATATACACATATACACTTGTGAATTATGTGTTTATGTTGGAGATTTTGGAGAATTGAATGAATGGAAATTTTGGGAGCATTTGCTTTAATACAGGTTGTGTAAATTGGAATTTAGGAATATCCAAACTATAGACAATATTCTGGTAAATTTTTTTTAGGGATTTTCTTTTAAAATATATCTTTTTAATATTTAAATATATGCTGAATATTTTTATTTATTTGTTAAAATACATTTTAAGTTTTTAAAATAATTATTTTGGAGTTATGAAAATTTTTGGAAACACTGTACTGTGATGTTCTTATATTCTATATACATATTTTATATATAATAGGTGTATGTATTATATGTATATAGGGTATAAGGGTGTTAAAGTGTATGTCACGAAAAGTATGCATGCATATTGGTTTTTATTAAAGTATTTATTATTATCAAAGTATGTCCCACCAGGCTTATGTCCTACTAGGCTTTCGGGCTTAATGCGGTTGATATATATTACGTAGGTGTAGCCCTTAATTTTGGCCCTAAGATGGTATGGTCTTGATTAAAGAATGCCAAAACAAATTCGAATCAACTTTAAAAGATTTAAACCTAGCTTACAACTCTTAAATAAATCGGTATGATTTTAAAAGGTATAAGTTCAATTATAAAACCCATAACTAAGCTTTTTTTGCCCAAATTAAAATTGTTCGGTCCCTAAATTAAAAAAAATATACAAGATTATTTTGAGTCGGGGAGGCCTAGGCAACTTGAACTATTGCTCGTGTCGACCTGGAGGGCCCAGGTCGACATAAGGAAAGGCTCATGTCGACCTAGTTGCCCATATGGACATGGCCTTAGGTCATGTCGATCTAACACACCAGATCGACATGGTAGTAACTTATTTTAAATTTTGGCCAGCCAATTTCCTAATTAAACTATAATTCTTCTTAAACACAGATTACATAGATTCAATTTAGGGTTTTCAAGATGATTTGCCTTTAAATACTAATGTTTAATGCTAACAACAAAACAAAGAGTAATCAAAAGAGTAACAAGGATCAATAGCAGGCAACATTGAGCAACCAGAATCAATAAACAATAATCATCAACAATTAACATTCATTAACAATCAATAAAGGCAGTAATCATTGTCTTCAATCTTTACTCGGCTAGAACCAACGATTGCAGGCAGTAGCTTGGAATCCAGAAATAATTTGGTGGAGCCTTCAAAAGCAGATTTTGTTGCCTAAACTTAATTTATTAAAACATATAGTAGCTAGGTTTTCTTGTCATTTAAACATTTTAATTGTTTGTTTTTGTTTTAATCTCTTTTAAAATTGCTAAATCCTAATCTGCAATACAATTTCCAAAAGCCATCATATGTTTTGTAAATTCAAAAACCCTAAAACTATTTCTAACTTATAAAACCCTAATTTATTTTACAATTTACAAAACCCTAAATTGTTTTCAATTTATAAACCCTAAAGCAATTTTCAAAGTTCCAAACCCTAATTTATAAAATATATTTTCCAAAGTCATAACACCAAAACTAGTTTTCTAATTCCAAAATACCAAAACCCTAATATCCATTGAGCCTAAAACCCTTAAAACCTAATCCAGTAAACCCTTAAACCCTAATTCCCTAAAACTTTAATATCCCTGTAGCTAAATAACGCCTGAAACCCTAATAATCCAGTAGACAGTTTTCAATATCAAAACCCAAAAAAATAGTTTGTAATAATAAAATCCTAAAAGAATAATTTTAAAATCTAAAACCTTAAAAAACCAGTTTTCAAAACCTTAAAATCCTAATCCATTTTTCTTAAATCCTAAACCCTAGATTTACATTTCTGAAACCCTAAACCTTAATTTTGTTTTTCTAAAACCTAATTTTGTAAAAATCCTAGTTTATACAATCATTATTTAATATGATATTTGAATGTAGGATTGATTATTAATACGTGTTTATATCTTTATTTATTTATTTTTATTATATGATGGATAAATTATTTTATGATGGATGTTTTAATTGTTATGGTTGGATGATTTAATTAATTATTTATTTAGATTTTAAGATTGTAAAAGGCATGTTTTCACTTCGCGGGTGCCTCAATTTTTTTTATGTAATTTAATTCATCGTTTTAAAGTTAGATTATTATAAAGGACATATTTCCACCTTTTGGTGGGTGTCCTATTTATTTTAGATGTTGGACCTGGTTGTACATGTTTCCATCTTGTATGGGTATCCATTTGTTATTTTGTTTTGAACATTACTTTGATTTTAATACAATGATGTTTTTATTTTAATTGTCGCATGTGGTATGGATAACATTGTAATAATTGAGAATTTTATAATATTTAGACCTGAAAAGGAGGCTGGCTCCAATGAACAGGCGTTGTGGGGGTGCTGAGTCATTCTCACTTTCCCCACGCATATCCAACATTCTGAACCTATTAGGGGGTTGGAGATTCCTTAGGAATTGAGTCATCCACCCCTTTCTTTTTCCCAGCCCGTCAGGGTGGTGACTCCATTTTCTCAAGAATTAGGCCCGTGTTCTCTAAGGCCCTGAGCCTAACAGTGCTGAAGTTGTAAAAACCATTCCATATGGGAGTAGGGATGAAAATCCCTGCTCATAGTGACTTCTCTAGGGATAAGAGAAGTTGATCCGTTGGTCTTTATATTATTTTATTCTTTCTTATTATGATATTATCCATTGCATCATATTATATTGCATTTGTGTGAATGAGTTAGGATGCATATGTAACCCGTATTGTTTTATGTAATGAATACCATACTTTCATTCAAGGTATGGATATCGAGCATGGCATAACCACTCATAGCCTCGTACCTTTTGGTATATACTTATTATGGGAACCTAAGCTTTCCAACGCAAAAACTAAAGTCCATGTAGTTTGTCTAGTTACTTTTCTTAGGTTTAAACCCAAATGCTGCTCTTTGACTATGTTTGATACATCTTAGTTTGAACCATGGCTTATTTGGTTTGTTCCATTCCTAATATGACCTAATTATATTGTAAGCCCAAAATAACCTGTAAGCCTAAAAGACCAAAACTATTTTCAAAATGGTTTTTAGACATAAAATCTTTTTCCAAGATGAGTCAAAAATTATTTCTATTTCATGGACCAAACTCAAAGCCCAAAAATTTATAAATCTTTTACAATGGGCTTTGAAACAAAATCATTTTTAATAGGCTTTTAAACAACTTTTTCTTTAATGGGCTTACAACTAGTTGGGTCAATTATGGAATAATGAAAAATTAATTGTGGGCCTAGTTTACACTAAGACTTATTAATCATGGGCTTGTTTGAAGTATGAATCACTAGTTATTTTTCCAAAATGGGAAATCTATTTATGATAAACCCTTTAATTTGGTTTTAATCCAATATAGCATAAAAGCTATCTTTTTGTTGGACCAATGAATTGAAGATTAATTAGTGTGAATTATCATGGACTGACTTCTAAGTTTGAAAATACAACTATTGCTTAAAACATCCGAAGGAATTATTTAAAAACAAGATACCCCATATTGGAATTTTTTTATACCTAGGAAAAGTGATTAACCATTCGTGTGTGGAAGGTTCATTCCTACTATGTTGAGTTGATTTGTTTTGTTTGTTTGTTACTTGTGCATCCATGCATACATGCATACATGCATTGCATCTCATATCATTGATCCTTTATGGCTCACAGCCCTAGAGTATAGCAGTTCAAGAGCCTACGACAACCCGACCTATGCCAGTGATGTAGAATCCAACAATTACTCAGTTAGCTTCTTACCAAAAGCAATGGAGCCAGAACAGATTCAGAGGATGGTAGACAATGCGATCAACACCAAGATGGAAGAACTAAAGGAGGTCCTGGCTGAGACCATGAAAAACCAAGTGGCTGCAATGTTTGGGAATGTGGCTGCAGTATCTACTAGTACCAAGAAGTAGAATGATAAAGGGAAGGCTAAGGTTGGTGAGGTAGCCTACAATGATGAAAAGATGGTTTCGGATGATGATGAATACTAGGCTTAGTACTTTTAAGATCCTCAGATAAGAAGAATGAGCCAAAAGTTGTGGAGAAGGAAACTATTGAAAAGACCAAGACTTCTAATATTCAGATGATGATTGCTGATCTGAAGAAGAAGTTTGAGAAGAAGCTAAAAACCGAAGAGATATCGAAAGTAGACAAGATGTTTGAACAAGATGATAAGGTCCCTTATAAGTTCAAGATGCCTTCCTTTGCCAAGTTTGATGAAACTGTCAACCCTCATCTTCATATGAAGCTATATATCACAGCTATGCAGTTTGCCTGAGCAATTAAAGCTCAAACTCTAAGGTACTTCATGCTTTTGTTGGACCTAATTGTGCATAATTTGTTCAACATGGACCCAACTATGCATAATTGGTTAAACACCTTAGAGGATAGTACTCGAAAGAGTTGGGATTTGTTATAAAAGGCCTTCATCCAACAATACGGGTACAATGCTGAGTTGGAGATCACTTTGATGGAAGTTGAGTCAATAAGGCAAAAATTAAATGAAAACTTTGTTGACTATATAAAGAGGTGGAGGAACAAGGCCACTTTGCTCAAGAAGAGGCCTGATGAATCGAATCAAATTAGGATGATTATGAGGAAAGTGCTGCCTAGTGTTTGTAAAAGGATGTCTCACATGTTGATCTAGGATTTTAAGGATCTTCTTCAAGCAGATTTGCAAATTGAAGAGTGGAAAAGGGATAAGAACTGCTTTTCTGCAAGAATAAATGAGAAAGGGAACTACTAGTCTGGCAATCAAAGCAAACAAAAGGCGGTATATGTTAATATGACCGGTCAAGGTAGTAGAAGATAGTTTTTGGAGTTGCATATTCCACTGTCTTGGGTTTACAATAAACTGCAAAAAAAGAGGCTGTTACAGCCATTAGCCCCGCGCCCATTGCCCAATACTTTACCACCTAATTTTGATGCAAAGGCATTTTGCCAATTTCACCAGATGCAAGGGCATGAGATGGATAAGTATTTGAGATTGAGACATGAAATTCAGAACATGGTTGATTGTGGGAAGTTACCCGAACCTAGCAAGCAAAACATGAAGGATAATCCATTGCCAAGTTTTAACAGGATGCCACCACCAGCAACTTTCATGACTAGGGTGGTTTAAATGAGAAATTTATCATGTCTTATTTCCAAGATGTGGGGAATGAGTTAGTCAAAGAAGAAGTAGTGTTTAGCAAGAAGAAGCAAGCTGTAGTTGGAAAAGAAGTAACAATTTATGTGGTGGGCAAATTTTGGGACTTAACAGATAGTGATGATGAATCTGAGCCTAAGAAGGAAGAGTGGACCTGGTCTGAGGCCGAAGAAGATGAAGTTATGAACACTCGATCTGATAAGCCTTATGCAAGGACACCACAAAAAGAAGTAGAAGCTGATAAGGGGAAGGAAGTTGAAGGTGAGAACAAAGAAGAGGAAGATGATGTTGTACTTAAACAATTGAAGAGAACAAAAGCTAGTATCAGCATATGGGATCTACTAGCTATATCAAAGAAGCATTGAGAAACTATGGCCAAAGCTATGGCTAGTATGCCGATCTCCACTTCCATAACACCAAAGGAGCTGATACCTTTGGGAGAATTGAGGGAGTGATGAAATGTGAGAATTATCAAAAGAAGAACAAGGTTGATGTGGGAATGGTATCATTTTTCAATGTTGATTTACTAGAAGAGGGAAGAGACCACATCTGCCCACCTTTTATCAAAGGTGAAGTCAAAGGGAAATGGACTCCATGTGTAATGGTTGACGACAGATCCATCATAAATGCCTGTCTACTCAAGATCTTGCCAAAGCTTGCTATGTCGATAAGGGATTTAAGCCCAACTGAGGCGACAATTAGGGCTTATGATAATACTAAAAAGCATGCTGAAGGAACCTTCAAAGCTATTGTGAAGGCTGGTCCCATCGAATCCATTGTTGAACTTATAGTTTTGGATATCCCTGTTACTTTTTCACTATTATTGGGATGACCCTAGTTTCATCCTCTTGGCAATGTTCCTTCTATGCTCCATCAAAAGATCAAGTTTCAAAATGGGGATCAGACAATGGTCATCGAAGCTAAGGATAGTGAAGTGCTGAATGCTTTCATGATTAAAAGGCCTCTCAATGGGTTCCAAATAGATCTTGTTTCTGATGATGAGGTGGTGAACCCTAAAGTCCTAGCTATGATGAAAAACATGAATTATCTACTAGGTGTGGCCTTAGAAAGGGAAAAATAGGTGTGACAGAGCTTCCGAATTTCAAGACTCAAACTTCAAAGAAAAAGTTGGGATATGATGAAGCTAACAAAGATGTTCAGCCTAAGAAGAATGAGAAGATGAGTTTCCCACCACTCAAGGAGGATTTTGCCAAAGCTCTAGACATGGAAACACTCCAAGGGAAGCCCAAGCCAATAATGTTCATGGGGAAGCCGATCCCGGGTTTTGAGATCTTTGTTGATGTTGTTGAATTGGCAGAACAGATGAAGAAAGAGCTCTACCTACCAGCTGACAAGGAATCTAGTCCAGAAGAGAAGAAACAAGTTGTCTTGAAAGTCCAAAAGTCTCCAGAAGAAATTGCTGCTTTAGTTGAAGAGGAGTTTGAATATGTTTTAGTTATACACAAAGAAGTTGAGGTTTATGTTGATGATATGATGGTTAAGTTGGACACAAGAGAGCAGTATTTCCAAAACTTAGAATTATTCTTTGAGAGGGTAGTAAAGTACAAGCTAAGGTTGAACCAAAAGAAGTGTGTGTTTGGGGTTACTTCAGGAAAGTTGTTAGGACATATGATTGGACCAAATAGTATTGAGATTGACCCAGACAAAGTTAAGGCAATCAACGATATGCTAACCCCTAAGACAGAGAAAGAAATTTGAGGGGTTTATTAGCATGCTACAGTACATTAGCATATTCATAATGAAGCTTACCACGATCCATGAACTCATCTTTAAATTGCTTAAAATGAACTAGCCAGTCAAGTGGAATGATGAATGTCAAAAGGCCTTTGAGAGTATTAAAGAGTATTTATTGAATACACCTATTTTAAAGCCACCTAAACCTGGTAGACCTTTGTTACTATACATAGCAGTAGAGGAAGAATCGATAGGAGTAATGCTCGGCCAAACAGATGAATCAGAGTGTAATATCCCAAAAATTTTTAAAATTTTTAATTAGTGGAAATTTGATAAAATAAATTATAAGTTAATTGGATAAATTAAATAAATGATTTGAAAAAAAAAAGAGATTTTAAGTGAAAAAGTAAAATGTATATGTGATATATATGAAAATATACATAACATATACAAGTTGATACTTTCTTTTATAAAACAAGTCAAAGTTGATTTTTAATAATTAAAAAGTAATGTTAATTGAAGATGATATTTTGGTGCTATAATTAAATAATAATATAAAATACTTGTTTAAGATTAAAAGGTGGAAAATATATAAGATTCAAATTAAAAATTGTTGGACAGAGATGACTTGTGAGTTTTCATCTTTGGTCTTCTTCTTCTTCTTTCTTCCTTAGCAGATTTTCTCCATTAAAGGAAAAGGGAAGATTTGCTTCTTCCAAGCTCAAGAAATTAAAGGATTTTCAACGTTTCAAGAGAAGATTTGGTGATTTCTTCTTGAGTTGGTAGGTTTCTAACTTGTTTTTCTTGGATTTGCTTAAGATGTGAAGTTGATTTGTTGTGGTAATATGTTTTAATGGTTGGAATTGGTATGCATGAAGTTGTTTTGAGTAGTTAACCATGGTTGGAATTGGTATATAACCAGGAAAACCATCAAAGGTAGAGCAGTAGTAGAATTCTTGGCTCAATAGCCTTTGCCAAATAGTGAGGAGGTAGTTTTGGAATTTCCCGATGAATATTTAGAGGCCATATAATACAGGGATGGAAGATGTACTTTGACGGAGTAGTAAACAGAAAAGGTATTAGTCTGGGGGTAATTTTGAAATTGCCCGAAGGGGAACTCATCCCTCTAGCCAAGAAGTTGAAGTTTAGGCAACCAACAACATGGTAGAGTATAAAGCTTGTATCTTTGGCCTGGAAACCCTGATGATCATGAAGATTGATAAAGTGAAGGTTTTTGGTGATTCATTACTAGTAGTATCCCAAGTAAATGGTGAATAGGAGTTGAAAGAAGAAAAGTTAAACTCGTACCATGATTATTTGACCTCAATGAAGAACTTCAAGGAGTGCAAATTCATACACTTACCAAGAGAGGAAAACCATATGACTGATGCCCTAGCCACGCTGGCTTCAGTATGGGAAGATCCAGTTAAGTTATTTTTTAAGCCTCTAGTTTTGACCAGTTCATTTGCTTCTTGTTATGAATATGAAACAATCATGAAAACTGATATGGACCATGATGCGTCGTACGACAATATTAGACAATTTTTGCAAAGTAGGGAGTACCCGCAAGATGCAACAATGGAAGAGAGAAGGGCTATAAGGTGATGGTACATCACTTTTCTTGGGGAGTTATATCAAACATGGTCCAATGGAGTGCATTTAAGATGCTTAAGGAAGTTCAAAGTCGAACAAATCATTTCTGAAATACATGCCAGAAGTTATGGACCCCATATCAATGGGTTAGCCCTAGTTAAGAAGATAATCTAACAAGGCTATTATTGGTTAACCATGGAAAGAGACTATATTGATTTTGTGAGAATGTGACAGCAGTGCCAGATGCACAGAAATTTGAATCACTTGCCTCGTGAAGAACTACATTTCATGTCTTCTCACTGGCCTTTTGCATCTGGGGAATTAACATTATTGGGGAAATACATTCGATGACTTCAAACGGTCACAGGTTCATTTTAGTGGCGGTTGATTATTTTTCAAAATGGGTTGAAGCCAAGTCTTTCAATAAGCTAAGGGCAAGGCAAATGGCTAGGTTTATTGAAAATAATCTTATCTGCAGATGTGGAGTAGATATCGGGCAATGAGGTGAAGTTTCAAGGAGCAGTTAAGGATTTATTTTTGAAGTACTAGATCCACCATCACCGATTTTCTCCCTATAGGCCAAAGGCTAATGGTGTAGTAGAAGCGACAAACAAGACAATTTAATAGATCCTATCCAAGATGACCAAGACTAATAGGGTTTGGTCAGAAATGCTTCCTTTTGCTTTGGAGGAGTATAGGATGAGTGTGTGAACCCCAAATAGAATGACACCATTTTCTTTGATTTATAGGATCAAAGCAGTATTACCAATTAAAATTAAGATTAAATCACTGTGAGTGGTCTGAGAAGCTAATTTGCCTAAAGCAGAATGGGTAGCAAGTACAAGATTGAAGGCACCATATCATCATCAGTTGTATCAAAGAAAAATAGCTTGGGCCTACAACAAAAGGGTTAAGATTAGAAAGCTTAAAGCAAGTGATTTAGTGTTAAAGTAGTGCAAGCCAAATGCCTCTCATCCGAGAGGAAAGTTTAGGCCTAGATGGGAAGGGACGTACATCATGAAGCAAGTCATGAGCAAGGGCATAGTCAAGTTGTCAGACATGGATGAGAATGAGTTTATTGAGCCAATAAATATTGACAGGTTAAAGAGGTTCTATGTTTGAAATAAAAAAAAAAAGAAAGAGAAAGCTCACTAAGTTGAAAACTTGAAAGGGCAGCCTAGGCAAAAGTTAGAGCAGTTTGCTAATTTTGAAAACCCGAAAGGGCAGGCTAGGCAACAATTAGGCTTAAGTGAATAAAAATTATCAATTAAAAAACCTAAAAGGGCTGGTTGGTGACAAGAGTGATCTTGTGTATATTGATTTAATGTTTTTAGTTGTTTCTCTAACTTAATAAATAGTGTTGATTTTAAAATTGTTTTGTATGCACTATCATCAATTATTTAACCATTTAGGTAAGATAAATACCACAATAGCAAAAGATGATGACAAATTATAAAAGGAAAGAAAACATCTTTTATTAATTATTATTGTTCATCATAACATTATTTATTCTAAAAATTGACAAATGTAAAATCTATGGCAGACGATAAGTATAGCGTGCAGGCTAACTTTGCTTCAGTCGATCCAAGAAGGCTTCAATCAGATGAGACATGTGCTAGTGGGGATTTTTACCCCCACTCCCATGTGGAATGGTTATTGTGACTTCGGCACTGTTACGCTCAGGGCCTTAAAGAACATGGGCCTAAACCCGAAGAAAATAGAGTCACCACCAGGACGGGCTGAGAAAAAGAAAGGGGTGGATGACTTGATTCCTAAGGAATCCCTAACCCCCTTATTGGGTTCAGAAAGTTGGGTACACATGGGGAAGGTGAGAAGTGGCCCATAACGCCCGGTTCATTAGAACCGACCTCTTTTTCAGGTCTAAATATTATAGAATTCGTAATTATATGATAAAATCCATACTACAAGCGATAATCAAAATAAAAGCATCATTGCATTAATAATCAAAATAATATTCAAACAAAGGAAATAAATAGACACCCATCCGAGGATGGAAACATGTCCTTACATCATTGTTCAATACCTAAAATAAAATAAACAGGATACCCACCAAAAGGTGGAAACATATCCTTTTACATTAGTCCCAAAATCCTTAAACAATAAATTAAATTATATAATTAAAAAAATGAGGTACCCACAAAGTGAAAACGTGCCTTTTGCAATTCAAGAAATCAAATAAATAATTAAGCAACATTAAATCATTCAAGTGTTATAATTAAAAAAAATCCATCATAAGTAAAATAAACCATCAATCATATAACAAATAGCAAACCAAATAAACAATTAAAATTGGAATTTAAATCACTAAATAAATAAATTTAAGGTTTGAGATATGGAATTTAAGTTTTTAGGTTCTGGAATTATGGTTACTGAGTTAGGAATTAGTATTTTAAATTTACTAGATTAGGATTTTAGGTTCACTGGATTAAGGCTTTAGGATGTTGATGAACTAGTCTTTTTATGTTTTAAGAATTAGGGTTTAAGAACGCTAGGGTTTAAAAGATTAGAATTTGATGGATAGGGTTTTAGGAATTAGGGTTTAGGAAAATTAGGGTTTATAGGATTAGGGCTTACTGGATTGGGTTTTAGGAAAATTAGGGTCTTGACATGTGTTTAGGAATTAAGCCACTGGAGTTAAGATTTTAAGAATTAATAAAATAGTTTAGGGTTTTAATATTGTGGAGAACAAATTTGATCTTTAGGATTTAAGAAGATAGTTTAGAGTTTTTAATATTATGGAAACAGTTAAGATTAGGGTTTTTAGAAGCTGTAAAGAAGATTAAGGTTTGGAAAATTAAGAAGATAGTTTAAAGTTTTGGAAAATAAGTTAGGGTTTTGATGATTAAGAAAATAGTTTAGGGCTTTATAAACGGTAAAACAAATTTGGGTTTTAAGATTTCATAAACTAAAATTGATCAAGATATTAATTAAGGTATTAAATTAATCAAAGTGCTCAAAGAAAAAGAAAACCTGGATATTGCATGCTTAAAAAAATTGATCAAATCAAATAATGAATCTATTGTGAATATGAACAAGTTAAAAAACTCAAACCTCCATTGTTGATTCCACCACAATTTGATTCTTGTTGGACAACAACCATGACAATGAGTGTTTCCTTTTATGGATTGTTTGTTTGATCAACATCTTTGGTTGTTGCTGGATGATTTTTTTATTGCTTGTTGCCTTTTGCTTCTTAATTCACAATTGCCGATAGCTTGCTTTGCTTTTTAAGCTTATATTTATAGGCAAATATTATGTTAACCCTAAACTGGTCCATGTTTAACAACTAAACCCAGCTAAATTAGGAATTAGCAGCCAAAACTAAAAATAACCTAGGTTCATGTCGACCCGGAGTGCCAGGTCGATATGAAGCCTTGCTCATGTTGACCTAGACAACCAGGTCAACATGAGGCCTTGCTCATGTCGACATGGGCCCTTCCAGGTCGACATGAGCCTTAGCTCTATGTCCCTGGGTTGCCCCTGACTCGAAATAGTGTTGTATTATTTTAATTTTTGGACAGTAAACTCTTAATTATGGCCTAACCAACTTGATTTATGGTTTTGCAATTGAATTTATGCTTTTTTAACCCAAACTGATTTATTTAAAAATCATAAATTAGGTTTAAATCTTTTAAAGTCAAATCAAATTTATTTTGGCATTCTTTAATTTGGATCGTACCAAATTGGGGTCAAAATTAAGGGTCTATAGTTTGCCCCTTGCATGAATGAGCTTGAATTGATTTAGAACGTGAAAAGCAACATGAATTTTAAATTAAGTATGACCAAAATGGGTTTTAGACCCGAATTGGTATGGGTTCTGGACCTGGTTTCAGTTATGGATTTGAAAAAAATTTGGGTTCTCAACCAAAAACTGGATTAGGATGCTTGACCGAATACAGGATTAGTATGCTCGACCCTAGACTGGATTAGGGTGCTTGACCCAAGACTATATTAGGGTTCTCGACCAAAAACTGGATTAGAGTTCTCAACCTAAAACTGGATTAGGGTGCTCGACCCAAGACTAGATTAGGGTTCTCGACCAAAAACTTGATTAGGGTCCTCAACCCAAAACTGGATTAGGGTGCTCGACGTAAGACTAGATTAGGGTTCTCAACCCAAAATTGGATTAGGATTCTCAACCTAAAACTGGATTAGGGTGCTCAACCCAAGACTGGATTAGGGTTCTCAACCCAAAACTAGATTAGTGTTTTTAATCCAAAACTGGATTAGAGTGCTAAACCAAAGATTGGATTAGGGTACTCAACCCAAGACTGGATTAGGGTTCTCAACCCAAGACTAAATTAGGGTGCTCGAACAAAAAAAAGATTAGGATGCTCAACCAAAAACTGGATTAGGGTGCTCGACCCGAAAGTAGATTAGGGTGCTTGATGTTTGGATCATCTATGTGTTTATGATTAGTGTAATTTTATTGGCTTTTGATTGATTTTTCTTTTAATTTGTTTTTAAAGTTTGTCTAAATTATTTGATTCAGGTTGAAGAACAAAACAATGGAGCTTTAATTCAAATTGATGGATTATTAAGTGGAAAAATGTGAGACACGGCCAAGACACTTCATGGCTTGGCCGTGTCCCTTATCCAAGGAAAGAGGTAGAAAATTTTAGCAGGGATAGACACACCCAAGAGATATGGCCAAGCCACTGGCCGTGTCTCACCAATTGAACAAAGCAAAGAAGATTCAAGAAAGAAATGCAGAAATGGACACACCCAGGTGACACGGCCAAGCCACTAGTTGTGTCACATGACACGACCAAGGGCTTGGCTATGTCCCATCTAAAGATCAAAGCAAAGATAGCAAATAGTGAAAAACACACTCAGGAGACACGGCCAAGCCACTAGCCATGTCACATGACATGGCCAAGGCCTTGGCCATGTCCCATAAGGAAAAGAAGGAAAATTTAGGTAGCCATGGACACAGCCACATGGCTTGGCCATGTCCACAAGAAAATGAATGACACGGCTAAGTCACTCATGACTTGGGCATGTCTTGTGAAAATTCTTTCAATTATTTTACATGAAATGGGGGACAAAATTAGGGACAACAAGTGCCATCTTTTAAAAAGAAATATTAAAAGAAGAAAAAGGTTGCCTAATTTATGGGATGAAGACTTGAATAATGAGAAAGTGGGAGACAAAGAGGAGTGGGTGAGTTGGCAAGGTATGAATTGTTTCTTAAGAAATTAAAAAGAATGGGAGAGGGGAGATATATACACGTTGGAGCTAGAAGAAGGGAGTTCTCTCTTGGTTCATCATCTTGTTCTTGGTCTTGAGAGAGACCAAGAACATCACCTTCATCTTGATCTTCCATTTCTTCCACAGATAAGATTTTTGACATTTTTGGGGATAAATTTGGGTGAGCAAGCTCTTATGAAGGTTAGGGTTTGAAGAAAGCTTGATTGACGAGTTAGGGGCTTAAGAGAGTGACTATTCCATCTTTCAAGAGGAGAGCCATTGATTGAAGAAGGCTTGTTAGTTCTTCATCACATTCAAAGAGGAACTAGGAGGAAGACTAGAAGTTCGATTATTAGTATCTTCAAAGGGGTTTTTATATTCTCTCTTTTAATTCATTTATAGATTGTTATTGTTTGTTAAGAACATTAATATTTCAATGGACAATTATGATTTGATTTATATTGAGATGAATATTTGTTTTAAATTGATGATGATGAGTTAAATTACTCATGCCTAGGGTTTGTAGTATATTTGATTGAATGACTTGATTTGATATTTCCGTCAATATACCTTGTTACTAGTTGATTTTATTGGATTGAATGTTAGGTTGATAGATTAGCTACCTATTGATCTCTAGATATCGAATGAAGGATCAAGAAGTGAAATTTGATATTGGAATTATGCAATCAACTACCCTAAGAATGAATTAGAAATATAAGTTCTAGGGTTTTTTAATTTGTAATTTCAAAAAAATTGGTTGTTGTTAATTCATGAATATGAAAACTAATGAATTGATAATTACTAATTAAACTCGAGGAACAAATTAAAATACAAGGTCATGTTAATGCATAATTTAAGAGTTAAGCTTTGATTAAATTGATATATGAACCTAGGCACCATTCCTAGAATTGTATTAATCTTGTACAACCATTACACACATTATTTTAATTTTAATTGCTTTTCACCACTACTTCAAACATCACATTCTTGCTTTTAAATTTCTTGCTAATCAAACTATTTCAAAATAATTCATTCCTTAAGAGACGACTTTGGGGCGATCACCGTTGCTACAATTACCTCATATACTTGTGAGTGTTGCTTGTAGTTGTAATTAGTCGAGCGCAACAAATTTTTGACACCGTTGCCAGGGAAGGCAATTGTTATTAGTAGTTTAATTTTTTAAATTTTTTAAAATTGTTTAATTGTTTTAAGTGTTTCATTTTTGAATTACTACGTGTTTATTGAAAAGATGCAGTTCTCAAGGCACGAGGCAGTTTATGATGCAAATGTTAATTCTGAAATGGCATGGCAATTAGCAGAATTAACAAATTAACTTAAGATGCTAAATGCAAGAGGAAAAGCACATATGCCTACTCGTGAAGTATGTCCAGCATGTGGCATTGCAGGACATAGTGCAAACATGTGTTCATTTGGTTTTGAATAATACCAAGAGAGGCAAGAGGAAGAATATGCCTTTGAAAGTTTCCAACCGAGGGGTAGAAATAGCCCATATTCCGATCCTTATAATACAAGTTGGAAAAACTACCTAACTTTTTCTTGGGAAAATCAACAACAAATTCCACCTCAATAAATTTTTCAACCTTACCAAAGAAGTTCTTACTTTCAAGAATAATGCTCAAATCAAGATCACCTTAAGAAACCCACATTGGAGGATAGTTTGAATGTCTTTATTCAAATTAGCGCACAAAATCAAAATCAATTCAAGAAACCCATAGTGGAAGATAATTTGAATGCTTTCCTTCAAATTATCACACAAAATCGGGAAGGGAGTAATAAGAGGTTTGATTCTTTGGAGGTATCATTGAAGAAGGTGGAAACTCAAGTTGGGCAACTGGCAAATCAACTCCAAGCACACCAAAAAGCAAAATCTCCTAGCCAAATAGAGTAAGACAATGCAATCACAATTTTGAGGAGTGAACAGGTGATATATAACAAAATTTGTGATTCCCTTGATGCAAGTACTAATCAAGAAGAAAATGGCAAGGGGATACAACCCAACATAGAGGGGCCAAAACAATCAAAGGAGAAGGAGAATTTGGAAGCATCAACTTCATCAAAATTGCATGAACCTCCAAATCCTTATATGCCACCACTTCCATTCCCATGTAGCTTGAAGGATGAGAAGCAAGGTATACCACTTTTTGAAATCTACGACATGCCCTCTAAAGAAGATAGTTAAGATAGTGTAGATAAGATTGAGATGGCCATGACCTTGGAAGTAGAGCCTAATATTTCCAATTCAAAAATTAATGAGTGCAATTTAATCTTAAATACTGAGGTTGTTGAGAGGGGACTTCCGATTGCTAAAGAGGATGGGAAAGAGATTCAACCAAACTTGGTTGAACTTAAAAAGACCCCAAAAATTTTGAAATATGTTTTGGATGGGGATAATAGTATGCAAACAATGATCGTCTCTTCCACTCTCGTTGGTGAGAAAGAGAAAAAAATGAATATAACCATGTTGCAGACTAAAAAATATTTTTACCAAGTTCCTATAGCATTGGAGGATAGCCCCAAGACAGCTTTCACATGTTCCCTTTAGACAATTGGTCTTCAAAGGATGCTACTTATCCTTTGCAATACACTAGGTACCTTTCAGAGTCGAATGCTATTCATCTTCTCAAACATGGGCGACGATTTCACTAAGGATTGAAGGAGCACTTCATATCGAATATGGGAACGATGGAAATTAGGTTTCATATGAACTTTCTCTTTTAATTTTTGTATGCTCACATTAGGGACAATGTGAATCTTTAAGTGTGGGGTGCACTTTCTATTTTTACTTTTAACTTATCTTTGTTTAATAGTTAATGTTTTTCTTTAAATAAATGAATTTTAAAAAGTTCAATTGTTATAAGATGTTGATAGATGACATTTGAATTTTTGGAGCATGAATTTGAGAATTGATTAGAATTGGTACTTATTGTCAATTTTAATGGTTATTCTTTGCATCACCTTTAAACTAGTGAGGAATTGAGCCATCAACTTATTATTCTTTATTGTGTATAAAAATCTTTGATTGATGAATTGCTAGAGCTTACTTTGACATGCATTTTGAGACTACATAAAAATTTCAATTAGGCATCATTATGATTAAGGCAATTAGGTGAACCCATTTTGGCTTAAAGAGACCAACCTTATATTTGACCCTAGTTAGCCGATTTTAAACTTATTTCATTTTTCATTTTCTTTCTTTTTCACAACACCATTAGCTTGAACCTTGTTGTTTTAACTATTACCCTTGCATTAGGTCAAGAGCATTTTAAAAGTGTTTATGATTGAGAGTTGTGTTAAATAAAGTGTGGGGTTAAATTTAGTGGGTTCAAAATTACAAATTATTATCTTCTTTAGTTGCAAACCCTATTAAAAAAAACAAATAAAATAATAAAATAATAATAATAAAAGAGAGAAAAATCAAAATAATAGAAGTTATTCTTTTTCGTAGTGTTGCAATAAGTTTCGAAATGATCATCGCTAAATTTAATAAGTGAGTTCCCTTGAAAACCTCTTTAATGTCAAGTGGTAGGTGAGAGGAAGGTGTTTTGGGATTTTTGGGTTATACATATGATCAGTTACTTCATTCTTGAAGTGCTCTTGAACTTAATGAATAAGCTCACATTTCCTAAATGTCATGCCTTTACCTTAGCCCCATTACAACCCAAAGAAAGACCTTATGATTGATGCTTGATTGTAATTAGGTGGTGGAGATTTAATTGATAAGCAAGCCTATAGAGATAATCTTTAATTGAATGCTGAGAGCTTAAACACTACCTGATTAAACACTTAAGAGGTTTTGTGAGGGAGTGATAATGATTGTGAGGGTATGCATGGATTGGCCATTAAATTGCTTGAGTACTGATTATTCTTGATTTGATAATGATTGTGGATTTAATAAAATGGGAGTCTTGATACATCCTTATAACTCTTGAACTTGACTAAATTTATCTTGTTTAGTTTGTTTTGATTTTGACTTTGCATGGGGACAAGCAAAGAATTAAGTGTGGGGTAGTTGTTTGGATCATCTATGTGTTTATGTTTAGTGTAATTTTATTGGCTTTTGATTGATTTTTCTTTTAATTTGTGTTTAAAGTTTGTTTAAAGTATTTGATTCAGGTTAAAGAATAAAATAATGGAGCGTTAATTCAAATTGATGGATTATTAAATTGAAAAACATGAGACACGGCCAAGACACTTTAGGGCTTGGCCGTGCCCCTCATCCAAGGAAAGAGGCAGGAAATTTTGGCAGGGATAGACACACCCAAGAGACACGGCCAAGCCACTAGCCTTGTTACATGACACGGACAAGGCCTTGGCCGTGTCTCACTAATTTAAAAAAGAAAAGAAGAGTCAAGAAGGAAATGCAGAAATGGACAAACCCAAGAGACATGGCCAATCCATTGGCCGTGTCACATGACACTGCTAAGGCCTTAGCTGTGTCCCATCTAAAGATCAAAGTAAAGATAGAAAACAGTACAGAAGACACTCAGGAGACATGGCCAAGGCCTTGGCCATGTTCCACATGGAAAAGAAGGAAAATTTAGGCAGCCATGGAGACGACCACATGGCTTGGCCGTGTCCATAAGAAAATGAATGACACAGTCAAGTCACTCATGACTTGGCCGTGTCTCATGAAATTTCTTTCAATTATTTTACATGAAATGGGGGAAAAAATGGAGGACAACAAGTGCCATCTTTTAAAAAGAAATATTAAAAGAAGAAAAAGGTTGCCTAATTTATGGGATGAAGACTTGAATAATGAGAAAGTGAGAGACAAAGTGGAGTGTGTGAGTTGGAAAGGTATGGGTTGTGTCTTGAAAAATTAGAAATAATGGGAGAGGGGAGATATATACACATTGGAGCTAGAAGAAGGGAGTTCTCTATTGGTTCATCATCTTAATCTTGGTCTTGAGAGAGACCAAGAACATCACCTTCATCTTGATCTTCCATTTCTTCCATAGATAAGATTCTTTACATTTTTATGATAAAATTGGGTGAGCAAGCTCTTGTGAAGGTTAGGTTTGAAGAAAGCTTGATTGAGGAGTTGGGGACTGGAGAGAGTGACCATTCCATCTTTCAAGAGGAGAGCCATTGATTGAAGAAGGCTTGTTAGTTCTTCATCACATTCAAAGTGGGGCTAGGAGGAAGACTAGAAGTTCAACTCTTAGTATCTTCAAAGGGGTTTTTATATTCTCTCTTTTAATTCATTTTTAGATTGTTATTGTTTGTTAAGAGTATTAATATTTCAATGGACAATTGTGATTTGATTTATATTGAGATGAATATTTGTTTTAAATTGATCATGATGAGCTAAATTACTCATGCCTAGGGTTTGTAGTATATTTGATTGAATGACTTGATTTGATATTTCCATTAATATACCTTGTTACTAGTTGATTGTATTGGATTGAATGTTAGGTTCATAGATTAGCTACCTATTGATCTCTAGATATCGAATGAAGGACTGAGAGGTGAAATTTGATATTGGAATTATGCAATCAACTACCCTAAGAATGAATTAGAAATTTAAGATCTAGGGTTTATTAATTTGTAATTTCAAAATAATTGGTTGTTGTTAATTCATGAATGTGAAAACCAATGAATTGGTAATTAATAATTAAACACAAGGAACAAATTAAAATAGAAGGTCATGTTAATGGATAATTTAAGAGTTAAGCTTTGATTATATTGATCTATAACCCTAGGCACGATTCCTAGAATTGTATTAATCTTGATCAACCATTACACACATTACTTTAATTTTAATTACTTTTCACCACTACTTCAAACATCACACTCTTGCTTTTAAATTACTTGCTAATCAAACTATTACAAAATAATTCCTTCCTTGTGAGATGACCTTTGGGGTGATCACCGTTGCTACAATTACCTCGTATACTTGCAAGTGTCACTTGTAGTAGTAATTAGTCAAGGGCAACACTTGACCCGAAATAGGATTAGGGTGCTCAACTTAATATTGAATTTGAGTTTAGGTGCTCGACTTGATACCACATTTGGGTGCTCAACACAAAATTGGATTTGGGTTCCTGACCCAAAACTAGATTAGGGTGCTCAACCCAAAACTTGATTAGGGTTATCAACCCAAGGCTGGATTAGGGTTCTCGACCTAAAACTTATTTAGAGTGCTCTAACCGAGGCTGGCTTTTTCAAAGATTCAAGGAAAACCAGATAGCTCTTCTAGTTTGATTGTTTTCTAAGGATTTTGGATTTCTTCTTTTATTCTTTCTTTTGCAAAAAAATTAGTTTTTTTTTAGCTAGCCCTCATGTCTTCTCTTTGCCCCCTGCGTGGCAAAATATTGAAAGTGAGTCTAAAAATATTTTGTACACGCATAAAATTAAGAATTGAAAAAGGAAGTTTTGCCCCCTGTGTAGGCTCAAATCAATGATCTTGTTCCTATGCAGGCTCCGATTAATGTTTGCATTTTGTTTGGTTCCTTGCACAAGCATGCATCTTCATTCCTTCAAGGTGAATAAATCTTCCTCAAGTAATGGACCTTCTATGCCCCCCTGATTCTATATCTGCTCCATGTTTGCTTCATAGAGTATTTGTTGTTCATTTTGACAAAGAATAGACAATGTAGTGTGATATGTTCATGTATGCATGATATGCATGGCTAATACTTACATTGATTCCATTGACTCACAGACCGAGGTGACCAGCTGAAGTGCCTCCATCAATTCCTTTTAGATTCTCGTTCATGTCTTGCATTAAAATGGTAGAAGACTTTACATTTATGGCTTTAAAGCTGATAGCTTCCTCATAACTTTGGTAGCTTCCTCATCCATTCATTTCAAACGGTGATTCAGCACATCAATTGGTAGCTTGCTCATAACCTTGTGAATGATCATTTATTTTACTCAATGTGTCCTTTAGGATTCGATGATTCAACATACTTCCCTGAACATGAAGGCTTTGTGGGACAAAACATTTTTTTTAAAATCTTAAAATCATATTTTGGCTTTGTCAAATCACTATCAATATACCTCAGGACTCGATTTTCCCAAATTAACATATCAACAGCATCAAACCCTAGTTACCGTACTAAACTTGGGAATCATTTTCATTTAAGCAATAACTGTTGCACTTTAGATAGGCACATATACATTACTTTAGCTAAATGCATCATTGAGTTTAAATATTTATCTACCTCATATGCATACTTATTCAAATAATCTCCACTAATAGACTCTACCTACCAAGAGAGATCAATAGATCTTCAATAGGCTTAAAATGGGATCTATAAAGGACATGGGTAAAATGAAGGACATTTTCAATTTGAAGCTAATGTTATTCTGCAGATAAACCCTCATACTATAAACCTTCTACTGGAACTATAGATGGTTGGAAGCATTCTTAAATTTTGGGCCTCATTTCTTTCTTCTAGGCATCTAGTTATCTGGCTTCATGAATAGAGCTTGAATGTTCTTCCACCATTTAGTAGAACTCTTGATCTTTTCCTTTTGCAAAAACTCAAGGCTATCATTTTGTCCTTTTTTACCTTCGGAATATCAAATCTACGATTGCATATTTGGAGCTATGTTTGATAAGATGGTCTTTCTCTTATAGAGTCTTTGGCTTGGCGAGATCAATCCAAGTCAATCCGTCCTTGTAAACTAAGTGGAGGTATTCTGTTGCTTCAAGTAAAAGGAACTCTATTGGCTTTCTAAATCGTTCTTTTGGGTTTTTTTTTCTTTTCTTTCTTGTTCTTCTTTTTTCTTCTTTTTTGTTTTCCTTTTTTTCCTTTTTCTTTTTTTTTTTGATTTTTTTGTTTTGTTATTTTATTTCATTTTATTTTATTATTTTTTTTGTCATTGCTTCATGAGAATTGTCTTGTTTGGACCATTCTACAATTCTTACTATGGATGAGTCTACTTAGAGTGAGTCTGCTTTAGTGAGGATGAATCTTTCACTGCCTTGATAGATCTAAGATGTTAAGTCCAATTCAGGTAAGTTTCAACTATCTTTGTGGTTCTAACTTTGCATCCTCTTCCTAGATCTTCTTGCCCCTCTACATTAGTGATCATCAGACTTATCATAAGTGTCACAATAGCCCCAAGGTAAGTTATCGAGGTTAACAAGGCAATAAAAAATAAGCTAAAATCATATGAAGGATCAAAGGGAAAAAAGTAGGGATTGATATTAATAAGGTGGATACTATTTGTTGGCTAACCAAACAATGCCTAGATCATTTCTCCCTTAAATATGTAGAGTTCAATTTCGCCTTGACAGTTCATCAAAGCATGTTCTAAGATTAACTAGGACTTAGACAAAGGTAATTATGCAGGAGCTCTCTCTAAGTAAGCATACACAACTCAATGTTATAGAACAATTCTCTTGCCTAGTAAAGTCACTCAGATCATGATTCATAGATACACTAATTCATGAATATCAAGCTAGATTCATCATCGGTTGAGCACCAAAACAAACAAAGACTAACAAAAATATAATAAAAGTAATTTATTCAAACAAGCTTAATTAAAAAAAAAAGTAATTGCTCTAAAAAGATTAAAGAAATAAAACAAAAACCAAACAAGCCAAAGGAAGTTCTATTGATTTGACTTCAAAAAAAGCTTTCTCAACTTGGACATATCAAGGGCAAAGAACATCAATGATAGTTATCCATAATTCCTCCATCTACATCTTAAAAGGATGACAAGATAAAACTTTCCATCAATCCTCCTTCTATCATGAAGGTTGTTGGTAGTGGCACTCTTCCAAACATAGGTAATGGATTATTCTTGGTGTTAGGCTTATCATGCTCAGACAGGCTTCCACTGTCAATCAAGTATTGGATCTTATGCCTTAATCAAGCACATTTATCAGTATCATGCCCTTGCATTTGATGGAATTGATAGAAGGTCTTGGCATCAAAGTTTGGTGGCAGAGGATCATGTAGTAGTCAAGGAGCCAATGGCTGTAATAGCCTTGTTTTGCAACTTATTGAAAACCCAAGATTAAGGTCTCCTAAAGTTTGAAAATTACCTCTTATTCCCTTGACCAGTAGCATTAATGTTTACTGTGTTCTGTGTACTCTGGCTACCAGACTGATAATTTTCCTTCTCTTTTCTTTTTATAGAAAAATGATTCTTCTCCCTTTCCCACTCTTCAATTTGCAAGCCAGCTTGGAGAAGATCTTTGAAATCCTGGATAAGAGTGAGACATCCTTTCACAAAGACTAGGTAGCACTTCCCTTACAATCATTCTAATATGATCTGACTCGTCGGGCCTTTTCATGAGGAGACCAGCCTTGTTTCTCCACCTCTTCACATAGTCAACAAAATTTTCATTATGCTTTTGCCTTATTGATTCTACTTCCATCAAAGTAACTTCCAATTCTAAATTATACCCATATTGTTGGATGAAGGCCTTGTACAACAAATTCCAGCTCTTTTGAGTACTATCCTCTAAGGTGTTGAACAAATTCTAAGCAACCGGGTCCAACAAAAGCATGAATTACCTTAGAGTTTGAGCCTTAGTAGCTCGAGCAGACTGCATAGTTGTGATATACTGCTTCACATGAAGATGAGGGTTGCCACTTCCATCATACTTAGCAAATGATGGCATCTTGAATTTGTATGGAACTTCCTCATCTTGTTCAAATAGTTTATCCACCTCCGAGATCTCTTTAGTTTTCAGCTTATTTTTAAACTTCTTCTCCAGATCAGTAATCATCTTCTCCACATTGAAAGTTTTGATATTTTTAACTATTGGTTTCTCCACTACCTTCTGCTCCTTCTTCTTGTCTTGAGGGTCTTAGAAATACTGAGCCCAGTAAGCATCATCATTGACAACCACCTTGTCATCATCAAAGGCTACTTCACCAGCCTTAGATTTTCTATTGTCTTTCTGCTTCTTGGTACTAGCAGATGCTTTAGCAGTGTTCTTAAACATGGCAGCAATTTGGTTTTTCATGATCTCAGCCAGGGCCCCCTTTAGTTATTCTATCTTGACTTTAAGGGCATCATCCTATATATTTGGAATCTACTTTGGTTCCATCGCTCATGGTGAGAAGCTAACTGAGTCATTGCTGGATTCTACATCGCTAATGTAGGTTGGGTTGTCATAGGCTCTTGAACTATTGTAATCCAAGGCTGTGAGCCATAAAGGATCGATGATATGAGATGCAATGTTTGTATGCATGTATGCATGGATGTGCAAGTAACAAACAAAATAAAGAAATGCAATATAATAGGAATGAACCTTCCAACCTTATAACTTCCACACACGAATGCGAGTCTCTTTTCCTATGTATATAGCCAACAAAATACCAACATGGGGTATCTTATTTTCAAACAATTCCCTCTGATATTTTAACCAATAGTTGTATTTTCAAATTTAGAAGTCAGTTCATGATAAGTCCCATTAATTAAGCTTTAATCCATTGGATCAACAAAGGATAGCTTTTATGCTATATTGGATTAAAATTAAATTAAAAGGTTTATCATAAATGGATTTCCTATTTTGGGAAAATAACTATTGATTCATGCTTCAAACAAGCCCATGATAAATAAGTCTTGGTGTAAACTAGGCCCACAATTGATTTTAAGTATTCCCTAATTGATCTAGCTATTTGTAAGCTCATTTAAGAAAAAGATTTGAATGATATGAAAAATGGTTTTGTTTCAAAGCCCATTGTAAAAAGGTTTATTTTAGGCTATTGTAAATTTTAGGCTTTGTATTTGGGCCAATAGATGAAAAAAGATTTTTGACCCATCTTTAAAAGGTTTTATGTCCCACCATCTTGAAAAGTTTTGAAAATAATTTTGGTCTTTTCGATTTTAAAAATTATTTTAGGCTTACAATATAATTAGGTCATATTAGGAAAAGAGGAAATCAAATAAGTCATGATTCAAACCAAGATATACCAATCATAGTCAAATAACAGGCATTTGGGTTCAATCCTAAGGAAAGTAACTAGGCCAACTACATGAGCTTTAGTCTTTGGGTTGAAAAGTTTGGTCTCTCCCATAACAAGTATATACCAAATGGTACAAGGCTACTAGTGGTTATGACATGCTTGATCTCCATACCTTGAGTGAAAGTATGGTATCCCTTATATAACACAACACGAGTAACACAGCATCCTAACTCACGCACACAATGCAAACTAAGATTATGCAATGGATAATATCATAATAGGAAAGAATTAAATAATATAAAGACTAATGAAATCAACTTCTCTTATCCCTAGTGGAGTTGCAACTGTGAGCGAGGATTTTTGCCCCACTCCCATGTGGAATGTTTCTTACGTCTTTGACACTGTTAGGATCAAGACCTTAGAGAACACGGGCCTAAACCAGGAGAAAGTAGAGTCGCCACCTAGATGGGTCGGTAAAAAGAAAGGGGTTGATGACTCAATTTCTAAGGAACTCCCAACCCCCTTTTTGGGTTCAAAAAGTTGGGTATGCATGGGGAATGTGAGAAGTGGCCCAACACCCCCATAATGCCTGATTCATTGGAATTAGCCTTCTTTTCAGGTCTAAATATTATATAATTCATAATTATTATGATAAAATCTATACTGCATGCGATAATCAAAATAAAAGCATCATTTCATTAATAATCAAAATAGTATTCAAACAAAGCAAATAAAATGGATACCCATCTGAGGATGGAAACATGTCCTTACATCGATGTTCAATACCTAAAATAAAATAAACAGGATACCCACTAAAATGTGGAAACATATCCTTTTACATTAGTCCCAAAATCCTTAAACAATAAATTAAATTATATGATTAAAAAAATGAGGCACCCACAAAGTGAAAATATGCCTTTTACAATTCAAGAAATCAAATAAATAATTAAGCAAAATTAAATCATTCAAGTGCTATAATTAAAACAAAACATCCATCATAAGTAAAATAAACCGTCCATCATATAACAAATAGCAAACCAAATAAACAATTAAAACTAGAATTTAAATCACTAAATAAATAAAATTAAGGTTTGAGATTTGGAATTTAAGATTTTAGGTTCTGGGGATTACGGCTATTGAGTTAGAATTAGGATTTTAAATTCGCAAGATTAGAATTTTAGGTTCACTAGATTAAGGATTTAGGATGTTTATGAATTGGTCTTAGGGTTTTGATGTTTTAAGAATTAGGGTTTAGGAAAACTAGGGTTTACAATATTAGAATTTGCTAGATAGGGTTTTAGGAATGGGTTTAGGAAAATTAGCGTTTATAGGATTAGGGCTTACTGGATTAGGTTTTAGGAAAATTAGGGTCTTGACATGTGTTTAGGAATTAAGCCACTGGAGTTAAGATTTTGAGAATTAATAAAACAGTTTAGGATTTTTAATATTTTGGAAAACAAATTTGATCTTTAGGATCTAAGAAGATAGTTTAGAGTTTTTAACATTATGGAAACAGTGAAGATTAGGGTTTTTAGAAGCTATAAAGAAGATTAGGGTTTGGGAAGTTAAGAAGACATTTTAAGTTTTGGAAAATAAGTTAGTTTTTGATGATTAAGAAAATAGTTTAGGGCTTTGTAAATGGTGAAACAAATTTGGGTTTTAAGATTTCATAAACTTAAACTGATCAAGATATTAATTAAGGTATTAAATTAATCAAAGTTCTCAAAGAAAAAAGAAAACCAAGATATTACATGTTTAAAACAAATTGATCAAATCAAATAATGAATCTACTGTGAATATGAACAAGTTAAAAAACTCAAACATCTGTTGTTGATTCCACCACAATTTGATTCTGGTTGGACAATAGCAAAGACAGTGTGTGCTGCGTTTTATGGATTGTTTGTTTGATCAACATCTTTGGTTGTTGTTGGATGATTGTTTGTTGCTTGTTGCCTTCTGCTTCTTAATTCACAATTGTTGATACCTTGTTTTTCTTTTTAGGCTTATATTTATAGGCAAATATTATGTTAACCCTAAATTGATCCATGTTTAACAACTAAACCCAGCTAAATCAGGAATTATTGGCCAAAACTAAAAAATAACCTAGGTTCATGTCAACCCAGAGTGCCAAGTCGACATAAGGCCTTGCTCATGTTGACATGGCCCTTCTAGGTTGAAATGAGCCTCAGCTCCATCTCCCTAGGCTGCCCTCGACTCGAATCAGTGTCGTATTTTTAATTTTTGGACCATAAACTCTTAATTTGTGCCTAACCAACTTGATTTAGGGTTTTGCAATTGAATTTATGTCTTTTTAACCCGAACTGACTTAATTAAAAATCATAAAGTTGGTTTAAATCTTTTAAAGTCGGATTGAACTTATTTTGGCATTCTTAAATTAGCATCGTACCTAATTGGGGTCAAAATTAAGGGTCGATAGCATGTCAAAATCAAGAGTAACTTCAAAACCTCGAGGCTCAGCTCCATACTAGCAGTCAAATCGATGAGGATCATAGCAAGTGCCTCAACGAAGAGCGGCAAGAGGGACATACATTAGATACATCTGAATGGTGACATAGGAAATCTTCCACCAAGGTACCAACCAATTGATGTCAATCACAGCTAGTAAGCGAATCCAGTCAGCATATGAGGAAGTAGGATGGAGTAACTTCTAGACAGAATTATGTCGGGGTAGATATTTGGTGAAGTCCACTGATGGGGTGTCGATTAAATAGAGGTACTTCTGTAGCTAGATCTGTCAAAGGATAGCCATACTCATTAAAAAAATTAGGTTAAAAACCCGCAACACCGGCCTATGCAAAATTAAGATGGTTTGCTAGTTTCGAAAACTTGAAAGAGCAGTCTAGGCAAAAATTAGAACCAATAAAAAATAATAATATATATATATATAAAGGTCCGCTAGATTGAAAACCCACAAGGGCGGCTTAAGAAAAATTATGACAGCTCATTAGTTTTGAAAACCCGCAAGGGCGGACTAGGCAAAAATCAGAGCAATAAAAAAGAAAGCCTAAATTCAAAACCTGAAAGGGCGGTTTAGGTAATTACTTGAAGTAGTAAAGGACTCCTAGCCAAGCTCCTTGAAGATTTTGTTTTGAATTGGTCTAGTCCAACTAGGGTTTCGGCCCAGATCATAGGCACTAGTGACAATCCTTCTTCCATTTGGTCCATGATGTCCAGTACTTATGGATCAATGTCACTGTCAATAGAAATAAGCAAGAATTAACAAAGTAAGCATAACCATAACATGTGTCCCCAAGCTTTGGTCAGAGCCAAATGGGAACTGCAAAAATCTAGTAAAGGTCCAAGCAAGATTTTCTCACCTCTAGTCAATTGCAGGACTTCAGGTTTTGAAAGTTAGAACAACATCTACATATGTTGGAGAGTTTTAGAAGTCAATATGGGTAACACCATTGGTTGATTGATTAGATATCCAAGAATGGCATCAAATAATTCAATCATAGGACAAATTTCAAAGTTGTTTAGCTTAAAAGCCCTAGTTTTCACATCCGAGTTGAGACCATGATATTTGTTCCCAATGTGTTGCCTTGATGTTTTTAAACAAATTCTTCAGCCTTTTCAAATTGGCCTCAGTCATGGCTAAAGGTAATGATTGCAATTAATTTGAATTGATGATGGCAAGAGCTGAATAAAGGAAATTGAGGTTGTTTGAATTCATTTTGCAAAATGGAACCGGGATTAAAATTTTGAAGTTATTTTGAATTGATTGTGTGAGGTTTATTTGTAAAGAGGGTTGGCAATTGGAATGGGTGGATGGTTTAATCTGTCTTAAGTGAGGAATTGTAATTAATTTATATAAGTGTTGAATTGTTGACAGAAGTGTGTAAGGAATGGCCGGTGAGCTGAATCCAAGACGCGCAAGGAAAAGAATAAAAATTGAGTAGTGACTAAATTTGTTAAGGTTTTATGAATTTCTATCCATGACAAACCAAAATTTGGATTCATCATGTGCTACTATGTGCATATACATTAAAATAAAAAAATACAGAAAAGTAAATGTCAAAAAAAGTCAAAGTACCAGGAAAGTTGTTATTATTATTACTATTAGAAAATTTTATTTAATTTGATACAAGTTGTTAAAATTCAGTCATTGTAAAGAAGGAGGTGGTTCATAATTGAACAAAGCACTAAGAAAGTCATCACCTGTTGAAGGAAGAGGCATATCATTTGTCCAATGTCCACTTGAAGAAGAAGTTCCTGAACCTTTACTGCCCTGGAATTTAGTTCTATCAACACTCGAAAAGGGAGGAGGCATATCATGGATATCAGTTTGGGGCCCCCTGGATGAAGAAGCATTCGGATTCCTCACGCTCTGAAATTGGAAATATCAAAAGTCCTATGCATCCTGTTGTTATAATTCTTCAAAAAGGGTAGTGTGTCGATGACTAGCAGTTAACTCTTCCTGAAGCTTTTTATTTTGCTCCTCAAGTATCCGCTGTGAGCCAGACAAGGAAAATGGTAAGTCTATACATTTTCAAGCATACATATAAGCGTATATCATTATGGAATTGGATGCATAACAGGTAATTTGGATAAAAGTTCTACGGATAAGATGACATATCTAGATAAGAGGGGGTGTACGAAGAAAACTATCATTGTATCAGATTATCATATAGAGGGAAAACTCCATGACCAGGGGAGCCAACAGCTTACAATGATCATGCAAATAGTCAGAACAAATTATGAAGAAACAACTGCAATGACACAATGATAGATACCTGGGAAGTGCCAGCCCCGGAGTCATCGTAAGAATGGGAAGAAGGCTTACCCTCATCTTCTTCCTTGTCTCTATCTTCTTCTTCATATTCTTCCTCCCCACCTTCCTCCAATTCTATTTCTTCTTCTTCACCCCCGGGGATCCCACAAACACCAGTAGATGACACTTCAAAATTTGACAGATGATCCCGGATAAATTGGGCATATGGCATGTCTGGTGAGAGCAGGAAGTCATGAACATCGTAGCCATCATGAGAGATGCTCCAATAAGGTTCCAGCATAGATACGATGTTTAGCACAAATGATGAAAAATTAGATGGTATTCTCTGATGATTGGGACCAATAAACCAGTCATGTACTTTTTCACCCAGATACCAGCCATAAGAGACTGGACTAGTAATAATTCGACGGGAATCTTACAAGGGCAATGCATCAATCATGCATCTAATCTAGCTACTCCTCTCTTCCATTCTCCACCAGGCCATGTCCACCTGCAGAAATGCAAACATGTAACTTATTTTGATCATAAGTTTGATATTAATATTAACATTTTTCTTACTTGGTCCCAGGTTAGGCGACTCATGTGGTAGCAACGAGAGTGTACATGGTGACTTCCGGACACTTTCCTGCAGCCCAATAAATAGACACCTAGCCTTGGATATCCAACCCATGGCCATGCAATGTTTGGAACCCTCACCAAGTTATGCTCATATGCCCAGACCTGCACATGAAAAAGAAAATCAAGTCTATATATTATTTGGATCAATAGTTTTAAAGAAAGTGATACCTTGGCAACAGCTGCCAAAACCAATGAAGGATCTTTTCATCCTACAAAGTGTATCAAAGATGTGATAAAGGCAAGCAAGACCAACTTCTCCCCAATCATAAGAAGATACATAGTCTAAGTCAGAAAGTGCACGAAGCACTGATAAGTGGATGGCAGATTCGGTGCTAACCAAAATGGTCACCCCTAGGAGATACAAAAGGAACCCCAGGGTGTATTATTTCACCCTCTCGTCGTCCGTGAGTCGAGTATACTTTACCCAATACTCTCATATGGACCCATAAATGATTATATATGATCTTCTGTAACGGTGCCTGACACCGATCAACTGTCGAATTTCTTCTTCCTTTAAGATATTGTTGGTCAAAGGAAAGTTTCATCACATTGAATACTAGTTATAACAGCAAAGTCGACCGGACCAATTATCATCTCTCCAATGGCCAAAAGAAAAGCATGGGTTGTGTCCATCCATCGCTTTGCAAGCACCTGGATCACACTCCGACCAATTTGATAACCATGGGCTAGTAATTGCAAAACAAAGACCTCGAAACCACTTTCTCGGACCATTCTCTCTGCTACAGGCGGGGCCCGGTCGTACCATTTGCCGGCCTTATGAATATTTCCTCCTACTTTAATATCACAACCATTATGCTATCCAAATATAGGTAACTCAAGGTAAGTACACACATAAATTTCAATGCATATTTTTTTACAATAATTTTTATATTTTTTATACATTAATTTTACTATGCATTTTTATACAATAATTTTTACTATATAATTTCTTATATATATTTTCATAAATTTTAATACATTAAAAGTTTCCTGCATAACATTGTAAATTTTTCTATATATATTTTTGTGCACTAATTTCTATGAATTCAGCTACAAACATATTTTTGTACTAATTTCTATAAATTTTTACTACATGAATTTTTCGAACATATTTTTGTATATTCACTTTCGTACTTATTTTTTGTATAATTTACATAAATCTTCATGAACGAAATTGTGATAAAAATTTTTGTAAGTAATTAAATAGACAGCAAAATAACACTTACTAGTGTTTTTTCATTGGAACTCTGGTGGAGATGCATCCCAGGTAATAATGGAATTCGTTCAACCTCGTTGTCTCGAAGGTAAGAAATTAATTCATTGTTTGATCGCGTAGCATACCTTGAGGAATGTTAAAGGGAAACTATGGTAAGCGATGAAGTTTTCAAAAATTTTAAGCAGAATGTTAAAGATGGAGGTGCTTTGATTGTGAAATTGAAAGAGCACGATCTTTTTATAGAAAAAAAAGATAAATATCATATAACATAAAAAATATAATATATGTAATATGATGAATAAAGGAAAAAATCATATGTACTGATAAAAAATTAATAACTTTCATCCAAATCCAAAAATTTATAGTTCAAAGCTACTTTATTTGTCAAATTCGGCTTTATTTCTTTATTTCAACAACTCACAGCACGTGTACACAACAAATAGATATTTATTATGGGTATATATTTTATGCGTGTCTAAAAACTATTATTTATACTTACAAATATTATTTTTGTGTAGGGGGCAAAAGTATATAGGTACAGTAAAAAATATCCTAATTTTTTGCAAAATACTTTACTGACTATAATTAATTTTCGCAGGTACCTTGGGTCCAAAACCCAAATCTTTTTCGAGTCCAAAACTGAAACCGGGTCTAGAATCCAAGCCACCTCGGGTCCAACACCAAAATCTTTTTTGAGTCTAGAACTCAAACTGGATTCAGAACCCAAATCTTTTTTTAGTCAAAAACTTAAATCGGGTTTAGAACTCAAACCATCTCGAGTCCATAATCCAAATCTTTTTCAAGTTCAGAACTCAAATCGGGTCCAGAACCCAAACCATCTTGGGTCCATATCCCCAATCTTTTTCGAGTCCAGAACACAAATCGGTTCAGAACACAAACTATTTCAGGTCCAAAACCTAAATCTTTTTCGAGTCTATAACTCAAACCGAGTCTAGAACCCAAACCATCTAAGATCCAGAACTCAAATCTTTTTCTAGTCCAGAACTCAAATTGTGTCTATAACCCAAACCATCTCGGGTCCAGAACCTAAATCTTTTTTTAGTCCAGAACTCAAATCGGGTCCATAACCCAAACCATCTTTGGTCCAAAACTCAAATTTTTTTCGAGTCCAAAACTCAAACTGGGTCCAGAACCCAAACCATCTCGGGTCTAAAACTTAAATATTTTTTGAGTCAATGACTCAAACCAGGTCTAGACCTAAACTATTTCGGGTCCAAAACCCAAATCTTTTTCGAGTCCATAACTCAAACCGAGTCAAGAACTCAAACTATCTCGGGTTTAGAACCCAAATATTTTTTGAGTACAAAACTCAAACCGGGTCCAGAATCCAAAACATCTCAAGTCCAAAATCCAAATCAACAGTCGCGAGTCCAGAATCCAACCAATTAAGTTTTGGGTCCTGGCACACAAACCAACTCGGGCCCAGTGCCTAACTCATTTCTACCAAAATTAATTAAATAGTCATGCTGCTTTTCCCTCTCTGAATCAATTCAAGATCATTCTAGTAGGGGACAAATTATAGACCCTTAATTTTGGCCCTAAGTTGGTACGGTATTGATTAAAGAATGCCAAATCAAATTTGATCCAACTTTAAAAGATTTAAGCCTAGCTTACAACTTTTAAATAAGTCGGTCCAGTTTTAAAAGGCATAAATCCAATTATAAAACACTAAACTAAGCTTTTATGGCCCAAATTAAAATGGTTCGGTCCAAAAATTAAAAAATATGCAAGATTATTTTGAGTCAAAGCGGCCTAGGCGACTTGAGCCATTGCTCATGTCGACCTGGACAACCAGGTCGACATGAGCAAAGGCTCATATCGACCTTGCTGCCCAGATCGACATGGCCTTAGGTCATGTCAATCTGGCACACCAAATCATTATGATACTAACTTATTTTAAGTTTTGCCAAGCCAATTTCCTAATTAAGCTAGAATTCTTCTCAAACACGGATTACACAGATTCAATTTAAGGTTTTTAGAATGATTTTCCCATAAATGCTAATGTTTAATGCTAACAAAAAAAAAGAGGAATCAAAAGAGTAACAAGGATTAATAGCAGACATCATTAAGCAACCAGAGTCAATAAACAATAATCAGCAACAATAACTTTCATCAACAATCAACAAAGGCAGTAATCATTGTCTTTAATCTTTACTCGGCCAAAACCAACGATTGCAGGCAGTAGCTTGGAATCCAGAAATAATTTGGTGGAGCTTTAAAATGCAGGTTTCACTGCCTAAAATTAATTTGTTAAAACACATGGTAGCTAGGTTTTCTTGTCATTTAAACATTTTAATTGTTTGTTTTTGTTTTAATCTCTTTTAAATTGCTAAACCCTGATCTGCTTTATAATTTCCAAAAGCCATAATCTATTTTGTAAATTCAAAAACCCTAAACCTATTTCCAACTTATAAAACCCTAATTTATTTTACAATTTACAAAACCCTAAATTATTTTAAATTTATAAACCCTAAAGCCATTTTCAAAGTTCCAAACCCTAATTTATAAAATCTATTTTCCAAAGCAAAACACCAAAACCAGTTTTCTAAATCCAAATTACAAAAACCCTAATATCCAACGAGCCTAAAACCCTTAAAACCTAATCTAGTAAACCCTTAAACCCTAATTCCCTATAACTTTAATATCCCGGTAGCTAAATAACCCCTAAAAACCTAATAATCCAGTAGCCAATTTTAATATCAAAACCCTAAAAATTAGTTTGTAATATTAAAACCCTAAAAGAACAGTTTTTAATCCTAAATAAAAAACCAGTTTTCAAAACCTTAAAATCATGATCCCATTTTCCTTAAATCCTAAACCCTAGATTTACTTTTCTAAAACCCTAAACCTTATTTATCTTTGTCTAAAACCTAATTTTGCAAAAACCCTAGTTTATACATACATTGTTTAATATGAGATTTTGATGTAGGATTGATTATTAATGCATGTTTATATCTTGAGTTATTTTTGTTAGTTATATGATGGATGATTTATTTTATGATGAATGTTTTAATTATTATGCTTGGATGATTTAATTAATTATTTATTTAGATTTTAAGATTGTAAAAGGCATGTTTCCACTTCGTAGGTGTCTCAATTTTTGTTATGTAATTTAATTCATTATTTTAAAGTTTGGATTAATGTAATGGATATGTTTTCACCTTTTAGTGGGTGCTCTATTTATTTTAGATATTGGACATAGTTGTAAGGGCATGTTTCCATCTTATATGGGAGCCCATTTGTTGTTTTGTTTTGAACATTACTTTGATTTTTATACAATGATGTTTTTATTCTAATTGTTGCATGTGGTATGGATAATATTGTAATAATTATGAATTTTATAATATTTAGACCTGAAAAGGAAGCTGGTTCCAATAAACCGGGCATTGTGGGGGTGCTGAGTCATTTTCATCTTTCCCACACGTACTCAACTTTTCGAACCCATTAGGGGGTTGGGTATTCCTTAGGAATAGAGTTATTCACCTCTTTTTTTTTTTCTGGCCCGTCCAAGTGATGATTCCATTTTCTCCCAGTTTAGTCCCATGTTCTCTAAGGCCCTGAGTCTAACAGTGGCGAAGTCGTAAGAACCATTCCACATTGGAGTGGGGGCGAAAATTTCCGCTCACAGCAGGTAATAGAAGTGTAGTGCATGAGAGTTCTGATAGACCTAAGCGGGGCTAGGTCCTGAGACTGAGTGTGAAGGTAGGGTGTTGGTACTAGACTAGCTGGAACAGTATTCTACTCAGGTATAATTTATGTTAATGTTTATTTTGGGTTTTGTATAGTAAAAACATCATTTGTATATTAAACTTGTTTTGGGAAATATTATATATGTATATGTACTTGTGATGGGTGATGTATTCTGATTATGAAACATTTGGATGTAAATCTTTAAAGTAATGATTTTGGAGAAATGAATAATTTTGTGAAAGTATGAATTTGGGATTGTTATTTTTTACATGTTGAGTTGTTTATATTTTGGGATTTGATAAAATTACAGATAAAACTATGATAAATTTTTTTCAGAGATTTTTTCTTATTAATTTATAATTATCTTTAATATTAAAAATGAAGATTTCTATAAGTATTTATCGTGGCACTCTTATATTTTATGTGTGTATTATATATATACGAGATATATGTATTGTGCATATCTAGGGTATAAATATTTTACATTGATCTATTGCATGTTTTGCTGCAGGACTACCATGTGGCAGCAAGAACCAGTGCACGGTGGCTCTTCAAACCCTCCATTCACCAGGTCTCAAGACTTCCACGTGGTGATCCCATCTAAGGAGCTTCTCCTTTTGTACTTCTAAACAATTCTTCTAACGTTTATGACCATTTTTAGGATTTTTCATGTTGTGTTCACTATCTTTTGTGTGAGTTTCAATATATAGACCTTACTTTACCATTCTATGATTCTTAACATGAAAACAAACCAAACTAAAAGGCTCAATGAGTTCTCATCATCGAGTTTGACCGTTGCTTAGATTACTTGGTCGAAATTGAATGCTAACAATGTCATTAACATATCGATATATTTATGACATGACATAAAATAAATTGTGTAGCTTATTGACACGTGAATTTGCTACAATCTGTTTATCTAAAATGATATATTTTGAATAAAGTCTAAAACTATATCATTTTATTATCATCTGACCTAAATAGTAAAAATAAGTTTTATACATATTTAAAAAAAATGAAAAATTATCTTGCAAAACTTGTGTTGGCAACCGCACATTATCCCCTCCACTCTTTCTTTTTGTTACTAAATTCTAATGCTAAAAACTAAAAAAACACACTTACTATCTCTTGTATATTGGTTTGTATCTTTTACTTTGTAAATTTTGAAAAAATATTTTTTAATTTATTTATATTTTAATGTCATTATTATTATGATTTTAATTTGTGAACAATGTTTTAATTAATTATGTAAAAATCTAATATTATTTTATATCATAAATATTATACAAATTAATAATGGTCCGTATCATATTTTAGTTGTGTTGGATTTTAGAATATATATGGTCTTTTCAAGTAAATGTGTTATATATTTTATATCATCATATTGAATCAGTACAAAGACCACTTTTCATTTATTTTGATACTTTTAATTATCACTGACTGAGTAGAATATCAAATCTAAACAAATTATTTCATATCATGCAAAATAGTCAAATATCCTAGATTGTCTAATATTTATTTTTAATATTTTGAAATACTCGAATTAAATAAAAAAATTTAAGAATTTGTTTGAAAGATCTTCAATAATTTTCTATATTTAAATATCTTATGATGAATTAATTTCTGTGTTGAATATTTCTAAAAAGATTAAAAATAAATTTTCATTTTGCAAAGTAAGAAATTATTTTCCTAGAATAAAATTCATTAGAAATTATTTTCCTAGAATAAAATTCATTTTTCCTTCAAATGCAAAAGAAAAAAAGAAGCTCTTTAATATTAAAATTTTTTTGCAACCATCTAAATAACTAAATAATTCTTTAAAAAATAAAAATTAATATAAAATCTAATGTATTTGGATTTATTCTAGTTTGGTGGCCGTTAATTTGCCGACTTTAGCCTAAAAAAGGGGAAATTGAAATGAAAATACATGAACATAAAGCTGAGAAAGACAAAGAAAATCCTCAGAAGTAGCAGCCAGGCCCATTCTAACTTTGTCCACGTCAAGTATAGTACACAACCAGCACAAGCACGTGATATTGCATCCTTATACCTCTCCTCTTCTCTCCTCCAACACCACATGAAAAATAAATAATAAATAAAAGCAAAATGAAAAATTTTCCAATTTAAAATTAATAGAATTATGATTATTTTAAGTACACACATAAATGGTCTAATTATATTATATTATATTCTAAAATTGTCACAAAAAATAATGTTTCTTATAGCAATAAATTTCCTCGAAAACCATGAATTTTTTTTATTTTTTATTTTACCATTCTTCCTTATACTATCCTAATTGTTTTGTACGTGTACAAGTACAAGCACTTTTTTTTATTTTTGTATTTTTTTTACTTTCTAGAAAGTTTTTGAACAGTTTAATTCAATTAATTCTATTTAATTATATTTTCATGTAGATTAAATGTATTTATTAAATTTTTTTATTACTGATTGCTATGTGATTATCATAAATAAAAATTATTTATCAATTAAACTTAATATATAAATAATAATAATATCTAATTAATAAATAAATATAAATAATTTATATTTTTTTTGTTATATCATTATTGAAATACTTCTCAGTTTTTATTTTTTAATTTAACTTTTAAGAAATTTGTGAGTTAACTCATATGAAAATGGTTTTTAAATTTTTAATATTATTTTATTTTAACTTTAAATAGGTAACATAAGTTTAATTATTTTAAAAATAATTTAAAAATATATTATTAATGTAATTGAAGTTATATTTTTTATTATTTGGCTTTTTTAATATATTATTTACCCATTGAAAGATATATTTATTATACCGATTTAATTTAAATTTTAGTATCTATATATTCTTCTACTACCTTTATATTTCTTTTTAGTCACATCTTAATTTTATATTTTTTTTTATTTTTCTAAAAACATTTAATAACTAATAAATTTTAACTTTTTTTATTCAAAATCTTGATTTCAATTATTTTTTAAAATTTAATATTTTAATAATATTCTATCAACTTTCAAATCAATTAAAAATTTTCTTAATATGTTAAATATATCATATTATAAATATTTTTATAATATGTAAATATGAAACTCTTAATACTATATATATTTATATACAATATTATCTTATATATACTAGTTTTTTACTCCATTCGTTCCACTTTAACTGTCATGAAAGAAAAAAAAAATTTGTTTTACTTTAATCATTAATTTTATAAATTCAATGTAGTATTAATTATAAAATTTTAAATTTACTCTTATAAATATTAAATACTTCTAAGATTAATAATTAATAAAATAATAATATTTAAAAGTGGTATTGAAGTAAAATGTTATTATTTTTTAAAAAAATTTATAATGACTAATAATTATTTTGACTTTTGTATTTATTTTAAAAATGATAATTGAAATAAAACACAGAGAATATTAATAAATAAATAATTTTTTATTTAAAATATAAATTATTATCAGTGATATCGTTGTGCCATGAAGTTATTTGCTTGTATAATCTAAAAATGACTTGAAAATTACATGACTAGACTTTTATAATTGAAAGGCCAAAAAATAGAAAAAAGAAATACATATTTATGAAGGCCGATACATATTTAAAAAAATTTCTAATATATATATATATATATATAAATAAATTTGACTTAATTTTCTTGGTCCTTTAATTTGGCAATATTTACCGTTTAATCCACATTTTATACTTTTCGAGTAACTATTTAGCCCCTTCATCTCGCATTTTCATTAACTAATTGCCCTTTAATACTAAGATGACAAAATGTGTGTATTATACCTCGTTGAGGTGCGTGAATATACTAATATTTATTAACAAAAATTATAAAATTTCAATTTTATCCTTCTTCTTTTTTTCAAAATTGTTTAATATTCTTCTTCTTTTTCTTCATCATCCCTCCATCTTTCTTCATTTTATGCTCTTTCTTTAACCTGTTATATAAAGTTATAGTAGTAGTAATAGTATAAAATAAAAAAAATAAAATGATTTTGTTGAATGGCCATGTTCCATGTTCCATGGGAAGGTGTCACCCTATAATAAAGAAGTACAACCCTATTATTGCGGTGGTTAGGGTACACATATGCTATCCTCCTCTATTCTAAACATAATACTAGATATATAAAATATATCGATTATAATTATAAATGATATTTCTTTTTGATATTAATATTAGAAAAATCATATTTAAAATTTTTATATTTTTTAGTTGATATTTCAATTAAAATTTAATTTAACAAAAAATAAAAATTTAAATCTTACTATTTATAATTTTGAGAAAATGTATAAATTGGATCACAGTATTTACTTCATAGAACACATTACCACATTACATTTTTTCATGATACAAAAATAATCCTAATATTACAAAATTATGTCATTGCCTTATGAGATTTATGGATATATAAATGTATATATTAATAATTATGCGTGATGCGTTATCATAAAAAGGTTTGGTTCAAATATGTACTAAAAATTATATGATTTTGTTTAAAATTATAGTGTGTATAATTTTATATCAAAAAGTATGAATTTATACATATATTTTATTATATAATTTTTAATTTATAATGGACTAAATTAGAAATTAAAAAAAAAAAAGCCTTAATACATTTGTGGCTTCTTCAACTTGATAATATTTATTATTTAATCTCTTATACTTTTAGAGCAACCAATTACCCTCTTTAACTTATTAATTTCATAAAATTTAACCCTCAAATTTAGAATACAAGACAGACATACGGTGACATACATATGATGCGTGAAATACAAATTCACTAAGAATAATTACATATCATCAACAATTTGACACGTCAAAAGCATATCATATGCCTTATATTTCTATAATAATAATAATAATAATAACAATAATAATAATAATAGCAAAATAATAATAATAATAATAATAATAATAATAATAATAATAATAATAATATCAAACTTTCCTTCTTTTCCAATAATTTATTAAAAACATTAAAAAAAACCCTTGTCCTATTGAAGACCTTCGGCCATTCCACTGTTGCTACTACAAGCATCACCAGTTCAAAACTTGTGCCCTCTGTTTCCTCATCTTCTAAAGAACATCAAATTGATTTGCAACCTGCAATCATAGCTCCAGAGTTAATTATAGAAAATAGAGAGGAGAAAAAGGAGATGTCAAAAATTCTTGAAATTTGCTAGAGTTTAGCTTAAGTTTGATTATTTTGATGATTTCCATGAACCTGACTGCAATCAAAGTAGAAGCTGAAGAACAAGATGGGTGGTATATATTAATTAATGGGTTTTGGATAAAAATTTACTTAATTACATTAACGTTATTGAGGGGCATATCAACTACTGATTATATAAATTTGGATAAAAATAACAATGAATTAATTTGAAAATAAATTCAATTGATTTGTGGGTTGTTATTTTGGCGTAGAAGGTATGAGTTTAAAATCTCTTTCTTTTTCTATTCTTGAGAGTAGAGCTTTCTTTGTTATTATTAATGGCATTATCTTTTTTCTTTCCTTTCCTTTTTCTTTTTTGCTTGGCATGTTCTACAAAAAGAACTTCTGCAGAAAATCTTAATGCACAATCCTATGAAAATTTTTCAATGCTCTCCCATATTTTTGTTTCTCAAAGATCTATAGTCACTCAAGTTTATCGAAATCATGTCCAAGTACCATTGTTACTAATGTTGAATATATAAAAAATTAGCAATTTGTGTGATATTTTGACAATTAAAATTGACAATTTGATGGTGAACTGAAATCTTGCTTCCATTTTACAAATAAATTTCCTAATTTTAAGTCCTAAAAAATATGAAAATTTAAAATTTTATCTACTATTTTGATTTTTTTAATCATCTAATATTCAACAACTGTTAATGTACGTAAAGAAAGAACAAGGTTGATGATATCATTGATCCTTTCCATTTCACAGCCTGGAGTACAACAGTTCAAGAGCCTATGACAATTAGACCTACAACAGTAATGTGGAATCCAACAACGATTTAGTCAGCTTCTCACCAAAAGTAATGGAACCTAAGCAGATTCAAAAGATGGTGGATGATACAATCAACTCTAAAATGGAAGAACTAAAGGGGCCATAGTTGAGACCATGAAAAGCCAACTGGCTGCACTATTGGGAAACACTGTCGAAGCATCTGCTAGTACCAAGACTCCAAAAGACAAATGAAAAGCTAAGGTTTGTGAGGTAGCCTTTGATGATGATAGGGTAATAGTTGATGATGATGATGACTTGGTTCAGTATTTTCAAGAATCTTAAGATAAGAAGAAGGAGCCAAAGGTTGTGGAAAAATCAGTTGTTGAGAATACTGAAACTTCCAATGTGGAGAAAATGATTATTGATTTAGAGAAGATTGAAAAGAAGCTGAAAATTGAAAAGATGTCAGAGGTGGAAAATTTGTTTGAACAAGAAGAAGAAGTCCCGTACAAGTTGATGATGCATTCCTTTGCTAAGTTTGATGGAACTGGAAATATCATCTCCATGTGAAGTAGTACATCACTGCTATATAGTTTGCTCGAGCTATTAAAGCTCAAACTCTAATGTACTTCATGCTTTTGTTGGATCCTATTGTACAGAATTGGTTCAACACCTTAGAGGATAGTACAGAAAAGAGCTAGGATTCTTTGTACAAAGCCTTCATCCAACAATATGAGTACAATGCTGAGTTGGAGGTCACTTTGATAGAGGTTGAGTCAATTAGACATAAACAAAATGAAAATTGTGTTGACTATGTGAAAAGATGGAGAAACAAAGCAGTATCGCTGAAGAAGAGGCCAGACGATTCAGATCAGATTAGGATAATTGTGAGAGGGGTGCTGCCTAATCTTCGTGAAAGGATGTCCTATACTCTCATAAGAGATTTTAACGATCTTCTCCATGCTGGTTTGCAAATTGAAGAGTGGGAAAGGGAGAAGAACCATTTTTCTGCAAGGAGAAATGAGAAAGAAAGCTATCAGTCTAGCAATCAAGGCACGAAAAAGGCAATTGATGTAAATGCAACTAGCCAAGGAGGCAGAAGGCAATTTTTAGAGTTGAG
Organism: Garcia nutans; assembly: GCA_947685225.1. Taxonomy (NCBI): domain Eukaryota; kingdom Viridiplantae; phylum Streptophyta; class Magnoliopsida; order Malpighiales; family Euphorbiaceae; genus Garcia; species Garcia nutans. Next base: position 38,065,364 of record CANTUV010000002.1, read on the forward strand.
AAAACCATTGTCCTGTGCTTTCAATAAGCTATAAAAGAAAGGATTGTTGCAGCCATTGACCCCTCGTATGTTGCCAAATTCTTTACCATCTAACTTTAATGTTAAGACATTTTGCCAATTCCACCAGATGAAAAGGCACGAGACTGATAAATATTTGAGATTGAGGCATGAGATCTAGAACTTGATTGATAGTGGAAAGTTGCCCAAACCTGACAAGCCCAGCACAAAGAATAATCTATTGCCACAGTTCAACAAAGTACCACCACTAGCAACTTTCATGATCAGTGGTGGTTTGAATGAGAAATTTTTCCTGGCTTCTTTCCAAGATGTAGATGGAGAGACAACTAAAGAATAGTGCTTATCAAAGTGGAACAAGCCATGGTTAAAAAGGAAGTGGCCATTTGTGTTGTAAGTGAATTTTAGGACTCGACCGATAGTGATGATGATTTTGAGCTAAAGAAGGAAGAGTGGACCTGTCGGAGCCCGAAGAAGATGAAGTAATGAACACCCATTCTGGTAAGACTTATGCAAGGCCAGCACCCAGGGAAGTGGGAGCTGATAAGGGAAAGGATATTGAAATAGAGAATAAAGAAGAAGAAGATGATGTTGTCCTTAAATAGTTGAAAAGAACTAAAGCAAGTATTAGCATATGGATCTGCTTGCTGCATCCAAGAAGCATCGAGAAATAATGATCAAAACTATGGCAAGCATGTAGATTTCCACTTCTGCAACACCTGATGAATGGATCCACTTTATGGGGGGTAAACAAGGATAAGAAAGCAAAGAAGGTGGAAGATGCTCCAAAAAAGAACAAGGTTGATGTGGAAATGGTGTCATTCTCAGATGCTGATTTACCAATAGAAGGAAGAGACCACATCCACCTGCTTTTCATCAAGGTAGAGGTCAAAGGGAAAAGGACTCCATGTGTGATGGTTAATTATGGATCTGCCATAAACACCTACCCACTCAAGATGTTACCCAAGCTAGCTATGTTGACAAGGATCTAAGCCCAACCGAGGTGACAATTAGAGCTTGTGATAATACAAAGAGGCATGCTGAGGGAACCTTCAAAGCTATTGTAAAGGGGGGCCCCATTGAATCCATGGTAGAGTTTGCTGTCTTGGACATCCCTGTCACATTTGCTCTGCTGTTGGGATGACCCTGGTTTCATCTTCTTAGTGGAATTCCTTCTACACTACATCAGAATATCAAGTTCTCAAATAGGGATGAAACAATGAATATCGAGGTTGAGGACAATGAAGTGAAATATGCTCTGATGATTGAGAGGCCTCTCAACGGATTCCAAGTAGCTATTATTTCTGATGATGAATATGAAGAATATGAACTATCTACCGGGTGCTGGCCTTGGAAAGGGTAAGGCAGATGTGACGGAGCTTCCAAATTTCAAGACACAAACTTCCAAAAAAAAGTTGGGATATGATAAAGGTAGTAAATGTGTTTAGCCAAAAAAGAATGAGAAGATGAGTTTCCCACCACTTGAAGAGGTTTTTATCAAAGCTCCGGACATGGGACCACCCCAAGGGAAGCCCAAGCCAATCATATTCATAGGGCAGTTGATCCCAGGTTTTGAGATTTTTGCTTGTAACACCCCGATACTCTATATAAATACTATAGATATACCAGGTATACATACAGTACGTATACAAAGTATAAGGATGTCACTTATCATTACAAATAAAGTCCTTATATTGAGTCCTAACCATATTGCATTAATAAAAAGAGCATTTACCAAATCATCATACTTTTAATGATCTTAAAAGTATATAGTAATCTTATCTTTATCAAAATTCATTTATACATATGAATACATTTATGTCAGAAATACAGCATAATTAAAATTTTACATGTATGCATCACCCTCTAGTTGGTCTCGGCAAACTCTTACTTTACTCGTGGCATAGAGAAAGACTTCATATCTACCATCTACTCACCTGCGCGATTAAACATCCGTGCTAAGCTCGAGAGCTTAGTAGTACAAATATATATGATATAAATATACATTATAGAATTAATAACATATAATGATATATCAATTCCATATACCATTAGTTTCATATCATGTTTCCCTTTTTAATTACATCTTTCATATATCTCTACTATTCTCATATATTATATATATATCAAACACCAACCACAATTCCATCATTAATAATCACAACGAATATATCAATACACATATCACATATCATAATTCATAACATCAACCACAATTCCCTCATTATTATTCACCATTCATGAATCACATTTACAACAAGACAACCATAGACTTCATTATTCATTTATTTAATCACTTATATATCACTTAGAAAACAGAGACAGACTCGGGCCCAACAAACACTAATATGTTATTCAAAGTTCAGAGTTACTGCTTTGGTCTATAATCATAATCATCGAGCCCGTAGGCAATACACATATATATATCTCTATCCATGGATAGGGTAACAGACCCAGTCTCTTGGACCATCAACTCAACATGCTTGAGGAGATCCTCAACCCGGCTAGACTGTTACTTTAATTCACATTTATCATTTCACATTTCTCATAGTGTAACAGACCCAGTCTCTTGGACCTCAATTCAACTCAATTTGAAGAGATCCTCAACCCGGCTAGACTGTTACATTCATAGGCATGCCTGCCAAATTCAAAACTCTGAAACTTGAATCAACATATTAGACACAAAATCATTTTACATTTCTTTCTCAATTCATTTCTCATTTCATTATCATCATTATAGCCAACCCCCATGGCTTTATATCTCATTTAAATCATCATAGCCAATCACAATGGCTTCACATGTCATTTAGATCATATTTCAATTCACATTACAACACTTCATCATTCAAGTATACATAATCAATTTCATTAAACACATAGACAACATGCCCACTTATTTCATTTCAATCATTATTACCAACTATAATGATATCACATTTCATCATTTCTCAAGACACATTAATATAATTCCTCATTATAATATTTATCATAACAAATTACATTATACATACCTTTTTGAATGATCACCATAGCTTTCACACTATACGATTAAAAACATTAGTCACATTATATTAACCATATAATAAATTACTTAACATTGTTTTAAGTCTCAAAAACCATATAAAAGAATGCATCTTTATAAGTTGTACTTACCTCAAGAGCTATTCCCAACAATCTATAACTTTCCTCTTCCAAGAATTCTCAACATTAAAGTTAATGCAACACAACCTCCTCAAAACCTAATCCAAAGATAATTATATTCATAAGAAAATAAGAATAATAACTAACTAGGGCAAACTCAATACTTGACACGCTCATTAACACGGGCGTGTCCCTGATCGTGCCCTAAACCAACAATACAGAAGCTTTGACACGCTCAGTAACACGGGCGTGTCACTGGACGTGTCACTCATTCTGCCTCACAGAAACATTAACACGCCCAACAACACGGGCGTGTACATGGCCGTGTCAATTACTTTTTCTCACAGTAGCTATAACACGCTCAGTAACATGGCCGTGTTAATGGTCGTGTCACAAACGTCCAACTCAGTACCGATTACACGCCCAACCACACGGCCGTGTCACTGGTCGTGTCAGACCAGAAATCATGAATTCGAACTTTCATCCATGAAAACACCAACACTTCAAAACTCATATTTCATCACCCTTAAGCAACATCTTGGTTATATTCATCAATTACCCATCTATTTAACACTTAAATAACTTCAATATATCATAATCATAAGCATAATATACCTCACCAAGAATCAATTACTCAAATCCCCAAATCATCTATACTAAACCCTTACTCAACAATCTCAACAATTCATCATCATCCTCACATCTAACCATGTTATTTCACAATTAATCATGTTATCATCATCTAAATACCAATTCCACACATATATATACTTCAATCTTTCATTAACATCATCATCATCATCATCAAATAACCATATCAAATCCAACTCAAACGATAGGAATCAAGACAAGCAAATGAATACTTACTTGGATAATATGCCAAATCTTTAATAACCATCTTCAATCCTCTCAAAATCCCTTTGGGTTTGATGTAAATAGGGATGAAATCACCATCTCTCTCTCTCTCTCTCTCTTTCTCTCTCTCTCTCTCTCTCTCTCTCGTTCAAAAAGAAAAGGAAGAAGAAGGGAAGAAGATCTTTTCTTCTTTTCCCTTACTCATCATATATATATATATATATAATAAAATAAATATACCCAATATCCTTCATCACATATCTTTCCCTTTGACTTTCTTTCTTCCTTTTCCTTTTATTATTATTAATTATTTAATTAACCTTACTTCTCCTACACCACTATATCCCTTAAGCATATGTGATGTATATGTTGGTATATGTATATCACATATATATATATTGCTTTTATATTTTCCCATATATTTCCCAAATACCATCCATACATATTATCCTTCATATACATATATCTCTTATAATATTTTCCTTACATATTTTACCAACATATCATCTCACATCTACTTCTCCAACGTACACCAAAATCGGGATATTAGATTAAGTCATTAAACATACACATTAAATCCATATACAACCATAATTATTCCAAACTTTTAGGGTGTATTTTGGGATATTACAATTCTCTCCCCCTTAATTAATTTTGTCCTCGAAATTATCTAGTACACTAGCAATCCACTCTTAACACAATACCATCTTAACTTCCACATGAAGTTAATTATATGCTTAAGTCATTATGTTATCATATCATACAGTTTTTACTCTCCCCCTTAGAGTCAATTATCTTCTCTAAATTCCATAATTCATCATTCTATATGCTTATATATCTTAGTATTTCCTTAACAAAGCAACCAAAATAATTCCTCACATTTCCAATGAATATACCTTTAAACAAAAATCAAATCATCTTATAAAATACTTATACTTCGTCTGATCATAATCTTCAAGATATTTTATTACTTCATAATTACTTTCTTAACTTTAACTTTACAAAACATTGATTTATATCATATTATTATTTATCCCGTCATTATACTCATCTTTAGAATAGACTTTGATCAAACCTTAATTGATAACAAGAGCCTTATTTTTCACATACTTAATTCCTTCTCTAGTATGCTTTTCACTTGTACGCATATGAATACCACACCTTCCAACTTATTTTATAAATAATCAATCTTTTCCCTTGTATCAATATTTATAACTCTATTCATTCATGTCCATTCACACTTTAAAATTATACATCATATACATTATCATGTAAATTTTATACTCTGAGTACAACTATTCATTTTAAATCTCAAATGAGTAATAATCTTCATAGAATCTAGATCAATTGATCTTTCTGTCACCAAACATCCACACTTCAATCTTGTTCAATTCAAACCAACAATTAACTTATCATTAGGTTTCACATTATATATATGACCTGATTTCTTTAGATCAAACCGAGATTCAAATCTTAATCTCTTTAGTTCCATACTCAGTCAAATTATCACGATAACAAATCACTCCAACTTGTCTTTTAATATACAAATAGTTTATTCACTTAAACCCCAAGTCCATTCATATATATTTACTTTATATAATAAACATATTCAGTATACTTTCAACCACATAATATAATTTCTCCCTTTGAAAATCTCATCACCTATCATATTATTACTATATTTACATTACTTACCTTTTTATCACATTATCCATAACTCAAAACATTTTCATACTTCTCTTTTCATAATTATAAATAGATTTCTAACATAAAATGATAGGGTACAACTTTATCAATCATAACTCCTAACCATATTCTAAACACATAGTTATCAATCTCACCAAAATAGTACTACATCCATATTATCTTAGTCCCAAATCTGTGGACAACCAAAACTAATCAGCCAAAATATAATAAACATAACATATGGCCTCGAGAGATTAATAATCAAGCCTGGGACTTACAAATCAATACTATTCTTCTATTATTCCATTTTCAATCTTCTCAATTACCATATTAAATTGTATCTCAAGAATTTCATATTCATACTTTAAACTTTTGCTACACCAAAAGTTAACACATTCCAACTCCGTTTCAACTCAGTTTATACTCGATTATATGATCATTATTAACTTAATTTATCTTTCAACAATATTACTATAAACATTTCTTACTATGTGCATATTCAATCATATACAAATTTTACAAAAATTCCATTTGTTGCTTCATTTCTAATCCATTTATAATCTCTTATTATATCCAAAGACATAGAACCTTTCCACATAAATACTTTGGAACCCAAAATATTATATACTTATTAAGTTCAGTGATCACCATAACAATTTCCATTGTCCAGAATTACTCAAGTCCATTCCACTATCAATTCCATCACATAATTCATCTAGCTTTACAAAGTTCAAGACCTAATCTCTTTTAGGTCCACTAATACATGCAACATCATTCTTATTTTTAAACATATAGTCATACCACATACCTATTCATAGGTTACCTCCAAAATGTAACCCATTACCCACATTCTTTACATATTACAATTACATTCGTATCGAAGAACTTCTCTCATATAACCTATACATGTATAAACTTAATTATACGATCTTGTTTAATGTTCCTTTTTCATACATTCTATACAAAGTTAATGTTTATTATTTTCCCTTGAACATTATCATTCTCATTCTTTCAATATAAGAAAAAAATATTCATCATCACAACAATTGTACATATTCTAACCATAATAACATTTCACATACATCTTGATCACATTTCCAATGTGACATCTCTTTCACTTTTGTCTTTAAAACATTTAATATATTTTCATATCTATTTATTTACCCTTTTCAGTCAAATGACTTAAAATAACTCCATTGCATTTGCTTGTTCACCTCCCTTCTTATTTCACAACAAATTTTTATACTATCATTCTCATTACCCAATTTGTAATATTCTCAAATGACATAATATTCATTGCAAATAACTCATGTGTTTTTCTCACAGTAGCTATAACACGCTCAATAACATGGCCGTGTCAATTACTTTTTCTCACAGTAGCTATAACACGCTCAATAACATGGCCGTGTTAATGGTCGTGTCACAAACGTCCAACTCAGTACCGATTACACGCCCAACCACACGGCCGTGTCACTGGTCGTGTCAGACCAGAAATCATGAATTCGAACTTTCATCCATGAAAACACCAACACTTCAAAACTCATATTTCATCACCCTTAAGCAACATCTTGGTTATATTCATCAATTACCCATCTATTTAACACTTAAATAACTTCAATATATCATAATCATAAGCATAATATACCTCACCAAGAATCAATTACTCAAATCCCCAAATCATCTATACTAAACCCTTACTCAACAATCTCAACAATTCATCATCATCCTCACATCTAACCATGTTATTTCACAATTAATCATGTTATCATCATCTAAATACCAATTCCACACATATATATACTTCAATCTTTCATTAACATCATCATCATCATCATCAAATAACCATATCAAATCCAACTCAAACGATAGGAATCAAGACAAGCAAATGAATACTTACTTGGATAATATGCCAAATCTTTAATAACCATCTTCAATCCTCTCAAAATCCCTTTGGGTTTGATGTAAATAGGGATGAAATCACCATCTCTCTCTCTCTCTCTCTTTCTCTCTCTCTCTCTCTCTCGTTCAAAAAGAAAAGGAAGAAGAAGGGAAGAAGATCTTTTCTTCTTTTCCCTTACTCATCATATATATATATATATAATAAAATAAATATACCCAATATCCTTCATCACATATCTTTCCCTTTGACTTTCTTTCTTCCTTTTCCTTTTATTATTATTAATTATTTAATTAACCTTACTTCTCCTACACCACTATATCCCTTAAGCATATGTGATGTATATGTTGGTATATGTATATCACATATATATATATTGCTTTTATATTTTCCCATATATTTCCCAAATACCATCCATACATATTATCCTTCATATACATATATCTCTTATAATATTTTCCTTACATATTTTACCAACATATCATCTCACATCTACTTCTCCAACGTACACCAAAATCGGGATATTAGATTAAGTCATTAAACATACACATTAAATCCATATACAACCATAATTATTCCAAACTTTTAGGGTGTATTTTGGGATATTACATTGCTGATGTTGCTGAACTAGTGGTACAGATGGAGAAAGAGCTTATCCTAACAGTTGACAAGGAGCCTAGCTCAAAAATAAGAAGGAAGCTGCCCTAAAAATTTAGACGACTCTAGAGGAGATTGCTGGTCTGATTGAAGAATAGTTTGATGATCTTTTAGTTTCTGAATTTGAGAACATTGACTTTGATTTTGATTTTAATTTGTCTGCTTTTGTATGAGGATGATGATGTTTTATTTTCTAAGATAAATGCAATAAAGTCTGATTTTGCTTACTTGTGTGAAGTTTTTCCTAATGGTTGCATACATTCAAGTAGTAAATACATGAACATTTTTAATATTAACTCCGTTGGCACATAATCATTAAATTTGTGAAAAATCAAAAATCCTAAAAATATTAGCATAGAATCCGACCTTACTATTGAAGAGAAAGAGAGATTTGAAAAAAAAATATTTAAGAAAAATGAAAATTGCTTGATCTTATGAAGATATGCTTGGAATTGAACGAGACATAGCCGAGCACCTGATTCCCACTTATACTCATATGAAACCTGTCAAACAAAAGCTTAGACGATTAAGGCTGAAATGGGTGGAATTGATCAAAGAAGAAGTCACCAAGCAAATACAAGTCAAGTTCCTCGAGGTGATAGACTATCTTGATTGGTTAGCTAACATAGTTCCCATCCCAAAGAAGGATAGAAGAATTATGGTTTGCATGGATTATAAAGACTTGAATAAGGCTTCCCCTAAAGATGACTTTCCTTTACCCCATATAGATGTTTTTATTAATAGTGCAACTTCTAGTGTGCTTCACTCATTCATAGACGTATTTTTTAGATACAACCAGGTGTTAATGGCCTAAGAGGATAAAACTAAAACTGCCTTCATCACTATGTGGGTTACATTTTGTTATAGGGTGATGTCATTTGGGTTAAAGAGTGTCAGAGCAATCTACCAGAGGAAATAAGGAAGTGCATGTTTAGGGTTACTTCATGACATGATGCATAAGGAAGTCAAGGTCTATGCTGATGACATGATGGTGAAGTTGGATATAATCGAGCATCATTTCCAAAACTTAGTGTTATTCTTTGAGAGCTTAGTAAAGTACAAACTAAGATTGAACTCGAAGAAGTACGTGTTTAGGGTTACTTCAGACAAGTTGTTGGGACACATGATTGGTCCAAATTGTATTGAGATTGATATGCCAGCCCCTAAGACGAAGAAAGAATTTCAGGGGTTTATTGGCAGGTTATAGTACATTAGTAGGTTCATAGCAAAGCTTATCATGATTTGTGAACCAATCTTTAAATTTTTTAAAAAGAACCAGCCGGTCAATTGGAATGTGGAGTGTCAAAGGGCCTTTGAGTGTATAAAAGATTTTTTTACTGAATCCACCTATTTTTAAAACACATAAACCTAGTAGACCTTTGTTACTATACTTAGCAGTAGAAAAAGAGTCGATAGGAGCAATGCTAGCCCAAGCAGATGAATCAAGAGTTAATTATGCAATTTACTATTTAAGTAGAAAGTTCCTACCTTATGAGATTAAGTATAGTGTCATAGAAAAGACTTGTATAGCCGTAGTTTGGTCTTCTAAGAAGTTACGACATTACTTTAACTCTTATAGCGTGCAAGCAATTTCTAGGATGGATCCAATGAAGTATTTAAGAGAAACACCATCGTTGATTGGGAAATATGGTAGACAGTTAATAATTTTAGAATAATTTGAAATTGAGTATTTCACTAGGAAAACCATCAAAGGAAGAGCAGTAGCATAATTCCTGGCTCAATAACTGTTGCCTGACGATGAATATGTGATTTTGGGATTTCCCGATGAACATTTATAGGCCATAGAAGTACAAGGTTGGAAGATGTATTTCGACGAAGTAGTGATTATAAAGGGAGAAGGTTTGGGAGTGATATTGGAATCGCCTGAAGGATATATCATTCCTTTAGCTAAGAAGTCAAAATTTAGGGCAACCAACAACATGGTAAAGTACGAAGCTTGTATTTTTGGCCTAGAAACCCTGATGATCATGAAGGTGGATAAAGTGTAAGTCTTTGGTATTTTTTGTTAGTATTATCCCAAGTAAATGGAGAGTGGAAGTTGAAAGAAGAAAAGTTAAAACCATACCATGATTATTTAACTATGATGAAGAAGAATTTCAAGGAGTGCCTGTTTGTAAACCTACCAAGAGAAGAGAACCAGATGGCCGATGCCCTGACCACATTGGCTTCGGTATGGAAAGATCACGTTAAATTATTTCTTAAGCCTCTGATTTTGACTATCTCATTGACTGTAATATCCTCATTTGTGGTCTAGAAGTTTTGATTATGTTATTGTTATTGTTGTTGTTGTTGTTGGTTTAAATTGAGAAAAGGAAAGTATATGTATATGTGTTTTGGGAAGAAATAGGGTTTAGAGACAAGTTTATATGTTGTATATATGGAGATATATATAACATATAAAATGGTCAAAGAGAGAGATAGTCAATGCAAGAGGAGATTTTTTTATGTGGAATGGGCAATTACTTAAATGTGCTTATATGAGACAAAAGGGTGAGTTGTATGGTTAAGGGCATTGAGGTAATTTACCTTTAGAAATCTCTTGGTGGAGATTAAAAGATGGAAAAGTGTTTGACTTGTGGCTATTTTGTTTTCTTTTCATTTTGGGTGCCGGTGATTGAAGGAGAAAAAGGGAAAGAGAAGTGTTCTTGATACTAGAGGCAAGATTGAAGGGAGAATTGAAGAATCAAGTTGAAGATTTGTGGAATTTCTTCATTTTAAGGTAAGAAATCTCTTGTTTCCTTTGTTAATTTTTAAGTTATGTCTTAGGTGAATTGTGATTTGTTGATGTGATGATTTGGGGTGTTTGATATGTGTTTACAAGTGTTAAAATTGATTGTAAGTTAAAAGATTGACTTGGTGTTGGTTTGGTTGTAAAGATTGTAAGTTTAAGTGGATGTTGAAAGTGAATGATCAAGTGTGAAGTTTGGTTTTAGGGTTTGGAATTGATGAATGATTTAATGTTTGGTTAATGTGAATATTGTGGTAAACATGCAAAATAAGTGTTAATGACTTTGATTACATGCATTTGAATGAGTTTGTGTGGTGTTTAAGGTGTTAGAATGCATTTAGAAGAGTTTGGCCAAAAGTTAGGGTTTTGTTCTTAAGTGACACGGCCAAAGGGAAAGTGAGACACGGCCAAGCCAAGAGAATTTGGGCGTGTTGGATTGGTTTGTGAGAGACACGGCCGTGTCTAGTGCCCGTGTTAGCTACTGTGATTTGTTGGTTGAGAGACACGGCCACAAGCTTGGCCGTGTCCCTTGCCCGTGTTGCTTACTGTCCAAGTGGGTTGAGTGACACGGCCATAAGCTTGGCCGTGTCCCTCAAGTGGCTGCCCGTGTCCCTCAAATGTGTGGGTTAGGGTTTTTATACTTTGTTCTATTTGCATTATTTTGGTCCTTTTAAGGTAAGTTGGTACCTTAACCTAAACCTAAACACATCTAAACCATGATTGACCTAAACAAATGCATATGGAAGATCTTAAAGCTATGAATGATATAAATTATTCTTTGCTCTAATTGCATTGTTGAGATTGAACAATGTTATGTTATGCATTGTGAATGGTTATGTGTTTCATGAATAATGTATATTGAAATGTTATATCAAAGATGCTATGATGATTCAAATAAGAGGTGAAATGTGATGTAAAGCCATTGTGATGGGCTATGATGATGATATTGAAAGAAAGAAGGCATGTTTGCCTAAATGTGATGAGAATTTGAGAATGGAAATGGTAACTATATAATAAATGAATTGTTTGTTTAATATGTTATTCAGTTTCAGAGTTATGGATTTGGGTGGCATGCCTAAGAAAATGATGAAAGGTAACAGTCTTGCTGGGTTGAGGATCTCCTCATATGTGTTGAGTTGATGGTCCAAGAGACTGGGTCTGTTACACTATGAAAATTGTGAATATGAGATATATGATTTGTAACAGTCTTGCCGGATTGAGGATCTCCTCATATGTGTTGAGTTGATGGTCCAAGAGACTGGGTCTGTTACACTATCCATGGATAGAGATACATGTATATACATTGCCTACGGGCGTGATTATTGTGACTATGAACCAAAGCAGTAACTCTGAACTCTGAATATCGTATTAAATACTTGTTGGGCCCATAGGTGTCAAGGTTATATGAATGTCCTAAATAATGTTATGAGTTATTGAAATGAGATGTTGTTTATTGAGTATGATTGATTAATGTTGAATTTGGAAAGATGTTGAAATGTGGTATGCTCATATGACTATGATTTGTGAAATGCATAATTATGTGGTTAACTTTATATTTATGATGTTGCTCTTATCAATAACATATGTGGCATTGCATTACATTAAAGCATACCATTAGCATGTATTATCTTACTAAGCCCTTGGCTTAGCGCGATAGTGTTTAATCGCGCAGGTGATAGAGTTGATAGAGTTGAACCTGAGGGTTCTTCGAGACTGAGTGAGAGTAGACGTTGAAGTGTTGATTTGGAACTTAAAGATCAGAAGAAACTTGCCAATCATGTATACTTCTTTATATTTTGTAAAGAAATGTTTAATATGTAAATATGTACATATTTTATAACTTCCGCTGTGTACTACTAAAATGTATTTATATATCTATAATGTATATTGAGAAAGATGATGGTATTATATAAAAATGTTTTGAATATTGATGAAAAGCCATAGCACTCCTATGTTCGGTGCACATATGCTATGTTGTGGTGTTGTAGTGTGTGTGTACTGAATGTGGGGGTGTTACAATTGTTTTGGTATCAGACCCTAGGTTTGAGATTCTCAACCTAGGTAAAATGTAACAAAAAGAATATTTTTACTTAAAAAGTTGGTTTTGAATAAAAATACATGTTTGGGATTGGCAATCTCTGATCTTTAATAAGGTGTGTCCTTTTGTGCTTGCAGTGTTAGGTGTTGATGGATCCTCATTTGAGACAGTCGGTTGAGGGTAGTGAGGAGAGCGTTGCTCCTGATGAGGGAGCTAGGGTTGATAGTGTTGAGGAGGCACCTGCTTCGGTGTCGGGTAGACCAGTTGGAGAGGAGGTTCCGCCAGCCTGGTTTAGACATATGATGGAAGTTATGAGACAAACACCTGTGCAACCACAGCCACCACCCCCTCAGCCCTTAGTTTCTGTGAGGCATTATGACAAACTGAGGAAGTATGGAGCGGAGGATTTCCTTGGTACTACTGACCCCGCTGTAGCCGAGCAGTGGCTCGACAAAGTTCAGAGGATCTTTATTCAGTTGCAAGCCACCCCTGAGGAAAAGTTTGACTATGCAAGATCTTTGCTACAGAAGGACGCCTACGACTGGTGGAAGACAGTGCCACATTCTATGGAAGATCCACCAACCTTGTCATATGCCGATTTTCTGAGGGAATTTGAGTTGAAATATACTCCTAGAGAGTATAAAGACATGAAGAAAATGGAGTTCTTAAGCTTGAAGCAAGACAGCAAGACTGTTACTGAGTATGAAGTTGAGTTTATTCGATTGAGTCAGTATGCTGGGGGTATCATTGCTGATGAGATTGATAGATGTCGGTGATTTGAGGAGGGATTGAGGCCCTCGATCATGTGCTTAGTGGCTGGATCCAGATATCAGGATTTCTCACAGCTTGTAGCAGCAGCTCTAAGTGTAGAGCGAGCTCAAGTTATTGCAGCTGCTTCAGAGGAAGAGGTTAGGGTTAGGAGGCCCCAGTTTGAGGCAGGGTCTTCTTCTGTTAAAAGAGGTAAAGGAAGCTTTGTTCCTAGAGTTAGTAGGAGTCAGAGGTTAGCTGGTAGGTCAGTGCAGTTCCAGAGGCAGAGATTTAGACTTGCAGCTTCAGTAGCGAGTGCTCCTACTCCTGGAGTTCAGAGATCCACCTTACCTGTGTGTAACCAGTGTGGTGGAAGACATGGGGGCGTTTGTTGGAGGCATAGTAGATCAGAGGTATGCTTCAGGTGTGGATCACCTGACCACTTTGTGAGAGACTGTCCTGAGAGGTAGGAGCAGATGCCAATTGATTCTGCTGCTTCTCGAGCTAGTGTGAGGGGAGGCAGAGGAGGCAGAGGTGCCAGCCGAGGAGGTAGACCAGGCTCCAGTTCTAGAGGAGGTGTTACATCCAGGGAGGGTAGACCAGAGGAGGTTGGATCTTCCCAGAGGATGTATGTTATGCAGAGGCAGCCAGATGCATCGGCAGTCATAGCTGGTACTTTTTCTTTATTTGATACTTCAGTACTTGCTTTGATTGATCCGGGTTCCACGCATTCATATATTAGTGCATCTGTTTTGCCTGTGTCTGATGTGCATGTTGAGTCCCTAGGATTTGATGTGTTGGTGACAAATCCATTAGGACATAGTGTGATTGTTAGTAAAGTGCACCAGGATAGTGCAGTAAGGGTGCAAGGTGAGGAGTTCCTTGGAGACTTGATTGAGATGCCATTTAAGGAATATGATGTGATCTTAGGTATAGATTGGCTATCTCGACATGGAGCTGTGGTGGATTGTAAAAAGAAAACTGTTTCTTTGAGAACGGGTGATGGTAGAGAGGTGATAGTATCTAATGAGCAGGAACAGCTAGCCTCCTTATTTGTTTCAGCTGTTGCAGCCAGGAGGTTGATTAGAAAGGGGTGTGAAGCTTATCTTGCTCATGTGGTGGATACTAGAGTGAAGGGTTCCCCTATCGATAGCATTGCCACAGTTACTGAGTTTCCGGATGTGTTTCCAGAGGAGTTGCCAGGGTTGCCTCTTGAGAGAGAGGTGGAGTTCAGTATTGAATTGTTGCCTGGTACCACTCCTATCTCTATTACTCCTTATAGAATGGCACCAGCAGAATTGAGGGAGTTGAAAGTGCAATTACAGGAGTTGTTGGATAAAGGATTCATTCGCCCCAGTGTTTCTCCTTGGGGAGCTCCTGTATTATTTGTGAAGAAGAAGGATGGTACTATGAGATTATGCATCGATTATAGGCAATTGAACAAGGTGACCATTAAGAATAAATATCCTTTGCCTAGAATCGATGATCTCTTTGATCAGTTGAAGGGAGCGTCAGTGTTCTCCAAAATTGATATGAGATCAGGGTACCATCAGCTGAGAGTCAGAGCTGAAGATGTTCCGAAGACAGCCTTTCGGACCAGGTATGGGCATTATGAATTTCTAGTTATGCCTTTTGGTCTGACGAATGCACCTGCAGCTTTTATGGATTTGATGAATAGGGTGTTTAGGCCCTATCTGGATCAGTTTGTAGTGGTCTTCATTGATGATATTCTGGTGTATTCGCGGAATAAAGAGGAACATGACAAGCATCTGCGGATTGTGTTGCAGATTTTGAGAGAAAAGCAGTTATTTGCCAAATTGTCGAAGTGTGAGTTCTGGTTGGATCAAGTAGCTTTTCTCAGACATATTGTTTCAGCTGAAGGCATTAGAGTTGATCCGAGTAAAGTTGAAGCTATTCTTAATTGGAGTCCACCTAAGTCTGTGACAGAGATTAGAAGTTTTCTGGGTTTGGCAGGCTATTACCGGCGGTTTGTGAAAGGATTTTCTTTGATAGCTACTCCACTCACCAGATTGCTTCGTAAGGGAGTGAGGTTTTTATGGACAGATCAATGTCAGGCGAGCTTTGAACAGTTGAGAGATATGTTGACTCAAGCGCCTGTTCTTACTTTACCTGTTGAAGGCAAACCATATGTGATCTACAGTGATGCTTCACATAGATGTTTGGGGTGTGTATTGATGCAGGAAGGGAAAGTTATAGCTTATGCATCTAGACAGTTGAAACCGCATGAGCTTAACTATCCAACCCATGATTTGGAATTGGCTGCCATTGTGTTTGCATTGAAGATTTGGCGCCACTATCTGTTTGGGGAGAAATGTTTCATCTACACTGATCACAAGAGTTTGAAGTATTTGGGTGTCCAGAAAGAACTCAATCTTCGTTAGAGGAGATGGTTAGAATTGATTAAAGACTACGACTGCTTGATTGACTATCATCCAGGTAAAGCAAATGTTGTTGCTGATGCCTTGAGTCGGAAGTCTTTAGCTGGTTTAACAGTTTACTCGCTCTCGTTGCTTGTTGAGTTGAGAGCATTGCATGCCAGTTTTGTACCTTGTGTTGATGGTGCATTATTGGCACAGTTGCAATTGAATCCGGTTTTGTTAGATCAGATCAAAGAAGCTCAGTTGGCTGATAAAAAGATACAGAAGATTGTTTCGGATTGTCAAAGTGGAAAGGGTAGAGATTTTATTGTGAGGAGTGATGGGAGTCTCTGGTTCAAGAGCAGATTGTGTGTACCCGATGATGCTGATTTGAAAAAGGTCATTTTGGAAGAAGCTCATCAGTCAATGTTTGCTATGCATCCGGGTAATACGAAGATGTATCATGATTTGAGACAGCATTATTGGTGGATTGGGTTGAAGAGAGACATTGCTGAGTTTGTGTCGAAATGTCTCACTTGTCAGAAGGTAAAAGCAGAGCATCAAGTTCCAACCGGGTTGCTTCAACCGTTGTCAGTGCCAGAATGGAAGTGGGAAAGAGTGACAATGGACTTTGTGTCTGGATTGCCATTGACACAAAGGAAACATGATGCCATATGGGTGATTGTGGATAGATTGACTAAGACAGCTCATTTCCTTCCGGTGCGGATGGATTACTCTTTGGAGAGGTTGGCTGAGCTGTATATCCATGAGATTGTGAAATTACATGGTGTTCCAACTTCTTTAGTATCTGATCGAGATCCCAGGTTTACTTCAAGATTTTGGAAGAGTTTGCATAGTGCTTTGGGTTCTCGACTACACTTCAGCACTGCTTTTCATCCACAGACAGATGGACAGTCAGAGAGGGTGATACAGATTCTTGAAGACATGTTGAGAAGCTGTGTCATTGATTTCACTGGAAGTTGGGATAGATTCTTACCTCTTGTGGAGTTTGCATACAACAACAGTCACCAATCTAGCATTGGTATGGCACCGTTCGAAGCATTGTATGGCAGACGGTGTAGGACACCTCTTTGTTGGAATGAGCTTGGAGATAATAAGTTGGTTGGTCCTGATTTGATTCAAGAAACTGAAGAAAAAGTAAAGTTGATTCGAGGCAGGTTAAAAGCAGCTTCAGACTGACAGAAGTCTTATGCAGATATGAAAAGGAGAGACATTCAGTTTGATGTTGGAGATAAGGTGTTTTTGAAAGTATCTCCTTGGAAGAAGATTTTGAGGTTCGGTCGGAAAGGAAAATTGAGTCCTCGTTTCATTGAGCCGTATGATGTGTTAGAAAGAGTTGGGCCAGTGGCGTATCGACTTGCTTTGCCATCTGAGTTGGATCGTATTCATAATGTATTTCATGTTTCTATGTTGAGGAGGTACAGGTCGGATCCATCTCATGTGTTGCCAATTGAATCTATCGAAGTGAGCCCAGATTTGACTTTTGAAGAGGAACCAGTTGCTATTCTAGCACGGGAAGTGAAAGAGTTGAGGAACAAGAGTGTGCCATTGGTGAAAGTGCTATGGAAGAACCATGCAAAAGAAGAAGCAACTTGGGAAAGTGAGCAAACCATGCGAGAACAATATCCTCAGTTGTTTCAGAGTTGATATCAGGTAATTTCGAGGACGAAATTTCTTTTTAGAGGGGGAGAATTGTAATATCCTCATTTGTGGTCTAGAAGTTTTGATTATGTTATTGTTATTGTTGTTGTTGTTGTTGGTTTAAATTGAGAAAAGGAAAGTATATGTATATGTGTTTTGGGAAGAAATAGGGTTTAGAGACAAGTTTATATGTTGTATATATGGTGATATATATAACATATAAAATGGTCAAAGAGAGAGATAGTCAATGCAAGAGGAGATTTTTTTATGTGGAATGGGCAATTACTTAAATGTGCTTATATGAGACAAAAGGGTGAGTTGTATGGTTAAGGGCATTGAGGTAATTTACCTTTAGAAATCTCTTGGTGGAGATTAAAAGATGGAAAAGTGTTTGACTTGTGGCTATTTTGTTTTCTTTTCATTTTGGGTGCCGGTGATTGAAGGAGAAAAAGGGAAAGAGAAGTGTTCTTGATACTAGAGGCAAGATTGAAGGGAGAATTGAAGAATCAAGTTGAAGATTTGTGGAATTTCTTCATTTAAGGTAAGAAATCTCTTGTTTCCTTTGTTAATTTTTAAGTTATGTCTTAGGTGAATTGTGATTTGTTGATGTGATGATTTGGGGTGTTTGATATGTGTTTACAAGTGTTAAAATTGATTGTAAGTTAAAAGATTGACTTGGTGTTGGTTTGGTTGTAAAGATTGTAAGTTTAAGTGGATGTTGAAAGTGAATGATCAAGTGTGAAGTTTGGTTTTAGGGTTTGGAATTGATGAATGATTTAAGGTTTGGTTAATGTGAATATTGTGGTAAACATGCAAAATAAGTGTTAATGACTTTGATTACATGCATTTGAATGAGTTTGTGTGGTGTTTAAGGTGTTAGAATGCATTTAGAAGAGTTTGGCCAAAAGTTAGGGTTTTGTTCTTAAGTGACACGGCCAAAGGGAAAGTGAGACACGGCCAAGCCAAGAGAATTTGGGCGTGTTGGATTGGTTTGTGAGAGACACGGCCGTGTCTAGTGCCCGTGTTAGCTACTGTGATTTGTTGGTTGAGAGACACGGCCACAAGCTTGGCCGTGTCCCTTGCCCGTGTTGCTTACTGTCCAAGTGGGTTGAGTGACACGGCCATAAGCTTGGCCGTGTCCCTCAAGTGGCTGCCCGTGTCCCTCAAATGTGTGGGTTAGGGTTTTTATACTTTGTTCTATTTGCATTGTTTTGGTCCTTTTAAGGTAAGTTGGTACCTTAACCTAAACCTAAACACATCTAAACCATGATTGACCTAAACAAATGCATATGGAAGATCTTAAAGCTATGAATGATATAAATTATTCTTTGCTCTAATTGCATTGTTGAGATTGAACAATGTTATGTTATGCATTGTGAATGGTTATGTGTTTCATGAATAATGTATATTGAAATGTTATATCAAAGATGCTATGATGATTCAAATAAGAGGTGAAATGTGATGTAAAGCCATTGTGATGGGCTATGATGATGATATTGAAAGAAAGAAGGCATGTTTGCCTAAATGTGATGAGAATTTGAGAATGGAAATGGTAACTATATAATAAATGAATTGTTTGTTTAATATGTTATTCAGTTTTAGAGTTATGGATTTGGGTGGCATGCCTAAGAAAATGATGAAAGGTAACAGTCTTGCCGGGTTGAGGATCTCCTCATATGTGTTGAGTTGATGGTCCAAGAGACTGGGTCTGTTACACTATGAAAATTGTGAATATGAGATATATGATTTGTAACAGTCTTGCCGGGTTGAGGATCTCCTCATATGTGTTGAGTTGATGGTCCAAGAGACTGGGTCTGTTACACTATCCATGGATAGAGATACATGTATATACATTGCCTACGGGCGTGATTATTGTGACTATGAACCAAAGCAGTAACTCTGAACTCTGAATATCGTATTAAATACTTGTTGGGCCCATAGGTGTCAAGGTTATATGAATGTCCTAAATAATGTTATGAGTTAATGAAATGAGATGTTGTTTATTGAGTATGATTGATTAATGTTGAATTTGGAAAGATGTTGAAATGTGGTATGCTCATATGACTATGATTTGTGAAATGCATAATTATGTGGTTAACTTTATATTTATGATGTTGCTCTTATCAATAACATATGTGGCATTGCATTACATTAAAGCATACCATTAGCATGTATTATCTTACTAAGCCCTTGGCTTAGCGCGATAGTGTTTAATCGCGCAGGTGATAGAGTTGATAGAGTTGAACCTGAGGGTTCTTCGAGACTGAGTGAGAGTAGACGTTGAAGTGTTGATTTGGAACTTAAAGATCAGAAGAAACTTGCCAATCATGTATACTTCTTTATATTTTGTAAAGAAATGTTTAATATGTAAATATGTACATATTTTATAACTTCCGCTGTGTACTACTAAAATGTATTTATATATCTATAATGTATATTGAGAAAGATGATGGTATTATATAAAAATGTTTTGAATATTGATGAAAAGCCGTAGCACTCCTATGTTCGGTGCACATATGCTATATTGTGGTGTTGTAGTGTGTGTGTACTGAATGTGGGGGTGTTACATTGACTCCTTGTTATGAGTACGAGATAGTCATAAAAATTGACACGGATTATGATGTGTGGTATGACACTATAAGGCAAATTTTGGAAAAGTAGAGAATACCCACAATAAAGGAAGAGAGAAGAGCTATAAGGCGATGGTCCTTACAATACATCACCTTTCATCGGCAGTTGTATCGAAGATGGCCCGATGGAGTGCGTTTAAGATGCTTAAGGAAGTCTAAGGTTGAGTAGATCATGTTTGAAGTACATGCCGAAAGTTATGGACCCCACATGAATGGGTTGGCCCTGGTTTAGAAGATAATCTAATAAGGCTACTATTAGCTGACCATGGAAAGAGACTGTATCAACTTTGTGAGAAAATGCCAACAGTGCTAGATGTATGGTAACTTGAGTCACATGCCTCCCGAAGAGTTGCATTCTATGTCTTCACCTTAGCTGTATGCGACTTAGGGGATTGACATTATTGGGAAAAATACACCTGATAGCTTCAAACGGTCATCGATTCATTATAGCAGCAATAGATTTTTTTTCAAAATAGATCAAAGCCGAGTCTTTTAACAAACTGAGGGCAAGGAACATGGCTAGATTTATTGAGAAGAATCTAATATGCAGATATGGGGTCCTGCATGATGCGATATCAGATAATGGTGTGTAGTTTCAAGGGGATGTTAAGGATTTGTTCTCAAAGTATCAGATTTGCCATCACTAATAATCCCCTTATAGACTAAAGGCTAATGGAGCAGTGGAAGCACCGAACAAAATAATTAAGCAGATTCTGTCCAAGATAACCAAGATGTATAGGGATTGGTCAGAAATGCTTCTTTTTGCTTTACGGGGGTATAGGACCAGTGTGCAAACCCTGACTGAAATGATGACATTTTCCTTGGTTTATGGGATGGAAGCAGTATTGCCGATTGAAATTGAGATTAAATTGCTAAGGGTGGTTCTGGATGCTGAAATGCATAAAATGGAATGGGTAGTAAGAAGATATGCACAACTAGCCTTGTTAGAAGAAATAAGGTTTAAGGCATTGTATCATCACCAGTTGTATCAAAGAAAAATAGCTCGGGCCTACAAGAGAAGGGTTAAGATAAGAAAGCTTAAGGTCGATGACTTAGTGTTGAAGCAGTGCAAGCCTAATGTCCCTAATCCGACAGGGAAGTTTAGACCTAGTTGGGAAGGGCCATACATCATGAAACAAGTCATGAGTAAGGGTGCACTCAAGTTGACAGACATGGATGAGAATGAGTTTAGTGAACCAATGAACATTAATAGGTTGAAGAGGTTTTATGTTTGAAATAGAAAAAAAGAAAGGAAGAAGCTCGTTAGGTTGAAAACCCAAAAGGGCGACCTAGGTAAAAGTTAAAGCAGTCCTCTAGTTTTGAAAACCCAAAAGGGTGGACTAGGAAATAATTAGGGCTAAATGAGAGAAATTTATCAATTAGAAAACCCGAAGGGCTGATTGGCGATAGGAGGAATCTTGTGTATGCTGGTTTTATGTTTTGGTTGTTCCCCAATTTAATAAAAAAATGTCAATCTTAAAATTATTCTATGTGCACTATTTTGAATAATTTGATCGTTAGGTAAAATAAATAACAAAAAAGTGAAGGATGATGACAAATTATAAAAGAAAGGAAAATATCTTTTATTAGCATTATTATTATTTATCCTAACATTATTTTTTCTATAAAAATTGATAAGTGTAAGATTTATGGTAGACAATAGGTGTAGTGTGCAGGTCAGCTTTGCTTCAGTCAGACAAGGGCATGTCCAAGTCAGGAGTGAACTCAGAATCTCGAGGCTTGGATCTATACTGGCGATCAAGGTGATGAGGATCATAACATGTACCCCAATGGAGAGGAGCAAGAGGAACATACATCAGATATGTCTGAATCGTAATATGGGTAATCTTCCACTATGGTACCAACCAACGGATGTTAATCACAGCTTGCAAATGGATCCAGTCAATCTAGTCAGCATAAGAAAAAGCAGGGCAAAGTAGTTTTCTAGTAGAATGATGTCGAGGCAAATATTTGATAAAATCTACAGATAGAGTTTCAAGCAAATAGAGGTGCTCATGAAGCTAGATCTGTAAAAAATAAATAGAAAATTTTAAAAAAAGAGCCTGTAAGGTTGAAAACCCATAAGGGCGGCCTAAGCAAAAATTAGGGTGATTTGATAGTTTTGAAAACCAACAAGGGTGATCTAGACAAAAATTAGAACCAAGATAAAAATAAAAAAAGAAGAAGAAAAGAGTCTGATAGGTTGAAAAACTGCAAGGGAGGCCTAGGTAAAATTTAGGACAACTCGCTAGTTTTGAAAACCCACAAAGGCAGGCCAGGCAAAAATTAAAGTAATAAAAGAAAATGCCTAGATTGAAAACCTGGAAGGGCAATTTAGGTATTTACCTGAAGCAGTAGAGGATTTCCAGCCAATCTCCTTGAATATTTTGTTTTGAATTGGTCCAATCCAACTAGGGTCTCAGCCAAGATCATGGGTACATGATAAAATCCTCCTTCTATTTGATCCATAATGTCCAGTACTCGCGGGTCGATGTTGTCATCAGGAGAAACAAGCAAGAATTGACCAAGCAAGCATAAACAAAACATATGTCCCCATGCTTTGGCTGGAGCCAAATGGAAAGTGCAAAAATCGATCAAGGGACTAAGCAAAATTTACTCACCTCTTGTCATTGCAGAACTTCGGGTCTTGAGAGTTGAAACAACATCTGCATCTTTTGATGAGTCTTGAAAGTCTGTATGGGTAATGCCATTGGATGATTGCTTGGATATCCAAGAATAGCCTCAAATTCTTCGATCATATGATAAATTTTAAAGTTATTTATCCTAAAAGTCCTAGTTTTTATGTCCCAAAAGGAAACCATGGCATGTAGAAATGGTTGGACCAATTTGACATTTTAAAAGCACTTTAGGACATTGAGTTGAGACCATGATGCTTGTTCCCAATGTATTGCCATGATATTTTTAAATAAATTCTTCATCTTTTTTAAGTTGGCCTTGGTCATTGTAGGACGTGACAATTGTAATTAATTTGAATTGATGATGACAGAAGTTGAATTAAGGATTTGAGGTTGTGTGGGATGCAATTACCTTAAATTTATTGGAGAGTTATTGTTTTAAATGTCATATAAAAGAAAGTTGTTTATTGATTTATGTAGCCACTGGCTGAAGTCTAAGTTATTTAAGGAAAGAAAAATCCATGTCAAATTAGGTTTATACTTTAATCCATGTCGAAAGAGGTGTTGGGCATATTGGATTCTCTACGAAGTGTGAAAATTTTAAAACTAATCAATGTGGGTATTGGTTTTGTTAATTTAATTAACACATGTCAAATTCATTTTAAACAAATTCATAATGGTATGAATCTGTACATATATAAAATAAAGAAAAGTCAAAGAATCATTTAAAAAAATGTCCAAATAAAAAAAAGATTGAAAAGTCAAAATATCATATTTTGTTATGTACATTAAATTTATTACATTCCATTATTTATTTTATATAATAGTTCAATACAAGTTTCTTAGTATATTACAAGCTAAATCACTATGACAGAGGAGGCAATCTGCAGTTGAGTAAATCCCTGACAAATTCATCGCCAGTCGGAGGCAGCG
The DNA here is from genome assembly GCA_947685225.1 of Garcia nutans. Lineage (NCBI taxonomy): Eukaryota > Viridiplantae > Streptophyta > Magnoliopsida > Malpighiales > Euphorbiaceae > Garcia > Garcia nutans. The sequence goes on from CANTUV010000002.1 coordinate 38,089,388, forward strand.
GCACATCATCTCCCCAATTTCCTCCTAAAAAGGAAGTATTTGGGTCCTGATTGTCTAAACATCACTCCTATTAAAGCCGATACCTGAGAGAGGAGGTGGCACATCATGGTCATCGGTCCAAGGCCTCCTTGATGAAGATGCACCAAGATCCTATAGCCCTGGAATCCAAAGTCTCAAAAATTCCATTCAAGATGATCAGCGTGCCAATGACTGGCAGCCAATTATTCCTGCAGTTTTTGATTTTGCTCTTCAAGCATTCACTATGAGCTAGAAAAGAAAAAGTTAGGTTTATACATTCATACATTTTCATGCATACATCCAACATATATATAAATGTGAGACAGGGTCTACAAACCAAATAGCTCAAGTTGAAGCCTTGAGGCCCAAAAAATGGTTCAGCACATGAAAATGGTTCAAGTGGAGAAGCACTAGTTAAATTGACTTCATCATGGCCAAAGCCAGCTGGATGTTCAATCACCTGCAAAAATTCATAAAATTAGCTACATACAAACCAAAATTAGTAAAGGAGCATGTTTGATCAACCTAAGATGATACAACCATAGAATCATCATGGGCAGGAGGATCCCCTGTACCATCATCCTCTTCATCCTCCTCTTTTACTTCTTCCTCCTTATTATGCTCTTCATTGTCATCATTCTCCACATCCTCATTCTCATCCTCATCACCTTCTTCCTTCATATCTTCATCATTACCCTCTTCTCCTTCTTCTTCCTCATCCCCTGGTTCCTCCAAACTTTCAACACCATCAAGGGAGACCTCAAAGTGCAAAAGTTGATCCCGCATGAACTCATTATATGACAAGTCTGGCCAAAGAAAAAATAAATCAACACTGAATTCATTCTGGGCATGCCTCCAGTTGTTCTCACGTATAGATATGCAGGTCAACACAGATGATGAAACATTGGGTAGCACCCGCCTTTAATCAGGGCCAAAGAACCAGTTATGCACCATCTTGCCTAGAAACCAGCCATTTGAAATTGCCCCAGCAATGACCTGATGGGAACTCTGAAGGGACAATGCATTGTTCATGTCGATGGTCCAATTTGCTCTTTCATCCGCTCTCTACCACGTGAGGTTCACCTGCAACACAATAATATCAATAAGTCATTTTTCTCATTAAATTCAATGTCTGATCCCAGGTCAGCCTGCTCAATTGGTAACACTGGGAATACATATGGTGACCGTTGGGCACTTCTCTGCGACTCAATAACCAAAGGCTTAGTCTCGGGTATCCTACCCATCTCTTAGGAATACCAAGTGCCTTTACAAGGTTATGTTCGTAGGCCCACACATGTTATGATCAAAGAAGGGGTTAAGTTTAATCATAAACCATAATTTGAATAAACAAAAAGGAATAACTCATACCTCAGTAATGATGTAGACCCTTAATTTTGGGCCTAAGTTAGTATGATTGTGAGTAGGAATTTTTGCCCCCGCTTCTGATGGAATGGTTCTTGCAACTTTGGTACTATTTATGCTCAGGGCCTTAGAGAACACGGGCCTAAGCCAGGAGAAAATGGAGTCACCACCCGGATAAGCTGGGGAAAAAGAAAGGGGTGGATGACTTGATTCTTAAGGAATCCCCAACCCCCTAATGGTTCAGAAAGTTGGGTATGTGTGGGGAAGGTAAGAAATAGTCCAACACCCCCACAATGCCCGGTTCATTGGTACCGGCCTCCTTTGCAGGCCTTAATATTATAAAATTCTTAAATATAACGATATTAGCAATACTACATGCGATCATAAGAGTAAATAAATACTTTATTTAAATCATAACAATGTCCAAACAAAAAAAATAAATGGACACCCATCCAAGGACGAAAATATGTCCTTACATCATCCATGTCTAAAACTAAATAAGACACCCACCGAAAAGGTGGAAATGTGTCCTTTACATCGGTCTGAAAAACTTTTAAAATAAAATAAATTACATGATGCTCATGATATGAGGTACCCAAAATATGGAAACATACCTCTTACAATGTTTTGAAATCAAAACAAATTAATAAAAATAGCCAACCATTCATTATAAATAAATCATTCTTCAAAGACATCAAACATCAATTAAAATATATAATAAATATTCATCTAATTTAAATAAAATAGTATGTATATAAATTTAGGGTTCATACATCAATTTAGGGTTTCTTGGATTTTATGTTTAACAATTAGGGTTTTGTATATACTGGATTAATTAATTGAAAAATATTTAATATAAAAGAAGTAATATAGCTACTAGATATTTTTATTAAAGGTTGGGCTTGAAATAAATTAGGGTTTGAATCTAAAGAATGGAGGTTTTGAATTTAGGGTTTTGAAAGTTTATGAAAATAATATTAAGGTTTAGGGTTTAAGTAAATAAGATTGAAGATCATGAAAATTGGATTTTAAATTTAGGTATTTGGAAAGACTAGGCTATTGTGATTTCAGAAAAATAGGTTTGGTTAGGGTTTTAAGAAAACAGATTATTGTTTTGTTATTTTGGAAAAGTGTAATTAGGGGTTTTAGATTTTAAAAATATGTTTTACGGGTATTAAGATATTAGGGTTTTGAAAAGTAGTTTTTAGGGTTTTAAATAGTGTTTGGATGGTAAACAGAATAATCACTCAAATAACAAAAACATCATCTATTCTATGTTTAAACAGTCGATCAATTGAATGATGAAGCTCCTGTAAACATAAATAAGTCAATAGAAACACAAACCTCCATTGTTGGTTCCACCACAACTTGAATTCTGGATGAACAATAACCAAAGACAGAGTATGCTGCCTTTGATGGATTCCTTCTTGCTTGCTGACTCTTGCCTTTTCAAGTCCAAGGCTCTAAAAAAGTCTGATATCCTTGAAAGATCAAAGTCTCAAGTCTCAAGCTTAAAAGTTTGAATAATTGACATAAGTCCCAATAATTGCTAAAGGTCCCCCTTTCTGTGTCTTTTGATGTAGTATTTATAAGAAAAATCAAAACATAATACTAATTGGTTAAGGAAATAAAAATCGTTTAGGAAATAAAATTAAAACCAAAACCATGTAGAATAGGGTTTCGAAAAAAATTGCGCTGGAAAAAATTAAAAACCTGCAACAAATTGGCTTATGGCCAATTCACCACAGGATTTTCTGCGGTGCATTGGCCCAAGCCAATTTGTCTCCAGCGACGAACCGATTCTGCCCGTCGCCGATTTCTATTTTCAATTTTATTTTTTATTTTTTATCTTTTCTCTTTTTTTATTATTTTGTATTTTAATTAAAAATAAATATTATAAGTAATAAATATTATTAAAAATACCACAAAAAATATTTTGGACTGTTTAAAAATATCGGACTGGACTGGGTCAAAAATTAAGGGTCTACAATTATCTTCATTAAAGAATGCCATGATAAATTAGATTCGATTTTAAAAGATGTGAAATTAATTTACAACTTTTAAATAAAGTCGGTTCGGTTTCAAAAGGCACAAATTCAATAGTAAAACCTTAAATTAAGTTTTTAGGCCCAAATTAAAACTTTATGGTCCAGAAATTAAAAATACAAGAGTCATTTGAGCTGGGGCAGCCCAGGTCAACATGAACCAAAGCTAATGTTGACCTAGACAACCAGACCTGGTTACTCAGATCAACATGGCCTTATCCCATGTCAATCTAGGACAGCAGATCGACATTTTTGAGTTTTGGTTTACTAATTAAGTTGGAATTTGTTTTGAAGAAGGATTAAAATTAGGTTTAGGGTTTTTAGGGTGATGGTTTTGCCTATAAATTCTAATGCTTAATAATAAAACAAGGATCGATAATTTTAGTAATGAAAGCAACAATAATAAGTAACAATCAACTTCCATCAACAACCAGCAAAGGCAGTGGCCACTGTCTTTGATCTTTGCTTGGTCAGAAATAAACATTGATGTAGGCAGCAACTTGAAGTCAATAATCAATTTGGTGGAGCCTTCAATGCATGTTTTATGTCTTAATTTTAATTTGTGTAAACATGCAGTATTTTCATCTTTTCTTTTAAATATTCTTATTGTTTGTTTTAACCATTACTTTGATCCAGTTTAAATTGTTAGACAATATTCCATCTTGCCATGTTAAAATCCTAAATATCCAGAAAACCCCAAACCCTAATATGTCTTACAGTTTTCAAAAACTCTAACTTGTTTTGCAATTCTAAAACCCCTAAACCATTTTGGGAATATTAAAAAACCTAAATTGCCTTCTTAAATTCCCAAAACCTTAACTATTTTCAAAATATCAAAGAACCTAAATTATTTTCTTGATTATCAAAAACCTAACTTATTTTCCCGAACCCTAAACTGTGATCCTAAAATAATTAATTAAAAACCCTAATCTCTTTTGAGACCTTCATCAAGTCTTTCAAATTTCCTAACCTAAAACACCAAACCCTAATCCAACAATTCTAAACCTTAATCCATCAAACTCTTAAACCAATCTAGTAAACCCTTAAACCCCAATTCCAATAAACCCTAATTTCTTAAAATCTCAAAATTAGTTTTCCTAAATCCTTAAAACATAAACCCTAATTTCAAAACCATAATTTGTTTTCATAACTTTTCAAAACCCTAAATTGTTGTTTAAATTCCAAAATTCAATTTATAAAATCCATTTTCCCCAGTCAAAACACTCAAACCAACTTTATATAGTGACTGTAAAATCCTCATCCCTAAACTGTAAAACTAACCTTTTAAATCTCAAACCCTAATTTCATTTACTTAGTGATTTAAACTCTAGTTTTAGTTATTTATTTTGTTTACTATTTGTTATATGATGGATGGTTTATTTTAATTTATGATGGATGTTTTATTTTAATTATCATGCTTAAATGATTTAATTTGCTTAAGTAATTATTTTATTTGATTTCTTGAATTGTAGAAGACATGTTTCCACTTTGTGGGTGCCTCGGTTTTTATTATGTAATCTAATTTATTGTTTAAAGATTTTTGGTTAATGTAAAAGGATATGTTTCCACCTTTAGGTGGATATCCTATTTATTTATTTCTAGACATTGGATTTGGTTGTAAGGGTACATTTCTACCTCGTGTGGTTGCCCATTTATTATTTTATTTTGAACATTATTTTGTTTTAAATAAAATGATATTTTATTTTATTATTCGCATGTAGTATGGATAATATTTGTAATATTTAAGAATTTTATAATATTTAGACCTGAGAAGGAGGCCGGTTCCAATCAACTGGGCATTGTTTGAGTGCTGGGTCATTCTCACCTTCCCAATTCGTATCCAACTTTTCAAACCCATTAGAGGTTGGGGATTCCTGAAGAATCGAGTCATCCACCCCTTTCTTTTTCCCGGCCCATTCGGGTGGTGACTCCATTTTCTCTAATTTTAGGCTTGTATTCTCTAAGGCCCTGAGTCTAACAGCCAAAGTCGCAAGAACCATTCCTTCGGGAGTGGGGGTGAAAATTCCCCCTCACAAATGACCATCAAGCCTGTAAATGATTTGATGTTCATGCTAATTTTATCAAAATGTGATAGAGACAGGGAAGGTCAGCCTTTCCCCAAGCATAAAAGGGACAAGATCAAAATCTGCCAGAGCACGCAAAATCCACAGGTGAATTGCCGCCTCAGTGCTATATAAGATTGTCGTAGCTAACCAGTGTAGCAAAAATCCATGGGCATATCTTTTCATCTATAAACCAAGCACTAGTCGGGTCTGCCTCATTCAATACTCTCGGATATATTCATATTTTTTTTTCATGACCCTTATACCTGGGCCTCAGACCAATTAAATTTCAAATCTCGTCCTCCGTCAATATATTGTTGGATAAAGGGATGAGAATCCCATCACATTTTAAGCCTATTATTGCAGTAAAATCAACCAGGCCAATGGTTATCTCCCCAAAAGGCAAGTGAAAGGTGTGGGTGGTGTCCATCCACCGCTCAACAAGTACTTGAATTACGCTTCTATCAATTTGGTATCCCTTGTTTGGCATTTGTAGCATAATCTTTTTGAAGCCACACTCATGGATCATTCTCCAGACTACAGGCGGTACTCGCTCAAACTACTAGTGGGCCTTATGGAATTCCTGCCATCATGAATTACACAGCTATCAAACTGTCGCAATAAAAGTAAGTCCAACTAGGTAAGTATACCAATCCTATTAATTATTCTAAAATTATAAAAATATAATATAATATAAAATGTCACATAAAATTATTTCTAGCACCTCAATAATTATATTGTCCCACCACATTTACTTTCCTTTTATTTTTGTATTTTTTGCATCATGAGAAGTATTTTGCTTAATTTATTTTATTCATGTATATAATCTTTGTGTATATTAATTTTTCCATTTTTTTCTGCTATTATTATTATTTTTATATACATTTTTACTAAATAATTTTCTACTTAACTTTTATTCACGTAATAGTCACTTTGTCTATTTTCTTTTACGTATGTTAAAAATTAATTATTAATGCATTAGTTCATTATTTTTTAAAAATTAACATGCTTATTTTTTTACTACAAAAATAAAATTGCAGTAAAGATGTATATTTTGCAGAAAAGAAAATAATAATAATAATATATATACCTGTGTTTTCTCTTGTGAACTTCGGGGGAGATGTATTCCCGCTAGAATAGGAACTAGGTCTAGCCCGTTATCTCTGTGGTAAGCATGTAATTCAGGATCCATATGCAGTCCAGTTCTAGATGTATGTTGATTTACTGCCATTTCTTTTTTTCTTTTGAGAGGTTGAAAAATTTAAAAAAAAAACTAGCAACTTGAAAGAGATTTAAGAACTTAAAAATTTTGAAGTTTTGGTTGAAGCAAATGAATGCTTTTCAATTCAATTTATAGAAAGATAGAGTCTAACGGATAATATCAAAGTTAAAAAAAACAAAACAAAAAAAAGTTAAAACATGATCACGTGCTTACAAGTCAAAGAGAGTAACAATATATCAATTATTCATGTCTTATGTCTCCTTTCAATAATTCATGACCCATGTCTCCTTTCAATAATTTTCAATAATTCTTAACTCTCTTACATCCTCAAACACAGTACATGACCACACAATAAAAGATATTTATTATGGGTCTATAGTTTTTACGTGTATAAAAAATATTTTTTGTAGTTATAAAATATTTTTTCCACGCAGGAGGCAAAAGTACATAAGTACGCATATATAGTAAAAAAATAGCAATTTTTTTTGCAAAATGCTCCACTGACTACAATTAACTTTTTACAGGTGTCTCGGGTCCAAGTACCCAAACTCAACTCAATCTGGGTCCAGAACCCAAATTATTTTTTGACTCAAGAACTCAACTCGGGTCCAGAACCCAAATCAACTTGGGTCCAAAACTAAAATCTTTTTTTTGAGTCCAAAACTCAATTCGAGTCCTTAACCCAAATCAATTTGGGTCCAGAATCCAAATAATTTTTTGAGTCCAAAACTCAATCTGAGTCCAAAACCCAAACTAATCTGTGTCCAGAACCCAAACCAATCCAGGTCTAGAATCCAAATTATTTTTTTAAGTTTAGGACTCAATCCAGGTCCAGAACCCAAACCAACTCAGGTCCAGAACCCAAATCATTTTATTAAGTCTAGAACTCAATCCAGGTCCAGAACCCAAACCAACTCAGGTCCAGAACCCAAATCATTTTTTTAGTCCAGAACTCAATCCGAGTCTAGAACCCAAATAAATCCGGGTCCATAACCCAAATCAACTCGGGTCTAGAACCCAAATAATTTTTGAAGTCCAAAACTTAATCTTAGGTCCAAAACCCAAATCAAATCCAGTCTCGGGTCCAGAACCCAATCCAATTTTGGGTCCAAAACCCAAACCAATCCAATTTCAGGTCCAAAACCCAAACCAATCCAATATCGGGTCCATTACTCCAAACCAATCTTGTCTCGGGTCTAGAACCCAAGTCAATTAATCCCCGGGTCCAAAATCCATCTATGTCCAAAATCAGCTCAAAGTCATGTTCCTTTTCACTCTTTGAATAAATTCAAGATTGTTTAAGGAGGGGGCAAACTATAGATCATTGATTTTGTCCCTAACCTAGTTTGGTTTGAATTAAAAAAGGCCTAAGTCATGATCGGTCCATTCTTAAAAAGCTTAAACCTATTTTAAGCTTTTTATTTGTTTGGTCTAATTTATAAGGCCTACAATAAGTCTGGTTTAATTTTTAAAGCCTAGAAATGGTCCGAAAGCTAATTTGGTTCAATATGGACCATGCCATGTCGAATTGGAGCTGCCCAATTCGATATGGATAGTCGATATTGAATTAGGAATTGCCCAATTTGAAATGGATCATGTCTACATCGAATTAGGGCAACTATAATTTGATATGGATGTCCATATGGAACTAGGCATTGCCTAATTCAATATGGACAATGTCCATATCAAATTAGGGCAATCCTAATTCGATATGGTCCTTGTCCATGTTGAACTAAGATTGCCAATCGATATGGACTGTGGTCCATGTCGAATTAAAATGTTTTTAGTATGATATGGTTATGGTGTGCCATAGATTAAAGTTGTTTTAATTCGATATGCTTCAGAGGAATCGTGCTAAAATAGGAAATTAATACTCATTTACACGATTTGACCTACTATTTTCTTATCAGTACAGAATTAAAAATAAGTGGTTGGGGCTAGAACATGGCAATAAGGATCAAGCAGTAAACAATAATCAACCAAAACCATAGCAAAATTGAGGGAGAGTTAACAGAGACATAGAATACCGATGATCAAGAAACCAGAAGGCAGTGACACAGTGCCTTCACTTTGTTCAACCGAGATTTTACAGTCGGTGCAAATATAAAACTTGTATGAATGTGAAATATTGGATGAACCAAAGGACGGTGGTTTGCAATCCTTTATTCAATCTGTTTTAACTTCAAATTATTTACATTATTATTTATTTTGTTGAATTTTTTAGTTAAATGTTGTATTATTATAAAACATCTAGTAGCTTTGTTCTTAAGTCCAATAATTAGTTTATGTCCAAAAAACCACTTTATCCATGGATGTTTATTTAACCCTAAATAAAATATTAGAGTAGCATCTTAATATCACGATAGCAGTAATAATCGGTCACATAAAATATTAATTTGAGTTATAGGCTTAGTGGTTCAAAGCATATAAATATACTTACAGTAATTTTGCTTTCTAAATGTAATTACAGTATTTTTGTTTTCCTAAAACAAAAATAGTAGCCTCATCTTCTAAAAACACTAAATCTTTCTTTATTATCCTTAACCCTAATTTGCTTTCTAAAAACTTCAAAACCCTAAATCTATTTTTATAAAATCATAAAACCCTAATCTATTATTTTTCAATCCCTAATTCATAAAACCCTAGTTCGTACATCTATTATTTAGCATGGTATTTAAATGTAGACTTAATTATTAACACATGTTCATTAATTGTATGTCTTGATGGATGATTTATTTTATTTGATTTATGATGGATGGTTCACTTTTATAATGGATGGTTGAATGGCCCTTATTGGTTTATTTTAGTTTCAAGGATTGTAAGAGATATGTTTCCACAATGTGGGTACCTCATTAGTTAAGTTTCATATAATTTAATTTTTTTCATTTTGAAGTTTGGATTAATGTAAAGGACACATTTCCACCAATTGGTGGGTGTCCTATTTTATTTGTTTTCTTTTGGATATTGGACATTTGTAAATGCATGTTTCCATCCTTGGATGGGTGCCTATTTATTATTTTGTTTAGCCGTGCCTTGATTTCAATAAAATGATTATTTATTTTAGTATTCGCATGTAATAAGTATAATATTATAATATTTAGAAATTTTATAATATCTAGACATAAAAGGGGGCCTGTTCCAATAAATTGGGCGTTGTGGTAGTGTTGGATCATTCTCACCTTCCCCATGCGTACCCACCCAACTTTTCAAACCCATTAGGGGGTTAGGGATTCCTTAGGAACCAAGTTATCTATCCCTTTCTTTTTCCCAACCCGTCAGGGTAGCGACTCCATTTTCTTCGGGCTTAGGCTCGTGTTCTTTAAGACCCTGAGCATAACTGAGCTGAAGTCTCAAGAAGCATTCCATATGGGAGTGGGGATGAAAATTCCTACTCATAGCTTGAAAAGAATTTGATTTCTCCTTTATGAGTGAGTTGAGGCCATTGCTTATTTAAAATTGATTGTTAGAGTGACACACTTTTTCTATTGCACTATAATAATGTATAAGATTGTCGATAAAAAATTATCGAGAGACTAAGAATTATCTCTAATTACGAGCTGACTTCCAAGAGAATAATCATTTGAAATTATTTAAAAAACATATCGAGCGAATACTGACTATTTATCTATTAAAAGTTTTTTTAAAGGAAAAAGTTATCAGTAAATATGACACCAAGAAAATGCGCTACCATGTATCAACTGAAAAGGAGACATATTGGAAAACTGAAATACAAAATTATAGCAAAATATTTACCAATAATAGCTATCAAGAACACAAAGTTAGTTGTCCCAAATTAGTAACCAAGAGGGGGTGAATTGGTTGATTTGAGTAGTGATGATAAATTAAAAATTTAAAAAAACAATATGAAGAAGATGTAGAAGAAAATTGAGTAGAGCAGAGAAGATTGAACACAAAGGATTTATAGTGATTTAGATTTACCTCAATCCTACGTCCACTTCCTTAACAACTTTTTAAGGTTCCACTAATCTTGACTTTTTAACTCTAACTTGGTATTTTCACAAGTTCACACAAAACTTTAACAAGGTTAGAGATCAATCCTCACAACCCTTATAAGAGTTTTCCCAAGGCTCACTCTAGAACCTAAGTGTTTCAAAGCTGACACTTAACTTACAATGGTGTTTTTGATGCTCACACCCAAAACTCTAACAATACAAAGGTTAATTGTAATAAATGAATTTGAAAGTATATCACTTTAGCTATTAGAATCACAATTACTCTTAAATAAGAGGTTTGCTAAGGTATTTATAGCAAATTGGACTTGAACTAGTTGTTTGAATTGGTTCCCACATCTTTAGAGCATGTCTTCCACTAATTTGGTGGTTGAGTCACTTTGTACAGTTGCACTACGACTTGTGTGGTCGCACAATTCAAATATTGCTCTAATGACTAACTCCAATGGTAAGAATTTATTGTCAGATAGGATCTTATATGCCCATGTTGCCTTATTGTGTGGTTGCACGGCACAAAGTTACCATTTAATTTGAATTTCTTTATTCATGTGTTCAATTATCACTAGTCCAATGTATTTGGTGCAAAGATTCAAATGTATTAGGCTTGTGTGGTCGCTCGGTTGTCTTAAGCAGTCGTACAAGTGATTATGTAATATCCCAAAGTATGCCCTAGAAGTTTTAATATAATTGTTGTTTTGATTGGATTGAATGTATATGTTATTTTGAAAGAGAAAAGAATTATAGAGAGAGTGTATATGTTGTGTATATGAAAATATATACAACATATACACAAGTCAAAGGTGGAAGTCAAGGAAAGAAGATATTTAGTTATTTTAATTAATTAAGTTAATTAGTAGAAAATGGGAAACTAAATGAATGGAAGAGATTAATTTGGATTATTTAATATTATAATTGCTTGGAGGAGGTTTAAAGAGAGGAGTATTTGACTTTGGTTTATTCATTTTCTTTTTCATTTCTTTTCTTTTCCTTTTGTTGGTCGGCCATCTAAAGCAAGAGAGAGAGAGAGAGAGAGAGGGAGTTTTGTGATCCAAGCTCAAATTGAAGGAAGATTCAAGTGAAGAAGTTGAAATTTGTGAAGTATCATCAACTTTGGTAAGTTCTCTCTTGATTTCTCTTGTTTATTTTGGAGTTATGTTTGAGTTTGAGGGATTATTGTTGATGATAGGAGTGTGTTTTGATTGTGTTGTGTTTAAGAGTGTTTGATTCATTTGATTTTTTGGATTTTTGAGTTTGGATTGAAGAAAAGAGTAAGTTGGTTGGAAGAGAAAGTATGTGATTGTGTTTAGGGTTGTGGTGATGATTATGATTTGTGTTTGATATATGTTTTGAGTTGTTTTAGTGTTTTTACAAGTTTGTTATGATTTTTGGGTATGTTGAGCTAAGTTTATTTGAAGTGGATTTTGGTGAAAGGAAGTGAATTATTGGAGGTAGTGTTGTTGTGGCCGGAATCTGTATTTTTGGCCTGACACGCCCATGAGCACGACCAGGTTTTAGGCCTATCAATAGTTCTGTGTTTTTGGATGAGTGGCACGAGCAGTGACACGCCCATGTCACTGAGCGTGTCATAGCTACTGTGTTGGTGAGGAATTGACACGGCCATGAACACGCCCATGTTGTTGGACGTACCAATGTTTCTGTGAGACAGAATGTATTACACGTTCAGTGACACGCCCGTGGTTCTGAGCGTGTCAAAGCTTCTGCATTGTGAGTTTAAGCACGGTCAGGGACACGCCTGTGTTGTTGAGCGTGTCATGTGTAGAGCTTGCCCTAGTTAGCCTTATCTATTTTATCTCATATGTATTATTCCTTTTGGATTAGGTTGTAAAGAGGTTGATTTGCCCTAATTTAAGTGGTGAAGAAGTGTTGGAAAAGGAAGTGTATAGATTTGTATAAGTGGTGCTTAAGGTAAGTACAAACTACATTATTGCATATGTTCATATGATGTTGAGACTTAACATCCATTTGATTGTAAATGTGTTAATGCCCTTAATTATGTACACCTAAATGATGAGTTGAGATATATAATGAGATGTAAATGAGATGATTAAGGCATATTGCCTAAATGATTATGTTCAATGTATTGGATATGTATATTCTATTCAAGAGATGTGAAGCCATTGTTATTGGCTATAATGATGTAAATGAGATGATGGAGGCATGTATGCATAAGTGATGATGATTAAATGATAATGAAATAATAAATGAATTGTGTGTCTAATATGTTATTCATTTTCAGAGTTTTGTTGTTGGTGGCATGCCTAATAGTAACAATCTCTTGAAGTTAGGTTGGGCTTGATCCTTGAAGCCAAGTTGGGTTGAAGTTTAACATGTTTTACTCCCCTTAAAGCTTGGTTGGCTCTAGACCTTGAAGCCTAATTGAGATGTTACAACCCTTGAAGCTAGGTTGGGTTGGTTCTTAAAGCCAAGTTGGGTTGATACTTAGCATGCTTTGTTCCCCTTGAAGCTTGGTTGAACCTAAATCCTTGAAGCCTAGTTGGGATAATGATAAATGTGATAATTAAACCAAAACATTAACTCTGAAAGTTGAATGGCATATTAGTGTCTTTGGGCCCATGCTTGTCTTTGTTTGAGTATGATTTATGAATGGTGAAACTAATGATTGATGAGATTCAATGTAAAATTTTGAAAGGTGCTATTCTTATGTATAGAGTATGATGCTTGAACATATTATATTGGCATTGCATTGCAAAACATTATTATTATAATTTGTACCACTAAGCCGTGGGCTTAGTACGGTTATGATTTATCGCGCAGGTAACAGAGAAGAACCAGAGAGTTCCTCTAGGCCGAGTAGAGTCTAAATTTGGAGGTGTTGATAGTGGAGCTTAAAGATCAAAGACATACTGCCAAACATGTATATATTTTATGTTTTGTAAAACTTGAGTTTGATGTATAAATATTTGTAAATATTTGTTATGTTTTCCGCTGCTTTTTAAATAAACATTTTATCTATTGTCTTTTATAATTTCTTTTAAATGATTTAAATTTGTTCATGTTGCTGAAAAGGGATGAGTCGTTTGTTTAGTATACCGTGGCATTTCTATATGCAGTATACATATATTACGATCGTATTAACATGTTGTGTAAGTATACAGGGTATAGAGGTGTTACAGATTATGCATTGAGGAAGCACCACACAGGCTGGCTACTATCTCTTCTAACATTTTTGAGCTTTTGGGTCATTGGGTTGTGCGGTTGCTCGAGCTAGTAGTGCAGTCGAATGCCTACCTCAGAATCTAACTTCACTGCATGCTTCGGTCGCAAACCCTTTTGTAAGTTTGTGAATTTAGCTCAGCTTTTGGTACAGTTACATTATGCTCAAGTGCAGTCGCTCATCTACTTCACGGCTGGATTGTACTTTGCATTGAGACCTTGAGCTTCTTTATAAGTTTTGTGAATTTTAGCTTGGTATGTTGTTCAATCTCTCAGTTGTCTCGGGGGATCGTATGTTCTGCTTCACCTCTCTGCAAGCCCACCGTCCTTTATGTGTCTTTAGTATGTTTGTCTTTCAGCTTTGTGCAATCATTTAGTGAGCTTGGGCAATCACAAAAAGGTTAGGGTTTCATGCCTAAAACAACAAACTTGTTTGAAGTTATTAGCAATATCAATTTGATTGTCAATGATGAAAATAGAGTTTAATTGTCCAAAAATCTCCTCCTTTTTGACTTTGGTAATCAAATTGAAGTTAATTTAAAAATAATCAAGTGCATGCATCAATTGCAATTCAAATGCAAATGTTTAATGTCAATGTTGTTTGATTTTAGTTGCTCCCCCTCAAATCATTCTCCATTAAATGTATATGGAATGCATGATCCTTAAATTCAAGTTAGGTCTCTTCTCACCCTTAACGTATGGAGTATGTTTAATTTTAATTTAAGTTTTATTTTAAATTTTTAAGTTTTCTTCCCCTTAACTAAGTTCATACTACTTCTCCCCCTTTGACAAAGGCAAAAAAGAGATGACAATAAGTTACAAGAAATAGAAAAAATAACCAAGTGAAATAGAAAAAGGAATTTCATTCCATTAAATGCAATAAAAAATAGTACAAAGTAAAACATAACAAAGTAAATGAAAAATAATAAAGCAAAGAAACAAAACTAATCAATAGCTTTTTCATTTCCTTTTCTTGATGGTGGAGGAGGAGAGGGAGTGCTTTCATGATCATCACCATTAAGAGAATGAGAGGGACAATAACCATGAGATGATTGGGTTGATTCTTCATAAGGATTTCAATAAGCTCACTCAAATCCCACTCGCTCAACTCACATTAATAAAAATCAAATTTTCCTTGCAATTCATATATTTCCTAATGAATGTGGGAAATAAGATTAACCTTTTTGTTAAGTTTTGTAATCCTCTTGGTTATATCCTTCTTAAATTGATTGAATTACTTTTAAAGGGAGGTTATGGCCTTGAGACTAAGCTTTAGGATTTTGGAAGACTCACCCTTTTCTTTGGTCGACTTGGATGGTTTGTGGGGGTGCTCCACTTCTACATGGGTAGATTCTCCTTCTTCGGTAATATGGTATATAAGCCTCTTTCTCTCTCTTTGGATAACTCCCTTCCTACCAAAGGCATACTCATAGTTGTCATCAACCTTTTGGATGCATCTAGCATGCTTAAGGTAATCTAGGTTGATGGAGTTAGTGGCTGGATCAAGGGGATCACTTAGAGTTGCAAGATTTTTAGTGGTTAGAAGGCCTAAGTTTCTAGCAAGTTATGTGATTTGGGAGGAGAAAAAGGAAGTGCCCACATTATATTTTTCATGATGTAAGAAGGTGTCAATGAGGAAAACCATCACTTTGGATTGGCTCATTATGCACTAAAGCATATAAAAAGAATAAGCCACGTTGAGTAATCTTTTCATTTTCATCACTTCTTTGGTGGATAGTGTAAGTGATGATTCTATGTAAAAGACAAATTACGATAGTTCTAAAATGGATGGCTTTTGATGACCTATTATTGTATTCAGATTCAATAGAAAGCTCACTCCAAAAAGAAGAGTAATTTTTCAAAGGAAAATCCTTATCCGGATAGGAAAAGGCTCCATGGGTTTGAAATCCCCAAACTTCACCAAATTCTTCTAAAGAGAGGGCAAAGTCTTAGTCAAAAAGCCTTAAGTAAACACCATAGAAACCTATGGGTGCATTATGATTTTTCTCTACCCTTAGTGACATTACGAATTCCCTTGTGAGGCTAGGATAACCTAACTCATTTGGGAATGCAACTTGTCTCTACCCAATCCTATTAAGATAACTATAGATTTCACCTTGGATATTCAAGGCTAGGAGTATCCCTTCCACAACCTTTTTAGTTGGTTCTATGGTCTTTTTCTTAAGCATGTAATACTTAGTTTTCTCTTCTTCTATTTTGTACTTTGGTTTATATGGTTAAACACTCTTCCTAATAAAATGTTTGGGTTTAGGTTGAGGTTGAGGTTGAGGTTGAGGTTCACTAATCACAATCCTTTTACCCTCGGTTTTGTCTTTCTTTTTGGTATTTTGGTTTTGGGACCTTAACAACAATAAAAGAAAAATACAAAAGAAATATAGAAATGTAGAAGATAGAAAAGAAATGTAGAAGATGGAGTGTTGACAGAGCTTGAAAAACCTTTAAAAACTTCTTCTTGATGAACAAAAACTTGAAAGATTGTTTGAGAATGTTTATGACAGTTTGTAAGCATGTATTTTCATGCAATAGGAGGATATTTATAGGAAAAATTTGAAAAACTAGCCATTTTTTACCGTTTGGGGGTAAAATGGGCTAAAATGTGAAGGTTCCAATGTTTAAAAATTTGTAAGTTTCACATGTTGTGCGGTCTTTCAACCTGTTGTGTGATTGCAAGCTCGGTCTGGAGGTCTCTACAGGTGTTGGGTGTTCACACAAGTGTGCTATAAATGTAACAATCAAGAAAATTTAAAATTTTGAATTTGGGTGACTCATGGGCTGTTGTACACTCGCTCAAAAGAAATTTTGAAGCTCTGGCTCAGGAGACACAAATGATGGTGTGACTGCTCAGGATTTTTGGGTGACCAAAAAAAGGAAACAGATAGGGATTTTGATTACTTTCCAAATGCACATGATCAAAATAGATTTTGGAAAGATCAAAGAATGATCATATAAGGGATTTTCCATCAATCATGCCAATGTGTTGTTTTATGAAATTCAATATTTCCTCATTTAAAGGTTTTGTAAAAATATTGGCAAGTTGTTTTCGGTGTCAATGAATTCTAAGATTAAATTATGATTTTGAACATTATCCCTTAAAAAATGATGTTTGATGTCTATATGCTTTGACTTAGAATGATGAATGGATTCTTGGATAAGTTAATTGCACTTGAGTTATCACACTTAATAGGAATGTGATCAAATATTTTTCCATAATCAAGCAATTATTATTTCATGCAAAGAACTTGTGTGCAATAAAAATATGTAGCAATAGCAACATATTAGGCTTCTGTGGTAGATAAAGCAACTGACACTTATTTCTTACTAAACTAATAAACCAGGAATTCATCAAGAAAATAATATGCTCCAGCGGTGCCTTTCTCCTGCCTCATAGGCTATTGGCAAAATTTGCATCGAAAAAATCTAATATGCCAAAAGATGTGTTTCTAGGATACCATAGGCCTAAATGCAATGTACCATTCAAATACTTTAAATTCTTTTTAGTAGCTTTCAAATGTTATTCCCTATGGAAAGATTGAAATCTAGCACAGAAACAAACACTATACATTATATTGGGTCTAGAAGTAGTCAAGTAAAATAGTGATTCGATAATACCTCGATATTTCTTCTCATATACTACCTTAACACTTTCATCTTTGTCAAGTTTTAAGGATGTGCTCATTGGAGTTTTACTTGCTTTGTAACCATCCATTTCAAACTTCTTGAGAAGTTCCTTTGTATACATAGATTGATTGATGAAGATCCCATCCTTCATTGCATGATTTGTAGTCCAAGGAACAATTTGAGTTCACCCATCATGATCATTTCAAATTCCCTAGTCATACAAGAAGCAAATTCCTTGCATAAAGATTCATTAATGGAACCAAGTATAATTTCATCAACATAAATTTGCACAATTAAAATGTTATGCATTTTTTAACAAAAAGAATCGTGTTAGCTTTGCTTTTTGAAAAACCATTTTCTAGCAAGTAATTACTAAGTCTATCATACCAAGCTCTCAGAGCTTGTTTCAATCCATATAGTGCTTTGGTATGTTTAAAAACATAATTTGGAAATTTATAATCTTCAAAACTGGGAGGTTATTCAACATAAACTTCCTCATTTATTAACCCATTTAGAAATGCACTTTTGACATCCTATTGAAAAAGTTTAAAATTCATGTGACAAGCAAATGCAAGCAATATTCTAATTGCTTCTAACATAGCAACAAAAGTAAATGTCTCATCATAGTCAATGCCTTCCTCTTGGTTATGGCCTTTGGCTACCAATCTAGTCTTGTTTCCAGTAATGAGACCATTTTCATCAAGCTTATTCCTATAATTGGATGATCTTTCGGTTTAGGAACAAGTTCCCATACTTTATTTCTCTCAAATTGATTGAGTTCATCTTGCATAGCAATCACCCAACATTCATCACTATGAGCCTCCTCAATAGTTTTTGGCTCAATTTGAGAAACAAAGGAAACATTAGCATCTAAGTATTTAACTTTAAATCTAGCAGTTACTTCATTTGATGTGTCACAAATGACAAGTTCTTTTGGATGATCTTTCTTGAATTGCCAATATTTGGGTAAATCTTGAAACTCTACTTCTTGTTCAATGAAGCATTTTGCTGATTTAATTTTGGCTCTAATCTAGTTCGATCCCAATTAATAGAGGCCTAATCAAGTTTGGTCCATTCTTAATGGCTTAAAACACTTCTAAAGCTTTTAATAAGATTAGTCTAGTTTTATAGGGCCCAAAAATAAGTTGATTTAACTTTGAAAGCCCCAAAATGGTTTGATCTGAGATTGGAACATGTTTGGTTCGGTTTAATTCAATATGGGTCATGCCATATTGAATTAGGCCTGCCAAATTTGATATGGACAACATCCATATCAAATTGGAATTGATCCAATTATGGAAAATTAGATCAAGTCTAATTCTGTAATGTAATATCCCAATGTGTGCCCTAGAAGTTTGGATATAATTGTTGTTTGTTTGAATTATGTGTATATGTTATGTTGATAAGAAAAGAAATTAAAAAGAGAATGTTTAGGTATTGTTTAAAAAGGAAAGTAAAGTGTAGAGAGAAAGTGTATATGTTGGGTATATGGTAATATATATAACATATATGTTGGTCAAAATGAGGAGTCAAGGGAAGAAGATATTTTATTTGTGATATGTGAAATTACTTAAATGGGCATATAAGTGAAAGAAGCTAAGTTAAATGGATGAGGGCATTTAAGTAATTGCTTTGTTAGAATTGCTTGGTGGAGATTTAAAGAAGAAGAGAAGTTTGACTTGTCTTCATTTTCTCTTCTTTGCATTGTGTGGCCAGCTACCAAAGGAAAGAGAGAGCAAGAGAGGTGTTCTAAATTCTAAAATCAAATTGAAGGAGAAAGCAAAGGATTAAGTTGGAGATTTGTGAAATTTCCTTAATTTTGGTAAGTACTCTCTTGTTTTCCTTTGTTATTTTAAAGTTGTGTTTGAGGTGAGTTATGGTTTGTTGATATTATGATTTGGTGTGTTTGAGATGTGTTTATAAGTGTTGAAATTGAGTATAAGTTAAAAAGATTGAATTGGTGTTGGTTTTAGTTTGAAGATGGTAAGTTAAGTGGATGTTGATATTGAAAGAATAAGAGTGATGTTGATTTTAGGGTTTTGAAATGGTAAGTGATTAAATGTATTGTTAATGTGAATATTGTGATGAATATGTAAAATAAGTGTTAATGACATTGATTATATCCATTTGAATGAGGTTATGTTGTGCATAATGTGTTTTAATTCAATAAAAAGAGACTTGGCCATGTTTAGGGTTTTCATTCATGAGAGACACGACCAAACTAAAGAAGAGACACGGGTAAGACTAAAGATTTTTGGGAGACACGGCCAAGTTTAAGGAAATTTGGCCGTGTTGAATCAATTTTGGAGAGACACGGCCACTGGCTTGGCCGTGTCCCTTGACTGCGTCTGCCACTGCTTATTTTGTGTTGAGAGACACGGCCAAGCTAGGGAAGTCTTGGCCGTGTTGGAGCTTTTAGTTGAGAGACACAGCCACAAGCTTGGCCGTGTCCCTTGAGTGTGTTAGCTACTGTAATTACTCTTTTCTCTTCTTGCATTGTTGAGATTGAACATACATTTGATGATAATGATGATGCATATGACACTATATGAACAATGTTATGTTTTATACATTGTGAATCTTGTGAATGGTAATGTGTTAT
Source organism: Garcia nutans (assembly GCA_947685225.1). Taxonomy (NCBI): domain Eukaryota; kingdom Viridiplantae; phylum Streptophyta; class Magnoliopsida; order Malpighiales; family Euphorbiaceae; genus Garcia; species Garcia nutans. Next base: position 38,109,505 of record CANTUV010000002.1, read on the forward strand.
ATGAATAATGTACTTTGTAATGTTATACCAATGATGCTATATGTAAAATGTGAAGGATATGATGAAGTAATTGATTATGTATACTATGAAATATTATAATATGAATTGAGACATGACATGATATGAGGCCATTGTGATTGGCTATTATAACTTAAATGTGATGTGAAGCCATTCTGATTGGCTATTATAACTTAAATGTGATGTGAAGCCATTGTGATTGGCTATGATAACTCAAATGTGATGTAAAGCAATTGTGATTGGCTATGATAACTTAAATGTGATGTGAAGCCATTGTGATTGGCTATGATAACTCAAATGTGATGTGAAGCCATTGTGATTGGCTATGATGATTCAATTGAGAATGAAATTGCTAAATGAATTGTGTGGCTAATGTGTTATTCCATTTTCAGAGTTTGTTGTCGGTGGCATGCCTAATATTGGTAACAATCTCTTAAAGTTAGGTTGGATTTGATCCTTGAAGCCTAACTGAGATGTTACAACCCTTGAAGCTAGGTTGGGTTGGTTCTTGAAGCCAAGTTGGGTTGATACTTAGCATGCTTTGTTCCCCTTGAAGCTTGGTTGAACCTAATCCTTGAAGCCTAGTTGGGTTTATGATAATGATGAATGTGATAATAAAACCAAAGCATTAACTCTGAAAAATGAAATGGCATATTAGTGTGTTTTGGGCCCATGCTTGTCTTTGTTTTATGTGATTCATGAATGGTATAATGATTGCCTTTGTTAGAAATGTGATTCATGATTGGTAAATTGTGAATAAAATAATGATATGAGGTATGATATGTAATGTGTGTATTGATATATTGATTGTGAGTATTAGTGATGGATTGTGGTTGGTGATAATGATATGTATATACGTATATAATATATGAAATTAGTCGAGATATATGAAAAGTGCAATTAAAAAGGAAAAAAACATGATAAGAAACTAATGGTACATGGAGTTGATATATCATTATATGTTAAAATTTTTATAATGTATGTTTATATTTTATATGTGTACTACTAAGCTATCGGGCTTAGCGCGGATGTGTAATCGCGCAGGTGACTAGGTGGAAGATATGAAGTCTTTTGTTATGCCACGAGAAGAGTAAGAGTTTATCGAGACCAACTAGAGGGTGATGCATACATGTATAATTTTTAATTATGATGTATTTCTGACAAGAGTGTATTTATATGTATAAATGAAGTTTTGATAAAGATAAGATTCTTATATATAGTTAAGATCATTAAAGTATAATGATTTTGTAAATGCTCTTTAAATTAATGTATTGTGGTTTAAACTCTGTTAAAGGTTTTTAAATTGTAACGAAAAGTGACATCCTTATACTTTATATACTTACTGTATGTATACCAGGTATATGTATAGTACTTATATGGGGTATCGGGGTGTTACAAGTATTTTGGTATCAGAGCTTAGGTTCGAGATTCTAGGCCTAAGTGAAATTAAAAAAAAATTGTGAAACGCTTAAAATGAATTAAAAAGAAGAGTTTTGAAATGCAATTGGTAATACATGCATATGCATTAACACCTAGGTTGGTCTCGGATGTGGTATTATATGATTTGTAGTATATCTGTGTTATATGAGATGGATGCTAGAGTGTGAATGATGTTTTACATGAAAGAAAAGCTAGAGAAAGTAATGATATGGATTTATATAAGTTTAATTGATAAATTAAAAAAAAAATGGAAATTTATGCAAGTAAAGTGAATTGTTAAATGTGTTGAAGAATAAAGAAATGAAAAGGAGAATAAAGTTGAAAATGAGTTGGAAACAAAATCAAGATTAAAGTATGTACTCTTTCCTCTACACTTTGAACCTCTTTATAATAAAGTTTATGTTGGGTTTGCTAGACAGAGGAAATATTGTTGGATTGTTAATATTGAAAGTTATGTTATTAAAATGAGGAGAGTATGGTGGAATATTGAATGAGTTGATTAGTATAGACAAAGTGTGATTATTTAAAGTTTGGGGTATATATATAAAGTTAAGGTTTTGTTTAAAGGAAAAAGAGATGATATTGGTTAAGTAAGAATATAAATTGGTATTGTTATTTTAATGCAAACATTGTAAATTCAGTGTTGGAAATGTGAGATGCTTGGATATTGTGAAAGCTCATGGTAATGGTGGTAATATGTGACATTTGGATTTTTGAAATGAGCTTGATAATTGTGAAAATTATATGTTTTGATATTGCTTTGTGATATATATATATATATGTTGTTTTTAAAGTTGATAATAAGAAAAGATGAGTTTGGCAAATTGAAGCTTAAGCGAAATAGTAAGTTGAAAAGTTAAAGTTTTAGTGGAATTTGATAAAGATTATTTAGATATTGATGGTTTAATGTATATTCAATACATGAGCTAGGTGAAATGACTAATATTGCACATGAAACTATTATGAATTGAGTAATGTGATTGATGGTATGAGAATTTGTTTTGAAGTAAAAAAGGAAGTGGATAAGTAAATGAAAATGAGCTATTTTAAGTCATTTTACTGCAAAGGGTAAAAATGGATATGGAAGTATATTAAATATTTTTTTTAAAAGACGAAAATGAAAGAGATGTCACATTGGGAATGTGACAAAGAAGGATGTGAAGTGTTAGTATAGTCAGAATATATATATAATTGTAGTGTGAATAAATACTTTACATCATATTGGAAGAATGAGAATGATAGTGATTAAAAGAAAGTGATAAACATTAAATTTGTATGGAATGTATGAAAAAGGAAAATAAAATAAGAGCATATAATTAAGTGTGTACATGTATATGATATGTGAACTGAGTTTTTCTATATGAATGAAATTATGATATAAAAAAAAATGTGAATCACATTATGAAGGTGACCTATGAATATGTATGTGGTGTTATTATAGAATTAGTGATATGGAAAATGATGTTGTATGTATTCGTGGACCTAATTCTATGAATATGTATGTGGTATTATTATAGAATTAGTGATATGGAAAATGATGTTGTATGTATTAGTGGACCTAAGAGAGATTAGGTCTTGAACTGTGTAGAGCTAGATGGATTATGTGATGGAAGTGAGAAGGGAATGGACTTGAGTAATATTGGACAATGGAAATTGTTATGGTGAGCACTGAACGTGATGATCATATGATATTTAGAGTCCCAAAGTATTCACATATGGAAAGTTCTATGTAATTATATGTTATAAGAGATTGTAAATGGATTAGAAATGAAGTGACGAATAGAAATTGTATAAGAACTGCATATGATTGAAAATATATATATAGTAATATTGTTGAAACATGAATTAAGTTGATAAAGATCATATAATCGAGTGCAAATTGGTTTGAAACGGAGTTGGAATGTGTTAACTTCTGATATAGCAAAAATGTAAAGAAGGAATATGTAACTCTTGAGATACACCTTAGTCTTGTATTCGTAAAGATTGAGAAATAAAATTATAAAAAGAACAGTATTGATTTGAACGTCCCAGGCTTGAATATTAATCTCTTAAAGCCATATGTGTTGTTCAGTATATTTGATCGGTTAATTTTGTTATCCATAGATTTGGGTCTTAGATAAAATGATTGTAATACAGATTTGGTGAGATTGGAAATTTTGTTTGAGAAGTATAGTTAAAAGTTATAATGGATAAAGTTGTACCTTATCATTTTATGTTAAGAATTTGGTTATAATTATGAAGGTAAAAAGAGAAAAGGAAATTATGGAAATGTTTTGAGTTATGGATAATATGACAAAAAGATAATCAAACTAAATATAACAATGATATGAAATGTGAGGAGATATTAAAAAGGGAGAAAATATAAAATGTGACTGAGGGTTATACTGAATATGTTTATGGTATATAATGAATAAATGAATGGACTTGAGGTTTGAGTGAATGAACTATAGATAGTAAATATGGTATAAAATTATTATGAGAATTGGTGGGAATTATAATAAAATAATAGAGAATAAACTATGTGTATATTAAAAGATAATTTGAAGTGATTTGTTATCATGATAATTTGACTGATTATGGATCGGAAGAGATCAGGAATTGAATATAAGTTTGCCCTAATGGAATTAAGTTATATATATATACATATGTGAAAATTGTGAAAATTTCATGATAAGTTAAATAAATTAATCATTGGTTGGAATTGAACAAGATTGGAATGTGGGTATATTGTGACAGATAGATCAAGTGATCTGGATTTGGCTAAGATTATGAATCATTATTGAGATTTAATATGTATAGTTGTACTAAGAGTATAATTATTTACATGATAATGTATAGGATGTAAAATTTTAAAGTGTGATTGGACATGAATGAATGGAGTTAGTAGTTATAAATCATGATAAAAAGGGAAAAGATTGGTTATTTATAAAATAAGTTGAAAGGTAGTGTATTAATATGTAAGTTAAGTGAAAAGCATGCTAAAGAAGTAACTCAGTTTGTGAAAAATAAGGATCTTGTTATCCATTGAGGTTTGATAAATGTCTATTTAGACAGTGATTGTAATGACGGGATAATTAATGCTAAGATATAAACCAATGATTTTTAAGGTTAAAGTTAAGAGGGTAATTACAAAGAGATGAAGGAACAAAATATATTAAATATAAAGATTGGACGAAGTATAAGTGTACTATAAAATGATCTAATTATGGTATAAAGATATTAATAGGAAATGTAATGAGTTCTTTTGAATGTTTGATCAAGGAAGTAATAAGACATATAAACATATAGAACGATGAGTTATGGAATTTTGAGAAGATGGTTGATTCTAAAGGGGAGAGTTGAAGGTATACGATTTGATGACATAATAACTTAAGCATATAATTAACTTCATATGGAAGTTAAGATAGAATTTTGTTAAGAATGAATTGTTACGGTACTGATAATTTCAAGGACGAAATTCCTTTTTAGAGGGGGAGAATTGTAATATCCCAATGTGTGCCCTAGAAGTTTGGATATAATTGTTGTTTGTTTGAATTATGTGTATATGTTATGTTGATAAGAAAAGAAATTGAAAAGAGAATGTTTAGGTATTGTTTAAAAAGAAAAGTAATGTGTAGAGAGAAAGTGTATATGTTGGGTATATGGTAATATATATAACATATATGTTGGTCAAAATGAGGAGTCAAGGGAAGAAGATATTTTATTTGTGATATGTGAAATTACTTAAATGGGCATATAAGTGAAAGAAGCTAAGTTAAATGGATGAGGGCATTTAAGTAATTGCTTTGTTAGAATTGCTTGGTGGAGATTTAAAGAAGAAGAGAAGTTTGACTTGTCTTCATTTTCTCTTCTTTGCATTGTGTGGCCGGCTACCAAAGGAAAGAGAGAGCAAGAGAGGTGTTCTAAATTCTAAAATCAAATTGAAGGAGAAAGCAAAGGATTAAGTTGGAGATTTGTGAAATTTCCTTAATTTTGGTAAGTACTCTCTTGTTTTCCTTTGTTATTTTGAAGTTGTGTTTGAGGTGAGTTATGGTTTGTTGATATTATGATTTGGTGTGTTTGAGATGTGTTTATAAGTGTTGAAATTGAGTATAAGTTAAAAAGTGTAACACCCCGATACTTCATATAAGTACTATACATACACCTGGTATACATACAGTAAGTATATAAAGTATAAGGATGTCACTTTTCGATACATTTTTAAAACCTTTAGCAAAGTTCAAACCACAATACATTAATTTAAAGAACATTTACAAATCATTATATTTTTAATGATCTTACATATATATATCATAATCTTATCTTTATCAAAACTTCATTTATACATATACATACACTCTTATCAGAAATACATCATAATTAAAATGTTATACATGTATGCATCACCCTCTAGTTGGTCTCGACAAACTCTTACTCTTCTCGTGGCACAACGAAGACTTCATATCTTCCACCTAGTTACCTGCGCGATTACACATCCGCGCTAAGCCCAAGAGCTTAGTAGTACAAATATAATATATAAACATACATTATAGAAATACTAACATATAATGAAATATCACTTCCATGTACCATTAGTTTCTTATTATGTTTTTCCTTTTGAATTGCACCTTTCATATATCTCAACTAATTTCATATATTATATACATATCATTATCACCAACCCCAATCCATCATCATTACTTATAATCAATATATCAATATACACATTACACATCATACTTCATAACATTGTTTTATTCACAATTCATCAATCATAATCCATCATTAACACTCACAATAAATACATCAATACACACATTACACAACATACTTCATAACATCATTTTATTTACAATTCACTATTCATGAATCACATTTCCAACAAGTCAACCATAGATCTCATTACTCATTTATTTCAACATTTGTATATCATATTGACAACAAAGACAGACTCGGGCCCAAACGACACTAATATGCCATTCTATTTTCAGAGTTAACGCTTTGGTTTAATCATCACATTTATCATTATCATAGACCCAACTAGGCTTCAAGGATTTAGGTTTAACCAAGCTTCAAGGGGAGAAAAGCATGCTAAGTATCAACCCAACTTGGCTTCAAAAACCAATCCAACCTAGCTTCAAGGGTTGTAACATCTCAATTAGGCTTCAAGGACTTAGCCAACCTAACTTCAAGAGATTGTTACTCATATTAGGCATGCCACCAACAACAAACTCTGAGAATAGAATAACACATTAGCTACACAACTCATTGATTATTTCATCATCAATATCATTTTCAATTCTCATCATCATCTAGGCAAACATGCCTTATTTCTTTCAATTGAATCATCATTGCCAATCACAATGGCTTCACATCACATTTCAATCCACATTATAGCAATTCATCTTTCAAATACACAATCATTTATCTCATTATAATATTCACATTTCATATTCCATCATTGATATATACAACATCAATTACATTAACTAGGCAAACATATCATTATTCAATCATATCATCTAGGCATGCTTCAATCCTATTATTCACATCATTATAAATTGCATTGTACATACCTTTTTGAATGATCCTCATCTCTTTCACCCTCAAGAATTACTCCCACTAAGCTATACAAAATCAATTACTTCATCATCTTCTTCACATTTTACATATAACATCATTGATGTAACATTGCAAAGTACATTATTCATATAACACATAACATTGTTCATATAGTATCATCAATATCATCAAATGTATGCTATAAATCTCAACATCATATGAATGTATGTACCACATATATTTGTTTAGGTCATCCTTTGTTTTCAAAGGGTTTAGAGTGTTTATGTTTAAGTTTAGGTACAACAAGACCTTTGAGGAATCAAAGCAATGTGAGACAAGTAACAAACAATCACAGTAGCTAACACCATCAAGGGACACGGCCAAGCTTGTGGCCGTGTCTCTCAATTACAATTCAAGCCGAGGCAGACACGGGCAGAGGGACACGGCCGTGTCTCTCAACAAAAATCAGGCAGTGGCAGACACACTCAAGGGACACGGCCAAGCTTGTGGCTGTGTCTCTCCAAAATCCATCCAACACGGCCAAACTTCCCTCAACTTGGCTGTGTCTCCCAAAAATAATAGGTCTTGGCCGTGTTCCATTCTTATTTTTGGACGTGTCTCTCATATATAAAACCCTAAGCATAACCAACACTTCTTTGATTGAATTAAGAACAACTTATACACAACACAATCTCATTCAAATGGGTGTAATTCATGTTATTAACACATATTCATCACAATATTCACATTAACACTATATCAACCATACACTCAAACACTTACCACATCAAACCCTAAAAACCAACATCAATCTTCTTCTTGTAATAACAACATCCACTTAACTTACCATTTTCAAACAAAACCAACACCAATTTAACCTTTTTAACTCACAATCAATCTCCATACTTTTAAACACATCTCAAACCCTCTAAATCATGATATCAACAAATCCCCACACACATCAAACACATCTTCAAAATACCAAATGAAAACAAGAGAGTACTTACCTTAGATGAAGAAATTTCACAAATGTCCAACCAAAACCTTTGATTCTTCCTTCAATTTGATTCTAGCATCAAGAACACCTCTCTTGCTCTCTCCTTTCTTGGATAGCCGGAACACAATGGAGAAGAAAAGAAAAATAACACAAGTCAACTCCCTTTTCCTCTTTAAATCTCCACCAAACAATTCTAACCAAGCAATTACCTAATTGCCCCTAATCATTTAACTTAACCTCTTTTAACTTATATGTCCATTAAGTAATTTCACATATCACAATTAAAATATCTCCTTGCATTGACCATCCATATTGACTTATGTATATGTTATATATATTACCATATACCCAACATATACACTTTCTCTCTTCACAATACTTTCCTTTTAAAACAATACATAACATTCCCTTTTCAAATTCTTTCTCTTGCAAATTAATATATACACATAATTCAAACAAACAACAATTATATCCAAGCTTCTAGGGCACACATTGGGATATTACAAAAAGATTGAATTGGTGTTGTTTTGGTTTGAAGATGGTAAGTTAAGTGGATGTTGATATTGAAAGAATAAGAGTGATGTTGATTTTAGGGTTTTGAAATGGTAAGTGATTAAATGTATTGTTAATGTGAATATTGTGATGAATATGTAAAATAAGTGTTAATGACATTGATTATATCCATTTGAATGAGGTTATGTTGTGCATAATGTGTTTTAATTCAATAAAACGAGACTTGGCCATGTTTAGGGTTTTCATTCATGAGAGACACGGCCAAACTAAAGAAGAGACACGGGTAAGACTAAAGATTTTTGGGAGACACGGCCAAGTTTAAGAAAATTTGGCCGTGTTGGATCAATTTTGGAGAGACACGGCCACTGGCTTGGCCGTGTCCCTTGACTGTGTCTGCCACTGCCTATTTTGTGTTGAGAGACACGGCCAAGCTAGGGAAGTCTTGGCCGTGTTGGAGCTTTTGGTTGAGAGACACGGCCACAAGCTTGGCCGTGTCCCTTGAGTGTGTTAGCTACTGTGATTACTCTTTGCTCTTCTTGCATTGTTGAGATTGAACATACATTTGATGATAATGATGATGCATATGACACTATATGAACAATGTTATGTTTATACATTGTGAATCTTGTGAATGGTAATGTGTTATATGAATAATGTACTTTGTAATGTTATATCAATGATGCTATATGTAAAATGTGAAGGATATGATGAAGTAATTGATTATGTATACTATGAAATATTATAATATGAATTGAGACATGACATGATATGAGGCCATTGTGATTGGCTATTATAACTTAAATGTGATGTGAAGCCATTGTGATTGGCTATTATAACTTAAATGTGATGTGAAGCCATTGTGATTGGCTATGATAACTCAAATGTGATGTGAAGCCATTGTGATTGGCTATGATAACTTAAATGTGATGTGAAGCCATTGTGATTGGCTATGATAACTCAAATGTGATGTGAAGCCATTGTGATTGGCTATGATGATTCAATTGAGAATGAAATTGCTAAATGAATTGTGTGGCTAATGTGTTATTCCATTTTCAGAGTTTGTTGTTGGTGGCATGCCTAATATTGGTAACAATCTCTTGAAGTTAGGTTGGATTTGATCCTTCAAGCCTAATTGAGATGTTACAACCCTTGAAGCTAGGTTGGGTTGGTTCTTGAAGCCAAGTTGGGTTGATACTTAGCATTCTTTGTTCCCCTTGAAGCTTGGTTGAACCTAATCCTTGAAGCCTAGTTGGGTTTATGATAATGATGAATGTGATAACAAAACCAAAGCATTAACTCTGAAAAATGGAATGGCATATTAGTGTGTTTTGGGCCCATGCTTGTCTTTGTTTTATGTGATTCATGAATGGTATAATGATTGCCTTTGTTGGAAATGTGATTCATGATTGGTGAATTGTGAATAAAATAATGATATGAAGTATGATATGTAATGTGTGTATTGATATATTGATTGTGAGTATTAGTGATGGATTGTGGTTGGTGATAATGATATGTATATACGTATATAATATATGAAATTAGTCGAGATATATGAAAAGTGCAATTAAAAAGGAAAAAAACATGATAAGAAACTAATTGTACATGGAGTTGATATATCATTATATGTTAGAATTTTTATAATGTATGTTTATATTTTATATATGTACTACTAAGCTCTCGGGCTTAGCGCGGATGTGTAATCGCGCAGGTGACTAGGTGGAAGATATGAAGTCTTTCGTTATGCCACGAGAAGAGTAAGAGTTTATCGAGACCAACTAGAGGGTGATGCATACATGTATAATTTTTAATTATGATGTATTTCTGACAAGAGTGTATTTATATGTATAAATGAAGTTTTGATAAAGATAAGATTCTTATATATAGGTAAGATCATTAAAAGTATAATGATTTTGTAAATGCTCTTTAAATTAATGTATTGTGGTTTAAACTCTGTTAAAGGTTTTTAAATTGTAACGAAAAGTGACATCCTTATACTTTATATACTTACTGTATGTATACCAGGTATATGTATAGTACTTATATGGGGTATCGGGGTGTTACATGTAACATCTGTTATTTTCTAAAAAATTAAATTAAATGAATTAAATAAATGATTTGAGGGATAATTGAAGGATTGGAAGTGAGAAATATAAAATGTATAAGTGAGGTATATATAGAATATATCTAACATATATAAAAGTCAAAATTAAATAGTAAATTTGAAGGGTAATTTGGTAAAAAGGTTAAAAGATAAAAGATAAAAAAAATTCAAAAATAATATAATTTTGAATGGAAGAGGAAATTTTGGATTATTAAATAAATAAATGAATAATTAATTAAAATAATAAAATATTATATATATTGTTAAAAATGAAGAGAAATAAAAACATAAATTAAAATTCTCTTCATTTTCTTCTTTCTTCTCTCAAGGCTGAAATCTACCATGGATAAAAGGGGAGATTTTTGCTTCTTCCTACTTCAAATTCTTCAAGTTTTCCAAGGGTTTTGGGGTGAATTTTATGTTGCTTCATCTAAAGGTAAGCTTTCTTGCCTTATTCTTGAATTCTATGAAAATTTAAGGTTACATGAGAAATTAGCTTTTGATGTAGTGTGTTTTAATTTATGAAATGTATATGAAAGATGTTATTTTGGTGATAAAACAAGGATTCTATAGTTAAATGAAGTGCAACATGGAAGTGAAGTTTGGCGGAACATTTGTGGCTTGCATTTGAGAGCTTTTAGAGGCAAGTACAAATTTTGGATTGAAAAATGTGTTAAGCCACTTGATACATTGGACATTCATGAACAGTGTGCTATGACATGTGTAATGTTATGTATGTATTATATACATTGTGAAAAGTCATTGTTAATGGCTAAATTGGTTAAAATGTGAAATATGTGAATTATGTGAAAATGACCCAAAGTGTTTGGGTAATATGATTCATTATGTATACATTAAAGGCATTGTGAAAAGCCATTGTTAATGGCTAAATTGCATAAAATGTGATTTATATGCGAATTATGTGAAAATAACCCAAAATATTTGGATAATGTGTTTAATGTAAAATATGATAAATTGTGATGATATGTTGAGATATGATGAAATAAAATGAATTGACATTAATGTAAATGAGATAAAAGAGAAAATGATGTAATATGCCTAATTGATAATGAGAAATGAGGCAATGTGCCTAGTTGATTATGGAAAAATGAGAAAGAAATTGATGATGGAAAATATGAAATAGTTGCGTGCCTAGTATGTTATTCAATTTTTAGAGTTATGTGTTTGGTGGCATGTAACACCCCCGTATCCCATATACGCACACTACACAGAACCACATCTGTAATATACGTATATCAGATACAGGAGTGTCACGGTTTATATTAAACAACCCAATCTTTCAATTTAACAACAATATAAGAAAACTTAAAACATTCAAATTATATTATAAAATATATTGATAAAACATTTATTTATTAGGCAGCGGAAAATGTAGCGGTGTTTACATATATATATACATCAAAATCAATATTTACAAAATATATAGAGTTTATACATGTTTGGTAGTTCGTCTCTGATCTTGAAGTCTACAATCAACACTTCACAAGCCTAGACTCGACTCGGTCTAGCTGAACTCTCCGGTTCAACCGGATCTACCCTGTCACCTGCACGATGAACCACAATCATGCTAAGCCAACGGCTTAGTAGTACAAACCATGATAACAATATGCTTTAATGTAATGCCAATGTCATACATTTAAATATTATAAACAATACATGAGGATATCATATTTCAAAACCTTACATTAAATTTTATTATTCATTTATTTCACCATTCATGATTCACATATAAACAAAGATAAGCATGGGCCCAAAAGAAACTAATATGCCATTCAACTTTTAGAGTTAATGTTTTGGTCCAATTATCACATTTATCATCCCAACTAGGCTTCAAGGATTAGGCCCAACCTGTTAGTGTATATGCCCTAGGCCATTGATTTGGACCTTAATGTTATTCATTTTGTTATTAATAAAGAAGTTTTTATTATCATTGTTATGTTTGCATGTTATATATAATAATGATTATATCCCTGGTTTATTATTGTTATGGAGATAATAATAAATATAACTAGTGTAATATTGATTTGATAATCATAAGATGATTATAGGTATGAAGATACAAATCAATATTATGGATACATGTTAGAGAACAGTGTATTGGATAGACCCACATAGATATCACTTCATGGTCTAATGTCATAAGTGTATCTCATAATAGTTTTCATTTAATCCTTTGACTTGAGATTGTCATAGTTTCCAACATAAGGAATATTATGTTTTGACATGATCAAACGTTATCTGTAACTAGATAATTATAAAGGTTATGCTTGAACATGGTATAAATTATGTAGAGGAAAATGAACAATCAAGATGGAATTTGTCCCTCTCTATGAGAGAGATATCTTCTGGGCCCCTCGATAAGTGTAACTGAGAAATGCATGGCCGTGCTCAAATAAGTTGATATAAGATCAATCTTATTTGTTTATCAGTTAACTTGGAGATCGAGTAATCATAAGTTTGGACAATATAAGTATGACATTTACTATGCCTTATGTTCAAACTAGATATCGTGTGACAAAGGGATTAATGCATGTACTATTTCAGGTTTTCATTTATAATGATTCTCATGATTAATTGGGTAGTCATAATGTCTTGCTAGAGACCAATTATGACTTGTGCATTTCAATAGAGATTGAAATACACTACCAGTTAATATGAGCCTATCGGGTCACACACATAGAACGTAGGCTGTACTTAAATAATAATAATTATATTTTTATTATTGTTGTTAGTATTATTATTATTATTAGATATTAATAATAATATTGTTATAATAATTATTATTAGATAATAATTATTAAAAACGTGGGTCCATATAGGATATGGACAGTTAGGGTTTTGACAAGGAAAGGTCTTTTAAAACGGTTTTAAAAGGACTAGAGGCCTTGATGATATTGATTATCATTTTCGTTTTGAAAGAAAATGGAAGAAGAGGAAAAACCGAAAACCCTAGTTTCTATTAAGGTTTCTTGTAATAGTTCTCTGTTAATATGATTAATAGATTGCTATTATATTCTGTTTAATATGATTGACAGAATAAGGGTTTTGACAGAAAATAATTAATTGGATTAATGATTTTGTTTAGCTTCGAGGGGCGCTGCCCCTTCGGAACCCCGCCCGCTGACCGGCCAGCGGGAGCCCCGCCCGCTAACCGGCTAGCGGGACCGCCGTATGTTCGCGCCCTATAGTTCGTTACCGCGACATTAAGAATGTCAATATATTTGTCTCTATTTAACATGTTGGTGATGAATATGTTATGTTTGTTTGATGTCTTGGCATGGTGCATAGCATGGCCTTATGACCTATGTGATTGGTTTATTCATATCTTAATTTTGGGTAAATACGGCCTGCGTGTCGTTTATTTTGTTGTAATTCATTTTACTAGTAGTTAGATTTTCTTTTATTGTAATAAATGAAGATTCAAGCTACAATGATTGCGATGGAGATTTATACCAAGGAGAAGATGGTTCCATGGTGATGGAAGCACAAGCTCAAGTTTTGAAGATATGTACTATTGCAAATGTTGTAATAGATAGGTTTTCTTTTCACCTAGGGTTGCCTATATGATCTTCATTTGGTCTCATGAAGATCATATCTAGTTTGGCCATACTATGTCACGTTTATTTTTATCGAATATGTATGAGATGCCATGTTTGATAGTTTATGTATGCATATGGGATATGATATATAAATGTTAATTTTAACATGTTTTCAAAATTAAATGGAATGAACCCTCACTATTAATCTAAGTTTTAATGCCATCCATATCTTAAACACTTATCAAGGCTAAGATCACCTAAATGTAGATTTTGCCAAAGCAAAGTACTTTAGGTTATCCTAGTAAGATATGATGAGTAATGGTGCTGCTCATGCGTTTAAAATTGGTTAGACTTAATTAGGCTATCAAAATGGTTTTGGGCCTAAGGCATTAGATGGGGTATAACATGCTATGACATATGATGTCATGATCCCATATTATCTAAGAGTTACATGTGATGTAATTGGTAAGGGGTTACCTACCATAATAACTTGATTTTAAGTGTCATGCCAAAGCTAACTTAATATTAAGTAAAAATTGGATCTTAGCCCACTAAAATGTCATTGTGATGATTGAGGGTTATATTTTAGTGGGATTTTAATTACTTATCACCTTTTATTAATTAAAATTTGCATATTTTGTAGATTGAAATGGCTACCAACAATAACTCCACTTTATCACTGCGATCCATCCTTGAGAAGGAAAAACTGAAAGAGAATGGGACTAATTTTGTTGATTGGTTTAGGAACCTGAGAATTGTTCTCAAACAAGAAAAGAAGTCCTATGTGCTTGATGAAGCTGTCCCTGAGCCACCTCCTACTAATGCTTCTAATGCTGATAAGAACAAACATAAGAAGCATATGGATGATTCCAATGACATTGGATGTCTTATGCTTGCTACTATGTGTCCAGAACTTCAGAAGGATCTGGAACACTTGGAGGCTTATGAGATGAGTGTCCATCTCAAACAAGCTTTCCAACAGCAAGCTAGGCAGGATAGATTCGACACTGCTGTTGCATTATTTGACTGCAAGATGTCAGAGGGCGAATCGGTTAGCGCTCATGTTTTGAAAATGAAGGGCTACATTGATCACCTTGCTCGACTTGGATATCCCTTGAGTTTAGAACTCTCCACGGATTTGATCCTTCATTCTTTGCCCAGCAGTTTTTCACATTTTGTTATGAACTATAATATGAACTGTTAGGAAATCATAGAGATCACTGCAAACAAAAACACGCAGCGGAAAAATATTTGATCTCTGATTTCCCACCAGGATCCATGCTGTTCGTTTAATTCGACAAAAGTGTTCAAAGAACTAACCTGTTGATGATTCGAAATCACAGTTTGGAAGAGATGCCTCGATCGCGAAACACCCTCTATCGCGTATCCACACGAATGCTACCGTTTGGAGTGCTAGCTCTCTGCAACGGCGAAGGCTGGAAAAACGTTTTCTCTAAAAACGTATTAAAGTTACCTTTTGGTTCCTCTTTGTTTTTATTGTTACCTCTGAGAAGACTTAACGTCTGGAGTGAATATAATCACTCCAGAATCCAATTCAAAATTGGATACGGAAAGTCAAATTCAGAATCCAAGTCTAATTAGGATTCTGAATATATTATCTAATAATATATATATATAAAAACGAAAATAATAATAATAATAAATATTAATATCTAATATTAATATTATTAATATTATATCCAGCCCAAAACGCATTCTTGTGTGTGACCCGATAGGCCCATATTAATTGGCAGTCAATTTAATCTCTATTAAATCAACAAGTCATAATTGGCCTCTAGCAAGGCGTTACAACTACCCAATTAATATAAGGAATGTCCAATTTGCCTAATAATAGTATATGCATTAATCCCTTTGTCACACGATATCTAGCTTGAACATAAGTCATGGTCAACGTCATACTTATATTGTCCAAACTTATGATTACTCGATCTCCAAGTAGACTGATAAAAACAAATGAAATTGATCACACTATCAATTCATTTGAGCACGGCCATGCATTTCACAGTCTCACTTATCGAGGGGCCCAAAAGATATCTCTCTCAAAGAGAGGGACAAATTCTATCTTGATTGTTCATTATCCTCTACATAATTTCTATCATATATGAACATAACCTTTATTACTATCCAGTTACGGATAATGTTTGATCATGTCAAAATATAATAGTCCTTATATTGGAAACTATGACAATCTCAAGTCAAAGAATTAATACATAACTATCATGAGATTTACTTATGACACTAACCCATGTAGTAATCTCATGATGGGTCTATCCAATACATTGTTCTCTAACAAGTATCTATGAAATTGATTTGTATCACTATACACATAACCATCTAATGATTATCAAATCAATGTTCATACTGGTTAAGAATTATTATTATTTTTTTTATCTCTATAACAATAATAAACCAGGGACAAATATCAAAATTGTGTAACATGCAAACAAACAATAATGATAATAAAACCTCATTTATTAATAATGAATGTATAACATAAAGATCCAAATAAATGGCCTAGGGCACATACACTAACAATCTCCCACTTGCACTAGGCCTACAAATTTCTAAGACCCATAGATCTAGTGTGCTGATCATGCTTGACCCGTGAGAGAGGCTTTGTTAATGGATCTGCTATGTTATCATTTGTGTCAACTTTGCATATCTTGATATCTCCTCTATCGATAATGTCTCGAATGAGGTGAAAACGCCTGAGTATATGCTTAGACCTTTGATGAGATCTAGGCTCTTTTGCCTGTGCTATGGCACCATTGTTGTCACAATAAATGTCCACAGGATTTGCAATGCTAGGCACCACTCCTAGCTCAGTGATGAATTTCTTCAACCAGACTGCTTCCTTAGCTGCATCTGATGCTGCTATATACTCAGCCTCTGTTGTAGAATCAGCCACAGTGCTTTGTTTTGAGCTCTTCCAACTAACAGCTCCACCATTCAATGTGAATGTAAAACCTGACTGCGATCTAAAATCATCTATGTCAGTTTGGAAACTAGCATCTGTGTAACCATTTACAATTAGCTCATCTTCCAAACCTCCATAAACCAAGAATACATCTTTAGTCCTTCGAAGGTACTTAAGAATATTCTTGACAGCTGTCCAGTGACCTTCACCAGGATCAGCTTGAAATCTACTAGTTGCGCTTAATGGATATGAGACATCTGGTCTAGTACATAGCATGGCATACATAATAGATCCTATAGCAGAAGCATAAGGAATCTTATTCATTCGATCTCGCTCATCAGATGTCATAGGACATTGACTCTTGCTGAGATGAATGCCATGAGACATAGGCAAGAATCCCTTTTTGGAATCTTGCATGTTGAACCTCTTCAACACTTTATCTATGTATGTACTTTGACTCAGGCCAATTATCCTTCTAGATCTATCTCTATAGATCTTTATACCAAGGATATAGGCAGCCTCACCTAAGTCTTTCATTGAGAAAGAATTCCCTAACCAAGTCTTAACCTTTTGCAAGGTAGGGATATCATTCCCAATGAGTAATATGTCATCCACATATAAGACTAAAAACACTACTGCACTCCCACTAACCATCTTGTAAACACAAGGTTCATCTTCATTCTTGATGAAACCAAAGTTCTTAACTGTTTCATCAAAACGAAGATTCCAGCTTCGAGATGCTTGCTTCAATCCATAAATGGATTTTTGAAGCTTGCAAACCTTTGTAGAATTCTCAGGATTTACAAAACCCTCAGGTTGTGTCATATACACATCCTCAAGCAAGTTTCCATTAAGGAAAGCGGTTTTGACATCCATTTGTCATATCTCATAATCATAGTATGCTGCAATGGCAATGAGAATTCTAACAGACTTAAGCATAGCAACTGGTGAAAAGGTTTCATCATAGTCTATACCATGAGTTTGCTTGAAACCTTTTGCAACAAGCCTTGCTTTATAGGTCTGCACATTCCCATCCATGTCAGTTTTCTTCTTGAAAACCCATTTGCAACCAATAGTCTTAATACCCTCTGGAGGATCAATTAAAGACCAAACTTGGTTGTCAAACATAGATTGCATCTCAGATTTCATGGCTCCAAGCCATTTGTCTGAATCTGGACCTGACACAGCTTCTTGATAGGTAGTAGGCTCATCTTGATCTATGAGCATTACTTCACTATCATCAGTCACAAGAAATCCATATCTCTCTGGATGACGACGTGTCCTATCAGACCTGCGAGGGATTTGTGTTACATCTTCAGACTCCACAACTATTTGTGGTTCTGAAATAGGCTCTATAGACGGCTCAATGATTTCTTGTGGTACTTGAGTTTCCTCAAGTTCTACTATACTCCCACTAGTTCTCTTAGAAAGAAATTCCCTTTCCAAAAAGATCCCATTTCGAGCAACAAACACTTTGTTCTCTGAAGGAGTATAGAAATAGTATCCTTTAGTTTCCTTAGGATACCCCACAAAATTACATTTGATAGACTTTGGAGCTAACTTATCTGAAACTGGTCTTTTCACATAAGCTTCACAACCCCAAATCTTAAAAAAAAGACAAACTAGGTGTCTTACCTGTCCATATCTCATATGGTGTCTTTTCAACCGCCTTAGATGGTACACGGTTCAGAATGAATGCAGCTGTCTCTAAGGCATAACCCCAAAAAGATAAAGGAAGATCCGCTTGACTCATCATTGATCGAACCATATCTAATAGAGTTCGATTTCTCCTTTCAGAAACTCCATTCCACTGTGGAGTTCCTGGAGGAGTCAGTTGTGAAACAATTCCACAATCCCTTAGATGATCATCAAACTCTTGGCTCAAATATTCACCACCTCGATCTGATTGAAGTAGTTTAATTGTTTTACCAAGTTGATTTTGTACTTCATTTTGAAAAGTTCTAAACATTTCAAAAGACTCATGCTTATGTTTCATTAGGTAGACATAGCCATACCTACTGAAATCATCAGTAAAAGTAATGAAGTATCGAAATCCTCCTCTGGCACTAATGCTAAAAGGACCACATACATCTGTATGTATCAAGCCCAATAAATCATTAGCCCTTTCACTATGACCAGTAAAAGGATCCTTTGTCATCTTACCAAGCAAACAAGACTCACATGTTTCAAATGATTCAAAATCAAATGAATCTAATAATCCATCTTGATGGAGCTTAGAAATGCGTTTCTCATTTATATGGCTAAGGCGACAATGCCATAAATAAGTAGGGTTTAACTCATTTGGCTTAGTTCTCTTAGAAGTTATGTTATAGATATAATTACCATTAGAATCATCAAGATTAAGGATATAAAGGCCATTATAAGAATTTGCAATACCATAAAGCAGATCATTTTTATCAAAAATAGAACATTTCTTATTCTTAATAAAAAATGAATAACCTTCATCATCCAAAACAGATACTGAAATAAGATTCCTACTCATAGTAGGAACATAAAAGCAATTGTTCAAAATTAACAAAAACCCATTGGGCATAACAAGCTCATAAGTTCCTACAGCTATAGCAGCAACTCTTGCTCTATTGCCAACACGTAGGTCCACTTCGCCCTTCTTCAGCATCCTACTCCTTTTGAGTCCCTGCATATTTGTACAAATATGAGATCCACATCCGGTATCTAATACCCAGGAAGAAGGAATAGATAAATTAATTTCTATAACATAAATACCTGAAGATGTAGTCGCACTACCCTTCAACTTCTTTAACTCATCCAAATAGAGTTGACAATTTCTCTTCCAATGCCCAGGAGGAACTTTAGCCTTAGGTACAGGTTTTGGTTTAGCTTGTCCCTTGGACCCTTTAGCACCTTTTGCCTTACCCTTGCCTTTAGTATCTTTGGCTTTCTTTTTCATTTGTTTAATATTGACATTCAATATTTGGGTAGGCTTTTTGATATTCCCCTCAGCAGTTTTGAGCATACCATGTAGCTCAGGAATGGATTTCTCCATGTCATTCATGTTATAGTTCATGACAAACTGTGAGAAACTGCTAGGCAATGAATGTAGGATCAAATCCGTGGAGAGTTCTAAACTCAGGGGATATCCAAGTCTAGCAAGGTGATCTAGATAGCCTTTCATCTTCAAAACATGAGCACTAACAGATTCACCTTCAGACATTTTGCAGTCAAATAATGCAACAGCGGTGTTAAACCTATCTTGCCTAGCCTGTTGTTGGAAAGCTTGTTTGAGATGCACACTCATCTCATAAGCCTCTAAGTGTTCCAGATCCTTCTGAAGTCCTGGACACATAGTAGCCAACATAAGACATCCTATGTCATTGGAATCATCCACATGCTTCTTATGCTTACTCTTAGCAGCATTAGAAGCATCGGCAGGAGGTGGGTCAGGGATAGCTTCATCAAGCACGTAGGACTTTTTCTCTTGTTTGAGAACAATTCTCAGGTTCCTAAACCAGTCAACAAAATTAGTCCCACATTCTTTCAATTTTTCCTTCTCAAGGATAGATCGCAGTGATAAGGTGGAATTGTTATTAGCAGCCATCTGTTGATAAATATGCAAAGTCAAATTTTAATTAATAATGAGGTTAAAATTATTTAAACTCCTACTAAAAAATATAACCCTCTAAAGAAATATTTTAGTAGGCTAAGATCCGTATTTCACTTAATTCTAAACTCAGCTTTGGCGTGACGCTTAAAATCAAGTTATTTAGGTAGGTAACATCTTTACCAATTACATCTCATGTAACTCTTAGTAATTATGGAATATTGACATCATATGTCATAGCATGTTGAATTCCATCTAATGCCTTAGGCCCAAAACCATTTTGATAGCCTAATTAAGTCTAACCAATTTTAAAACATATGAGTAGCACTATTACTCATCCTACTTAGCTAGGAATGTTTAAAGCATATTGCTTTGGCAATACCTACTTTAATACAATCTTAGTTTTGATAGGTGTTCAAAACGTGGATGGCATTTAGACTTAAATTATTAATGAGGGTTCAACTAAATTATTATCATGTCTTGCATTACATATCATTATATTTTAGCATCCTATATGCATATATATAATTTATCACATAAGCATCATATACCAAATGACAAAATATGTAAACGTGACATAGCATGGCCAAACTAAATATGATCTTCAAGAGACCAAATGAAGATCATAAAGGCAACCCTAGGTGAAAAACCTATCTATTACAACACTTGCAATATTACATATCTTCAAAACTTGAGCTTGTGCTTCCATCACCATGGAACCATCTTCTCCTTGGTATGAATCTCCATCACAAACATTGTAGCTTGAATCTTCATATATTACAATAAAAGAAAATCTAACTACTAGTAAAATAAATTACAACAAAATAAACGACACGCAGGCCGTATTTACCCAAAATAAAGATATGAATAAACCAATCACATAGGTCATAAGGCCATGCTATGCACCATGCCAAGACATCAAACAAACATAACATATTCATCACCAACATGTTAAATAGAAACAAATATATTGACATTCTTAATGTCGCGGTAACGAACTATAGGGCGCGAACATACGGCGGTCCCGCTAGCCGGTCAGCGGGCGGGGTTCCCGCTGGCCGGTCAGCGGGCGGGGTTCCGAAGGGGCAGTGCCCCTGGGCGGGGTCGAGGGGCAGCGCCCCTCGAAGCCAAACAGAAACGTTAATCTCATTAACATTTTTCTTTGGCGAAACCCTAAAACAGAACCGTTAATCTCATTAACCTTCTTACTGTTTTATTTCGAATATGTACAACCCATTACAGAATCATTACCAAATAAACTTAATCGTTTTCATCATATGAAAATCATTTTAATCAACCAATCATATATACGTGATCATCTCATGAAAACGAAATTAAAAACACCAATCCTTGCTCATCATATGAAAAACGAATTAGGGTTTTACAGAAACGAAACCAAAAACCAATCCTTTCTCATCATATGAAAAATGAATTAGAGTTTTATAGTTAACATGCCATACGTAAACAATATATATTACCATAATCATATCAACATGGCATTTTCGACTTAAACGAAAACAACAAGTGGCTCTGATACCACTGTTAGGAAATCATAGAGATCACTGCAAACAAAAACACGCAGCGAAAAAATATTTGATCTCTGATTTCCCACCAGGATCCATGCTGTTCGTTTAATTCGACAAAAGTGTTCAAAGAACTAACCTGTTGATGATTCGAAATCACAGTTTGGAAGAGATGCCTCGATCGCGAAACACCCTCTATCGCGTATCCACACGAATGCTACCGTTTGGAGTGCTAGCTCTCTGCAACGGCGAAGGCTGGAAAAACGTTTTCTCTAAAAACGTATTAAAGTTACCTTTTGGTTCCTCTTTAATTTTATTGTTACCTCTGAGAAGACTTAACGTCTGGAGTGAATATAATCACTCCAGAATCCAATTCAAAATTGGATACGGAAAGTCAAATTCAGAATCCAAGTCTAATTAGGATTCTGAATATATTATCTAATAATATATATATATATAAACGAAAATAATAATAATAATAAATATTAATATCTAATATTAATATTATTAATATTATATCCAGCCCAAAACGCATTCTTGTGTGTGACCCGATAGGCCCATATTAATTGGCAGTCAATTTAATCTCTATTAAATCAACAAGTCATAATTGGCCTCTAGCAAGGCGTTACAACTACCCAATTAATATAAGGAATGTCCAATTTGCCTAATAATAGTATATGCATTAATTCCTTTGTCACACGATATCTAGCTTGAACATAAGTCATGGTCAACGTCATACTTATATTGTCCAAACTTATGATTACTCGATCTCCAAGTAGACTGATAAAAACAAATGAAATTGATCACACTATCAATTCATTTGAGCACGGCCATGCATTTCACAGTCTCACTTATCGAGGGGCCCAAAAGATATCTCTCTCAAAGAGAGGGACAAATTCTATCTTGATTGTTCATTATCCTCTACATAATTTCTATCATATATGAACATAACCTTTATTACTATCCAGTTACGGATAATGTTTGATCATGTCAAAATATAATAGTCCTTATATTGGAAACTATGACAATCTCAAGTCAAAGAATTAATACATAACTATCATGAGATTTACTTATGACACTAACCCATGTAGTAATCTCATGATGGGTCTATCCAATACATTGTTCTCTAACAAGTATCTATGAAATTGATTTGTATCACTATACACATAACCATCTAATGATTATCAAATCAATGTTCATACTGGTTAAGAATTATTTTTTTTTATCTCTATAACAATAATAAACCAGGGACAAATATCAAAATTGTGTAACATGCAAACAAACAATAATGATAATAAAACCTCATTTATTAATAATGAATGTATAACATAAAGATCCAAATAAATGGCCTAGGGCACATACACTAACATGAACAACATGGAAAAGTCCATTCCTGAGCTACATGGTATGCTCAAAACTGCTGAAGGGAATATCAAAAAGCCCACTAAGGCTACCCATGTATTGAATGTCAATAAGGGTAAGCCTATGAAGAAAAAAGGCAAGGCAAAGGGTAAAGCAACAGTTGCTACAAAGCCTAAGGGACAGCCCAAGCCAAAAGAACCCAAGGCACCTGTTCCTAAGGAAGGAACTTGTTTCCATTGCAAGGAGCCTGGGCATTGGAAAAGAAATTGCCCACTTTATTTGGCTGAATTGAAGAAATCGAAGGGTAGTGCGACTACATCTTCAGGTATATATGTTATAGAAATTAACTTATCTGCTTCTACTTCATGGGTATTGGATACTGCATGTGGTTCTCACATTTGTACAAATGTGCAGGGACTCAAAAGGAGTAGATCACTGAAAAGGGGCGAAGTTGACCTACGAGTTGGGAATAAAGCAAGAGTTGCTGCACTAGCTGTAGGATCTTATGAACTTCATATGCCTAATGGCTTTTTGTTAAATTTGAACAATTGCTATTATGTTCCTACTCTGAGTAGGAATCTTATTTCAGTTTCAGTTTTGGATGATGAAGGTTTTTCATTTTTAATTAAAAATAAGACCTGTTCTATTTTTTATAAAGATGATTTGCTTTATGGTATTGCAAGATCTTTTAATGGCCTTTATGTCCTTGACTTAGATGATTCTAGGGAGAATCATATTTATAACATAAACTCTAAAAGAATTAAGCCAAATGACCTAAACCCTACATTTTTATGGCATTGTCGTCTTAGCCATATAAATGAGAAATGCATTTCTAAACTCCATCAAGATGGATTATTAGATTCATTTGATTTTGAATCATTTGATAAATGTGAATCTTGTTTACTTGGCAAAATGACAAGGAATCCTTTCATCGGACAAGGTGAAAGGGCTAATGACTTACTTGGACTAGTACATACAGATGTATGTGGCCCGTTAAGCATTAGTGCCAGAGGAGGATATAATTACTTCATTACTTTTACTGATGATTTCAGTAGGTATGGCTATGTCTACCTAATGAAACATAAGCATGAGGCTTTTGAAATGTTCAAAACTTTTCAAAATGAAGTACAAAATCAACTTGGTAAAACTATTAAGGCACTTTGATCTGATCGAGGTGGTGAATTTTTGAGCCAAGAGTTTGACGAACATCTAAGAAATTATGGAATTGTTTCACAATTAACTCCTCCAGGAACTCCACAGTGGAATGGTGTTTCTGAAAGAAGAAATCGAACTTTATTAGATATGGTTCGATCTATGATGAGTCAAGCAGATCTTCCATTATCGTTTTGGGGTTATGCCTTGGAGACAGCTGCTTTTGTTTTAAACCGTGTACCATCTAAAGCGGTTGAAAAGACGCCATATGAGATATGGACTGGCAAAACACCTAGTTTCTCTTTTCTTAAGATTTGGGGTTGTGAAGCTTATGTGAAAAGACCAGTTTCAGATAAGTTAGCTCCAAAATCTGCTAAATGTATCTTTGTGGGATATCCTAAGGAAACTAAAGGATATTATTTCTATATTCCATCTGAGAACAAAGTGTTTGTTGCTCGAAATGGAACCTTTTTGGAAAAAGAATTCATTTCTAAAAGAACTAGTGGGAGTACAGTTCAATTAGATGAATTTATAGAACCACAAGAAGATATTGAACCGCCTGTAGAAACAGTTTCAGAACCACAAGCCATTGTGGAAACTGAAAATGTTACACAAGTTCTGCGCAGATCTGATAGACCACGTCATCAGCCTGAGAGATATGGATTTCTCATGACTGAAAGTCGTGAAGTTTTGCTCATAGATCAAGATGAGCCAACTACCTATCTTGAAGCTGTGTCAGGTCCAGATTCAGAGAAATGGCTTGGAGCCATGAACTCTGAGATGCAGTCCATGTTTGACAACCAAGTTTGGGCCTTAATTGATCCTCCCGAAGGTATTAAGACTATTGGTTGCAAATGGTTTTTCAAGAAGAAAATTGACATGGATGGAAATATGCAAACCTATAAAGCAAGGTTGGTTGCTAAAGGTTTCAAACAAACTCATGGTATAGACTATGATGAAACCTTTTCTCCAGTTGCTATGATTAAATCTATTAGGATTCTCCTTGCCATTGCTGCATACTATGATTATGTGATATGGCAAATGGATGTCAAAACTACTTTCCTTAATGGAAATTTACTTGAGGATGTGTACATGACACAACCTGAGGGTTTTGTAAATCCTGAGAATTCTGGGAAGGTTTGCAAGCTTTAAAGGTCCATTTATGGATTGAAGCAAGCATCTCGAAGCTGGAATCTTTGTTTTGATGAAACAGTTAAGAACTTTGGTTTCATTCAAAATGAAGATGAACCATGTGTTTACAAGATGGTTAGTGGGAGTGCTATCGTGTTCTTAGTCCTATATGTAGATGACATATTGATCATTGGAAATGATGTCCCCACTTTACAAAAGGTTAAAGATTGGCTAGGGAATACTTTTTCAATGAAGGACTTGGGTGAGGCTGCATATATCCTTGGTATAAGGATCTATAGAGATAGATCTAGAAGGATAATTGGCTTAAGTCAAAGTACATACATTGACAAAGTGTTGAAGAGGTTCAGCATGCAAGATTCCAAGAAGGGATTTTTGCCTATGTCACATGGTATTCATCTTAGCAAGAATCAATGTCCTAAGACATCTGATGAGCGAGATAGAATGAATAAGATCCCTTATGCTTCTGCTATTGGATCTATTATGTATGCCATGCTATGTACTAGACCTGATGTCTCATATTCTTTGAGCACAACAAGTAGATATCAAGCTGATCCTGGTGAGGGTCACTGGATAGCTGTTAAGAACATTCTTAAGTATCTAAGAAGAACTAAGGATGCTTTCTTGGTTTATGGAGGTTTGGAAGATGAGCTAGTTGTAAATGGTTACACAGATGCTAGTTTCCAAACTGATATAGATGATTACAAATCGCAGTCAGGTTTTGTATTCACATTGAATGGTGGAGCCATTACTTGGAAAAGTTCCAAGCAGAGTACAGTAGCGGATTCTACAACAGAAGCTGAGTATATAGCAGCATCAGATGCAGCTAACGAAGCAGTTTGGCTGAAGAAATTCATTACTGAGCTTGGAGTGGTGCCTAGCATTGCTAATACTATGGCTATCTATTGTGACAACAATGGTGCCATAGCGTAAGAAAAAGAGCCAAGGTCCCATCAGAAATCTAAGCATATACTCAGGCGATTTCACCTCATTCGAGACATCATTGATAGAGGTGATATCAAGATATGCAAAGTTGACACAAATGACAACATAGCAGATCCATTGACAAAGCCTCTCTCGCGGGTCAAGCATGATCAGCACACTAGGTCTATGGGCATGAGATATTTGTTAGTCTAGGCCTAGTGCAAGTGGGAGACTGTTAGTGTATATGCCCTAGGCCATTGATTTGGACCTTAATGTTATTCATTTTGTTATTAATAAAGAAGTTTTTATTATCATTGTTATGTTTGCATGTTATATATAATAATGATTATATCCCTGGTTTATTATTGTTATGGAGATAATAATAAATATCACTAGTGTAATATTGATTTGATAATCATAAGATGATTATAGGTATGAAGATACAAATCAATATTATGGATACATGTTAGAGAACAGTGTATTGGATAAACCCACATAGATATCACTTCATGGTCTAATGTCATAAGTGTATCTCATAATAGTTTTCATTTAATCCTTTGACTTGAGATTGTCATAGTTTCCAACATAAGGAATATTATGTTTTGACATGATCAAACGTTATCTATAACTAGATAATTATAAAGGTTATGCTTGAACATGGTATAAATTATGTAGAGGAAAATGAACAATCAAGATGGAATTTGTCCCTCTCTATGAGAGAGATATCTTCTGGGCCCCTCGATAAGTGTAACTGAGAAATGCATGGCCGTGCTCAAATAAGTTGATATAAGATCAATCTTATTTGTTTATCAGTTAACTTGGAGATCGAGTAATCATAAGTTTGGACAATATAAGTATGACATTTACTATGACTTATGTTCAAACTAGATATCGTGTGACAAAGGGATTAATGCATGTACTATTTCAGGTTTTCATTTATAATGATTCTCATGATTAATTGGGTAGTCATAATGTCTTGCTAGAGACCAATTATGACTTGTGCATTTCAATAGAGATTGAAATGCACTACCAGTTAATATGAGCCTATCGGGTCACACACATAGAACGTAGGTTGTACTTAAACAATAATAATTATATTTTTATTATTGTTGTTAGTATTATTATTATTATTAGATATTAATAATAATATTGTTATAATTATTATTATTAGATAATAATTATTAAAAACGTGGGTCCATATAAGATATGGACAGTTAGGATTTTGACAAGGAAAGGTCTTTTAAAACGGTTTTAAAAGGACTAGAGGCCTTGATGATATTGATTATCATTTTTGTTTTGAAAGAAAACGGAAGAAGAGGAAAAACCGAAAACCCTAGTTTCGTTTTTGCAAAAGAAGTTCAGCCACTGCCGTTGGTGAGCTAGCACTCAGAACGGCGTACGTTTGTGTGGACTTCGTTAGAGGGTGTTCGTGTTCAGAAGGCAGCATCTGTTAATCGTTTTGAAGCTACGCAAAAAGGTTAGTTTCGAATCTCTATTATCGAACTGAATGGATCACATGGATCCTGTGAGTAAATCGAAAGAAATTTTTTTTTGTTTTCCGCTGCGACAAGGGTTGCAGATTCTTCTCGATTTTCTAACACAACCAAGCTTCAAGGGGAGCAAAGCATGCTATGCATAAACCCAACTTGGCTTAAAGGACCAAACCCAACCCAGCTTCAAGGGTTTGTAACATCCCAACTAGGCTTCAAGGACTAGACCCAACCAAGCTTCAAGGGGAGTTAAGCATGCTAAACTTCAACCCAACTTGGCTTCAAGGATCAAGACCAACCCAGCTTCAAGGGTTTGTTACTATTAGGCATGCCACCAACAACAAAACTTTGAAAATTAACTAACATATTAGACACACAATTCTTTTATTATTTCATTATAAATTCCATTCTCATTTCCTCATAAACATCTAGGCAAACATGCCCCAATTATTTCATTTGCATCATTATAGCCAACAACAATGGCTTCACATCTCATCATTAGGGTATACACAACCAATTACATTGTACATATAATTTGAATGATCATCATACCTTTCACATTATGCAAATCATAGCATTAATCAAATATATCAATAATGTAATAGATTACTTAACACATTTACAACCAAATGTGTTAAGTCCCAATGTCATGTAAATGTATGCAATAATGTAGGGTTTGTACTTACCTCAAGAGCAACTCACACTAATCTATCAACCTCCTCTTCCAAGAATCCTCAACACTTGGATTAAGGCAACTCAATCTCTTCAAAACCTAATCCAAAAGGGATAATACACACTCACTTAGAGATGCACATGAGATAATATGGATAAGAACCAATTAGGGCAAACTCTACACATGACGCGCTCAACAACACGGGCGTGTCCATGACCGTGCCCTAAATTGACAACACAGAAGCTTTGACACGCTCAGTGACATGGGCGTGTCACTGGCCTTGTCAATCCACCAACAATACAGTAGCTATGACACGCTCAACGACATGGGCATGTCACTGGCCGTGTCAATGCTACTATAACACAGAAGCTGTGACACGCTCAGTGACATGGGCATGTCACTGGTCGTGTCACCCATCCAGAAAACATAACCATTGACATGCCTAAAGACCTGGCCGTGCTCATGGGCGTGTCAGGCCAAAAATCCTGATTCCGGCAACAAAAACATCACATCCAACAAACCTCTTACGTCCACCATTTTCCACTCCAAACAAACTTAACTAAACAAACCTATAAACCATAATAACTTGCAAAAACACCAAAACAACTCAATACATACATCAAACACCAATTCACCGCCATCACATGCACACAACCCAAACACAACACTTGCTCTTCCAACACCAAACTTAACTCTATCTCTTCAATCAAACTCCAAAATCAACACCAAGAAGATCACACACCCTCAAATACACCATAATCAAATATACACATACTATCAACAATCAAACACCAAACTCAAAACACAAACTTAGAAGAAAACCAAAGAATTAAGTGGAAAACTTACCAAAAGTGATAAAAATCTTTCGAATTCCAACTTGATCACTTGAAACATCCTTCAATCTTGAGTTTGGAAAGACAAAATCTCACTTTCTCTCTTATTATGGAGCCAAGGAGAAAAGAAAAGAAGAAGAAGATGAATAGAACAAAAATCAACTCTCTCTTAACCACTCAATCATCTCTTTAAATCTCAACCAAGCAAATTAAATAATAAAATATTCATAAATATCCTCATCCACTTCCTTTCCATTTCAATTAATTTAAAAAATAAGTAAATCTTCTTTTGACCTTCCATTTCTTTGACTTGTATATGTTGTATATATCTCTATATATACAATATATACACTCTTCTCCTTACCACTTTTCTCTTTCCACTTAAACATATACACTTATAACATTTAATCCAAATACAACAATATATATTCCAAAACTTTTAAGGTATACTTTGGGATATTACATGGCATGCCTAAGAGGTTATCCTCATTATTTGCCTTCGAGGCTAGGTTTTGAGAAATTACTTTGATTTGCCTTCAGGACTAGACACATGGTGTCAATTTGGACCAAAACAGTAACTCTGGGATTTGAATGGCATATTAGATCTTTTGGGCCCATGCTTGTGTTTGTTCTTATGTGAATTATTGAATGATGAAAGAATATGTTTAAAAGTGAGCTTGGATGCCACTTTGTGACATAGCATAAATGCATATTGTATTGGCATTGTATTTAAGTTTATTTGTTATTAAAGTTTGTACCACTAGGCTTTTGGCTTAGCGCGATTGTAACTCATTGTGTAAGTGACAGGGGTGATCTGATAGAGTCAGAGAGTTCTTCTAGATCGGGTCGGGTCTAGATTGGAGATTTTGCTAGTAGAGTTTGTTTTGAGCATCAAGATCAAAGACACTGCCAAAATATATATGTTTTATATTACATTTTAATATTATGTATATTATACTATGTTTTGATGTATATATTGTAAATTATAAAGAATGTGTTGAAAACTTTTACAATGTGGGTTATATATATATATATATATATATATGTTTTTGATAAATATATATGTATATGTATAAATGTTTTGAGAAATATGGAGAAATTGAGGAGCATGGGTAAAATATATGATTACTTTTATTGAAAGTGTTTTTCTTATGCAGGTTGTGGTTTGTTGAAATTTGGGGATGTCTAAATTATAGATAAAACTCTAGCAAATTTTTTCTAGAGATTTTCATATAAAACTCTATTTTGAAATCTTTAATTTATCAAGAATATTTATTTATTATTTAATTATACTTTTAAAACTATTTTGGGGTTTCAATTTGAAATCTGAAAATTTTTATTTTTACCAGGCCGTGACATTTTTATACCGTATACAAGTATTTTATATATGCTGGGTGTATGTATTATACATATATAAGGTATAAGGGTGTTACATTTATTTTGGTATCAAAGCCTAGGTTTGAGGTTCTCGACCTAGGTGGGTTGTTAGAGGGAGAAAATATGGATTCTAAATATGGTTTTCAATTGTAATACATGCATTGGCACTGGCAGTATATGATATTTGATGTGACAATTTCTATTGTATTTGCAGATATAGGTAGTTATGGCATCTCAAACACACCAGTCTGTAGAGGGTAGTGCAAAAAGTGTAGCTCCTGATGAGAGTGGAGTTGGAGATGGTGTTGTGTCTATTGGATAGGCATATGCTTCTGTACCTGTTAGACTAGCAGCTGAGAAGATTTCATCGGGCTTGGTATGGCATATGGTGGAGCTATTGAGGCAGCCTCCAGTTCAGCAGCCGCAGCCACCATCACAACCGCAGCTGAAGCCATAGCTGCCAACATGGAAATATGATAAGCTGAGGAAGTTTGGAGTCAAAGATTTTGTTGGCACTATAGACTCTACTATAGCAGAGCAGTGGCTGGACAGGGCCAGATTGTGTTCATCCACTTACAGGCTACTCCGGAGGAGAAGTTTGATTATTCCATATCTCTATTGTAGATGGATGCATATGAGTGGTGGAAGAAGGTTCCCCATGCTACAACTGATCCACTAGTGTTGACTTGCGATAATTTCCTACAGGAATTTGAGAAGAAGTATACTTCGAGGGAGTATAAAGATGCGAAGAAGATGGAGCTCTTGAGTTTGAGGAAAGACACCAGGTTCGTGATTGAGTATGAGATTGAGTTTATCCGGCTGAGTCAGTATGCTGGTGGCATTATTTGTGATGAGATTGACAGATGCTAGAGGTTTGAGGAGGGGTTGAGACCCTCTATCATGTGGCTTGTGACAAGCTCTTTGTATTAGAATTTTTCTCAGTTGGTTGCAGTTGCCAGGAGTGTTGAGAGAGCACAGGGTCTTACAGCAGCAACCAAAGTTGAGCAGAGCAGAGCTAGTAGACCCTAGGGTGAGGCAGAGTCTTCATCAGTGAAGAGAAGTTAAGGGGGGTATCCTCAGAGGTTTAGTAGGAGCTAGAGGTAGTCTGGCAGGTCTATACAGTAGCATAGATAGAGGCAGAGACCTATAGCCTCAGTGGCTAGTGCTCTGACCCCAGTAGCTTAGAGGCCTGCTCCACCTACCTTTGTTCATTGTGGTAGGAGTGTCTGCTGGAGGATAGGCACACCAACTGTGTATTACAGATGAAGTTCGCCAGACTAATTTCTTAGAGATTATCCAGAACCACCAAATGATAGACAGACAGATACAACAGCTTCTAAACCTAATGTCAGAGGTGGTGGAGGTGGCAGAGGTTTTGGTAGAGGTGGTAGATCTAGGACTGGTCAGAGAGATTTTGCAAGGAGTCCCAATATCTTTGGTGTCGGACCGGTCCCAATATTTTGCAAGAATCTTATCTATGGAAGAAATGGAAGTTGAAGATGAAGGTGATGTTCATGGTCTCTCTCAAGACCAATAATAAGATGATGAACAAAGAGAGAACTCCCTTCTCTTCCTCCAAAATGTGTATATATGTATATCCTCTCTCATTCTTTTAAATTTCTCAAGACACAACTCATGCCTTGCCAACTCACACACTCCACTTTGTCTCCCACTTTCTAATTATTTAAGTCTTCATCCCATAGATTAGGCAACCTTTTTCTTCTTTTAATATTTCTTTTTAAAAGATGGCACTTGTTGTCCCCCATTTTGTCCCCATTTCATGTAAAATAATTGAAAGAATTCTCACAAGACACAGCCAAGTCATGTGTGATTTGGTCGTGTCACTCATTTTCTTGTGGACACGGCCAAGCCATGTGACCATGTCCATGGCTGCCTAAATTTACCTTCTTTTCCAAGTGGAACACGGCTAAGGCCTTAGCCATGTCATGTGACATGACCAATGGCTTGCTATCTTTGCTTTGATCTTTAGATGGGACACGGCTAAGGCATTGGCCATGTCATGTGACATGGCTAATGGCTTGGCCATGTCTCTTGGATGTGTCCATTTCTGCATTTCCTTCTTGAATCTTCTCTGCTTTGTTCAATTGGTGAGACACGACCAGTGGCTTGGCCATGTCTGTCCCTGCCAAAATTTCTTGCCTCTTTCCTTGGATGAGGGACACGGCCAAGCCATGAAGTGTCTTGGTCATGTCTCATATTTTTTCACCTTAATAATCCATCAAATTGAATTAAAGCTCCATTATTTTGTTCTTCATCCTGGATCAAATACTTTAAACAAACTTTAAACACAAATTAAAAGAAAAATCAATCAAAAGCCAATAAAATCACACTAACATAAACACATAGATGATCCAAACAACCACTTATGAAAGTCCTTTGAAGGAATCATGCCACTGAGGAGGCGACATGGGAGAGTGAGCAGACAATGCGTGTTAGTGTATGTATTGTTAGTGTATGTGCCCTAGGCTATTTATTTGGATCTTTATGTTATACATTCATTATTAATAAATGAGGTTTTATTATCATTATTATTTGTTTGCATGTTACACAATTTTGATATTTGTCCCTGGTTTATTATTGTTATAGAGATAAAAAAATAATTCTTAACCAGTATGAACATTGATTTGATAATCATCAGATGATTATGTGTATAGTGATACAAATCAATTTCATAGATACTTGTTAGAGAACAATGTATTGGATAGACCCATCATGAGATTACTACATGGGTTAGTGTCATAAGTAAATCTCATGATAGTTATGTATTAATTCTTTGACTTGAGATTGTCATAGTTTCTAATATAAGGACTATTATATTTTGACATGATCAAACATTATCCGTAACTGGATAGTAATAAAGGTTATGATCATATATGATAGAAATTATGTAGAGGATAATGAACAATCAAGATATAATTTGTCCCTCTCTTTGAGAGAGATATCTTTTGGGCCCCTCGATAAGTGAGACTGTGAAATGCATGGCCGTGCTCAAATGAATTGATAGTGTGATCAATTTCATTTTTTTTTATCAGTCTACTTGGAGATCGAGTAATCATAAGTTTAGACAATATAAGTATGACGTTGACCATGACTTATGTTCAAGCTAGATATCGTGTGACAAAGGGATTAATGCATGTACTATTATTAGGCAAATTGGACATTCCTTATATTAATTGGGTAGTTGTAACGCCTTGCTAGAGGCCAATTACGACTTGTTGGTTTAATAGAGATTAAATTGACTGCCAATTAATATGGGCCTATCGGGTCACACATAAGAATGCGCTTTGGGCTGGATATAATATTAATAATATTAATATTAGATATTAATATTTATTATTATTATTATTTTCATTATATATATATTATTAGATAATATATTCAGAATCCTTATTAGATTTGGATTCTAAATTGGACTTACCTTATCCAATTTCGAATTGGATTCTGGAGTGATTATATTCACTCCAGACGTTAAGTCTTCTTAGAGGTAACATTAGAAAATGAAAGAGAACGAAAACAAAGGAACCCTAATACATTTTAGAGAAAATGTTTTTCCAGCCTTTGCCATTGCAGAGAGCTAGCACTCTAGACGGTAGCATTTGTGTGGATATGCGATAGAGGGTGTTTCGCGATTGAGGCATCTCTTCCAAACTGTGATTTCGAATCATTAACAGGTTAGTTCTTTGAACACATTCGTCGAATTAAATGAACAACATGGATCTTGGTGGGAAATCAGAGATCAAAAATTTTTTCGCTACGTGTTTTTGGTTTGTAGTGATCTCCTTGATTTCCTAACAGTGGTATCAGAGCCACTTGTTGTTTTCATTTAAGTCGAAAATGCCATGTTGATATGATTACATGAGATATATTGATTTCACATGGCATGTTAACTATAAAACCCTAATACATTTTTCATATGATGAGAAAGGATTGTTTTTTTGGTTTCGTTTCTGTAAAATCCTAATTCGTTTTTCATATGATTAGAAAGGATTGGTGTTTTTAATTTCGTTTTCATGAGATGATCACGTATATATGATTGGTTTATTAAAACAATTTTCATATGATGAAAACGATTAAGTGTATATGTGATATAAACATTTGGTAATGATTCTGTAATGGGTTGTACATATTCGAAATTAAATAGCAAGAAGGTTAATGAGATTAACGATTATGTTTTAAGGTTTCGCCAAAGAAAAATGTTAATGAGATTAACGTTTCTGTTTGGCTTCGAGGGGCGCTGCCCCTTCAGAATCCCGCCTGCTGACCGGCCAGCTGGAGCCCCGCCCGCTAACCGGTTAGCGGGACCACCGTATGTTCGCTCCCTATAGTTCGTTACCGTGACATTAAGAATGTCAATATATTTGTTTTTATTTAACATGTTGGTGATGAATATGTTATGTTTGTTTGATGTCTTGGCATGGTGCATAGCATGGCCTTATGAGCTATGTGATTGGTTTATTCATATCTTAATTTTGGGTAAATACGGCCTGCGCATCGTTTATTTTGTTGTAATTTATTTTACTAGTAGTTAGATTTTCTTTTATTGTAATAAATGAAGATCCAAGCTACAATGTTTGTGCTGGAGATTCATACCAAGGAGAAGATGGTTCCATGGTGATGGAAGCACAAGCTCAAGTTTTGAAGATATGTAATATTGCAAGTGTTGTAATAGATAGGTTTTTCACCTAGGGTTGCCTTTATGATCTTCATTTGGTCTCTTGAAGATCATATTTAGTTTGGCCATGCTATGTCACGTTTACATATTTTGTCATTTGGTATATGATTCTTATGTGATAAATTATATATATGCTTATAGGATGCTAAAATATAATGATATGTAATGCAAGACATGATAATAATTTAGTTGAACCCTCATTAATAATTTAAGTCTAAATGTCATCCATGTTTTGAACACCTATCAAAACTAAGATTGTATTAAAGTAGGTATTGCCAAAGCAATATGCTTTAAACATTCCTAGCTAAGTATGTAACACTCCTATACCCCGTATACGCACACTACATACCACTGTATCCGTAATATACGTATACTGCATATAGGAATGCTACAGTTTACAAAATACACAAATCATCCCTTTCCAATAATATGAATAAATTTAAAACATTTAAGATATTTTATAAAACACAGTAGATAAAAAGGTTATCGGTTAAGTATCGGTAATAGCATCATAAGAAACCTTC
The DNA here is from genome assembly GCA_947685225.1 of Garcia nutans. Taxonomy (NCBI): domain Eukaryota; kingdom Viridiplantae; phylum Streptophyta; class Magnoliopsida; order Malpighiales; family Euphorbiaceae; genus Garcia; species Garcia nutans. The sequence goes on from CANTUV010000002.1 coordinate 38,145,893, forward strand.
AAATTATATTATATAGTCTAATAAGCAAAACTTTCATTAAATATGCAGCGGAAACATAGTGGTTTTTACAATTATATTTATATACATTAAAAATACATATTCACAAATACATATACATCAAAACTCAAGTTTTTCAAAACATAAAGTTTATACATGTTTGGCAGTATGTCTTTGATCTTTAAGCTCCACTATCAACCCCTCAAAATCTAGACTCGACTAGGCCTAGAGGAACTCTCTGGTTCTTCCCTATCACCTGCGCGATGAACTACAATCGTGCTAAGCCAACAACTTAGTGGTACAAACTACAATAATATTATGCTTCAATGCAATGCCAATGTCACACAATCAAGTTTCATAAACAACTCAAAAGAATATTACATTTCAAAATCTTGCAATACTAAATAACTTATCAAAACATTCATGTTGTATCTTCCTAGTTTAATTACTCAACATAGATTTCCAAGCCACATTCATTTATTTCACCATTCATGATTCACATTGAAAACAAAGACAAGCATGGGCCCAAAATACACTAATATGTTATTCAAAGTTCAGAGTTACTGCTTTGGTCCGTAATCACAATCATCAAGCCCGTAGACGATATATATATATATATATCTCTATCCATGGATAGTGTAACAGACCCAGTCTCTTGGACCTCAACCCGGCTAAACTCGAGGAGATCCTCAACCCGGCAAGACTGTTACTATTTTTGAGGCTTACGACCCAGTCTTTTCACCCTAAAAACATCACATTTCACATTTATCATTTCACATACCTATCCAGTGATTCATAGGCATGCCGCCAAACCCAGAACTCTAAAATTTGAATAACTTATTAGGCATACAATCATTTCATTTATATCTTTATAAATTTCTTTCTCAATTCATTTCTCATTATCAAATAGGCAACCATGCCTCAATCATCTCATTTGCATCATTATAGCCAACAACAATGGCTTCACATCTCATCAAGATAGTATACATAATTAATTGCATTGAATATCATTATCTAGGCAAACATGCCCCATCTATTTCATTTGAATCATCATAACCAATCACATTGGCTTCACATCTCATTATATCTTAATTCACATTATACAAATCATAACATTCATCAAATGTTTTAACAATATAATCAATTACTTAACATATGTACAATCAAATATGTTAAGTATCATAATCATGTAAATGTATGCAAACATGTAGTTTGTACTTACCTTAAAACCAACTCACACCAATCTATACACTTCCTCTCCCAAGAATCCTTCACACTTAGGTTAGGTCAACTCAACCTCTTCACAACCTAATTCAAAAAGAAATAATACACACTCACTTAGAAATACACATGAGATATTAAGACTAAGAACCAACTAGGGCAAACTCTACCCATGACACGCTCAACAACACGGGCGTGTCCCTGACCGTGCCCTAACTCCAAAACACAGAAGCTTTGACACGCTCAGAACCACGGGCGTGTCACTGAACGTGCAATACATTCTGTCTCACATAAACATTGACACGTCCAACAACATGGGCGTGTTCATGGCCGTGTCAATCCTTCACCAGCACAGTAGCTATGACACGCTCAGTGACATGGGCATGTCACTGCTCGTGTCACCCATCCAGAAAATAGAACCATTGACACGCCCAAAGACCTGGCCGTACTCATGGGCGTGTCAGGCCAAAAATCCAGATTCCGGCAACATCAACACTACAACCAATAAACCACTTTCTTCCACCATTATCCACTTCAAACAAACTTAACTATACACACCCAAAAACCATAATAACTTACAAAAACACCAAAACAACTCAAAACATACATCAAACACAAATCATAATCATCACCACAAACCAAAAACACAACCACAACACTTTCTCTTCCAACAAACTTACTCTTTCCTTCAATCCAACCCCAAAATCCAAAATCAATTGAACCAAACACTCTTAAACACACCACAATCAAACCAACACATGTCAGCCATAACATCAACTCACAAACTCAAAGAAAATCAAAGAATCAAGTGGAAAACTTACCAAAGATGAAGAAACTCTTAAATTTCCAACTTGATCACTTGAAAACTGCCTTCAATCATGAGTTTAGATGATCAAATCTCTCTCTTGCTCTCTTGTTTCCTTGATGCCCAGCCAACCCAAAGAGAAAAGAAGAGAAATAAGAATGAAAGGCAAAGTCAACTCTACTCTCTTCTTTAAACCTCCTCCAAGCAATATTTAATATTAAAATATTCCATTTAATCTCTTCCACTCACTTAATATTCTTTTAAATAATTCATTAATTCAAACATAAATAAATATCTTCTTTGACTATAACTCACCTTGACTTGTGTATATGTTATATATATTTCCATATATACAACATATACACTCTCTTCACTTCTTTTCTCTTCTCAATTTAACAAAGATATTAAATCCAAATAAAACAACAATTATATCAAAACTTCTAGGGCACACTTTGGGATATTACAATTCTCCCCCTCTAAAAAGAAATTTTGTCCTTGAAATTACCTGATATCAAGTCTGAAACAGTTGAGGATGTTGCTCTCGCATTGCTTGCTCACTCTCCCAAGTTGCCTCTTCTCTACCATGATTCTTCCAAAGAACTTTCACCAATTGCACTTTCTTATTCCTCAACTCTTTCACTTCATGTGCCAAAATAGCAATTGGTTCTTCTTCAAATGTCAGATCTGGATTCACCTCAATGGATTCAACTGGTAAAACATGAGATGGATCTGATCTATACCTCTGTAACATAGAAACATGGAAGACATTGTGGATTCTATCCAACTAAGGTGGCAAAGCAAGTTGATAGGCAACTGGTCCAACTCTTTCTAAAATTTCATATGGACCAATAAAACGAGGACTCAGCTTCCCTCTTCAACCAAATCTTAAAATCTTTTTCCAAGGAGACACTTTCAGAAATACTTTATCTCCAACATCAAATTCTATGTCTCTCCTCTTCAAATCTGAATAAGATTTCTATCGGTCTGAAGCTGCTTTCAACCGGTCCCGAATTATCTTCATTTTCTCTTCTGTTTCTTTAATCAAATCAGGACCAACCAATTTGTCTTCTCCAACTTCATTCCAACACAAAGGTGTCCTGCATCTTCTACCATACAAAGCCTCAAATGGTGCCATTCCAATACTGGATTGATGACTGTTGTTGTAAGCAAATTCCACAAGTGGCAAAAATCTGTCCCAACTTCCAAAGAAATCAATGATACAGCTTCTCAACATATCTTCTATAATCTGTATCACTCTCTCTGACTGCCCATTTGTCTGCGGATGAAAAACAGTGCTAAAGTGCAATCGAGAACCCAATGTACCATGCAAACTCTTCCGAAACCTTGAAGTAAACCAGGGATCTCAATCAGACACTAAAGAAATTGGGACTCCATGCAACTTCACTATCTCATTGATATATAGCTCAGCCAGTCTCTCAAGAGAATAGTCCATTCTAACTGGAAGAAAATGAGTTGTCTTTGTCAACCGATCAACAATCACCCAAATAGCATCATGTTTCTTCTGAGTCAATGGCAAACCAGATACAAAATCCATTGTCACTCTCTCCCATTTCCACTCAGGCACTGTTAAAGGTTGAAGTAACCCTGTTGGAACTTGATGCTCAGCTTTCACCCTCTGACAAGTGAGACACTTGGATACAAACTCCGCTATGTCTCTCTTCATACCTGACCACCAGTAATGCTGCTTCAAATCTTAATACATCTTTGTACTTATGGGGTGCATAGCAAAGACCGATTGGTGTGCTTCCTCTAGAATAATCCTTCTCAAGCTAGCATCATTAGAAACGCACAAGCTATCCTTAAACCAAAGGCTACCATCATTTCTCACATAGAAATCTCGGCTCTCCCCATTTTGGCAATCTGACACAATCTTCTGAATTTTTTCATCAGCCAATTGAGCCTCCTTAATCTGATCCAACAATACTGGTCTCAACTGCAACTGAGCCAACAATGCACCATCATCACATAATTTAAAATTAGCATGCAATGTTCTCAACTCAACAAGCAACGAGAGCGAATACACAGTCAAACCTGCCAAAGACTTCCGACTCAAGGCATCAGCAACAACATTCGCCTTACACGGATGATAATCAATCAAGCAGTCATAGTGTTTGATCAACTCCAACCATCGCCTTTGCCGAAGATTTAACTCCCTCTGAACACCCAAATATTTCAAACTCTTATGATCTGTATAAATAAAACACTTCTCCCCATACAAGTAGTGTCGCCAAATCTTCAAAGCAAAGACTATAGCTGCCAATTCCAAATCATGCGTCAGATAATTAAGCTCATGCGGCTTCAACTACCGAGAAGCATAAGCTATGACTTTACCCTCTTGCATCAAAACACATCCTAAACCATTATGTGAAGCATCACTATAAATCACATATCGTTTATCTTCCACAGGTAAAGTAAGAACAGGTGCTTGAGTCAACATTTCCTTCAACTGCTCAAAACTAGCTTGGCACTGATCTGTCCACACAAATCTAACTCCCTTTCGAAGCAATCTGGTGAGTGGAGTAGCTATCAATGAAAAACCTTTCACAAAGCGTCGATAATAGCCTGCCAAACCCAGAAAACTTTTAACTTCAGTCACTGAGTTCGGTGGACTCCAATTCAAAATAGCTTCAACTTTACTTGGATCAACTCTAATACCATCTGCTGAAACTATATGACCCAGAAAAGTAACTTGGTCCAGCCAAAACTCACACTTCGACAGCTTAGCATACAATTGCTTGTCTCTCAATGTCTGCAACACAATCCGCAAATATTTGTCATGTTCCTCTTCATTACGCGAATACACCAAAATATCATCAATGAAGACCACCACAAACTGATCCAGATAGAGCCTAAACACCCTATTCATTAAATCCATGAAAGCTGCAGGTGCATTCGTCAACCCAAAAGGCATCACCAAGAACTCATAATGCCCATATCTTGTGCGGAAAGCTGTCTTAGGAACATCTTCAGCTCTAACCCTCAACTAATGGTATCCCGATCTCAAATCAATCTTAGAAAGCACTGCTGCTCCCTTTAACTGATCAAAGAGATCATCAATTCTAGGCAAAGGATACTTATTCTTGATAGTCACTTTGTTCAATTGCCTATAATCGATGCATAACCTCAAAGTACCATCCTTCTTCTTCACAAACAAAACAGGAGCTCCCCACGGAGAAACACTAGGGTGAATAAACCCTTTATCCAACAACTCCTGCAACTGTACCTTCAACTCTCTAAACTCAGCAGGTGCCATTTGATAAGGAGTAATAGAGATGGGAGTAGTACCAGGCAATAATTCGATACCAAACTCAACCTCTCTCTCAGGGGGTTGTTTTATTAGTTTTTGTTATAGTTTTGTGTCATGTTTACTATGATAATTAATGTTTTATTTAGGTATTTTGTTAGTTTTAATCGGTTTGTTTGGTGTTTTTATTAATTTTTGTAGTTTTAGTTTATTTCAATGTTTATGTCGTTTTTTATGTAGTCTTTAGCATTGTGTTTATGTTGTGTTGGTTATTGTCTATTGATTTCTTGTTTAGATTTGTTTTGAGTTTTGTGTTAGGTTAAAAAGGCAAGGAAGCAAATTTGAAGGAGAAAGTGGCAGTGCCTGACACAGGCAGAGGACACGGCCAAGTCACTGGCCGTGTCCCTTACCAAGTTAAATTGAAGAACAAGTCCCAATAGCAGACACATGCAAGGGACACGGCCAAGTCTTGTGGCCGTGTCCCTCCAAAGAAGACCCACACGGCCAAGTCATCTCCATTTGGCCGTGTCTCACCAAGTTCCAAAGGAATAGAAGAAGCAAAACTCACAGTGGAAGACACAGGCAAGGGACACTGCCAAGTCACCTGGCCGTGTCCATCCAACAAGCTGCAACATGGCCAAGTCACCTCTGACTTGGCCGTGTCACTCAACAAAGAAGAAAAAGAAGAGAGGCAAGCAGTGGTGGACACGGGTAAGGGACACGGCCAAGTCACTTGGCCGTGTCCCTCCAAAAGGCACTCACACGGCCAAGTCACTTCTGACTTGGCTGTGTCCCTCATGAAACAAACGTGCAACAAATTTTTAAAGCAGACGTTTCGTATAAAAGGAAAAAGAAAGTTAGGGTTGAAGACGGTTGACGATTTTGGAGAATATTTTCAGCCGTCAGAGAGAGCGAAGTTAGGGTTTAGCTTTGTTTTCTTGATTTTGATTTCACTTTTGATTACTTAGCTTAGATTAGATTGTTCTAGCCATTGTTTTCATCCTTCTTGCAAGATTTGAGCAAGAGATTCTTCAGAAGCTTCAAGGAGTTGTAACTTGGTTTTGTTCTCGAACTTATTCTCTTTATTTACATTGAAATTGTTTTAATGGATATTATCATGTCTATTTTGATTTCTTTGAACATTAATGAGATGAATATGTTTGATTGCATTATGAACTAATTTGATCTAGTCTAGGGTTTGTATGGATCTGCTATGATTGTATGAATTGGTTATTCTCTTAGCTAATAATTTCTTTTGCCTTTATTGAATGAAATATTGTTACATATAATTGATTGGCCACCAATTGTGTGTTTTAGGTATTAGATGATGGATTGAGAGATGAAGTCTAATGCTGGAACAATTCAATTAAAGGACTTAGGTGAATTAGAGATATAACCTATTAAAAATATTGTTTCAATTATAACAAGATTAGTTGTAAGAGGGTTGAATGCGAGAGCTTATTTCCTTGACTCAATTAATTAAGTTGTTTGAGATTTAATCTTTGAAATTAAATTATTTAAGTGGAATAACCGTTCATACAAATAAGTAGTAGAGAAGTCCAAACCCTAGACCTTTTTATCAAGTGAATCAAAACATCAGCTCTTGTTTACTTTTATTGTTTTAAACTTCTTCTTTAGTTAGCAATTTAAATTTATTCATTACTTGTTACTTTTAATTTGATAATCAATTAGCCACTTTAGCTTCCTTGTGAGATGACCTTGTCACGATCACCTTTGCTATAGCTACCTTGTATACTTGCGAGTGACGCTTTGTGGTAGAGTTAATTTGAGCGCAACAAGTTTTTGGCGCCGTTGCCGGGGAGGCTAATTGGCGTAATTGTTTATTAAAAAAAATACTTTGGATTATTTTTCATTGTTTTCATTTTATTTGTCTTTGTCTTTTGCTTTTGATATTTCTTTTTCTAGAAATTTTTGTTTATGCAAGGCAGGAGATCACTCGAAGGAGAGTTACATCCTTTTATTCCAGAAATTCAGAGAGTGAAAAGGAGCAGAGAAGAGTTTGAGCTCTATACCGGATTTGATACAGAGGAAGACACTTCTGAATTTGAGACAGATTCTGCACAATCAGTTAAGATGGCTGAAGAAAGAAAAAGGACAATGAGAGACTTTGCTAGACCTGTTATTGGAACCTCCACTTCTTGCATAAGACTGACAGATGCAGCAAGAAATTATGAGTTGAAGAACATTCATTACAACATGCTGCCATTGTTTTATGGAGTTCCAAATGAAGATCCTTTGAACTTTATTAGGGATTTCTACTCCACCCTCAACACTTTTCTTTTGGGAGGACTAACAGAAGATCAGTTGAGGATGAGATGTTTCCCTTATACTTTGAAGGATAGGGCAAAGAGCTGGCTCATGATGTTGCCTGAAAATTCACTGACAACTTGGGAGCAAGTTTATAACAAGTTCATGGGAAAGTTCTATTCACACCAAAAGACAGCTGAGTTGAGAGGGAAGATTGCTACATTCTCTCAATTTGAAGGAGAACCATTTCATGAGGCTTGGGACAGATTCAAGATGCTATTGATCCAGTGTCCACATCATCACTACCCACTTCAACTCCTTAATCAGTTTTTCTATGATGGTCTAACCCAGCAATTTCAGAACACTGTTGAAAATGCAGTTGGGGGAGCCATGGGAGAAAAGATAGCTGATGAGACTTATGAGATCTTTGAGATGTTGGGAGCTAATTCTCAACAAAAGAGTGTAAGGGGAAGAAGTAAAGGGGTGAATCAACTGGAAGCTAATACTGAAATGGTTAGTCAAATAGCTGAGTTGACAAGGCAGGTTCAGATGCTAAACATGAAGAACAATATTTCTTCATCCACTCAAGAGGTGTGTGGTATCTGTGGGACATTTGGGAATGAAGCTGAGCAAGTTAATGCTATGGGGGGATTTCAACCAAGAGCCAGGAATGATCCTTACTCTAACACTTACAATCCTGGTTGGAGGAGTCACCCCAATTTTTCCTGGACAACAAATAATGCTCAATAGCCATTCCATTTGCTCCAGAGACAGAACCAACAGCAGGGCCAATCCTCAAATCAAGGTCAGCCTAAGAGAGAGAGTTTGGAGAAAAGTTTACAGGCTTTTATCCAAGTCAGTGCTAAAAATCAGGAGATGAACAACAAGAGGCTGGATTCCTTGGAAGCATCTTTTAAGAAGGTAGAGACCCAAGAGGGGCAACTTGCTCAACAGATGCAGATTCAACAAAAGGGGAAGTTCCCAAGTCAACCTGAGCAGGCACAAGCAGTGACTGTTCTTAGGAGTGGCAAGGTAATTAATAACAATGTTGAAAATAATTCTGTGAATGCAGGTGAGCAAGAGAATAAAAAGGAAGGAGAACTAGAGAACAAAGGTGCTAAATAAAGATCAATGGAGAAGTCCCCTATAGCAGATTTGCACAAGGCAAGCAATCCATACCGGCCACCTATACCATTCCCCAGCAGGTTGAAGGATGATAAAAAAGATAAGCAATTTTCAGATATCTTCAACATGCTGTCTAAGGTAAGTATCAACTTACCCTTACTTGAAGCAATTAAGAACATGCCGGCTTATGCTAAATTCTTCAAAGAACTGAATACCAAGAAAAAGAGGTATGAGCAGAATGAAAAGGTGATAGTTTCTGAGGTAGCTAGTGCTGTTTTGCAGCATAAACTACCTCCTAATCCTGGAAGCTTTATTATTCAAATTACTATGGGGAATGGAAAAGGTACTGAGGGCATGTGTGATTTAGGAGCTAGTGTGAATTTAATGCCTTATTCTGTTTATCTTGATTTGGAATTAGGGGCCAACAAAAATGGTGTTGCAATTAGCTGATAGATCTCTTAGATTCACGAAAGGGGTTATAGAGGATGTGTTAGTTAAAGTTGGTGGTTTGATAGTACCTGTGGATTTCATTGTTCTTGGCATGGAAGTAGGTAATTCTTCACCATCTGCACACACAATTCTGCTGGGTAGGCCTTTTATGGCGACTACTAACACTTTGATAGATGTTAAGAATGGAAAATTATCAATGACTGTTTTGGGACAAACTGTGGAATTTTCTATTTTTAACACTTCTCCTATTCCTACAACTGCTTTATATGAGGATTGTTCTTTCATTGATTGTGTTGATGCAGTTGTTTCAAATGTTTTCTTGCAGACAGGTTCCTCTGATAAATTGGAGCTGGCATTGACTTTGGATAGTGATTTGGAAATTTTTGATGCAGAAATAGCCAGTTGTCTTGAGACCTTAGGAAGTGCTGAAGTAGAGGAGCTTAAGGAGGACCCAATTTGTGAGCTTTTCCCCATTGAAAAAGAAGAGAAGAACCCCTCACTAAAGTTAGAGCTGAAAGAGTTACCTAAGAACCTAAAATATGTGTTTTTAGGAGATCACAACACTTTACCTGTGATAATATCTAGTGAACTTAGTGAAGGGGAGGAGATGAGGTTGGTGAGTGAGCTTAAAAGATTGAAGAGACCAATAGGATGGGGATTGAGTGACATCAAGGGTATTAGCCCTTCTATGTGCATGCATAGAATCACTTTAGAAGAGGGAGCTAAACGTGTGTGGGAGACTCAAAGGCGCCTTAACCCAAATATGAGTGAAGTGGTTAAGAAGGAAGTGCTAAAATTGCTGGATGAAGGAGTAATTTATCCAATTGCTAACAGTGAGTGGGTGAGCCCAGTACATGTAGTTCCTAAGAAATCTGGAATCACTATAGTGAAAAATGAGAATAATGAATTGGTTCCTACTAGGACTACTACTGGGTGGAGAATGTGCATCGATTATAGGAAATTGAACAATGCTACAAAGAAAGATCATTTCCCTCTTCCTTTTATTGATCAGATGTTAGATAAACTTTCTGGACACTCACATTATTATTTTCTGGATGGCCTTTCAGGTTACTATCAGGTGCCAATAACTCCAGAGGATCAGTCCAAGACAACCTTTACTTGCCCTTTTGGGACTTATGCATTTCGACGTATGCCCTTTGGCTTGTGCAATGCACCTGCAACCTTTCAGAGATGCATGATGTCTGTCTTCTCAGATATGATCGATGATTTTATTGAGGTATTTATGGATGATTTTTCTGTTTTTGGTAATTCTTTTGATAATTGCCTAAATAAACTTGTTCGTGTGCTTGAGAGATGCATTGAATGTGACCTCACTTTAAGTTGGGAAAAGAGTCATTTTATGGTTACCCAGGGCATTGTTTTAGGTCATGTGGTGTCCAGTAAAGGGATTGAGGTAGATAAGGCTAAAATTGAATTGATTGCTAAGTTACCCCCACCTACCTCAGTTAAGGGAATAAGAAGCTTTCTAGGGCATGCAGGATTTTACAGGAGGTTTATTAAGGATTTTTCCAAAATAAGCCAACCATTGTGCCATTTATTGGGGAAAGATGTTCCATTTGAATTTACAGCACAATGCATGCAAGCTTTTAATTCCCTTAAGGAAAAATTGACTAGTGCACCTGTGATTGTAGCTCCTGTTTGGTCTTTACCTTTTGAAATCATGTGTGATGCCTTTAATCATGCAGTAGGAGCTGTTCTTGGGCAAAGGGTTGACAAATACTTGAGAGTAATTTATTATGCCTGTTTAACCCTGAATAGTGCACAAATGAACTACACCACAACAGAAAAGGAAATGTTAGCTGTTGTTTTTTCTTTAGACAAATTTAGAGCTTATTTAATTGGGTCAAAAATTATTGTGCATTCTGATCATGCAGCTCTTAAATATCTGTTAACAAAACAACATGCTAAACCGCGCTTAATTAGATGGGTGTTGTTATTGCAAGAATTTGATTTCCAAATCAAGGATACTAAGGGTAGTGAGAATGTTGTTGCTGATCATTTATCCAGATTACCCTTCTTTAGTGAAAATCTTGCATCTGATAGCATTCATAAAAATTTAGAAGAATTTCCTGATGAGCATCTGTTTGTGGTAATTAAGGCCCCTTGGTTTGTAGATATTACTAGCTATCTTGCTTGTGGTATTTTGAGATCTAACATGTCCTTTCAGGAAAAGAAAAGGTTTCTACACTTGAGTAAGTTTTATTTTTGGGATGAACCTTATCTATTCCGGATATGCAAAGATGAGATAGTTCGCAGGTGTGTAGCTGAGGAAGAACAACTGAGTGTTCTTCAATTTTGTCATGATCTTCACTGTGGGGGTCATTTTGGAGGAAGGAAGACTGCAGAAAAGGTGCTTCAAAGTGGTTTTTACTGGCCTACTTTATTTAAAGATGCTCAAGACTATTGTAAGCACTGTGATCGTTGCCAAAGAGTAGGTAACATTGGGAGGAGGAATGAAATGCCCCTTCAGTCATATATTGTTGTTGAACTGTTTGATGTATGGGGAATAGACTTTATGGGTCCTTTCCCCAAGTCCTTTGGTTATGAATACATTTTAGTTGCTATTGATTATGTTTCCAAATGGGTGGAGGCAATCCCTACCCGTACTAATGATGCTAATATTGTTATTAAATTTGTGAAGGAAAACATTCTTAGCAGGTTTGGCACACCAAGGGTGATAGTCAGTGATGGGGGGAGCCATTTTTGCAACAGGCTTTTTGAGAAGTTAATGCACAAATCTGGCGTGAAGCACAAGGTGTCAACCCCTTACCATCCACAGACTTCTGGACAAGTGGAAACGTCAAACAAGCAGCTAAAAGGAATTCTGGAGAAAACAGTCAACACATCCAGGAAGGATTGGGCAAACAGATTGCATGATGCACTATGGGCATATCGGACTGCTTTCAAAACTCCTCTTGGTATGAGTCCATATCGATTGGTGTTTGGAAAAGCTTGTCACTTACCAGTGGAGTTAGAGCACAAAGCATATTGGGCAATCAAGACTCTGAATTTGGACTTGGATAAAGCGAAGAGAGAACGATTTCTGCAAATTTCAGAGTTGGATGAGCTGAGAAATGAGGCCTATGAGAGCTCGAGAATTTACAAGGATCGCACTAAAGCACTTCATGATAGAATTATAGTGTGAAAGACATTGAGTCCAGGTATGAAGGTTTTACTTTTTAACTCACGACTCCGTCTTTTTCCAGGTAAACTCAAGTCTCGATGGAGTGGTCCTTTCGAGATAACTCGGGTGTATCCTTCTGGTGCCATTGAATTACTTAACTCTCGAACAAGTGAGACTTTTAAAGTGAATGGACAGAGAGTTAAGCCATACAATGAAGGATTTCAGGAAGTGAGGATCATTGACAGCACTTTGATTCATGATCCCTAGGCCTTGCATGATGTCTAGCTATATGACATTAAAGAAGCGCTAAATGGAAGGCAACCCATCGGTTTGCATTTATTTTTCATAGTTGTAATTTTAAATTTAGCAAGTTTTGATTTTATGTTTAGTCTAAATAAATGGAATTGGTGCTTTGATCGGTTTTTCTTTATTTTGTGTTTCAGGGTAGATCGTAGAAGAAGGTGCAATTTCTTTGATGTTTGGTGATTTATAAATATATATAATAAAAAAAGAAGAAAAGTTGAAATGGCAGAAGGAGACACGACCAAAGGACTTGGCCGTGTCCCTTGGCCGTGTCACTTGGACACGGCCATGCCCCAACAAAACTACAAATCTGCATTTGTCACAGTGAGTGACACGGCCAGGGAACACGGCCATGTCACTTGGTCACGGCCGAGCCTCACTACTTCATTTTTTTTTGTTTTTATTTCGCACCTTCCTTCACAGAGACGGACACGCCCAAGGGACACGGCCAAGTCACCTGGCTGTGTCCCTCAAAAATCACATGACACGGCCAAGTCCACACTCACACGGCCGTGTCCCTCAAATTTTACACTTTTAAAACCCGATTTTGCCCAGTTCTTTTCCTAAATCCCTAAATTTTCTATCTTCGTCTCTCTCACTCTCTGTATCGCCAAAACCATTGATTTTTATTTCAAAACTCCAATTTTTCCATTAAAACTTCAAATTTCTTCAACAAAACTTGAGATAATCACTTAAAACTTCCTCTTTACTCATATAATTTGATTTAATTCAGTTTTGGGTGTTATTTTTTTTCAGATCTCAAGATGCCAAGAACTAAAACTGTCTCACACCGCAAGAAGAAGAAATCTACTACCGAAGGAGCTTCTTCCTCTTCCTCAACTTCATCTTTCAAGAGGGTAAGTCTTTTGGCTCGGGGTTTTTTCCCAACAAGGTATGTGAATGACGAATCTCTAGATGCCCTGCAAATTAGGACTAATTTTTATAGATATGTGCAATTTCTTGGGTGGGAGACTTTTGTCTCATTGAGACCTTTGCAGTTTGAGGAGCTTACTCTAGAATTTTTGACATCTCTTAAGGTGGAAAGAGATGATAAGAAAATCTGCAAGAGAATGATGTTTAAATTGATGGGAAAATCATTTGAGCTTAATATTAATCAGTTAAATGCTATCTATGGTTTTCATCAGCATGGGGAAAGGTCGATACCCAAAGAATTTAGACAACAATTTGCTTGGGGAGCTTTAGGTTCGGGTACTTATGTGGCCAAATCGGCCAAGGCATCTAAATTAAAGAATCCCGCTTTGAGGTACTTGCATAGGTTTATGTCTTGCAAATTCTTCGCTCAGAAGGAGAGCCCGGGTGTGGTTGAGTCGAGTGAGTTATTTTTCCTAGATTGTGTTTTGAATGAAATGGCTGTGAGTGCCGGCTATTGGTTAGCCGATATTTTTGATACTGTGGCTAATAAAAGGAGAGGGGCAATTTGTGTTGGAGGATTGATTACCACGTTAGCAGTAGCCCTTGTTGAGGATTTTGACCCGAGTACTAGTCGCATGACTAGAATTTTGGGTAATGACTCTTTGGATTTAGCCACACTTGAGAAGATGCACATGGTGGTGCATAGGAGAGGGACTTATATGATGCCTTCAGCTGAGCCTGCAGCACCGGGGGACACGCAGAAGAGAGCACGGGTCCAAGAGGAGTCCGACTCGTATTCTCTTGGCCTAGATGAGGATGCTCCGGTCTTGGAACATCAAGAGGTACTTCTGAGGATTGAGGCCCTGGAGGGCAAAGTGGATCGACTGGATGGCATGGTGGACCATAACCATGCTGAGGTATTGCAGCAGTTGGAGCAGATTAACAGCAACCTTGCGACGATCCTGAGTCTTCATCCCTCAGCTGCATCATCTTCACGCCCACCTTTTCCATAGATTTTTAGATCCTTGCTTTATTTTGTATTTTTGTTCTTATTTTTCGTTTTTGTTTTCATGTTAACCTTTATATTTGAATATTTTATTTTTATATATTGTACTTTTGTTTTTGAACTTTTGTGTTTGTGATGGAAAGCTAGGGTTTTGCCTCACCAATACGATGGAAGACAAGTTGTCCTTTAACTCTTTTTATTTACTATTCTTGTTTTACATTGAGGACAATGTAAATTTTAAGTGTGGGGTACTCTTTAAGCTTCCCTTTAATGTTTGTCTCGTTTTGTTTATTGTGTTTGTTGTGCATGGCATAATTGTTGAAAACTTATTGATCTTTTCTATGATTTTAGCATTATAGTTGAGACTTTAGTATCAGCATAGAGATTAGCATTTGAATTCATTCAGGATCAATTTTCACATTTTGCAATTTATGACATATAAATCTTTGAGAACCCACCTGTGTGAGTTTTGAGCCTCATAATTTGATATTATTATCAGTTGATTTTCTTTTCTTAAGTGTGCACCTTCATGATTTTGCATCTTTAGAGTTTGCTTTTGCATACTAATTGAACTCACATTATGATTTAATCTCAAGTTTTAAAATTATGAAGGCAAATTAGGTTAGCCCTTTAGCTTAAAAAGACCTCCCTTAATATTGAATTCCTTAGTGAGCCAAGTTGAGCCTTTGACCTTTTCTTGTTTGATCAACACAATTCATAGCTTAACTTTCTTTTATTATCATCATACCTGCATTAAGGAATGGAGTTCTATATGACAATAGGGTGGTTTGTTTCAAAGTGTGGGGTAAGCAAGTAAAAAAAATATGGTATTGCTATTTGGGGTGAAATGCATACTTTGCACTTTGTATTTGATTAAGAGTTGACTATTTTTTTCCTCTACATGTTAAGCTAGATGATCTATGCAATGTTATATTTTGCATATATGAATAAAAAAATAAATTTTATATCTAATAAAAAAAAAGAGATATATATATACAAAAGTCAAATATGATCTAGCATTGGTTATAAAAAGAGGAATGTCGACTCATGCATTTTTCTTTGGGTATGCAAGTATGTGAAGTATTAATGGGATTGTGAGTAGGCCATTTGGGGGAGTTATGAGTGCCTTAGCAAGAGTAGTGTCTAATTTAGATACTCCATTTCTTGATGCTCCAGCTTAAATGTCTTTTCTCACACCTTTACCTTAGCCCCATTACATCCAAATGAAAGACCTTCAGATTATTTCTTGAGAAAATCAGTGAGGGAGATTGGATAATTAAGCAAGTTTATGGCAGTATGCAGTCATGAGTGGTTTGAGTTATTAAGCTTTGAAATCGAGTGAAACACTTAGATGAGAGATAAAATTTGTATGTCTGGATTAATGAATGAGTTAAGAAAATCCTTGATTGAAGGAAATTGCAATTATTTATGTCTGATTTCTTGAAGTATTTCATCTTGTCTGTTGGAATTATAGTTAAGGTTGTTTGAGTTTTTAATTTATGCCATGTGAATTTGCTTGAGGACAAGCAAAGTTTTAAGTGTGGGGTAGTTGTTTTATTAGTTTTTGTTATAGTTTTGTGTCTTGTTTACTATGATAATTAATGTTTTATTTAGGTATTTTGTTAGTTTTAATCGGTTTGTTTGGTGTTTTTATTAATTTTGGTAGTTTTAGTTTATTTCAATGTTTATGTCGTTTTTGATGTAGTCTTTAGTATTGTGTTTATGTTGTGTTGGTTATTGTCTATTGATTTCTTGTTTAGATTTGTTTTGAGTTTTGTGTTAGGTTAAAAAGGCAAGGAAGCAAATTTGAAGGAGAAAGTGGCAGTGCCTGACACAGGCAGAGGACACGGCCAAGTCACTGGCCGTGTCCCATACCAAGTTAAATTGAAGAACAAGTCCCAGTAGCAGACACATGCAAGGGACACGGCCAAGTCTTGTGGCCGTGTCCCTCCAAAGAAGACCCACACGGCCAAGTCATCTCCACTTGGCCATGTCTCACCAAGTTCCAAAGGAATAGAAGAAGCAAAACTCACAGTGGAAGACACAGGCAAGGGACACGGCCAAGTCACCTGGCCGTGTCCCTCCAACAAGCTGCAACACGGCCAAGTCACCTCTGACTTGGCAATGTCACTCAACAAAGAAAAAAAAGAAGAGAGGCAAGCAGTGGTGGACACAGGCAAGGGACACGGCCAAGTCACCTGGCCGTGTCCCTCCAAAAGGCACTCACACGGCCAAGTCACTTCTGACTTGGCCGTGTCCCTCATGAAACAAACGCGCAATGAATTTTTAAAGCCAACGTTTCGTATAAAAGGAAAAAGAAAGTTAGGGTTGAAGACGGTTGACGATTTTGGAGAATATTTTCAGCCGTCAGAGAGAGCGAAGTTAGGGTTTAGCTTTGTTTTCTTGATTTTGATTTCACTTTTGATTACTTAGCTTAGATTAGATTGTTCTAGCCATTGTTTTCATCCTTCTTGCAAGATTTGAGCAAGAGATTCTTCAGAAGCTTCAAGGAGTTGTAACTTGGTTTTGTTCTCGATCTTATTCTCTTTATTTACATTGAAATTGTTTTAATGGATATTATCATGTCTATTTTGATTTCTTTGAACATTAATGAGATGAATATGTTTGATTGCATTATGAACTAATTTGATCTAGTCTAGGGTTTGTATGGATCTGCTATGATTGTATGAATTGGTTATTCTCTTAGCTAATAATTTCTTTTGCCTTTATTGAATGAAATATTGTTACATATAATTGATTGGCCACCAATTGTGTGTTTTAGGTATTAGATGATGGATTGAGAGATGAAGTCTAATGCTGGAACAATTCAATTAAAGTACTTAGGTGAATTAGAGATATAACCTATTAAAAAGATTGTTTCAATTATAACAAGATTAGTTGTAAGAGGGTTGAATGCGAGAGCTTATTTCCTTGACTCAATTAATTAAGTTGTTTGAGATTTAATCTTTGAAATTAAATTAGTTAAGTGGAATAACCGTTCATACAAATAAGTAGTAGAGAAGTGCAAACCCTAGACCTTTTTATCAAGTGAATCAAAACATCAGCTCTTGTTTACTTTTATTGTTTTAAACTTCAATTAAACTTCTTCTTTAGTTAGCAATTTAAATTTATTCGTTACTTGTTACTTTTAATTTGATAATCAATTAGCCACTTTAGCTTCCTTGTGAGACGACCTTGGGGCGATCACCTTTGCTACAGCTACCTCGTATACTTGCGAGTGACGCTTTGTGGTAGAGTTAATTCGAGCGCAACAGGGGTAACCCTGGCAACTCCTCAGGAAACACATCTGGAAAATCTACAACTACGGTTATATTGTCAAGTTGAGAACCCACTACTCTAGTATCCACAACATAAGCAAGATAAGCATCACACCCTTTTCTAATTAACTTCCTAGCTGCTACAGCTGATATAAACAAGGATGCAAGTTGTCTCTACTCACTAGACACCATCACATTTCTACCATCACCGGTTCTCAAGGTAACACACTTCTTTTGACAATCTACCACAGCTCCATGCTTAGACAACCAATCCATACCTAAGATCAAATCATACTCCTTAAAAGGCATTTCAATCAAATCACTAAGAAACTCCTCACCTTGAACCACAACTGCACTATCACGATGCACCTTACTCTCCACAACACTATGTCCTAAAGGATTTGTCACTAAGACATCAAATCCTAAGGACTCTTAATGCAATTCAGACACAGGCAAGATAGATGCACTTATGTATGAATGAGTAAATCCTGGATCAATCAAAGTAAGAACTGAAATGCCAAATAAAGAGAATGTACCCGCTATAACTATTGAAGCATCTGGCTGCCTCTGCATCACATAAACTCTCTGAGAAGATCCGGCCTCATCTGGCCTACTGCCTCTGGATGAAGATCCTCCTCTCTGACTAACCCCAGGTCGGCCACCTCTACTGAAACCTCTGCCCCTTTGACCACCTCTGCTGACACTAGGTCGATAAGCTGCAGTATCTGCCTGCCTATGCTCCTGCATCTCAGGACAATCTCTAATAAAATGAGCTGGTGACCCACATTTAAAACACCAGCCGATCCACCAATCTTCCAACAAACACCCCATGGTTCCTACCATAAAGCTCACATGCAGGTAGAGTAGACCTCTGAACTATTGGAGTCGGAGCACTAGCTATAGAAGCTATAGGTCTCGGCCTCTGCCTCTGATACTGAACTGACCTACTCGACTGCCTCTGGCTCCTACTAATCCTCGGCATAAAACTTCCTCGGCCTCTCTTCATTGATGAAGACCCTGCCTCAAACTGGGATCTTCTCACTCTGGTCTCCTCCTCAGTAGCAGCTGCTGCAATACCTTATGCTCTCTCAACACTTCTAGCTGCTGCAACTAGCTGAGAGAAATCCTGGTACCGAGAACCAGCAACAATGCACATAATAGAGGGCCTCAACCCCTCCTCAAATCTTCTGCACCGATCAATCTCATCAGAGATGATCCCACCGGCATAGTGACTCAACCGGATGTACTCAATCTCATATTCTGTCACTGTCCGATTGTCTTGCCTAAAATTAAGGAATTCCATCTTCTTAACATCTTTATACTCCCTCGGAGTATATTTCTACTCGAACTCCCTTAGAAAGTCCCCATAAGATAATGTAGGTGGATCATCCATGGCATGAGGAACCCTCTTCCACCAGTCATAAGCATCTTTCTGCAGTAAGGATCTAGCATAATCAAATTTTCCTTCAGGAGTGGCTTGTAACTGAATAAATATCCTCTGCACTTTATCCAACCACTGCTCAGCCACTGCTGGATCTATAGTGCCCAAGAAATCCTCAGCTCCATACTTCCTCAACTTATCATAATGTCTCACTGGCACTTGAGGTTGTGGTGGTGGTTGTGGCTGCTGCACTAGAGTTTATCTCAATAGTTCTAACATATGCCTTAACCAACCCGGTGGAACCTCATCAGCAGCTGATATCTCTGGCACAAAAATAGGTGCCTCACTAACTCTATCAACTCTAGCTCCATCTCTACTCTCTTTAGGAGCTACGCTCTCAGCACTACCTTCTACATACTGACGTGACTGATGTAACACCCCTTCCCGACCTACATGTGTAAGCTGAGTAGAGGCGCCACACTAACCTAATGTTGCTACCAATTTTACTTAGTCAAATTTTAGTTCCAATTTTTATAGAAATTTTGCCATAGTTTCACTTAAAAATTGAGTCCCAAGTGTCGACAAAACTGGTTTTTTTTTTCTGATTTTTGAAAATATTTTTACACAAACCAATGCAACCAAAATCATTCTCAGTACACTTCCAATAAATCCCCCTTATAACCTCAACTACAACCTGCAAAAAGGATTTACACTTCTTGTAACACCCCCATATCCAATGCCCACACACTACAACCACAACAATGTAGCATAAGTGCATCAAACATAGGGATGCTATGGTTTTCTTAATATTCAAAACACTTTAAACTTGATACAATACCCTTATCATTATACATTATAGAAAAGTAGATCATTTACTTATAAAACAAAACATATTAGTTATATATATATATATACATTTAAATATTACCCAGCGGAAGTTATAAAATATGTACATATTTACAAACACTTGATTATATATTTAAATATATCCATACTTTTACATTATAAACATTACTTTACAAAATATAAAGAAGTATACATGATTGGCAATTCTCTTCTGATCTTTAAGTTCCCAAAATCAACTCTTCAAGGTCTACTCTCACTTGGTCTTGATGAACTCTTGGGTTCGACTCTATCAGCTCTATTACCTGCGCGATTAAACACTATCGCGCTAAGCCAAGGGCTTAGTAAGATAATTCATGCTAAAATGCAATGTCACAAATTAATTACATATATCAATCAAAAGCATATTATTTATTCAATATGTTGCTTTGTTCAATGTCACATCAATATTCATATAATAGCACCATTCATTATACTCATTTAAATTTATCATTATAGCCAACAACTATGACTTTATATACGTACCCTTTCCCAACCAGGTCGGTTGCCCTCCAATCCCAAGGGTCCGCAGGAGGCAAAAAGGCACGTATAACATTATCAGTAACATACCTTTCCCCATCCAGGTCGGTTGTCCAAGTTCGGTTGCCCATTCCAATGGGTCCGCATGGTTTCGCAGGAGGCAAATAGGTACGTATAATACTGACTATATCGAACCTTCCTCCTACCAGATCGGTAGTCCAAGATCGGTTGCCCAACCCACTGGGTCCGCATGGTTCCGCAGGAGACGGATAGGTCCGTTCATTAAACTTATCAATATCTTTTTAATTCATTTCTTTTTCACAAGCAAGTTAAGCAATCATTATATACAATATTCATTACATTATTTAAACACTCACATTATTATTCAATCCTATCATCAATGCATGCTTCAATCATATTTCATTTGAATCACTATAACATCTTTGGTATAACATTTCAATGTGCATTACTCATGAAACACATTACCATTCACAATGCATAACATAACATTATTCAATCTCAACAATGCAATTAGGGCAATTCAACCTCTTCACAACCTAATCAAAAAGGAATATTAGCAAAATGACCATATGAATAGTACATTCTGGTTTTAGACTCCATTTTATCCTTATTTTGAAAAATTGTATAAAATAATCTACTTGACTAAAAATTCTAAAATTTTTACAGAATTTAGTTTTGTATCTTAAAATCATTCCTTTAAAATTTCAGATCAAACTGAACACAAAATCTTGGTCAAATAGTTCACCTAACCAGGCTGCCCCAATTGCCCTGCATCCTGGCAGCAATTCTGAACTTTGTGAATTCCATAAATCAAATTCAATCAACGTGGTTCCAAATTATTTTTCTCAAATACTAGACTCACTAAGAAACAACATATCCAAAATTCAATTGGATATGATTTTTCTACATTTTATTAAAAATCCCGAAATACAGCTGTCTCAGTTAAGGTACCTGCTGGAACAGGTCTAATAAAAATAATCTTTTTAAACTCATAACCATTCCAAAATCGAATCAACATATTTTTCAGTAATTCTAGACTCATAGAGACACAACATATCAAAAATTCACTTTAAAAACATTTTTCTATAATTAATTAAAAATCATACAAATCACAGCCTTTACTAATTGTAAAACAGAAACAATTTCACTAAACACAACTCTTACTCTTCCATCACCAACACCAACCCAACTTCTCATCTATCAAGCAAAATCAATACTTAAAATTACACCATAAGCAACTTAATCATACCATCATCAAATCACAACTCAACTCAAGCATAACTTCAAAAATAACAAGGGTAAACAAGAGCAAACTTACTAAATAATGAAATTCCTTGAAACTCAAACTTGTAACTTTGAAAACTTCCTTCACTTTGAACTTGAAATCATCAAAACCATCACTTGTTCTCTTGCTCTCTTCTCTCTTTAATGAGCCGGCCACCCAACAACAAGAAGAAGAAGAAATGATGAAGAAACACAAAGTCAATAGGTATTAAATACCCATCCAAAAGAAAATTACTATAATACCCTCATCCATTTAACTAAGCTTTTGTCATATCTATACCCATTTAAGTAATTCACAACCAACACAAAAATATCCTCTTTCCTTGACTTTCCATTTTGACCACTTTATATGTTATATATATCACCATATAAGCAACATATACAATTATCTCTAAACCCTCTTTTCTTTCCCAACCACTATACAAAAACATTCTCTTCCCATTTCTCAATTCAAACCAACAACAACAACAACAAAACTTCTAGGGAATGCATAGGGATATTACAATTCTCCCCCTCTAAAAAGAAAATTTCGTCCTCGAAATTACCAGATATCAAAGCTGAAACAACTACGGATATTGCTCTCGCATGGATTGTTCACTCTTCCAAGGAATCTTCACCAATGGCACTTGCTTGTTTCTCAATTCTTTCACATCATGTGCCAAGATAGCAACTGGTTCCTCTTCAAATGTCAAATCTGGGCTCACTTCGATAGACTCAAATGGCAACACATGAGATGGATCCGACCTATATCTCCTCAACATAGAAACATGGAATACACTATGAATACGATCCAACTCAGGTGGCAAAGCAAGTTGATACGCCACTGGCCCAACTCTTTCTAACACTTCATACGGCCCAATGAAACGAGGACTCAATTTTCCTTTCCGACCGAACCTCAAAATCTTCTTCCAAGGAGACACTTTCAGAAATACCTTATCTCCAACATTAAACTCTATATCTCTTCTTTTCAGATCTGCATAAGATTTCTGTCGGTCTGAAGCTGCTTTTAACCTTCCTCGAATCAACTTTACTTTTTCTTCAGTTTCTTGAATCAAATCAGGACCAACCAACTTATTATCTCCAAGCTCATTCCAACAAAGAGGTGTCCTACACCGTCTGCCATACAATGCTTCAAACGGTGCCATACCAATGCTGGATTGGTGACTGTTGTTGTAAGCAAACTCCACAAGAGGTAAAAACCTATCCCAACTTCCAGAGAAATCGATGACACAGCTTCTCAACATGTCCTCAATAATCTGTATCACCCTCTCTGACTGTCCATCCGTCTGTGGATGAAAAGCAGTGCTGAAGTGCAGTCGAGAACCCAAAGCACTATGCAAACTCTTCCAAAATCTGGAAGTAAACCTGGGATCTCGATCAGACACTAAAGAAGTTGGAACACCATGCAGTTTCACAATCTCATGGATATACAGCTCAGCCAATCTCTCCAAAGAGTAATCCATTCGAACCGGAAGGAAATGAGCTGTCTTAGTCAATCTATCCACAATCACCCATATAGCATCATGCTTCTTTTGTGTCAATGGCAAACCAGACACCAAATCCATTGTCACTCTTTCCCACTTCCATTCTGGCACTGACAATGGTTGAAGCAACCCGGTTGGAACTTGATGCTCTGCTTTAACCTTCTGACAAGTGAGACATTTCGACACAAAATCTGCAATGTCTCTCTTCAACCCAATCCACCAATAATGCTGTCTCAAATCATGATACATCTTCGTATTACCCGGATGCATAGCAAACACTGACTGATGTGCTTCTTCTAAAATGACTCTTTTCAATTCAGCATCATCGGGTACACACAATCGGTTTTTAAACCAGAGACTCCCATCGTCTTTCACAACAAAATCTCTTGTCTTCCCATTCTTACAATCTGAAATAATCTTCTGAATCTTCTTATCGGCCAACTGAGCTTCTTTGATCTGATCTAACAAAATCAGCTTCAATTGCAACTGTGCCAATAATGCACCATCAACACAAGGTACAAAACTGACATGCAATGCTCTCAACTCAACAAGCAACGAGAGCGAGTAAACTGTTAAACCAGCTAAAGGCTTCCGACTCAAGGCATCAGCAACAACATTTGCTTTACCTAGATGATAGTCAATCAAGCAGTCGTAGTCTTTAATCAATTCTAACTATCTCCTCTGACGAAGATTGAGTTCTTTCTGGACACCCAAATACTTCAAACTCTTGTGATCTGTGTAGATGAAACATTTCTCCCCAAACAGATAGTGGCGCCAAATCTTTAATGCAAACACAATGGCAGCCAATTCCAAATCATGTGTCGGATAGTTAAGCTCATGCGGTTTCAACTGTCGAGATTCATAAGCTATAACTTTCCCTTCCTGCATCAATACACACCCCAAACCTCTATGTGAAGCATCACTGTAGATCACATATGGTTTGCCTTCAACAGGTAAAGTAAGAACAGGCGCTTGAGTCAACAACTCTCTCAACTACTCAAAACTAGCCTGACACTGATCTGTCCACACAAATCTCACTCCCTTTCGAAGTAATCTGGTGAGTGGAGTAGCTATCAAAGAAAACCCTTTCACAAACCGTCGGTAATAGCCTGCCAAACCCAGAAAACTTCTAATCTCTGTCACAGACTTGGGTGGACTCCAATTCAGAATAGCTTCAACTTTACTTGGATCAACTCTAATGCCTTCCGCTGAAACAATATGTCCGAGAAAAGCAACTTGATCCAACCAGAACTCACACTTCGACAATTTGGCAAATAACTGCTTCTCTCTCAAAATCTGCAACACAATCCGCAGATGCATATCATGTTCCTCTTCATTCCGCGAATACACCAGTATATCATCAATGAAGACCACTACAAACTGATCCAAATAGGGCCTAAACACCCTATTCATCAAATCCATAAAAGCTGCAGGTGCATTCGTTAGACCAAAAGGCATAACTAGAAATTCATAATGCCCATACCTGGTCCGAAAGGCAGTCTTCGGAACATCCTCAGCTCTGACTCTCAGCTGATGGTACCCAGATCTCAAATCAATTTTAGAAAACACAGCTGCACCTTTCAATTGATCAAAGAGATCATCGATTCTAGGCAAAGGATATTTATTTTTAATAGTCACCTTGTTCAATTGCCTATAATCGATACACAACCTCATAGTACCATCTTTCTTCTTCACAAATAGCACAGGAGCTCCCCAAGGAGAAACACTGGGGCGAATAAATCCTTTGTCCAACAACTCCTGCAATTGCACTTTCAACTCCCTCAATTCTGCTGGTGCCATTCTGTAAGGAGTAATAGAGATAGGAGTGGTACCAGGCAACAATTCAATACCAAACTCCACCTCTCTCTCAGGAGGCAATCCTGGCAACTCCTCTGGAAAAACATCAGGGAACTCTGCAACTGTGGCAATACTATCAATAGAAGAACCCTTCACTCTAGTATCTACCACATGAGCAAGATAGGCTTCACACCCCTTTCTAATCAACCTCCTGGCTGCAACAGCTGAAACAAATAAGGAGGCTAGCTGTTCCTGCTCATTAGATACTATCACCTCTCTACCATCACCCGTTCTCAAAGAAACAATTTTCTTTTTACAATCCACCACAGCTCCATGTCGAGATAGCCAATCCATACCTAAGATCACGTCATATTCCTTAAATGGCATCTCAATCAAATCCCCAAGGAACTCCTCACCCTGCACCACTACTGCAATATCTCTATGCACCTTACTCACAACCACACTATGCCCTAATGGATTTGTCACCAACACATCAAATCCTAGGGACTCAGCATGCACATCAAATACAGGCAAAACAGATGCACTAATATATGAATGCGTGGAACCCGGATCAATCAAAGCAAGTACTGGAGTATTAAATAAAGAAAAAGTACCAGCTATGACTGCCGATGTATCTGGCTGCCTCTGCATAACATACATCCTCTGGGAAGATCCAACCTCCTCTGGTCTACCCTCCCTGGATGTAGCACCTCCTCTAGAACTGAATCCTGGTCTACCTCCCCGGCTGGCACCTCTGCCTCCTCTGCCTCCCCTCACACTAGCTCGAGAAGCAGCAGAATCAACTGGCATCTGCTCCTGCCTCTCAGGACAGTCTCTCACAAAGTGGTCAGGTGATCCACACCTGAAGCATACAGCTGGTCCACCACTCTTCCAACAAAACACCTCTATGATAACCCCCACACTGAGCACATCTAGGTGGAGCGGATCTCTGAGTCATAGGGATCGGAGCACTTGCCACTGAAGCTGCAGGTCTAAATCTCTGTCTCTGGAACTGCACAGACCTACCAGCTGGTCTCTGGCTCCTACTACTCCGAGGAACAAAATTTCCTCTACTCCTCTTCGCAGAGGAAGACCCTGCCTCGAACTGGGGCCTTCTAACCCTAACCTCTTCTTCTGAAGCAGCTGCAATAACTTGAGCTCGCTCTATACTTCGAGCTGCTGTCACAAGCTGTGAGAAATCCTGATATCTGGATCCAGCCACTAAGCACATGATCGAGGGCCTCAATCCCTCCTCAAACCTCCTGCATCTATCAATCTCATCAGCAATGATACCCCCAGCATACTGACTCAGTCGAATAAACTCAACTTCATACTCAGTTACGGTCCGATGATCTTGCTTCAAATCTAGAAACTCTCTTTTCTTCCCATCTTTATACTCCCTAGGAGTATACTTCAACTCAAATTCCCTCAAAAAATCAGTGTAAGACAGTGTTGGAGGATCATCCATAGAATGGGGCACCGTCTTCCACCAATCGTAGGCATCTTTCTGCAGCAAAGATCTTGCATAGTCAAATTTTTCCTCAGGGGTAGCTTGTAACTGAATAAAGATTCTCTGTACTTTGTCAAGCCACTGTTCTGCTACAGCTGGATCAGTAGTACCAAGGAAATCCTCCGCTCCATACTTCCTTAGTTTATCATAGTGCCTCACAGATACCAAAGGCTGAGGGGGTGGTGGCACTGGTTGCACTGGTGCTTGTCTCATAACTTCCATCATATGTCTAAACCAGGCTGGCGGAACCTCCTCTCCAGCTGGTCTACCCGACACCGAAGCAGGTGCCTCCTCAACACTATCAACTCTAGCTCCCTCAGCAGGAGCGATACTCTCGGCACTACCCTCAATCGACTGACGTGAGTGAGAATCCATCACAACCTAAGTCTGCAAACACAACATACTACATCTTATTAAAGATCAGAGGTTGCCAATCCCAAACATGTATATTATTTCAAAACCAACTTTTTAAGTAAAATATTCTTTTTATTACATTTTACCTAGGCTGAGAATCTCAAACCTACGCTCTGATACCAAAAATTGTAACACCCCTTCCCGACCTACGTGTGTAAGCTGAGTAGAGGCGCCACACTAACCTAATGTTGCTACCAATTTTACTTAGTCAAATTTTAGTTCCAATTTTTATAGAAATTTTGCCATAGTTTCACTTAAAAATTGAGTCCCAAGTGTCGACAAAACTGGTTTTTTTTTTCTGATATTTGAAAATATTTTTACACAAACCAATGCAACCAAAATCATTCTCAGTACACTTCCAATAAATCCCCCTTATAACCTCAACTACAACCTGCAAAAAGGATTTACACTTCTTGTAACACCCCCATATCCAATGCCCACACACTACAACCACAACAATGTAGCATAAGTGCATCAAACATAGGGATGCTACGGTTTTCTTAATATTCAAAACACTTTAAACTTGATACAATACCCTTATCATTATACATTATAGAAAAGTAGATCATTTACTTATAAAACAAAACATATTAGTTATATATATATATATATACATTTAAATATTACCTAGCGGAAGTTATAAAATATGTACATATTTATAAACACTTGATTATATATTTAAATATATCCATACTTTTACATTATAAACATTACTTTACAAAATATAAAGAAGTATACATGATTGGCAATTCTCTTCTGATCTTTAAGTTCCCAAAATCAACTCTTCAAGGTCTACTCTCACTTGGTCTTGATGAACTCTCGGGTTCGACTCTATCAGCTCTATTACCTGCGCGATTAAACACTATCGCGCTAAGCCAAGGGCTTAGTAAGACAATTCATGCTAAAATGCAATGTCACAAATTAATTACATATATCAATCAAAAGCATATTATTTATTCAATATGTTGCTTTGTTCAATGTCACATCAATATTCATATAATAGCACCATTCATTATACTCATTTAAATTTATCATTATAGCCAACAACTATGACTTTATATACGTACCCTTTCCCAACCAGGTCGGTTGCCCTCCAATCCCAAGGGTCCGCAGGAGGCAAAAAGGCACGTATAACATTATCAGTAACATACCTTTCCCCATCCAGGTCGGTTGTCCAAGTTCGGTTGCCCATTCCAATGGGTCCGCATGGTTTCGCAGGAGGCAAATAGGTACGTATAATACTGACTATATCGAACCTTCCTCCTACCAGATTGGTAGTCCAAGATCGGTTGCCCAACCCACTGGGTCCGCATGGTTCCGCAGGAGACGGATAGGTCCGTTCATTAAACTTATCAATATCTTTTTAATTCATTTCTTTTTCACAAGCAAGTTAAGCAATCATTATATACAATATTCATTACATTATTTAAACACTCACATTATTATTCAATCCTATCATCAATGCATGCTTCAATCATATTTCATTTGAATCACTATAACATCTTTGGTATAACATTTCAATGTGCATTACTCATGAAACACATTACCATTCACAATGCATAACATAACATTATTCAATCTCAACAATGCAATTAGGGCAATTCAACCTCTTCACAACCTAATCAAAAAGGAATATTAGCAAAATGACCATATGAATAGTACATTCTGGTTTTAGACTCCATTTTATCCTTATTTTGAAAAATTGTATAAAATAATCTACTTGACTAAAAATTCTAAAATTTTTACAGAATTTAGTTTTGTATCTTAAAATCATTCCTTTAAAATTTCAGATCAAACTGAACACAAAATCTTGGTCAAATAGTTCACCTAACCAGGCTGCCCCAATTGCCCTGCATCCTGGCAGCAATTCTGAACTTTGTGAATTCCATAAATCAAATTCAATCAACGTGGTTCCAAATTATTTTTCTCAAATACTAGACTCACTAAGAAACAACATATCCAAAATTCAATTGGATATGATTTTTCTACATTTTATTAAAAATCCCGAAATACAGCTGTCTCAGTTAAGGTACCTGCTGGAACAGGTCTAATAAAAATAATCTTTCTAAACTCATAACCATTCCAAAATCGAATCAACATATTTTTCAGTCATTCTAGACTCATAGAGACACAACATATCAAAAATTCACTTTAAAAATATTTTTCTATAATTAATTAAAAATCATATAAATCACAGCCTTTACTAATTGTAAAACAGAAACAATTTCACTAAACACAACTCTTACTCTTCCATCACCAACACCAACCCAACTTCTCATCTATCAAGCAAAATCAATACTTAAAATCACACCATAAGCAACTTAATCATACCATCATCAAATCACAACTCAACTCAAGCATAACTTCAAAAATAACAAGGGTAAACAAGAGCAAACTTACTAAATAATGAAATTCCTTGAAACTCAAACTTGTAACTTTGAAAACTTCCTTCAATTTGAACTTGAAATCATCAAAACCATCACTTGTTCTCTTGCTCTCTTCTCTCTTTAATGAGCCGGCCACCCAACAATAAGAAGAAGAAGAAATGATGAAGAAACACAAAGTCAATAGGCATTAAATACCCATCCAAAAGAAAATTACTATAATACCCTCATCCATTTAACTAAGCTTTTGTCATATCTATACCCATTTAAGTAATTCACAACCAACACAAAAATATCCTCTTTCCTTGACTTTCCATTTTGACCACTTTATATGTTATATATATCACCATATAAGCAACATATACAATTATCTCTAAACCCTCTTTTCTTTCCCAACCACCATACAAAAACATTCTCTTCCCATTTCTCAATTCAAACCAACAACAACAACAACAAAACTTCTAGGGCATGCATAGGGATATTACAACTGAGATGCCATCACTACCTATATCTGCAAACACAGCAGAATATACCTCATTAAAGATCAAAGACTGCCAATACCAAAACATGTATCTTAATTGAAAACCAACTTTTAAAATCAAAATGTTCTTTTTCTTACATTTTACCTAGGTTGAGAATCTCAAACCTAGGCTCTGATACCAAAACAATTGTAACACTCCTATACCCCGTATACGCACACTACATACCACTGTATCCGTAATATACGTATACTGAATATAGGAATGCTATGATTTACAAAATACACAAATCATCCCTTTCCAATAATATGAACAAATTTAAAACATTTAAGTTATTTTATAAAACACAGTAGATAAAAAGTTTATCAGTTAAGTATCGGTAATAGCATCATAAGAAACCTACAAATTATATTATAGAGTCTAATAAGCAAAACTTTCATTAAAGACGCAGCGGAAATATAGTGGTATTTAAAATTATATTTATATACATCAAAAATACATATTCACAAATACATATACATAAAACTCAAGTTTTTCAAAACATAAAGTTTATACATGTTTGGCAGTATGTCTTTGATCTTTAAGCTCCACAATCAATCCCTCAAAATCTAGACTCGACTCGGCCTAGAGGAACTCTCTGGTTCTTCCCTGTCACCTGCGCGATGAACCACAATCGCGCTAAGCCAGCGGCTTAGTGGTACAAACTACAATAATATTATCCTTCAATGCAATGCCAATGTCACACAATCAAGTTTCATAAACAACTCAAAAGAATATTACATTTCAAAATCTTGCAATACTAAATAACTTATCAAAACATTCATGTTGTATCTTCCTAGTTTCATTACTCAACATAGATTTCCAAGCCACATTCATTTATTTCACCATTCATGATTCACATTGAAAACAAAGACAAGCATGGGCCCAAAATACACTAATATGTTATTCAAAGTTCAGAGTTACTGCTTTGGTCCATAATCACAATCATCAAGCCCGTAGACGATATATATATATATCTCTATCCATGGATAGTGTAACAGACCCAGTCTCTTGGACCTCAAGCCGGCTAAACTCGAGGAGATCCTCAACCCGGCAAGACTGTTACTATTTTTGAGGCTTATGACCCAGTCTTTTCACCCCAAAAACATCACATTTCACATTTATCATTTCACATTTTTCAACTAGAATCGGCTTACGACCCGATCTTTTCACCTATCCAGTGATTCATAGGCATGCCGCCAAACCCAGAACTCTGAAATTTGAATAACTTATTAGGCATACAATCATTTCATTTATATCTTTATAAATTTCTTTCTCAATTCATTTCTCATTATCAAATAGGCAACCATACCTCAATCATCTCATTTGCATCATTATAGCCAACAACAATGGCTTCACATCTCATCAAAATAGTATACATAATCAATTGCATTGAATATCATTATCTAGGCAAACATGCCCCATCTATTTCATTTGAATCATCATAACCAATCACATTGGCTTCACATCTCATTATATCTTAATTCACATTATACAAATCATAACATTCATCAAATGTTTTAACAATATAATCAATTACTTAACATATGTTCAATCAAATATGTTAAGTATCATAATCATGTAAATGTATGCAAACATGTAGTTTGTACTTACCTTAAAACCAACTCACACCAATCTATACACTTCCTCTCCCAAGAATCCTTCACACTTAGGTTAGGTCAACTCAACCTCTTCACAACTTAATTCAAAAAGAAATAATACACACTCACTTAGAAAATACACATGAGATATTAAGACTAAGAACCAACTAGGGCAAACTCTACCCATGACACGCTCAACAACACGGGCGTGTCCCTGACCGTGCCCTAACTCCACAACATAGAAGCTTTGACACGCTCAGAACCACGGGCGTGTCACTGAACGTGCAATACATTCTGTCTCACATAAACATTGACATGTCCAACAACACGGGCGTGTTCATGGCCGTGTCAATCCTTCACCAACACAGTAGCTATGACACGCTCAGTGACATGGGCATGTCACTACTCGTGTCACCCATCCAGAAGATAGAACCATTGACACGCCCAAAGAACTGGCCGTGCTTATGGGCGTGTCAGGCAAAAAATCCAAATTCCGGCAACATCAACACTACAACCAACAAACCACTTTCTTCCACCATTATCCACTTCAAACAAACTTAACTAAACACACCCAAAAACCATAATAACTTACAAAAACACCAAAACAACTCAAAACATACATCAAACACAAATCATAATCATCACCACAAACCCAAAACACAACCACAACACTTTCTCTTCCAACAAACTTACTCTTTCCTTCAATCCAACCCCAAAATCCAAAATCAATTGAACCAAACACTCTTAAACACACCACAATCAAACCAACATTTATCAACCATAACATCAACTCACAAACTCAAAGAAAATCAAAGAATTAAGTGGAAAACTTACCAAAGATGAAGAACTCTTAAATTTCCAACTTGATCACTTGAAAACTGCCTTCAATCTTGAGTTTAGAAGATCAAATCTCTCTCTTGCTCTATTGTTTCCTTGATGCCCGGCCAACCCAAAGAGAAAAGAAGAGAAATATGAATGAAAGGCAAAGTCAACTCTACTCTCTTCTTTAAACCTCCTCTAAGCAATATTTAATATTAAAATATTCCATTTAATCTCTTCCACTCACTTAATATTCTTTTAATTAATTCATTAATTCAAACATATATAAATATCTTCTTTGACTATAACTCACTTTGACTTGTGTATATGTTATATATATTTCCATATATACAACATATACACTCTCTTCACTTCTTTTCTCTTTTCAATTTAACATAGACTTTAAATCCAAATAAAACAATAATTATATCAAAACTTCTAGGGCACACTTTGGGATATTACAAAGTAGGATGAGTAATAGTGCTACTCATATGTTTTAAATTGGTTAGACTTAATTAGGCTATCAAAATGGTTTTGGGCCTAAGGCATTAGACGGAATTCAACATGCTATGACATATGATGTCGATATTCCATAATTACTAAGAGTTACATGAGATGTAATTGGTAAAGATGTTACCTACCTAAATAACTTGATTTTAAGCGCCACGCCAAAGCTGAGTTTAGAATTAAGTGAAATACGGATCTTAGCCTACTAAAATATTTCTTTAGAGGGTTATATTTTTAGTAGGAGTTTAAATAATTTTAACCTCATTATTAATTAAAATTTGACTTTGCATATTTATTTTATAGATGGCTGCTAATAACAATTCCACCTTATCACTGCGATATATCCTTGAGAAGGAAAAACTGAAAGAATGTGGGACTAATTTTGTTGACTGGTTTAGGAACCTTAGAATTGTTCTCAAACAAGAGAAAAAGTCCTACGTGCTTGATGAAGTTGTCCCTGACCCACCTCCTGCTGATGCTTCTAATGCTGTTAAGAGTAAGCATAAGAAGCATGTGGATGATTCCAATGACATAGGATGTCTTATGTTGGCTACTATGTGTCCAGGAATTCAGAAGGATCTAGAACACTTAGAGGCTTATGAGATGAGTGTGCATCTCAAACAAGCTTTCCAACAATAGGCTAGGCAAGATAGGTTTGACACCACTGTTGCATTATTTGACTGCAAAATGTCTGAAGGTGAATCTGTTAGTGCTCATGTTTTGAAGATGAAAGGCTATCTAGATCACCTTGCTAGACTTGGATATCCCCTGAGTTTAGAACTCTCCACGGATTTGATCCTACATTCATTGCCTAGCAGTTTCTCACAGTTTGTCATGAACTATAACGTGAATGACATGGAGAAATCCTTTCCTGAGCTACATGGTATGCTCAAAACTGCTGAAGGGAATATCAAAAAGCCTACCCAAATATTGAATATCAATATTAAACAAATGAAAAAGAAAGCCAAAGATACTAAAGGCAAGGGTAAGGCAAAAGGTGCTAAAGGGTCCAAGGGACAAGCTAAACCAAAACCTGAACCTAAGGCTAAAGTTCCTAAGGAAGGGACTTGTTTCCATTGCAACAAGCCTAGGCATTGGAAGAGAAATTGTCAACTCTATTTGGATGAGTTAAAGAAGTTGAAGGGTAGTGCGACTACATCTTCAGGTATTTATGTTATAGAAATTAATTTATCTATTCCTTCTTCCTGGGTATTAGATACCGGATGTGGATCTCATATTTGTACAAATATGTAGGGATTCAAAAGGAATAGGATGCTGAAGAAGGGCGAAGTGGACCTACGTGTTGGCAATAGAGCAAGAGTTGCTGCTATAGCTGTAGGAACTTATGAACTTGTTATGCCCAATGGGTTTTTGTTAATTTTGGACAATTGCTTTTATGTTCCTACTATGAGTAGGAATCTTATTTCAGTATCTGTTTTGGATGATGAAGGTTATTCATTTTTTATTAAGAATAAGAAATGTTCTATTTTTGATAAAAATGATTTGCTTTATGGTATTACAAATTCTTATAATGGCCTTTATATCCTTAATCTTGATGATTCTAATGGTAATGATATCTATAACATAACTTCTAAGAGAACTAAGCCAAATGAGTTAAACCCTACTTATTTATGGCATTGTCACCTTAGCCATATAAATGAGAAACACATTTCTAAGCTCCATCAAGATGGATTATTAGATTCATTTGATTTTGAATCATTTGAAACATGTGAGTCTTGTTTGCTTGGTAAGATGACAAAGGATCCTTTTACTGGGCATAGTGAAAATGGCTAATGATTTATTGGGCTTGATACATACAGATGTATGTGGTCCTTTTAGCATTAGTGCCAGAGGAGGATTTCAATACTTCATTACTTTTACTGATGATTTCAGTAGGTATGGCTATGTCTACCTAATGAAACATAAGCATGAGTCTTTTGAAATGTTTAGAACTTTTCAAAATGAAATACAAAATCAACTTGGTAAAATAATTAAACTACTTCGATCAGATCGAGGTCGTGAATATTTGAGCCAAGAGTTTGATGATCATCTAAAGGATTATGGAATTGTTTCACAACTGACTCCTCTAGGAACCCCACAGTGGAATGGAGTTTCTGAAAGGAGAAATCGAACTCTATTAGATATGGTTCGATCAATGATGAGTCAAGCGGATCTTCCTTTATCTTTTTGGGATTATGCCTTGGAGACAGCTGCATTCATTCTGAACTGTGTACCATCTAAGGCGGTTGAAAAGACACCATATGAGATATGGACAGATAAGACACCTAGTTTGTCTTTTCTTAAGATTTGGGGTTGTGAAGCTTATGTGAAAAGACTAGTTTCAGATAAGTTAGCTCCAAAGTCTATTAAATGTAATTTTGTGTGGTATCCTAAGGAAACTAAAGGATACTATTTCTATACTCCTTCAGAGAACAAAGTGTTTGTTGCTCGAAATGGGATCTTTTTGGAAAAAGAATTTCTTTCTAAGAGAACTAGTGGGAGTATAGTAGAACTTGAGGAAACTCAAGTACCACAAGAAATCATTGAGCCGTCTATAGAGCCTATTTAAGAACCACAAATAGTTGTGGAGTCTGAAGATGTAACACAAATCCCTCGCAGGTCTGATAGGACACGTCGTCAGCCAGAGAGATATGGATTTCTTGTTACTGATGATAGTGAAGTAATGCTCATAGATCAAGATGAGCCTACTACCTATCAAGAAGCTGTGTCAGGTCCAGATTCAGACAAATGGCTTGGAGCCATGAAATCTGAGATGCAATCTATGTTTGACAACCAAGTTTGGTCTTTAATTGATCCTTCAGAGGGTATTAAGACTATTGGTTGCAAATGGGTTTTCAAGAAGAAAACTGACATGGATGGGAATGTGCAGACCTATAAAGCAAGGCTTGTTGCAAAAGGTTTCAAGCAAACTCATGGTATAGACTATGATGAAACCTTTTCACCAGTTTCTATGCTTAAGTCTGTTAGAATTCTCATTGCCATTGCAACATACTATGATTATGAGATATGGCAAATGGATGTCAAAACCGCTTTCCTTAATGGAAACTTGCTTGAGGATGTGTATATGACACAACCTGAGGGTTTTGTAAATCCTGAGAATTCTACAAAGGTTTGCAAGCTTCAAAGATCCATTTATGGATTGAAGCAAGCATCTCGAAGCTGGAATCTTCGTTTTGATGAAACAGTTAGGAACTTTGGTTTCATCAAGAATGAAGATGAACCTTGTGTTTACAAGATGGTTAGTGGGAGTGCAGTAGTGTTTTTAGTCTTATATGTGGATGACATATTACTCATTGGGAATGATATCCCTACCTTGCAAAAGGTTAAGACTTGGTTAGGGAATTCTTTCTCAATGAAAGACTGAGGTGAGGCTGCCTATATCCTTGGTATAAAGATCTATAGAGATAGATCTAGAAGGATAATTGGCCTGAGTCAAAGTACATACATAGATAAAGTGTTGAAGAGGTTCAACATGCAAGATTCCAAAAAG
This sequence comes from Garcia nutans, assembly GCA_947685225.1. Taxonomy (NCBI): domain Eukaryota; kingdom Viridiplantae; phylum Streptophyta; class Magnoliopsida; order Malpighiales; family Euphorbiaceae; genus Garcia; species Garcia nutans. Next base: position 38,182,222 of record CANTUV010000002.1, read on the forward strand.
GGATTCTTGCCTATGTCTCATGGCATTCATCTCAGCAAGAGTCAATGTCCTATGACATCTGATGAGCGAGATCGAATGAATAAGATTCCTTATGCTTCTGCTATAGGATCTATTATGTATGCCATGTTATGTACTAGACCAGATGTCTCATATCCATTAAGGGCAACTAGTAGATTTCAAGTTGATCCTGGTGAAGGTCACTGGACAGCTGTCAAGAATATTCTTAAGTACCTTCGAAGGACTAAAGATGTATTCTTGGTTTATGGAGGTTTGGAAGATGAGCTAGTTGTAAATGGTTACACAGATGCTAGTTTCCAAACTGACATAGATGATTTTAGATCGCAGTCAGGTTTTGTATTCACATTGAATGGTGGAGCTGTTAGTTGAAAGAGTCCAAAACAAAGCACTATGGCTGATTCTACAACAGAGGCTGAGTATATAGTAGCATCAGATGCAGCTAAGGAAGTAGTCTGGTTGAAGAAGTTCATCACTGAGCTAGGAGTGGTGCTAGCATTGCAAATCCTGTGGACATTTATTGTGACAACAATGGTGCCATAGCACAGGCAAAAGAGCCTAGATCTCATCAAAGGTCTAAGTATATACTCAGGCGTTTTCACCTCATTCGAGACATTATCGATAGAGGAGATATCAAGATATGCAAAGTTGACACAAATGATAATATAGCAGATCCATTAACAAAGCCTCTCTCATGGGTCAAGCATGATCAGCACACTAGATCTATGGGTCTTAGAAATTTGTAGGCCTAGTGCAAGTGGGAGATTGTTAGTGTATGTATTGTTAGTGTATGTGCCCTAGGCCATTTATTTGGATCTTTATGCTATACATTCATTATTAATAAATGAGGTTTTATTATCATTATTGTTTGTTTGCATGTTACACAATTTTGATATTTGTCCCTGGTTTATTATTTTTATAGAGAAAAAAAATAATTCTTAACCAGTATGAACATTGATTTGATAATCATCAGATGGTTATGTGTATAGTGATACAAATCAATTTCATAGATACTTGTTAGAGAACAATGTATTGGATAGACCCATCATGAGATTACTACATGGGTTAGTGTCATAAGTAAATCTCATGATAGTTATGTATTAATTCTTTGACTTGAGATTGTCATAGTTTCCAATATAAGGACTATTATATTTTGACATGATCAAACATTATCCGTAACTGGATAGTAATAAAGGTTATGATCATATATGATAGAAATTATGTAGAGGATAATGAACAATCAAGATAGAATTTGTCCCTCTCTTTGAGAGAGATATCTTTTGGACCCCTCGATAAGTGAGACTGTGAAATGCATGGCCATGCTCAAATGAATTGATAGTGTGATCAATTTCATTTGTTTTTTATTAGTCTACTTGGAGATCGAGTAATCATAAGTTTGGACAATATAAGTATGACGTTGACCATGACTTATGTTCAAGCTAGATATCGTGTGACAAAGGGATTAATGCATATACTATTATTAGGCAAATTGGACATTCCTTATATTAATTGGGTAGTTGTAACGCCTTGCTAGAGGCCAATTATGACTTGTTGATTTAATAGAGATTAAATTGACTGCCAATTAATATGGGCCTATCGGGTCACACACAAGAATGCATTTTGGGCTGGATATAATATTAATAATATTAGATATTAGATATTAATATTTATTATTATTTTTTTCATTATATATATATATATATTATTAGATAATATATTCAAAATCCTTACTAGATTTGGATTCTGAATTGGACTTACCTTATCCAATTTCGAATTAGATTCTGGAGTGATTATATTCACTCCAGACGTTAAGTCTTCTTAGAGGTAATATTAGAAAACGAAAGAGAACGAAAACAAAGGAACCATAATACGTTTTAGAGAAAACATTTTTCCAGCCTTCACCGTTGCAGAGAGCTAGCACTCCAGACGGTAGCATTCGTTTGGATATGCGATAGAGGGTGTTTCACGATCGAGGCATCTCTTCCAAACTGTGATTTTGAATCATCAACAGGTTAGTTCTTTGAACACTTTCGTCGAATTAAACGAACAACATGGATCTTGGTGGGAAATCAGAGATCAAAAACTTTTCCACTGCGTGTTTTTGGTTTGCAGTGATCTCCTTGATTTCCTAACAATGCGAAGCCAGTATCCTCAGTTGTTCTAGAGTGGATAGCAGGTAATTTCGCAAACGAAATTTTCTTTAGGGGAGAGAATTGTAACATTCGAAATTTTTAAAAATTAAATAAAATAATTTAAAATTTAATCGGATAAATTAAATAAATAATTTAAATAGAAAATTAAATAAATTTAAATGAAAAAAGTGGAATGTATATGTGAAAACATGAAATATACATAACGTATATAAAAGTCAACAAAGTCAATTTTTAAAAGTCAAAAGTCAAAGGTCCAAGGGCATTTCTATAATTAAACTTTGGAAATTGAAAATAATTTAAATAATTCAAAAATAAATTATTTTTCTATGAAAGTTGTAAATTTTGGATTTTTATTAAATAGATAAATAATTAAATAATTAATAAAAATATATTAAAAATATTATATATATATATATATGGTTTAAAAAGAAAGTGGAAAGAAAGAGAAAATTGATTTTTTTTCATCTTCTTCTTCTTCTTGCTAAAGGCCGAAACTCCGTGGCTATACAAGCTTAAGATTTTTCTTCTTTCATGCTTCAAGAATTGAAAGGAATTCAAGGTTTTAATTGAAATTTTGGTGTTTTCTACTTAAAATAATAAGTTTTCTTACTTTTTCCTTGAAATTTCATGAAAGAATGATTATGTTGATTTTGGATTTTTGAAGTGGTATGTTTCAATTGTCTTTTTGGGTATGAATGATGTTATTTTGAGTAGTTAACAATGATTTTAAGGTTGGATTGAAGAAATGGTTATGTTTGAGTAAGGTTTAGTGAAGAGAGAGAGTTTAGGGTTATGGGAGAACTGGACTTTTGAATTCTTGTAATTTAATTGTGCAATTTGGTTCTAAATGTGTTATTTTGTTGTATAAACAAGTATTTAAAGTTAAATTATGGATTTGGTTAAGTTTGGATAGAGTTGAGATTGAAAGTGTTGATTTAGGGTTTTGGAAAGTGAATTTTCAAAGATTGGTTTTAATGTTTAAAGCATATTGTTTAATGATATAAGTGATGAATATAAGCTTGGATTGATATTTGGATTGAGTTGGAAAGGAAAACCTTCAATGGTGAAGGTTATGCCATTTTAAGGTTTTTAACATGAGCATGTGTTTAACTAATGTAATTGGTTTAAACATGTTAAAATATATTTGTAATGATATAAATAAACTTTAAACACTAATTTGAATGATTTAATATGATTTTTCAAAGTTAAAGTGAGGTTAGGCTTAACTTTGGGGTTTTTATTTGAATGATGTTTAATTATGTTTTAAGATTTGAAATGCCTTTAAATGTGATACTAAATGATTGTTTATGATTACATTTGGTATAAGCAATGGGAGGAAGTAGTTTGCCAACCCTAGTGTTGAAGGGAAACTTGGAAGTGAAGTTTGGTGGGAGATTTGTGGCGTGCATTTGAGAGCTTTTAGAGGTAGGTACAAACTTTGGATAAAATTGGTTATGTTTGCATTACATTGGGCTTAAAACATTTTGGATTGGAAAATGTGTTAAGCTACTTGATACATAAAACATTATGAACAATGTGCTATGATTGTGTAATGTTATGTATGCATTATATGCATTGTGAAAAGTCATTGTTAATGGCTCAATTGGTTAAATTCTGAAGTATGTGCATTATGTGAAAATGACCAAAGTGTTTGGGTAATGTGATTCGTTACGTATACATTAAAGGCATTGTGAAAAGCCATTGTTAATGGCTAAATTGAATAAAATATGATTTATATGCGAATTATGTGAAAATAACCCAAAATATTTGGGCAATATGTTTTAATGGAAAATGTGATAAATTATGATGATATGTTGAGATATGATGAAATAAAATGAATCAACATTGATATAAATGAGAAAATGAGTCAATATGCCTAATTGATAATGAGAAATGAGGTAATGTTCCCAGTTGATTATGGGAAAATGAGAAAGAAATTGATGATGGAAAATATGAAATAGTTATGTGCCTTGTATGTTATTCAATTTCCAGAGTTTTGTGTTTGGTTGTATGCCTTTGAGGTTATACTCATTATTTGCCTTCAGGGCTAGCTGTTGAGCATTACTTTTATTTGCCTTCAAGGCTAGATGCTTGGCGTCACTGTGATATGATTTGCCTTCGGGGCAAGCTTTTGAGCATTACTATGATTTTCCTTCAGGGCTATATACATGGTGTCAATTTGGACCAAAACAGTAGCTTTGGGATTTGAATGGCGTATTAGGTCTTCTGGGCCCATGCTTGTGTTTGTTCTTGTGTGAATTATTGAATGATGAAAGAATATGTTGGATGCCACCATGTGACATAGCATAAATGCATATTACATTGGCATTGTATTTAAGTTTATATTATACTGTGTTTTGATGTATATATTGTAAATTATAAATAATGTGTTGAAATTTTTATAATATGGGTTTTACATATGTGTTTTTGATAAATATATATGAATATGTATAAATGCTTTGAGAAAATTGGAGAAATTGAGGAGCATGGGTAAAATATATGATTGGTTTTTATTGGAAGTGTTTTTCTTATGCAGGTCATGGTTTGTTGAAATTTAGGGATGTCTAAATTACAGACAAAACTCTGGCAATTTTTTTTCCAGAGATTTTCATATAAAACTCTATTTTGGAATCTTTAATTTATAAAGTATATTTATTTATTATTTAATTTACATTTAAAAGTATTTTGCAGTTTAAATTTGAAATATGAAAATTTTTATTTTTACTGAGTCGTGATATTTTTATATCATATATGTATATTTTATATACTGAGTGTATGTATTATATGTATATAGGATATGCTATGGCAAAGTGGGCATGTAACTTCATTGCAGGCCGGGGCCTGCAAGACAGGCTGTGGCAAAGTGGGGGTGCCACTTCAATATAGGCCATGCCTTGGTGAAGTGGATGCTCCACTTCGTCGCAGGCTGAGCTAGTGGAGAAGTGAGCGTTCCATTTCACCGTAGGCTGAGCCTATGGCAAAGTAGGCATGCCATTTCACCATAGGTCGAGCCTGTGGCAAATTGGGCGCTACTTTGTAGGCTGATGCCTATAGCGAATTGGGCTTGCCACTTCACAGGTCGAGGACTGTAGCAAATTAGGCACGCCAAAAGCTAAACGGGCTGAAATCGACTTGTCTTGGATTTTATTACTATATCGGATCCATTTTAGATTTTTTTAAAAAACCAGTTTAACATTTTAATCCATGAGTGTTACAGATTTTATTTTGACATAACAATTTTAATTTTTGCCCAACAAATTTGACCCAATTGAATTTATGCCTTTCAAAATCACATCGACCTATTTAAAGGTTATAAACTAGGTTTAAGAAAATCAAACCAAATTTAGCTTGGCCTTTTTTAATTAGGATCGGCTAGCTTAGGGCCAAAATTAAGGGTCTATAATTTGAGAATTGGAGTAAGGTATGTGCATACTTTTGATAGTTTGAAAGTATTTGCATTTAATTTGGCTTAACACATTCTAAATGAAAAATGTGTTAAGTTACTTGGTCATTTGAATGTTCATATGCATTGTGCTATTAAATGCGAAATGATGTATATGCATGATGTGTATTATGAAAAGCCATTGTTAATGGCTAAAATGAGTAGAATGTGCTAGATGTGAATTAGGGAAGAATAGCCCAAAATGTTTGGATAATATAATTATAATGCAAAGTGACATGCATTGTTGAAAAATTGATAAGATATATTGAATTAAAGTGATTTTTCATAGCTATGAATGAGAAAAATGAGTAAACGAGATAATGTGATAAGAAAATAAATTATAGAAATATGCATTATTTTGTGTGTTGCCTAATATACTATTCAATTCCAGAGTTTTGTGTTTGGTGGAATGCCTATGATTTGCCTTCCGGCTCAATGCTAGGTGTTAATGTTATATGATTTGCCTTTAGGCTAGACACTAGGTGTCAAAATAGACCAAAACAACAACTCTGTAATTTGAATATTATATAAGGTCATTTGAGCCCAATGCATGTGAAGGTGTTAATGTGATGTTTTAAAAGGAATAATGGTTATGGTTTAAAATGAAATTGTATGTCGCATTGCAGAATTAAAAGAAATAGCACTATGCTTTCTCTTTTTTAAAGTTTTATTATTATCAGACTATGTACCACTAGGCTTTTAACATAGCGCAATTGAAATTAATCGCGCTGGTGACAGGGTTGATCTGGTAGATCTGGAGAGTTCATTTACACCTGTATAGACAAAATGCTAGCGAATTTTTTTCAGAGATTTTACTAACTAATTATGTATTTGGGTCCTTAAATTATTAAATAATAATATTATTCACTTATTTAAACTACAATATAAATTTTGAAATATTTTTATTGAAGCTATGGAAAATTTTGAAAATACAATAACAATGACATTTCTTGTACTGTATATGAGTATTTTACATATACCGAATATATGTATTATATGTATATAGGGCATAAGGGTGTTGCATTTATTTTAGTATCAGAGGCTAGGTTTGAGGTTCTCGACCTAAGTGGGTTTTTGGAGAGAGAAAATAGGGATTTTAAATGTGGTTCTAAATTGTGATTCATGCATTTGCACTGGTATATTATATGATCTCTGATGTGGCAATCTCTGCTGTATTTATAGATATAGGTAGATATGGCATCTAGGACTCACTAGTCTACTGAGAGTATAGCTCTAGAAGAGGGTAGAGCTCAAGCTAGTGCTGAGACTGCTGGGGAGGCATCTACATCAGTGTTAGTCAGACCAGCAGGATAGAGAGATCTATTAGTCTGGGTTCAGCAGATGGTGGAGCTACTCCATCAGGCCCCAGTACATAAATAGCAGCAGTAGCAGCCATTGTAGCCACCACCATAGACCAGGAAGTATGATAAACTGAGAAAGTATAGAGCCACAAATTTTATGGGTGCGGTTGATCTAGCTGAGGCAGAGTAGTGTTTGGACAAAGTTCAAAGGGTATTTATCCAGTTACAGGCCACTGCAGAAGAGAAGTTTGATTATGCCTTGTCTCTTCTATAGGGGACACCTACGACTGGTGGACGACGATTTCACATGGGTTAGATGATCCACCGATGCTGACATATGCTGATTTCCTGCAAAAATTCAAGAAGAAGTATACCCCTAGAGAATATAAATATGCTAAGAAGAAGGAACTCCTAAGCTTGATGCAGGAGATGATGACGGTGACTGAGTATGAGAAGGATTTCCTCCTGTTGAGCAAGTATGTAGGAGATTTACTATATGATGAGATTGATAGATGTTAGAGGTTTGAGGAGGGGCTGCGATCATTCATCACGTGTCAGGTGGTGGAAGTATAGTATGATGATTTTTTGAGGTTGGTATATGTTGCCCAAAATGTTAAGAAAGCTCAGAGGCTTGCAATTGCAGCTAGAGAGGAGAGTAAAGCTAGGAGACCCTAAGGTGAGGCAGGGTCTTCATCATTGAAGAGAGGTCGAAGGGGATATCCTTAGAGTCTTAGTAGGACCTAGGGCTAGCTTGGCAGGTCATCACAGTAGTAGAGACAGAGACCTGTAGCCTCAGTGTCTAGTGCCCCAACCCAGTGTCCCGAGGCTTTTACACCTACCTGTACTTAGTGTGGTAGGGCACATGGAGGTGTTTGTTGGAGGACTGGAGCATTAATATTTTATTTCAAATGTGGATCACCATATCATTTTATCAGAGACTGTCCAGAGCCACCAAATGACAGATAGATTGATACAACAGCATCTAGACCCAGTGTCAGAGGGGGTCACGGTGGTAGATTAGGGTCTGGTCAGAGAGGAGGTTCTATAGTATGGAGTAGACTAGATGATGCAGGGCCATCACAACGGGTATATGTGATGCAGAGGAAGCTAGATGCTTCAGCTATCATAGCTAGTATCTTTATTTTATTTGGATCTTTAGTTCATGCATTGATAGACCCTGGGTTGACGTATTCATACATCAGTGCATCCATCCTCCCTATGAATGATATGCATTCGGAGTCCCTAAGATTTGATGAATTGGTTACCAATACTTCAGGGCACAATGTCATAGTTAGCAAGGTATGCCAAGATAGTCTAGTTGTTGTTCATAATGAAGAGTTTCTCAGTGACCTAATTGAGATGCCCTTTAGGGAGTATGATCTGATTCTGGATATGGATTAGTTATCCAGACATAGGGTTGTGGTAGACTATTAGCAGAAATATGTTACTCTAAAAACACGTGATGGAAGAGATGTAGTGCTATCTAGTGAGCAGAGACACCTCTCATCCTTGTTTATCTCAGCTATATCAGTTAAGAGGATGATTCAAAAGGTGTGAGGCATATTTGGCTCATGTTGTAGATACCAGAGCAGCGGGGTCTTAGCTCGACAACATACCTACAACTGTCAAGTATTTAGATGTTTTCCCTAATGAGTTGCTAGGTTTACCTTCTGAGAGAGAGGTGGAGTTTGGTATTGATCTGATACCTGGTACCACTCCCATCTCTATTACCCCTTATCGGATGGCACCTATAAATTAAAGGAGTTGAAGTTGTAGTTGTAGGAGTTACTTGATAAAAGGTTTATCCGCCCTAGTGTCTCATCGTGGGGAGCACCAGTACTATTTGTGAAGAAGAAAAATGGCACCTTGAGATTATGCATTGACTACCTGCAGCTAAATAAGGTGACAATCAAAAACAAGTATCCACTACCTCATATAGGTGATATCTTTGATTAGTTGAAGGGAGAAGCAGTATTCTCTAAGATTCACCCGAGATTAGGGTACCATCAGTGAAGAGTTATAGATGTAGAAGTACCCAAGACTACTTTTTGCATGAGATATGAGCATTATGAGTTTATGGTGATGCCATTTGGACCTAGGAATGCACCAGCAGCATTCAGAGATTTGATGAACCGGATCTTTCAATCGTATTTGGATCAATTTGTGGTTATTTTCATTGATGATATTCTAGTGTATTCATATAATAATGAAGATCGTGATAGGCATCTATGGATTGTACTACAGACATTGAGAGAGAAGCAGTTATATGCTAAGATATCCAAGCATGAGTTTTGGCTGGATCAAGTGATTTTCCTTAGACATATGGTATCAGTAGAGCGTATTATAATTGATCTGAGTAAAGTCAAGGCCATTTTGAATTGGGGTCCACCAATGAATGTGACAGAGGTTAGAAGTTTTTTAAGATTGGTAAGCTATTATCGTCGGTTTGTGAAGGGCTTTTCTATGATAGCTACACCACTTACCAGATTTCTTCGGAAAGGAGTTAAATTTGTATGGACAGATTAGTCTCGGATGAGTTTCTAATAGTTGCGAGACATGTTGACTCAAGCTCATGTCCTTACCCTACCTATGAAAGGTACACCCTATGTGATATACAGTGATGCTCCACATAGTGGTTTAGGTTGTGCTCTAAAGCATAAGGGTAGAGTCATTGCCTATGCATCCCGATAGTTGAAGCCTCATGAGTTAAAATGCCTAACTCATGATTTGGAGCTGGAAGCAATAGTTTTCGCACTGAAGATTTAGCAACATTATTTATATAGGGAAAAATATTTTATTTTCATGGATAATAAGAGCTTAAAGTACCTTAGCGTTCAGAAAGAGTTGAATCTTCATCAAAGACGGTGGTTGGAGTTTATTAAAGACTATGACTGCTTGATCAATTATCATCTTAGCAAGGTAAATATAGTTGTGGATGCCTTGAGTTGGAAGTCCATGGCAGGTTTAACTGCCTATTCTGTAACACCCTCATACTCTATATAGGTACTATACATATACCTAGTATACATACAATACGTATATAGAGTGTAAGAATGTCACTTCTAGTTTTAATTTAAAAAAAATCGTATCCAAGTTCAAACAATACTATCTTTAGATTTTAATAACATTTAGTAAATCATTATACATATGAATATATGATTGTGAATAATATAACAAAATTAAACTTTACATGTATGCATCACCTTCTAGTTGGTCTCAGAACACTCTTACCCTTCTCGTGGCATAACTGCTTGATTTCCCGATCAACCGCATAATCACCTGCGCGATCACACAACCGCGCTAAGCCCGAGAGCTTAGTAATACAAATAAATCATATACACATACAATAGAGAAAATCATATTTTCTTTTTAACTTATTATGTCATTATTTTCTTACCATGTTTTTCCCTTTTTGGCTATACTTTTCATATATATATACTTCTACTAATGTTTTACCAATATACATATTCATACATTTTATTTCAGTAATTCACAATCCAATGACTTATCAAAGTCTTCATGAAACAATATCCACTATTTCCACATTCATATACCATCATATACAATTTACACATCATAAACTCATCATTTCACATAGCTTCTCAAGTTATACTCATCTTCAATAATTCACTTATGTATTGTATGCATCTCATTCCATAGTTATCACTATATATCACACAACATTAATTTCCTTTCATAGTTCACATTAAAACAAGGACAAACATATATCTCATTATTCATTTTCATTATTCAGGAATCACATATATATATATACAAACACACACATGGGCCCAAGAACACTAATATGCCATTCCACTTTCAGAGTTAATGTTTTGGTTTAATTATCACATTTATCATTATCCCAACTAGGCTTCAAGGATTAAGGTTCAACCAAGCTTCAAGGGGAACAAAGCATGCTAAGTATCAACCCAACTTGGCTTCAAGAACCAATCCAACCTAGCTTCAAGGGTTGTAACATCTCAATTAGGCTTCAAGGACTAGACCCAACCAAGCTTCAAGGGGAGTAAAACATGTTAAACTTCAACCCAACTTGGCTTCAAGGATCAAGCCCAACCTAACTTCAAGAGATTGTTACTATAGGCATGCCACCAACAACAAAACTCTGAAAATGAATAACATATTAGACACACAATTCATTTATTATTTCCTTATCAATTTCATTTCCAATTGAATCATCATAGCCAATCACAATGGCTTCGCATTTCATTTGAATCATCATAGCCAATCACAATGGCTTCATATATCATTTAGATCATCATAGCCAATCACAATGGCTTTATATTTCATTTGGATCATCATATCTCAATTCATATCATAGCATTTTATCTTTCACATACACAATCATTTATCCCATATACTACACATTTCATATGTCATCATTATAAATCACAAATACATCACATCTTATTTAGTCTCAATTCAAATTAGAATATTTCATTATTTACATATTCATAATCAAACACATAAAACATTCACCAAGAATGATCATCATTGATATACACATATATAATTTACCTTATTCTTAGATTTGGAATCCTCAACATACATTTATTTCACATACATTTGAAGTATAGATATAATAATACCTTTGGAGGATTCAACAAGACAAGAATAATCATTAACTAACAAATTTGAGGGACACGGCCAAGCTTGTGGCCGTGTCTCTCAACCATAATTGGCAGTAGTGAACACGGCCAGGCGACACGGCCGTGTCTCTCAACACAATTTCAGGCAGTAGGTGACACGGCAAGTGACACGGCTGAGCCAGTGGCCGTGTCTCACAACAAAAATCATACAGTCACAGACACGGGCAAGGGACACGGCCGTGTCTCTCCACAAAAATCTTGCAGTGACAAACACGGGCAGAGAACACGGCTGAGACTGTGATCGTGTCTCTCCAAAATCAAACCAATTCCCTTGACTTGGCCGTGTCTCTCCTTGTTTTTGGCCGTGTCACACATGAATTTAAGCCCCTAACATTTATAAATCCCCTTTGGTTGCACTCAAACACTTCATACATAATATGACACCACACAAATGAACATAATCAATGTCCTAAACACATAATTTACATATTTCTCATATTATTCACCTTGCTAAAACACATCAACCAAACATTCAATTCCTTAACACATTTACAAATGAATATGAGTTAAGTTTCAATATCTTATTAATAGATGAATTTAGGTAGTTTACTTACCTTAAGAACCATTCTCAATCTATTCACTTTACCTTCCAAGAACTCTTCACCACTTAACTTAGAGCAATCCACTTCCTTCACAACCTAATTCAAATCAAATAAAAAGATACTTGAATACCAATACAAATATTCAATTATCAAACTCATATATTTTATATTTTCAACTTCCTTAAACACCAACATACATCACTCATATATCAAATACTCAAATCCCCAATTCATTTAACACTAAATCCTTACTCAATAATCTCAACAATTCATCATCATCCTCACAAAAACCTCATCAAATCCAAACTCAAACCATAAAAATCAATATAAAGGAATGAATACTTACTTGGTTAATATGCCAAATCTTCAATAAAAATCTTCAATCCTCTCAAAATCATCATCTCTCTCTCTCTCTCTCTCTCTCGACCAAGCAGAAAAGAAGAAGACGAAGAAGAAGGAGCAGAAGAAGAAAGAAGGTTCTACTTCTTTCCTTCGTTCTTATCTTATATAATAATAATAATAATAATAATAATAATAATAATAATAATAATAACAATAACAATAACAATAACAATAATAATAATAATAATAATAATAATAATAATAATACTTTAAATCTCCACCACATATTCTTTCTTTGACTTTCTTCTTCTCTTTTCTTTTTGTCTTTATTATTATTATTATTATTATTAATTATACAATTATATATACAACTCACTTATCCTACACCATTTTATATCCCATGTATATGTGATGTATATGTATATGTCTTACATATATTATCCTTATATTTCACATATATACATATACATTAAATCCAAATACAACAACAATAACTCCAAAACTCTTAGGGTATATTCCGGGATATTACATATTCAATTTTTTTGCTTGTTAGGTTGAGAGCATTGCATACTAGATTTGAGTTATGTGATGATGGTACACTGATGACTAAGTTACAGTTGAGGCCAGTATTACTAGATCAAATTAAGAAAGCATAATAGGCAGATGGGAAAATCAAAAACATTATGGAGGATTGCCAAATAGGGGAGAGCAGAGACTTTCATGTGAGAGATGATGGCAATTTATGGTATGGAGATAGATTGTGTTATCCTGATGATTTGAAATTGAAGAAGAAGATTTTAGAGGAAGCACATCAATCATCCTATGCGCACCCTAAAAGTACCAAGATGTATGAAGACTTGAAGCAGCACTATTGGTGGCAAGGTATGAAGAGGGACATAGCAGAATTTGTATCCAGATGTCTCACTTGCCAGAGAGTGAAGGTTGAGCACCAAGTTCCTTCAAGGTTGCTACGACCATTGTCAGTACCTGAGTGGAAATAGGAGTGAGTGGCCATGGATTTTATAACTAGACTGCCTTTGACCCAGAAGAAGCATGATGCAATCTAAGTGATAGTTGATTGGATGATGAAGATATCTCATTTTCTTCTAGTTAGAATGGACTACTCACTTGATAGGTTGGTTGACCTGTATATCTGTGAGATAGTGAGATTACATGGAGTCTCAATTTCATCGGTGTCGAACTGACATCCCCATTTTACATTAAGATTTTAGAGGATTTTATAGGATGTGTTGGGTTCTCAATTGCAATTTAGCACTGCTTTCTATCCACAGATAGATGGGCAGTTAGAGAGAGTGATATAGGTTTTGGAGGATATGTTGAGAAGCTGTATCATTGATTTTACTGGGAGATGGGATAGATATTTGCCACTGATAGAGTTTTCCTACAACAATAGTCATCAGTCCAGTATTGGGATGGCACCATATGAGGCCTTGTATGATAGGGAGTGCACGATACCGTTATATTAGGATGAGGTTAGAGAAGATAAATTGGTAGGTCCTGATTTGATCAAGGAAACATAAGAGGAAGTGAAGGTAATTTAGGGTCATTTGAAAGCAGCTTTAGACCGATAGAAATCCTATTTAGATTTGAAGAGAAAAGTTATAGAGTTCAATGTAGGGGATAAGGTGTTCCTGAAGGTGTCTCCATGGAAGAAGATTCTGAGATTTGGTCGGAAAGGGAAGTTGAGTCCTCACTTCATAAGACTACATGTGGCACTGGATAGAGTAGGACTAGTGGCTTACAGATTAGCTATACCACCTAAGTAGATACACAATGTTTTCCATGTCTCTATGCTTTAGAGATATAGATCAGACCCATCTCATGCCTTTTCAATGGAGTCTATTAAGGTAAGTCCGGATCTAACTTACAAAGAAGAATCAACGATGATTTTGGCATGAGAGGTGAAGGAGTTGAGAAACAAGAAGGTGCCACTTGTTAAAGTTCTATGAAGAAACCATTCCACTGACGAGGCGACATGGAAGAGTGAGCAAACGATGCGGAGCCAGTATGCTCAGCTACTCCAGAGCTGATACAAGGTAATTTCGAGAATAAAATTTTCTTTAGGGGAGAGAATTGTTACATCCATTAATTTACAAAAAATTAAATTAAATGAATTAAATAAATAATTTGAGGGATACTTGAAGGGTTAGAAGTGAGAAATGTAAAAAATATATGTGAGGTATATATAGAATATATATAACATATATAAAAGTCAAAATTGAATAGTAAAGTTAAAGGGTAATTTGGTAAAAATGTTAAAAGTTAAAAGTTAAAAAAAATTCAATAATAAAATATTTTTGAATGGAAGAGGAAAATTTGGAATATTAAATAAATAAAATAAAATAATAAAATATTACACATATGGTTAAAAAGTGAAGAGAAATAAAAAGAAAAATTAAAATTCACTTCATCTTCTTCTTTCTTCTCTCAAGGTCGAAATCCACCATGTATGAAAGGGGAGATTTTTACTTTCCCTACTTCAAATTCTTCAAGATTTCTAAGGGGTTTGGGGTGAATTTTAGGTTGCTCCATCTAAAGGTAAGCTTTCTTTCCTTATTCTTGAATCTTAGGGAAATTTAAAGGTATGTGAGAAATGAGATTTTGATTGAGTGTGTTTTAATTTGTGAAATGTATATGGAAGATATTATTTTGGCAATAAAAAAAGGATTCTATAGTTAAATGATGGATTTTATTAAGTTTAGATGGATTTTGGGAGAATTAGTGATTATTTAGGGTTTTGGAAGAACTTGGCTAAAGAATTTGTGTTTATTTGATATAATTATTTAAAACATGTTCTAATATGATTTTAATAATAAAAATAAACTTAAAACACCATTTAAAATGGATTAGAATGAAATTCTAGAATTAAAGTGAGTTAGGGCAAAATTTGAAAAATTAGTAGGAATGCTGATTAATTAGTGTTTAATAATTGAAATACCATATAATGTGATTCTAAATGATTATAATTATTTACATTTTGAATATGCATTAAGTAGAAGCAATTTTTCCAACCTTAGTAGTGAGTAACTTATTGAAAAGTTAGGAAGTGTGAGCATTTTAGCTTGGATATGGGTATTTGAGTAAGATATGTACATACTTTTTATAGTTTGAAAGTATTTGCATTTAATTTGGCTTAACACATTATAAATGGAAAATGTGTTAAGCTCTTTGGTCATTTGAATGTTCATAAGCATTGTGATATTAAATGTGAAATGATGTATACGCATGATGTGTATTATAAAAAACCATTATTAATGGCCAAAATGAGTAAAATGTGCTAGATGTGAATTATGGTAGAATAGCCCAAAATGTTTGGATAATATAATTGTAATACAAAGTGGCATGCATTGTTAATAAAGTGATAAGATATATTGAATTAAAGTGATTTTGCATAGTTATGAATGAGAAATTTGAGTAAAAGAGAGTGTGATAAGAAAATAGATTATGGAAATATGCATTATTTGTGTGTTGCCTAATATACTATTCAATTCCAGAGTTTTGTGTTTGGTGGCATGCCTATGATTTACCTTCGGGCTAGATGCTAGGCATCAATGTTATATAATTTGCCTTCGAGCTAGACACTGGGCGTCACCATTCTATTGAGTGTCTTCGAGCTACATGTTGGGCATCATTATTTTTTGCCTACAAGCTAGGCACTAGTGTCAAAATAGACAAAAAAAAAACAACTATGGAATTTGAATATTATATAAGTTCATTTGGGCCTAATGCATGTGAATGTGTTAATGTGATGTTTTAAAAGAATAGTAGTTATGATTTAAAATGATATTGCATGTCACATTGCAAAATTTAAAGAAATAACACTATGCGTTGTCTTCATTAAAGTTTCATTATTATTAGAGTATGTACCACTAGGTTTTTAGCTTAGCGCGATTGAAATTCATCTCGTAGGCAACAGTATTGATCCGGTGGATCTAGAGAGTTCATATAGACTTGGTTAAGTCTAGACTTTAGTTGATTATTCCTGAAGTGAGATTGGCTACCACAGGATCAGAGCCCGCTGCTGACATATATATGTTTTATTTTATGAAACATGACATAACTATGTATATTATGTTTACATATCTAGGAATGTTGTAAACTATAATGAATTTTTGGGAAAAATTTTGTGAAATGGGATTATGTATATGTTTATATATATATGTACATATTTGAGTATTTTGGGAAAAGTTGGAGGATGTTAATAATTTGTGGTGAATTATTTGATTTATTACTATTGGGAGTGTATTACTTTTGACAGGTTGAGGTACTTGATTTTTGGGAATGTTTAAATTACAGAAAAAAACTCTGTCCCATTTTTTTCTATAGATTTTACTAACAAATTGTGAATTTTGGTCCTTACATTATTAAAGAATAATATTATTTACTTATTTAAACTACATTATAATTATTCTTATTAAAACTACATTATAAATTTTCAAATATTTTTATTGAATATGTAGAAAATTTTGAAAATACAATAATAGTGGCATTTCTTGTACTGTATATGCATATTTTACATATACCGAATATATGTATTTTACATATATACGATATAAGGTATTACAAATTTGATATGGACAACTTCCAATTCGATATGATTGTTTGTCCATGTCAAATTAAACAGGTTTTAATACGATATGGCTACAGTTTTGTGTCAAACATAAATGATTTTAATTTGATGTGTTTCCTATTTTGGTACTTAATTTGAGCCCTAACCCTGATTAAGCTCATTTTATGTAGCAACACCTAATAGCCACAGAAAACCTTTGAGATAGA
Source organism: Garcia nutans (assembly GCA_947685225.1). NCBI lineage: Eukaryota > Viridiplantae > Streptophyta > Magnoliopsida > Malpighiales > Euphorbiaceae > Garcia > Garcia nutans. The sequence goes on from CANTUV010000002.1 coordinate 38,199,481, forward strand.
ACCAACAACAATTGTCCCAATTGTTTTAGTCAATCAAAATTAGGATTGGTGGAACCAACGAATGAAGGTTTGAGCTTTATTGTTTTAGTTTGTAGTAAACATTTTATCACATTAAATTGTTTTAGTTTATAGTAACCATTCTAGCACTTTGAAACTTTGTCATCACACACACAGTAACTACATTTAATCTTATTTTATCAACTTGTAGACCCTTAAATTTTGACCCAATTCAGTCTAATATTTTTAAACAGTCCAAAATAATTTTTATGGTATTTTAATATTTATTATTTATTCAAATAAAATAATATTTATTACTTGTAATATTTACTTTTAATAATAAAAATAAAAAAAGATAAAAAAAATCAGAGATGGCAAAATTAGCGACGGCTGAATCGGAGACGAATTGGCTTATGCAAATTTGCCTTAGGTTTTGCCTGCGGTGAATGAATCAGTGCCCCTCCCAGTTGGCCCTCGCAGATCCTCATAGAGCCCAGGCCAATCCTCGCCTGCCCGACCCTCGTGCAGCAGCGCCCAGCGCTAGTCTCGCCCGAGCCCGTGCACAGTTTTCGCCAAAACCTTATTTTACTTGGTTTTAATATTTTCTAATAAATTTTTATTTTCTTAACCAATTAGTATTAAGTTTTAATTTTTTCTTATAAATACCACATTGAAAGGCACAGAGAAAGAGGAGGGGATTCTGCCAAAAGGGGGCTTTGGACTTTTTTTTGAGATGAAACTTGGATAGGTAGCGACTATTAGGGGAAGCAGCTTACCATCTAAAAAAATCAACAACAAGTGAGGATCCATAATCAAGGCAACAAATCAGTGTTGTCTTGGTGATTGTTATGCCAAAATTTTACTCAATAAATTGTGGAGGAACTAACAACTAAGGTATGTTCCGAACAAAATAAATATAATATGCTTTGATTATTTTAAGTATTAAATATGTTATTTATTCACCTAAATTAATTCACAAAAGGTTATGTATTTAAAGTTTTAATACATCACAATAGCTTCAGTGGCTTCGTTTGAGTTTTTAAAAAATTATCACAGTAGCCTAAGTACTTAAAAATAATAATGATGTTAATATTATTAATCCAAGCCCTAAACTATTTTCAAACCATTAATCCTTAATTGTTTATCATTCTAAAACCCTAACTTATAAAAACTAAATCCCAAAACCATGACCTAAACCCTAATTTCTAAACTATAAAACCCTACACTTGTTTTCCAAAACCCTAATCATATTTTCCTCAAACCCAAAACCTACATCCCTAAAACTAGTTTTCAAAATTTTCAACACCAAAACCTACATCCCTAAAATCTAGTCTTCAAAATTTTATGGGGCACTGCCCCCGACCTCGCAAGGGGAGCTGGCCCGTTGACCCTCTCCCGCTAACCGGCTAGCGAGACCGCTTTATAGGCTTGTCGAAAGGGTCATTATTCATTTGTGTATTATAAGTCTATGTATTTAACTTTCTTTTTTCTAAAGCCCTAATTTAGTAATTAAAATTCTAAAACCCTATTTTAAGATGCAAATCCTAAGTTTATACATTTATTGCTTTATTTAATTTTAGATTTGATTATGTAGTTTATTATATCTCATGATGATGATTTATTTAATTTTGATGTTTGGTTTATTTAATATATCATGAATGGATATTTTTTTAATTATTATTTATTTATTAAAATTGTAAGAGGTATGTTTTCATGATAGGGTACCTCATTAATTAATTTTCAAATAATTTAAATTGTTTTTATTTTTTTGGATTAATGTAAAGGAAATGTTTCCACCTTTTGGTGGGTGTCCTATTTAGTTTTAGATATTGGACGATGTAAGGACACGTTTCCATCCTCGGATGGGTGTCCATTTATTTATTTTATTTGAACATTACTTTGATTTTAATATAATAATGCTTTTATTTTAATTATTGCATGTAGTATGGATAATATCATTATATTTAAGAATTTTATAATATTAAGACCTGAAAAGGAGGCCGGTTCCAATGAACCAGGCAATGTGGAGGTGCTGGGTCATTTCTCACCTTCCCCACACATACCCAACTTTCTGAACCCTTTAAGGGGTTAGGGAATCCTTAGGAATCAAGTCATGCACCCCTTTCTTTTTCCTAGTCCATTCGGGTGGTGACTCCATTTTCTCCAGGCTTAGGCTCGTGTTCTCTAAGGCCCCAAGCCTAACAGTGCCGAAGTCGCAAGAACCATTCCACTGGAGTGGGGGCGAAAATCCCCGCTCACAATAGCGACTCCACTGGGGATAAGTGAAGTTGATTCCGTTTGTCTTTATATTATTCTATTCTTTTTTATCATGATATTATCCATTATATTATATTAGATTGCATCGTGTGTGTGAGTTAAGACGTCCGTGTTACCCATGTTGTATTATGTAAGGGATACCATACTTTCACTCAAGGTATGGAGATTGAGCATGGCATAACCATCAAAGCCTTATACCTTTTGGTATATACTTGCTATGGGAACCTAAGCCTTTCAACCCAAAGACTAAAGCTCATGTAATTGGTGTAGACCCTTAGTTTTTTGCCCAGTCCAATCCAATATTTTTTTAAAACAATCCAAAATAATTTTTTTGGTATTTTAATGAAATAATAATTATTTTAATATTCATTACTTACAATATTTATTTTTAATAAAAATAAAAAAAGGTAACAGTAAAAAAAAAGGAGATAAAATAAATAAATAAAAATCGGCGATGAAAAATTTTCGTCGCCGAAGATGAATTGGCTTGGGCCAATTCGCCGTAGGAAATTCCTGCTGCGAATTGGCTAGCCCATGTTCGCAGCTCCCATGCAATTCTCGCAGATTCTGGTAGCTGGCCCGCCCGTAGCCTGCAACAATTTATGCCAGCGCAATTTTTGCTAGCGCAGTTTTTTTCGAAACCCAATTATATTTGGTTTTTATTTATTTTCCTAAATGGTTTTTAATTCCTTTGACAATTAGAAGTAGATTTTTTATTTTTCCTATAAATAGCGCATTAAAACACATAAAAAAGGGGAAGGAAATTCTGGAGCTGAAATTTTTAACAGGACTTGGGACTCTTAAATTCTTTCGGCCAAAAGAAAACCTTGAAGAAACAAAAGGTAGTGAGGAAGCAACACTAATCCATCAAAGGCAGCCTACACTGTCTTTATTATTGTTCAACCAGAATTCAAAGATTATGGTGAAACCAACAACGGAGGTTTGAATCTTTATTTCTTTGCTTATATTCACAGTAACTTCATTATACAATTTGATAAATTATTCAAGCATGCGTATTTTTGTTCCTTGATCAATGGTTATGCTTATTATCCAAACTTTATTTAAAAATCCTAGAAAGAGTTTTTCCAAAATCCTAATGCCTTAATGCCCGTAACACATATTTTTGAAATCACAAACTCTAATTACACTTTTCTAAAAACTATAATAATCTGTTTTCTTAAAAACCCTAATCAAATCAATTTTCCAAAATCTTCACAGTAGCCTCCTCTTTCAAAATTGAATATGATAGTGATAGTTTTCTTAGAAACCCTAATTCTAATTTAAATTAAACCCTAACTTATTTAGTTAAAACCTTAATCAATTATTATTTATTATAATTACAGTGGCCTATTCCATTAAATCACTATAGTATTAGATTATTCAAATAATGTTTTAAATGTTCAGTAGTTATATTACATATAAGTATTTATCAAACATCAATGTTAAAATAGTCTTAGAGTTTTATAATAATCATGTTTTGACAAAAATCCTAAATCCTTTTTCCCGAACCCTAATTCTTTAAAACACTAATTCTAAATGCCAAAACCTTAATTCTTCAAAACTAAAATTTAGAAATTATAAAAACAACATCTAGTACCCCCAGTAGCCTAAAGCCATAAATAAAATAAAAAACTTAAACTTTAAATCCCAGAACCCTAATTTCTTAAATCCAAAACCTTAAACCTTAACTTTGTTTATTTAATGGATTGAATTCTAATTTTATTTATTTATTTGATTATGTGATTTGTTATATGTTAATGATGAATGGTTTATTTTATTTTATGAATGGTTTGCTTTTATATATAATTAGATAATTGAATATTCTTTTATTTGCCTTAGTTCTAAAATTGTAAGAGGTATGTTTTCACTTTGTGGGTACCTCATTAGTTAAATATTATGTAATTTAAATTATTTTAAAGTTTTTGAACCAATGTAAAGGACACGTTTCCATCTTTCGGTGGGTGTCCCATTTAGTTTTAGACATTGGCAATGTAAGGAAATGTTACCATCCTCGGATGGGTGTCCATTTATTTGTTTTGTTTGGACATTGCTTTGATTTTAATATAATGATGCTTTATTTTAATTGTTGCATGTAATATGGATAATATTGTTATACTTAAGAATTTTATAATATTAAGACCTCGAAAGGAGGCCGGTTCTAATGAACCGGGCGTTGTGGGAGTGTTGGGCCGTTTCTCACCTTTCCCACCTGTACCCAACTTTTCGAACCCATTAGGGGGTTGGGGACTCCTTAGGAATTGAGTCATCCACCCCTTTCCTTTTTTCAACCCGTCCGGGTGGCGACCTTATTTTCTCCGGGCTTAGGCCTGTGTTCTCTAAAGCGTTGAGCCTAAACAGTGCCAAAGTCGCAAGAACCATTCCACCGGGAGTGGGGCGAAAATCTCCGCTCACAATTGGCCTAGTTATTTTCCTTAGATTTTTACCCCAAATGCTTGTTGTTTGACTATGGTTAATTTATCTTGCTTTAAATCATGGCTTATTTGGTTTGTTCTTTTTCTAATATGACCTAAGTACATTGTAAACTCAAAATAAATTTTTCTTTAAAGTCCAAAAGACTAAAGCTATTTTCAAAACTTTTTAAGATGGTCTTTGGACATAAAACTTTTCTAAAAAAACAAATCAAAAATTCTTGTTAAAATGACCCATATACAAAGCCCAAAATTCATCTTTTTACAATAGGCTTAGAAACAAGATTATTTTCATAATTTTTTGAAAGAGCTTACGAATATTTAAGACAATTATGGAAATACAAAAAGTTAATTGTGAGCCTAGTTTATACTAAGAATTATTAACCATGGGCTTATTTTTGGCATGAATCATTAGTTACTTTTTCAAGTGAGAAATTTATTTATAATAAACCTCTTAATTTAGTTTTAATCCAATATAACATAAAAGCTACTATAGTTGGTTGAATGGATTAAAACCTAATTAATGGAAATTATCATGAACTGTTTTTCATTTTTAAAATATAAATATTGGTTGAAATGTCCAAGGGAATTATTCAAAAATAAGATATCCCATGTTGGCATTTTGTTAACCATATAACTAGGAAAAGAGACTCACCATTTGTGTGTGAAAGCTATAAGGTTGGAAGGAATGTCCTAATTATCTTTGTTTATTTTTCATTTGTGCATACATGCATACACTCATTGCATAACATGTCATTTATCCTTTCTGGCTCATGGAGTTAGAGTACGGCAATTCAAGAGCATACACTGATACCACCTGCAACATTGATTTTGATTTAAGTGCTTCATTGGAAGGATGGATGCAAACAAGCTAAAGGACATAGTCGATGAAGTTGTCAAAGCTAGGATGGCCAAGCTACGAGATTAATTTGTTGAAATTATGAAGACCCAGTTGATTGCAATTCTGGAGATCATCAACAATGCTAATGAGGCATCTCCCATTGACATAAGAAAGAAGGGAAAGGCAGCATCAACGGGAACATGTTCACTAATAGAGATCGAATGAAAAATTAGGGATCAATCCCTATTCTACAAGACCAGCTGAACCATGAGCTGTCTAAGTGGATCAATAAGGACAACTACCACCTTATTGGGCAAAAGTCAATGGGAAAGAGGAGGTGTTGAGAAAAATGCAACAACTGAACCAACAAAGAAGATTAAATTTTCAAACTTAAGGGAGCCTTTGTCAAAGATGTTAGAAAATCTAATAAAAATGGATTTGGTACAACCATTGACACCTCGGCCTCTACATAAGCCTCTACCACCAAATTTTGATGCCTAGGTCTTCTGTCAATTCCATCAAATGCAAGTGCATGAGACAGATAAATGTGTTCAATTAAGGCATGAAATCCAAGATTTGATTGACAATGAAAGCTGTCTGAGGTTGATAAGCCCAACACTAAGAATAATTCTCTACCTAAATTTGGAAGGGTACCATCGCTTACAACCTTCATGAAGAGTTTTATCTTGTCATCTTTTGATGATATGGATAGAGAAGCTGCTAAAGATGAGGTGCTATTAAGCAAGCTTGGACTAACTGTGGATGATGAAGCAATGATCCTTGATGATGAAAAAATCCTTGCCCTTAATATGCCTAAATAAATGGAGCATCTTCGACTCCAAGTCAATGAACTTCCCTTAGCTTGGAGTGTTGCTCTTTTCATTTTTCTTTCTTTAGCACTTATTTGGAACAATTATGTTTTTAAAATTATGTTTGTTTGAATAACTTATTTTCATCAAATTTTTCATGGTCTTTATTCATTTTGGTGTCCAACCAATGATGAGTCTAGCTTAATAATCATAAATTAACATATCTATGCATCATGATTTGAATGACTTTAGTAGGTGAGGAAATTGATCTATAACATTGAGTTGTTTATGCTTACTTAGAGAGGGCTCCTACATAATGACTTTTGTCTAGGTCCTAGCCAGTCTTAGAACATGCTTTGACAAACTTTTGAGGAAAAATTGAACTCTGCTTATTTAAGGGAGAGATGATCTAGGCATTATTTTGTTAGCCAACAACTAGTATCCACCCAATTAAATAGCAATCTCTAGTTGTCCCTTTAAGCCTTCATAAAATTTGAGCTTTCTCTTCATTGGCTTGTAAACCCTGATAACCTACCCTGAGCTGTTGTGATATTTTTGACAAGTCTTATAATCACTGAGGTGAAGAGGCAAGAAGATTAAAGAAAGGAATGCATAGTCAAGACCATAAGGATAGCTAAAGTTCTCTAGACTATAATGACAGTTGAAGTTCATCTAATATCTCAAATGTTTTTAAGATGACATCAGGGTAACAAATGATTTATCCTTGTTAAAATAGATTTATGCCACTCCACTCATCCATTATGAGAAACACAAGTTGGTACAAACAAGATAACTCTTTTGGAGCTAGGACCAAAAAAAAAGGAGAAGAAAAAAGAGGAAAGAAGAAAGAAAATGAAAATGAAAAGAAAATAAAACCCAAAATGGTTCAGAAATCCAACCAAGTTCTCTTTTACCTAAGGCAGCAAAAGACTTTTATTTGGTTTATGAGGACAGTTTGACTGGAATTAGTCTAACTCAATAAAAAATTTGATCAAAATCAGAGAAAAAGGGGAAAGACCATCTAGTTTTTGAAAGTCCTCTACTTGACGATCCTACAAGGAAGAAGGACAAAATGATAAAATGCTCAAAGAAAAGAAAGAGAACGAGAAAGAGAGAGAAATAAAAGAAAAAAAAAGAGAAAGGAATGTGGGTATCAACCTTTTTTGTAAAGGAAAAGAATGTCTCAATCAAGATCCAGATTAATGTCAAGAAGAAAGGAGAATGTTCAAAGCTCTATCTTTTCATATTTCCAACTGCCTATGGCTCCAATAGAAAATCATAATGTGAAGGTTTATCAACAGTGTCACATCAGCTTCGATCTCAAAATGGCTGTCATTTAACCCATGTCCCTTATAGACCCCATTTCAAGCCTATCAAAGGCTTGTTGATCTCTCTTGGTAGGTAGAGTCTGTTAGTGGAGATAGTTTGAATAACCATGCATATGAGATAGACAATATTCAAAATCAATGAGACCTTTAACCAAGTAATATGTATGTGCCTATCTGAAGTGCAACAGTTCTTTCTTAAATGGAAATGATTCTTGAGTTTAGTACGGTAACTAGGATTGTCATGTTATAGGCATGTTAATTCTAAAAATTGAGTCCTAAGGTAAATTGATATTGTTTTGGCAAAGGCAACATTTGATTTCAAAATCAAAATTCAAAAAAAATTTTAAAAAAACGTTTTTGTCATACAAAGCCTTCAAGTTAAGGAAAGTACGTTGAACAGTCAAACCTCAAAGGACACATTAGGCAAAGTAAAGAATTATTTGCAAGGTTGTAAAGAAGCTACCAATTGACATGTTGAATCATAGTTTGAAATGGATGTATCCCTGACTATGTTGCTTGGTCCTCACCATTCATGTTTTTAATATCTTGAAGATAAAAGCCATAAATGCAAAACCTTTTATCATTCTAATGCAAGTCCTGAACAGGCATCTGAAAGAAGTCAATGAGAACACTTCAGCTGATCACCTTGGTCTATGAGTCAATGGAACCACTGTAAGTATTACTCATACATACCATGTAATATCCCAATGCATGCCCTAAAAGTTTTGATTATGTTGTTGTTGTATTTTGGATTGAATGTATATGTATGTGATAAGAAAAGAATTTGGGAAAGAATGTTTATGTATATGTGTTTTGGGAAAGAAGAGAGGGTTTAGAGAGAAGTGTATATGTTGTTTATATGATATATATAACATATAAGTTGGTCAAATATGTGGTCAAGGGAAGAAGATATTTTTAGTTAAGATAGGTGAAATGTCTAAAAAGGGCAAGTGTTTTAAAAAAGAAACAAAACAATTTGTAGAAGGGTGTTTTGGTAATTTCTTGAATTGAAACACTTGGTGGAGATTAAAAGAAGAGTTGACTTTGTTTCTTGTGGTTCATTTTCTTCTTTCTTCTTTGTGTGGCCGGCTTCTCCATAGACAAAGGAAAGCAAGAGACAAAGAGAAGATCTTGATGTGTTAAGTTCAAAGTGAAGGAAGATTCAAGTGATCAAGTTGTTGATTCAAGAAGTTTTGTTACTTTGGTAAGTTTTCTTGTGATCTTTGTGCTTATTTGAAATGATATTTGAGTTTGATAAATTTTTAAGAGTGTGTTGGTTGATTTTGAGATGTGAGAAGTGTTTGAGTGATTTGATGATGGATTTTGAGTATGGATTGAAGAAAAGAGTAAGTGGTTGGAAGAGATGATGTTGTATATGTGGTGAGGGTTTTGAGATGATTTTGTGTTTTGTGTTTGATGTGTGTTTTGGCTTGTTTTGGTGTGTTGTAAGTTTCAGATGAGTTTTGAGTATGATTTGTTAAGATTGTTTGAAGTGAATGTTAGTGAATAGAAATGTGTTGTTGAGTGTTTGGTTGTTTTGATCGGAGTCTTGATTTGTGGCCGGACACGCCCATGAGCACATCCAGGGTTTTTAGGCGTGTCAATTGTGTTGGAGGCAGTAGGTTTGACACGACCAGTAACACGCCCGTGTTATTGAGCGTGTCATAGCTACTGTGAGTTTGGAGAATTTACACGGCCAGGAGCACGTTCATGATGTTGGACGTGTTGTTATGGTTGAGAGGCAGTAGGTATTACACGCCCATGAACACGCCCGTGTGGGTGAGCGTGTCAGGGTTAGGGTTTGCCCTAATTAATTCCTAATTTGATTATCTCTTGTGTATCCCTAAGCAAGTATATGCTATTACTTTTGATTTAGGTCTTGAAGATAGTGATTGATCATTGATCTAAGAGGTAGAAGGATCTTATACAAGGTAGTGTTAAGAGTGGTGAGATTTGCTTTTGAGGTAAGTACAAAACCTATATGATTGTATGTAAGTACAAATGTGGCATTACTACATTGTTAATTTATATGAGCAATGTGTGTTGTTATGTTTATATCAATGATGATATATATATATATATATGAATAATGTGAATGACATGATGATGCAAATGATTGTGTATATGAAAGATTGAAATGCTATGATGTGAATTGAGATGAAATGGAATATAAAGCCATTGTGATTGGCTATGATAATTCAAATAAAATGTAGAGCCATTGTGATTGGCTATGTTGATTCATTTGAGAATGAAATTGATAACAAATTAATAAATGAGTTGTGTGGCTAATGTGTTATTCCATTTTCAGAGTTTGTTGTTGGTGGCATGCCTAAAGATAGTAACAATCTCTTGAAGTTAGGTTGGGCTTGATCCTTGAAGCCAAGTTGGGTTGAAGTTTAACATGTTTTACTCCCCTTGAAGCTTGGTTGGGTCTAGTCCTTGAAGCCTAATTAAGATGTTACAACCCTTGAAGCTAGGTTGGGTTTGGTTCTTGAAGCCAAGTTGGGTTGAGACTTAGCATGCTTTGTTCCCCTTGAAGCTTGGTTGAACCTAATCCTTGAAGCCTAGTTGGGTATATGTGATAATGATAAATGTGATAAAACCAAAGCATTAACTCTGAAAATTGAATGGCATATTAGTATGTTTTGGGCCCATGCTTGTCTTTGTTTATATGTGATTCATTGATGGCAAAATAATTAAATAATGAAATTCATGAAAGGACTTTGAGATGTGATATGCTTATATGATTATGATCTGTGAAAGGCAAAGGTTTGATGTTAGCTTTTCACTTATGATGTTGATATTAATGGAATGTGTGACATTGCATAGCATACAAGCATAATGTTAGCATGTTTTGTACTACTAAGCCCTTGGCTTAGCGCGATAGTGTTGATTGCGCAGGTGATAGAGTTGATAGAGTTGAACCCGAGAGCTCTTCGAGGCCGAGTGAGAGTAGACATTGAAGAGTTGATTTTGGGACTTAAAGATCAGAGAAGATTTTCCAATCATGTATAACTTCTTTATATTTTGTAAAGTATTGTTTATAATGTGAATATATGTACATTTGTAAATATAAATATTTAAATGTTTCCCTATATGTAAATAGTTCTAAATTCCGTTGCGAAATAAGTATATATATATATCTACTTTATTTTATATTACAGATTAATCACTTATTTTTCTATAATGTGTAATGAGAAAGATTATAGTATCATTGGAAATGTTTTGAATGTTAAGAAAATCCGTAGCATTCCTATATTCGATGCATGTATACTACATTGTGGTGTATGTAGTGTGCATGTATTGGATGTGGGGGTGTTACATACCATGCATACATGAGCATATCACACTACATTTTTCTTTGTCAAAAGTAAATAGCAATACTCCATGAAGCAACACATGAAGTGGGAATGGAATCAGGGGGCATGGAAGTCCCCATTTCTTGAGGAAGCTCCAATCATTTTGTGAAAGAAGAAATACATGCTTGTGTGAAGATATAGACAAGACAAACATCAATCAGAGCCTACATGAAAAAATCATTGGTTTGAGCCTACATAGGGGGTGAAGTTTCTCCTTTTCAATTTTTGAGTTTATGCATGCACAAAATATTTTCAAACTCACTTTCAAATATTTTGCCACGCAGGGGGCAAGGAGAAGATATAAGAGGTCAGCTAAAAAATGGCTGAAATTTTTTGCAAGAAAAAAGAATAAAATTAGAACTCTCAGAAGAATAAAGATGCAAAAGAAAAAAGATCAGTCCAATTAGAAGAGCTAAAGATAATATAGGACAAAAGTCAAAAGGATGAAGATCTGATTTCAAAGGTGAAGATCCGATTTTCAAGGATGAAGATCCATTTTCAAGGGTGAAGACCCGATGCCAAGGATGAAGATCCACTTTCAAGGGTAAAGACTCGAAGTCCTTTGGATGAAGATCCACTTTCAAGGGTGAAGACCCTGCCAAGGATGAAGATCCAGCTTAAAGGATAAAGATCCACTTTGAAGGGTGAAGACACAAAGTCCAAAGATGAAGATCCAATTTAAAGGGTGAAGACCCGATTCCAAGGATGAAGATCCAGCTTAAAGGATGAAGATCCAATTTCAAGGGTGAAGACCCAATTTTCAAGGATGAAGATCCATTTTCAAAAGGGTGAAGACTCGAAGTCGAAAGGATGAAGATCCGTTTCAAAGGGTGAAGACCCGATGTCCAAAGGATGGAGATCCAATTTAAAGGATGAAGACCTGATGCCGAGGATGAAGATCCACTTTGAAGGGTGAAGACCTAAAGTCTAAAGGATGAAGATCCATTTCAAGGGAGAAGAGCCAATTCCAAGGATGAAGATCCAGCTTAAAGGATGAAGATCCAATTTCAAGGGTGAAGACCCGATTTTCAAGGATGAAGATCTATTTTCAAGGGTGAAGGCCCAATGCCAAGGATGAAGATCCATTTTCAAGGGTGAAGACCCGATTTCCAAGGATGAAGATCCATTTTTAAGGGTGAAGATCCGATGCCAAGGATGAAGATCCACTTTCAAGGGTGAAGACTCGATTTTCAAGGATGAAGATCCATTTTCAAGGGTGAAGACCTGATGCCAAGGATGAAGATCCACTTTTAAGGGTGAAGACCCAATCTCCAAGAATGAAGATCCATTTTTAAGGGTGAAGACACGATGCCAAGAATGAAGATCCACTTTCAAGGGTGAAGACCTATTCTCCAAGGATGAAGATCCATTTTCAAGGGTGAAGACCCATTGCCAAGGATCAAGATCCAAGGTCCAAGGATGAAGATCCATTTTGAGGGTGAAGACCCATAATCCATTAAAGAATGGAACAATCAAAATTCTCAACAGATAAAAGGTTAGTCAAATCCAATTCAATGTCGGGTCCAAGTACCCAATTTAATCTGGGGTCCAAGTATCCAATTCAATCTCGGGTCCAAGTACCCAAATCTTTTTTGGGTCTAAGTACCAAGTCTCAAATCCAGAACTCTTTTTGGGTCAAGAGCTCATCCTAATCATGTTATTTTTTACTCTCTTCTACTGAAAGTCTCAGATCGTTCAAGCAGCGGGTAAACTGTAGACTCTTAAATTTTGACCCAGTCCAGTCCGATATTTTTAAATAGTCCAAAATAAATTTTATGGTATTTTAATATTTATTATTTATTCTAATAAAATAATATTTATTACTTATAATATTTATTTTTAAAAATAAAAATAAAAATAATATAAAAATATAAAAATATAAAAATCGGTGACGGCAAAATCGACGATGAATTGGCTTAGGTCAATTCGCTGCAGGTTTTACCTACGGTGAATCAGTGCCCCCTCGTAATTGGCCCTCATAGATCCTCATAATCCCCAGGCTAATCCTCGCTAGCCCGATCCTCGCGCAGCAGCGCCCTGCGCCAGTCTCGCTAGGGCCCGCGCATAGTTTTTGCCAAAACATATATAGGAATGTTGGCAAAAATATAAGGTCATTTGGACCCAATGCATGTGAATGTTTTAATGTGATATTTTAAAAAGAATAGTGGTTATGGTTTAAAATGATATTGCATGTCATATTGCGGAATTTAAAGAAATAGCACTATGCGTTGTCTTCATTAAAGTTTCATTATTATTACAGTATGTACCACTAGGTTTTTAGCTTAGCGTGATTAAAATTCATCGCATAGGTGAGAGTATTGATCCAGTGGATCCAGAGAGTTCATTTAGACCTAGTCAAGTCTAGACTTGAGTTGATTATTCCTGAAGTGAGATTGGCTACCACAGGATCAGAGCAAGCTGCTGACAATATACATTTTATTTTATGAAACATGACAAAACTATGTATATTATGTTCACATATCTAGGAATGTTGTAAACTATAATGAATTTTTAGGAAAAATTTTGTGAAATGAGATTATGTATATGTTTATATATATATGTACATATTTGAGTATTTTGGGAAAATTTGGAGGATGTTAATAAGTTATGGTAAATTATTTGATTTATTATTATTGGGAGTGTATTACTTTTGACAGGTTGAGTTAATTAATTTTTGGGAATATTTAAATTATAGAAAAAAACTCTGGCAAATTTTTTCTATAGATTTTACTAACAAATTATCAATTTTGGCCCTTACATTATTAAAGAATAATATTATTTACTTATTAAAACTACATTATAATTATCCTTATTAAAACTGTATTATAAATTTTCAAATATTTTTATTGAATATGTGGAAAATTTTGAAAATACAATAATAGTGGCATTTCTTGTACTGTATATGGATATTTTACATATACCTAATGTATGTATTTTATGTATATAGGATATAAGGATGTTACAAATTTGATATGGACAACTTCAAATTCGATATGAATGTTTGTCCATGTCGAATTAAATAGGTTTTAATATGATATGGCTATAGTTTCATGTCGAACTTAAATGATTTTAATTTGATGTGTTTCCTATTTTGGTGCTTAATTTGAGCCCTAACCTTGATTAAGCTCATTTTATGTAACTAATGTTAACCTAATTTATTTTTTATAAATACAGGATTAAAAAGATACACAGATAGCAACACCTAATAGCCACAAAAGGCCATTGAGACAGAATAAACAACAATTGTCCCAATTGTTTCACTCTATCAAAATCAGAATTGGTGTAGGCAGAAACCTTGGATCAACATATAATATTGGTGGAACTAATGAATGAAGGTTTGAGCTTTATTGTTTTAGTTTACAATAACCATTCTATCACATTAAATTGTTTTCGTATATAGTAACCATTCTAGCACTTTGAAACTTTGTCATCACACACATAGTAGCTACATTTAATCTTATTTTATCCACTTGTAGACCCTTAATTTTTGAGCCAGTCCAGTCCGATAATTTTAAATAGTCTAAAATAATTTTTATGGTATTTTAATATTATTATTTATTCTAATAAAATAATATTTAATACTTATAATATTTATTTTTAATAATAAAAATAAAAAATAAATAAATAATTTGGCGACGGTAAAATCGGTGACGAATTGGCCTGCCGCAGGTTTTGCCTGCGGCGAATCAGCTCCCCTCCCAGTTGGCCCTCGCAGATCCTCATAGCACCTAGTCCAATCCTCGCCAGCCCGATCCTCACGCAGCAGAGCCCAGCGCCAGTCTCGCCGGGGCCCACGCGCAGTTTTCTCCAAAACCTTATTTTACTTTATTTTTTATATTTTCCTAAACAGTTTTTATTTCCTTAACCAATTAGTATTATGTTTTTATTTTTTCTTATAAATCTCACATTAAAAGACACAGAGAAAGAGGAGGGGATTCGGCTAGAAGGGGGCTTTGGACTTTTTTTTGAGGTGGAACTTGGAGAGGTAGTGACTATCAGAGGAAGCAGTTTACCATCTAAAAATATCAACAACAAGAGAGGATCCATAATCAAGGCAACAAATCAGTGTTGTCTTGGTGATTGTTCTGCCAAAATTTTACTCAATAAATTGTGGAGGAACCAACAATGAAGGTATGTTTCGAACTAAATAAATATAATATGCTTTGATTATTTTAAGTATTAACTATGTTATTTATTCACCTAAATTAATTCATAAAAGGTTATGTCTTTAAATTTTTAATACATCACATTAGCTTCAGTGGCTTCATTTAAGTTTTTGAAAAATTATCACAGTAGCCTAAGTACTTAAAAATAATAATGATGTTAATATTCTTAATCCAAATCCTAAACTATTTTCAAACCATTAATCCTTAATTGTTTAAAATTCTAAAACCCAAACTTATAAAACCTAAATCCCAAAACCGTGACCTAAACCCTAATTTCTAAACTAAAAACCCTAGCCTTGTTTTCCAAAACCCTAATCATATTTTCCTGAAACCCTAAAACTAGTTTTCAAAAAAGTTTCAACACCAAAACCTACAACCCTAAAAACTAATTTTCAAAATTTTATGGGGCGCTGCCCCTTTGACCCTTACCCACTAACCGGCTAAAGGGACCGCCGTATGGGCTCGTCGAAAGGGTCAATTATCATTTGTGTATTATGAGTCTGTGTATTTAACTTTCTTTTTTCCAAAGCCCTAATTTAGTAATTGAAATTCTAAAATCCTATTTTAAGATGAGTACCCTAAATTTATATATTTATTGCTTTATTTAATTTTATATTTGATTATGTAGTTTATTATATGTCTTGATGTTTGATTTATTTAATTTTGATGTTTGGTTTATTTAATTTATCATGGATGAATAATTTTTCAATTATTATTTATTTATTAAAATTGTAAGAGGTATGTTTCCATGATTGGGTACCTCATTAATGAATTTTCATATAATTTAAATTATTTTTATATTTTGGTATTAATGTAAAGGACACGTTTTCACCTTTTGGTGGGTGTCCAATTTAGTTTTAGACATTAGACGATGGATATGTTTCCATCCTCGGATGGGTGTCCATTTATTTATTTTGTTTAAATATTTCTTTGATTTTAATATAATGATGCTTTATTTTAATTATTGAATGTAGTATGGATAATATCATTATATTTAAGAATTTTATAATATTAAGACCTGAAAAAGAGGTCGATTCCAATGAACCGGGCATTGTGGGGGTGCTAGGCCATTTCTCACCTTCCCTAAATGTACCTAACTTTTCGAACCCATTAAGGGGTTGGGGATTCCTTAGTAATCGAGTCATCCACCACTTTTTTCCCTGTCCATCCAGGTGGCGACTCAATTTTCTTCGGGTTTCGGCCCATGTTCTCCAAGGCCCCGAGCCTAACAGTGTCGAAGTTATAAGAACCATTCCACCGTGAGTGGGGGTGAAAATCCCTGCTCACACCACTATTTTACAATTATTCTTGTAGCTTATTTTAGATTTCATACACTACCTTTAGATTGTGAACCCAATTCAAACAACGTAATTTTATCTAACCTATTTTGTATAAACCCTAATTAGTTCATCCATAGCCCTACTTGCATGTTTTTAAAACAAAAACTGTAATATCCCAAATGATACCCTAGAATTTTGGAATGTTGAATGTTGAAATTGGATTAAATGATTTTAAAGTGTATTTATGATTAAGTGAAAAGATAATAGGAAGATGTGTATATGTTATGTATATGGAGATATATACCTGATATACAAGTCAACAAGTTGAGTTGGTCTAAGGAGATATTTGAACTAATTAAAGTGATTAAATTAAAGTTAGTGGAAGATGATGTAATTGAGTTTATTATTATATTAGTATAATACTCGGTGGAGAGTAATTTGAGGAAAGTGTTTGGTTTAAGAGGCTGACTTTCTTCTTCTTTGCATTTTCTTCTTCTTCTTCTTTCTTCTTTGGCCGGCCATCACCACCATCTTCAAGAGGGAGAGATTTTGTTGCTTCCAAACTCAAGGAATTGAAGGATTTTAAGAGATCAAGTTGGAGTTTTAAGGATTTTCTTCATTTTTGGTAAGGTTCCAACTTGTTTCGTTGTTTTCTTTTGAGTTGTGTTTATGAGTTTGGTGAATGGTTGTTGTAGATGTGTTTATGGTTGTTTTGTTATATTTGAGGATTGTGTGGTTTTGTTAACTTTGATTTTGAGGTTGGATTCAAGAGAAAAGGGTTAAGTTTGGTGGAAGAGACAAGTGTGTGGATTGTGTAAGTTTGAGTTGTGATATATGGTTGTGATTGTGTTTTGATGTTTGTAATTGAGTTATTTTAAGGTTTACTCAAGTATTATATGGGTTGTTGATGGTTTTGATTGAGTTTGTGTGTTGTTGATATGGTTATTGGGAGATGATAGTGGGTTGTGGTGTTTTGGTGTCGATTTCAGGGTTTTTGGCCTAACACGCCCATTAACACGACCATGTCTTTGGGCGTGTTGTTGGTTCTATTTTCTAGGTTGGTGACATGTCCAGTGACATGCCCATGTCACTGAGCGTGTCACAGCTACTGTGTTGTTGGAGTATTGACACGTCCAGTGACACACCCATGTCACTGAGCGTGTCATAACTTCTGTGTTGGAGGAGAATTGACATGTGCAGTGACACGCCCATGTCACTGAGCATGTCAAAGCTTTTGTGTTGTAGGTTTAGGGCACGGTCAGGGAAACACCCGTGTTGTTGAGTGTGTCAAGTGTAGAGTTTTCCCTAGATAGTTCTCTTCCTTATTCTCTTATGTGTATTACTATATCAGTGTTGTTAATCACATTTGGATTAGGTTTTGAAGAGATTTGAGCTACCTTAATTCAATTGTATCGAAGAGATTAGGATTAGATCCTTTTGGGCCCATGTTTGTCTTTTGTTTTAATGTGAATTATGAAATGTGATGCAAATGATTAATATGATGATATATAATGTATTGAATTTATATATTCATATGTATCGTGCATGAGCATCGCATTGATCTTTATTGAATCAAAGTTTGTACCACTAAGCTTTCTGCTTAGCGCGATTGTGGTTCATTGCGCAGGTGACAGGTAGATCCAGTTGTGCCGAAGAGCTCATCTAGACCGAGTCGAGTCTAGACTTGAGTCTTTGAGATCAGAGTTGTTAGTGGACATCAAGATCAGAGACAAACTGCCAGCATGTATAAATTTCATATTTTTGTACTTAATGATTTTGATGTAAACTTATATATATTCCGCTGCATTTTTTGCTGCATATTAAATGAATATTTTGAATAAACGTTTGGGTACTAATGTTGTATATGTATTTTAACAAGGGTTGTTTCATCTATTACTATTTACAATATAAGTTAAATGTTTTTAGTTTATTCAGATTTTAGTAATGATGACTTTGGTTTTATATTTAAGGATGGGTTAGTTTGTTTTAAAATGGACCGTGACATTCCTGTATCCGGTGTACGTGTATTACATGTGGTGAGTATATGTGGTGTGCGTATATGTGGTATAGGGGTGTTACACCTATTTTGGTATTAGAGCCTAGGTTTGAGGTCCTCAACCTGGGTGAATTGTAAGAAAAATAAAATTTTGATTTTAAAATATGATTTTTAAATAAGATACATGCATTGGCACTGGCAGTTTCTGAACTTTGATGAGGTATATTCTACTGTGTTTGCAGATATAGGTAGTGATGGCATCTCAGTCACGTCAGTCCGTAGAAGGTAGTGCTGAGAATGTAGCTCCTGTTGAGGGTAGAGATAGAGCTAGGGTTGAGTTAGCTGGATAGGCACTTTCCCCTGTGGCAGGGAGACCAGCTGCTGATGAGATTTCTCCAGTTTGGTTAAGATATATGGTAGATTTATTGAGGCAGCCTCTGCAACCACAACCGCCATCGCAACAGCAGCCGCAAGTACCAGTGAGGCAGTGTGATAAATTGAGGAAGTTTGGAGCTAAGGACTTCTTTGGTACTACAGATCCTGCAGTAGTTGAGCAGTGGTTGGATAGAATTCAGAGGGTATTTATTCAGCTGCAAGCTACTCCTGAAGAGAAATTTGATTATGCTAGATCTCTTCTGCAGAGAGATGCTTATGATTGGTGGAAGACGGTTCCACATGCGATGGATGATCCACCAACCTTGTCTTATGGTAATTTTCTGCAGGAGTTTGAGCAGAAGTATACTCCAAGGGAGTGTAAGGATGCTAAGAAGATGGAGTTTCTGAGTTTGAGAAAGGATAACCAGACTGTGACAGAGTATGAGATTGAGTTTATCCGGTTGAGTCATTATGCCGGTGGGATTATTTTAGATAAGATAGACCAGTGTAGGAGATTTGAGGAGGGGTTGAGACCCTCTATTATGTGTATTATTGCTGGTTCCCGGTATCAAGATCTTTCCCAGCTAGTTGTAGCGGCCTAGAGTGTTAAGAGAGAAAGGCTATTGCAGCAGCTGCTACTGAGGAGGAGACCAGAGTTAGGAGACCCCAGTTTGAGGCAGGGTCTTCATCTGCAAAGAGAGATTGAGGAGGTAATTTTCAGAGGTTTAGTAGGGGCCAGAGGCAGTCTGTTAGGTCAGTACCACATCAGAGACAGAGACCGAGACCTACAGATTATGTGGCTAGTGCACCGACCCCAGTGGTTCAAAGGTCTACTCCACCTACAAGTGTCCATTGTGGTAGGATACATGGGGGTGTTTGTTGGAAGATAGGTGGACCAGCTGTGTGTTTTAGATGTAGGTCGCCTGACCATTTCATCAGAGATTATCCTGAGCTACAGGAGGATAGGCAGGCAGATTCTGCAGTTTCTCGACCTAGTGTCAGAGGAGGTCGTAGTGGCAGAGGTTTCAGTAGAGGTGGTAGACTTGGGTTTAGTTAGAGAGGAGGCTCTACATCCAAAGGTAGTAGGCCAAATGAGGCTGGGCCTTCTCAGCGAGTGTATATGATGCAGAGGCAGCCGGATGCTTTAGCCGTCATTGCGGGTACATTTTCTTTATTTGACATTTCAATTCTTGCTCTAATAGATCCTCGATCTACGCATTCATATATAAGTGCATCCATCTTGTTTGTGTATGAATTACATTATGAGTCCTTAGGATTTGATGTCTTGGTGACAAATCCTTTAGGGCATAGTGTTGCGATGAGTAAGGTGCACCAAGATAGTCCAATTGTTGTTCAAGATGAGGAGTTCTTGGGTGATTTGATTGAAATGTGTAGCAAATGTGATCGCCCCAAGGTCGTCTCACAAGGAAGCTAAAGTGGCTAATTGATTATCAGATTAAAAGTAACAAGTAATGAATAAATTTAAATTGCTAACTAATGAAAAAGTTTAATTGAAGTTTAAAACAATAAAAGTAAACAAGAGCTGATGTTTTGATTCACTTGATAAAAGGGTCTAGGGTTTGCACTTCTCTACTACCGATATGTATGAACGGTTATTCCACTTAACTAATTTAATTTCAAAGATTAAATCTCAAACAACTTAATTAATTGAGTCAAGGAAATAAGCTCTCGCATTCAAACCTCTTACAACTAATCTTGTTTTAATTGAAACAATCTTTTTAATAGGTTATATCTCTAATTTACCTAAGTTCTTAATTGAATTGTTCCAGCATTAGACTTCATCTCTCAATCCATCATCTAATACCCTAAACACACAATTGGTGGCCAATCAATTATATGTTAACAATATTTCATTCAATCAAGGCTAAAGAAATTATTAGCTAAGAGAATAACCAATTCATACAATCATAGCAGATCCATACAAACCCTAGACTAGATCAAATTAGTTCATAATGCAATCAAACATATTCATCTCATTAATGTTCAAAGAAATCAAAATAGACATGATAATATCCATTCAATGAAAATAAAGAGAATAAGTTCAAGAATAAAACCAAGTTACAACTCCTTGAGGCTTCTGAAGAATCTCTTGTTCAAATCTTGCAAGAAGGATATAACAATGGCTAGAACAATCTAATCTAAACTAGTTTTAATCCAAAATGAAATCAAAAACAAGAAAACAAAATGTTAAAACCCTAGCTCCTCTCTCTGACTGCTCCAAACTCAGCTCAAAATCGTCAACAGTCTCACCCTAGCTTTTCTTTTTGCCTTTTATACGAAACGTCCACTTTAAAACTCCATGCGTGTTTGGTTCATGAGGGACACGGCCAAGTTAGAAGTGACTTGGCCTTGTGAGTGCTTTTTGGAGGGACACGGCCAGTGACTTGGCCGTGTCCCTTGCTTGTGTCCACCACTGCATGCTTTTGATCTTCGTTTTCTTCTTTGTTGAGTGACACGGCCAAGTCAGAGGTGGCTTGGCCGTGTTGCACCATTTTGGAGGGACACAGCCAAGTGACTTGGCCGTGTCCCTTGCCTGTGTCTTCCACTATGTGTTTTTAGTCTTCTTTGCCTTTGGAATTGGTGAGACACGGCCAAGTCAGAGTGACTTGGCCATGTTGGAGTATTTTTGGAGGGACACGGCCACTGACTTGGCCGTGTCCCTTGCATGTGTTTGCTTCTATGAGTTGCTTTCTTCTTTAATTTGATATGGGACACGGCCAGTGACTTGGCCGTGTCCTCTGCCTGTGTCAGCCACTGCCACTTTCTCCTTCAAATTTGCTTCCTTGCCTTTTTAACCTAATACAAAACTCAAAACAAATCTAAACAAGAAGTCAATAGACAATAACCAACACAACATAAACACAATACTAAAGACTACATAAAAAATGACATAAATATTGAAATAAACTAAAACTACCAAAATTAATGAAAACACCAAACAAACCGATTAAAACTAACAAAATACCTAAATAAAACAATAATTATCATAATAAACAAGACACAAAACTATAACAAAAACTAATAAAACAAAATGTCTTTTAAGGAGTATGATCTGATCTTAGGCATGGATCGGTTGTCTAAGCACAGGGCTGTAGTAGATTGTTAGAATAAGTGTGTTACCCTTAGAACCGGTAATGGTAGGAGTGTGATGGTATCTAGTGAGTAGAGGCAACTTGCATCTATGTTTGTTTTAGCTATTGCAGCTAGAAGGTAATGCTTATCTTGCTCATGTGGTAGATACCAGAGTAGTGGGTTCTCAACTTGATAGTATACCCACAGTAGCTGATTTCCCAGATGTTTTTCCTGGGAGTTTCCAGGGATTCCCCCTGAGAGAGAGGTTGAGTTGAGTACCGATTTGTTGCCTGGTACCACTCCCATCTCTATTACTCCCTATCAAATGACACCTGCTGAGTTGAGAGAGTTGAAGGTGCAATTGCAGGAGTTGCTGGATAAAAGGTTTGTTTTCCCTAGCATGTCTCCATAGGGAGCACCTGTTTTGTTTGTGAAGAAGAAGGATGGTACCTTAAGATTGTGCATTGATTATCGATAGTTGAATAAGGTAACCATCAAGAACAAGTATCCTTTGCCTATAATAGATGATCTCTTTGATCAATTAAAGGGAGAAGGAGTTTTCTCCAAGATTTATCTGAGATCAGGGTACCATCAGTTGAGAATAAGAGAGGAAGATGTTCCCAAGACAGCTTTTCGCACAAGGTATGGGCATTATGAGTTTTTGGTAATGCCTTTTGGATTGACAAATGCACCAGCAACTTTTATGGATTTGATGAACAGGGTGTTTAGACCGTATTTAGATCAGTTTGTGGTGGTCTAATAAGGAGGAGCATGACGAGCACTTGCGGATTGTATTGCAGACTTTAAGAGAGAAGCACTTGTATGCTAAGCTGTCTAAGTGTGAGTTTTGGCTTGATCAATTGACTTTTCTGGGTCATATAGTTTCAGCAGATGGTATAAGAGTTGATCCGAGTAAAGTTGAGGCCATTTTGAATTGGAGTCCATCGAAGACTGTGACTGAAGTTAGAAGTTTTATGGGTTTGGTAGGCTATTATCGACGATTTGTGAAGGGTTTTTCTTTGATAGCTACTCTACTCACCAAATTACTTCGGAAGGGAGTTAGATTCATGTGGACAGATCAGTGTCAAGCAAGCTTTGAGTAGTTGAAAGAGATGTTGACTCAAGCTCCTATTCTTACCTTGCCTGTGGAAGATAAACCATATGTGAATTACAGTGATGCTTCACATAATGGTTTAGGTTGTGTTTTGATGCAAGAGGGTAGAGTCATAGCTTATGCTTCTCGGCAGTTGAAGCAGCATGAGTTGAATTACCCGACGTATGATTTGGAATTGGCACCCATAGTTTTTGCTTTGATGATTTGGCGACATTACCCTTTTGGGGAGAAGTGTTTCATTTATATGGATCACAAGAGTTTGAAATACTTGGGTGTTTAGAGAGAGCTGAATCTTCAGTAGAGACGGTGGTTGGAGTTGATCAAAGACTATGATTGTTTGATTGATTATCATCCTGGTAAGGCAAATGTTATTGCTGATGCCTTGAGTTGGAAGTCTTTAGCAGGTTTGACTGCTTATTCATTCTCATTGCTTGTTGAGTTGAGAGCGTTGCATGCTAGCTTCAAGCCTTGTGATGATAGTGCTTTGTTAGCTCAGTTGCAATTGAGGCTAGTCTTGTTGGATCAAATTAGAGAGGCTCAGTTGGCAGATGAAAGAATTCAAAAAGTTGTATCAGATTGCCAAAAAGGGGAGAGTCGAGATTTTCTGGTAAGGATTGATGGCAGCCTTTGGTACAAAGATAGATTGTGTGTTCCTGATGATGCAAGATTGAAAAAGAATATTTTGGAGGAAGCACATTAGTCGGCTTTTGCTATGCACCCTGGAGTACTAAGATGTATCATGATTTGAAGCAACATTATTGGTGGTCAGGTATGAAGAGGGACATAGCGGAGTTTGTATCCAAATGTCTCACTTGTCAGAGAGTGAAGGCCGAGCACCAAGTTTCTTTGGGGTTGCTCCAACCTTTATCAGTGCCTGAGTGGAAATGGGAGCGAGTGACAATGGAGTTTGTGATTAGTTTACCTTTGACTCAAAAGAAGCATGATGCCATTTGGGTGATTATTGATCGATTAACGAAGACAGCTCATTTTCTTCCAGTTCGGATGGACTATTCTCTTGAGAAGTTAGCTGAGCTGTATATCAGTGAGAAAGTGAGGTTGCATGGAGTCCCAATTTCTTTAGTGTCTGATCAAGATCTCCAGTTTACTTTGAGGTTTTGGAAGAGCTTGCATGCTGCTTTGGGTTCTCGATTACACTTTAGCACTGCTTTTCATCCGCAGACAGATGGTCAGTCAGAGAGAGTGATACAGATTTTAGAGGACATGTTGAGAAGTTGTGTCATTGATTTCTCTGGGAGTTGGGATAGATTCTTGCCATTGATTGAGTTTGCTTATAATAACAGTTATCAATCCAATATTAAAATGGCAACTTATGAGGCATTGTATGGTAAAAGATGCAGGACGCCTCTATGTTGGGATGAGGTTGGTGAAGGTAAGTTGGTTAGTCCCAATTTGATTAAAGAAACAGAAGAGAAAGAGAAGATAATTCGGGATCGTTTGAAAGTAGCTTCAGATCGATAGAAATCCTACTCATATTTGAAGAGGAGAGACATTGAGTTTAGTGTTGGGGATAAAGTATTTTTAAAAGTGTCTCCTTGGAAGAGAATTTTAAGATTTGGCTGCAAAGGGAAGTTGAGTCCCCGTTTCATTGGACCTTACGAGGTACTGGAGAGAGTTGGACCAGTGGCTTATCGACTCACTTTGCCGCCTGAGTTGGATAGATCACACCCATCTCATATTTCTATGCTGCGGAGGTACAGATCACACCCATCTCATATTCTATCAGTTAAATCTATTGAGGTGAGTCCAGATCTGACTTTGGAAGAAGAACCGGTGGCTATTTTGGCACATGAAGTGAAAGAATTGAGAAATAAGAAAGTACCACTTGTGAAGGTTCTTTGGAAGAATCTTGCTAAGGAAGAGGCAACTTGGGAGAGTGAGCAAGTGATGCGAGATCAGTATCTCCAATTATTCCAGACTTGAGATCAGGTAATTTTGAGGATGAAATTTATTTATAGAGGGGAGAATTGTAATACCCCAAATGATACCCTAGAATTTTGGAATGTTTATTGCTGAAATTGGATTAAATGATTTTAAAGTGTATTTATGATTAAGTGAAAAGATAATAAGAGATATATACCTTATATACAAGTCAATAAGTTGAGTTGGTCTAAGGAGATATTTGAATTAATTAAAGTGATTAAATTAAAGTTAGTGGAAGATGATGTAATTGAGTTTATTATTATATTAGTAAAATACTTGGTGGAGAGTAATTTGAGGAAAGTGTTTGGTTTAAGAGGTTGACTTTCTTCTTCTTTGCATTTTCTTCTTCTTCTTTGTTCTTTGGCCTGCCATCACCACCATCTTCAAGAGGGAGAGATTTTGTTGCTTCCAAACTTAAGGAATTAAAGGATTTCAAGAGATCAAGTTGGAGTTTTAAGGATTTTCTTCATTTTTTGTAAGTTTCCAACTTGTTTCTTTGTTTTCTTTTGAGTTGTGTTTATGAGTTTGGTGAATGGTTGTTATAGATGTGTTTATAGTTGTTTTGGTATATTTGAGGATTGTGTGGTTTTGTTAACTTTGATTTTGAGGTTAGATTCAAGAGAAAAGGGTTAAGTTTGGTAGAAGAGACAAGTGTATGGATTGTGTAAGTTTGAGTTGTGATATATGGTTGTGATTGTGTTTTGATGTTTGTAATTGAGTTGTTTTAAGGTTTACTCAAGTATTATATGGGTTGTTGATTGTTTTGATTGAGTTTGTGTGTTGTTGATATGGTTATTAGGAGATGATAGTGGGATGTGGTGTTTTGGAGTTGATTTTAGGGTTTTTGGCCTGACACGCCCATTAACACGACCATGTCTTTGGGCATGTCATTGGTTCTATTTTCTGGGTTGGTGACACGTCCAGTGACACGCCCATGTCACTGAGCGTATCATAGCTTCTGTGTTGGAGGAGAATTGACATGTGAAGTGACATGCCCATGTCATTGAGCGTTTCAAAGCTTCTGTGTTGCGAGTTCCCGTATTATTGAGCTTGTCAAGTGTACAGTTTGCCCTAGATAGTTCTCTTCCTTATTCACTTATGTGTATCACTAAGTGAGTATTGTTAATCACATTTGGATTAGTTTTTGAAGAGATTTGAGCTACCTTAATTCAAGTGTTGAAACTTATCTTTGAAGAGGAGATTGTTAGAGCGGTGTTGTTGCTCTTAAGGTAAGTACAAACTTTGAATGATTTCATACCATTACATGACATTGGGACTTAACACATTTAGTTGAGAAATGTGTTAAGTTACTTGACAAATATTGTTGATGAATGAGTTATATGGTATGATATGCATAATGTGAATTATGTTGTTGTATCATAGCAATTGAGCAATGTGTTATAAATGAAAGGAAATGTGGAATGACATGATGAGATATATGAAAACATAATGTAACCAATTGACATGGAGATAAAATAGAAGAATGAGAAAAATGAGAAAAGATGATATTATAAGGCAATGAGCCTAGTTTGATTATGAGAAATGAAATGAGAAATGAATTGTGAAAGTATTTGATAATGAGATAAATGAATTAATTGTGTTCCTAGTATGTTATTCAATTTTTAGAGTTCTGGGTTTGGCTGCATGCCTATGAATTGCTGGGCAGGTGAAAAGACCGGTTCGTAAGCCTAGCCCAGCTTATAAATGTGATGTTTTGGGGGTAAAAAGACTAGGTCGTAAGCCTCAAAAACTGTAACAGTCTAGCCGGGTTGAGGACTAAGATACTGGAGCCCAAGGTTCTAGCCGGGTTGAGGTCCAAGAGATTGGGGCTGTTACAGTATCCATGGATATATATATATATATATTGCCTACGGGGCTAGACACAAGGTGTCAATATGGACCAAAGCAGTAACTCTGAACTTTGAATAGCATATTAGATCGTTTTGGGCCCTTGTTTATCTTTGTTTTAATGTGAATTATGAAATGTGATGCAAATGATTAATATGATGAGATATAATGTAATGAATAGATATATTCATATGTATTGTGCATGAGCATTGCATTGATCTTTATTGAATCAAAGCTTGTACTACTAAGCTTTCTGCTTAGCGCGATTGTGGTTCATCGCGCAGGTGACAGGGTAGATCCGGTTGTATCGGAGAGCTCGTCTAGAGCAAGTCGAGTCTAGACTTGAGTCTTTGAGATCAGAGTTGTTAGTGGACATCAAGATCAGAGACAAACTGCCAGCATGTATAAATTTCATTTTTTGTACTTAATGATTTTAATGTAAACATATGTATATTCCGCTACATATTAAGCAAATATTTTGGATAAACTTTTGGGTACTAATGTTGTATATGTATTTTAACAAGGGTTGTTTCATCTATTACTATTTACAATATAAATTAAATGTTTTTAGTTTATTCAGATTTTAGTAATGATGACTTTGGTTTTATATTTAAGGATGGGTTAGTTTGTTTTAAAATGGACCGTGACATTCCTGTATCCGGTGTACGTGTATTACATGTGGTAAGTATATGTGGTGTGCGTATATGGGGTATAGGGGTGTTACAAAAACCCTAAATTTTCACATCAAAACCATAATTTAATCCCCAAAGCCTTAGCTCGCATATTTTTAAGACTCAAAACCCTAATTAGTCCATTCAAAACCCTGCTTGCATATTTTTAAAATTAAAACCGTAATTTGATCCTCAAAACCCTAAATTTTAGTTTAAAGCCCTAGTTTCCATCCAAAACCCTAATTTCACCCTAAAATCCTAGTTTTCCATCCAAGACCCTAATTTAATATGTAAGCCCTAATTTTGTATATTTGATGCTATATTTAAGATTAAAAAATATATTTGATTGTTGTATATTTATGATAAATGATCTAAGGATGTTTTATGGATGTTTTGTTCTTTTTTTCTTGTGGTGAATGTTTGAATGATTTAATTATATTTGGTTAATTATTTAAATTCAAAAGATGTAAGAGGTAAATTTTCACTTCGTGGGTACTTCATTTATTAAGCTCAATGTAATTCAATTTATTTTAAGTTTTAGGATTAATGTAAAGAACATGTTTCCACCAAATGGTGGCGTCCTATTTTGTTTAGTTATGGACATTGGACATTATTGTAAGGTCATGTCTCCATCTTCTATGGGTGCCAATTTTTATTTGCTTGTTTGAACCTTCTTTGATTTTTAATACAATGAATGTTTACTTTAAATTGTATATAGTTTGGATGAAATTTTAATAAGTTTAGAATTTAGTAATATTTAGATCTGAAAAGGAAGCCGGTTCCAATGAACCGGGTGCTATTGGGGTGCTGGGTCATTCTTACTTTCCCCATACGTAACGAACTTTCTGAACCCAATATGGGTTTTGAAATTCCTAAGGAATCCAATCATCAACCCCTTTCTATTTTCTCTACCCGTCCGGGCGACTTCATTTTCTTTGGGTTTAGGCCTGTGTTGAGCCTAACAATGCCAAAGTTGCAAGAACCACTCGATATGGGAGTGGGGGGCAAAACTTTCCGTTCACAGTGGTGACTCCACTGGGGATAAAAAAAGTTTATTCCATTAGTCTTTATATTATTTTATTCTTTCTTGTTATAATATTATCCATTGTATCACTTAGATTGCATTGTGTGTGTAATTTAGGATGCCCTTTGTAAACAATTTATGTTGTGTAAAGGATACCAAGGTATGGAGATTGACAATGGCATAACCACTCATAGCCTCATACCTTTTGGTATATACTTGCTATGGGAGCCTAAACTTTTCAACCCAAAGATTAAAGCTTATGTAATTGGCCTAACTACATTCCTTAGGATTTTACCCAAATGCTTGTTGTTTGACTATGATTGATTTATCTTAGTTTGAACCATGGCCTATTTGATTTTTTCTTTTTCTAATATGACCTAATTATATTATAAGCTTAAAATAGTTTTACTCTTTTGAGCTAAAAGACTAAAATTATTTTCAAAAGTTTTTCCAAGATGGTCTTTGGATATAAAATATATTTTTTAAGATGGATCAAAAATTCTTTTTCCGCATGATGGCCCAAGTACAAAGCCCAATATTCATTTTTAAACAAACCTTTTTCCAATGAGCTTTAAAAACTTTTTAAATAGGCTCAAAACTGTTTTTCACTTCATGACCCAGTTTGGATTTTTATTACTAGAACCTTTTTTTTAATGGGCTTAAAACTATTTAGGTCAATTATGGAATATTAAAATCAATTGTGGGCTAATTTATATCAAGACTTGTTAATAATAGGTTTGTTTAAGGTATGAATCATTAGTTGCTTTTCTAGATGGGAAATCTATTTATGATAAACTCTTTAATTTTGTTTTAGTGTATAGCATAAA
Organism: Garcia nutans; assembly: GCA_947685225.1. NCBI lineage: Eukaryota > Viridiplantae > Streptophyta > Magnoliopsida > Malpighiales > Euphorbiaceae > Garcia > Garcia nutans. The sequence goes on from CANTUV010000002.1 coordinate 38,228,856, forward strand.
AGCTATTTCTAGTTGACCCAATGGAATGAACTTAATTAGTGGGACTATCATGGACTGACTTCTATGTTTAAAAATACAATTATTGGTTAAACCATTTGAGTGGATTTTTCAAAATCAAGATATCCCATGTTGATATTTTGTTGACCATATACCAAAGAAAAGATAATCGCCATTCACATGTGGGTGATATAAGGTTGGAAGGATCGTTCTTACTCATTTTTCTTGTTTGTTATTAGTGGTTACATGCATTGCATTAGATACTATTGATCCTTTCTGGCTCACAGACCTGGAATACAATAGTTTAAGAGCTTACGACAAACCAACCTACCCAACGACAAACCAACCTACCCAATGACATAGAATTCAGTAACAATTTAGTCAATTTCACACCATCATCAATGGAACTTGAATGAATTCAGAAAATTGTGAATGATGCCCTCAATGCTAAGATGGAAGAATTAAAGGGGTCCTTAGCTGAAACCCTGAAAAAATAGCTAGTTGCACTATTGATAAGTACTGTTAAAGCATCTGCTAGTACTAAGAAGCAGAAAGACAAAGGAAAGGCTAAGGTTGGTGAAATGGCCTTTAATGATGACAAAGTGATGATTGATGATGATAATAATTGGGCTCAAAACTTTCAAGATTCTCAAGATAAGAAGAAAGAAATGATGGCTATGGAGAAGGCAACTCTGTAAAATATTGAAACATCGGATGTGGAGAAGATGATTGATGTTTTAGAAAAGAAATTTGAAAAGAAGCTGAAGGTTGATGAGATGTTAGAAGTAGACAAGTTGTTTGAACAAGATGAGGAAGTCCCTTATAAGTTCAAGATGCCTTCCTATGCCATGTTCAATGAGACTGGCAATCATCATCTACATGTCAAGCAATTCATCACTACCATACAGTCTGCTCAAGCTACTAAGGCTCAGACTCTAAGGTACTTTATGCTCTTATTGGATCCTATCATGTAAAATTGTTTATATGACAATACTCAAAGGAATTGGGATTCCCTATACAATGCCTTCATCCAGCAGTATGGATACAATAATGAGTTGGAAGTTACTCTGATGGAGGTAGAGTCAATCAATCAACAAAATGAGAACTTTGTTGGCTATGTAAAGAGGTGGAGAAATAAGACTGCATTGCACAAGAAGAGGCCAAATGATTCAAACCATATTAGGATGATAGTGAGAGGTGTTTACTTAATCTCCATGAATGGATGTCTCACACTCTGTTAAGAGATTCAAAAGATCTCCTCAATGTTGGCTTGCAAATAGAGGAATGGGAAAGAGAGAAGAATCATTTTTCTGAAGAAGGGATGAGAGAGGAAATTATCAGTTTGGTAGTCAAGGTACACAGAAAGTGATGGATGTCAATGCAACTGGTCAAGCGAATAGGACATAGTTTTCAGATCTGGGAGACCAATGTCTTTGATTTTCAAAAAGGTACAGAAGAAAGGGTTGTTACAACCATTAGCTCCTCGACCTTTGCCATATCCTTTACCCTCAAATTTTGATACCAAACCCTTTTGTCAATTTCATTAGATACAAGGATATGAGATAGATAGATGCATTCATTTAAGATATGAGACTCAATATCTTATTGATAATGGTAAGCTACCTGAGCCTGATAAGCCAACACCAAGAGCAATCCTTTACTTAAATTTGAAAGAGTGTCATTGCCAACAACCTTCATGATAAAGGAAGGATTGAGAGAAAGTTTTGTCTTGTTGACTTTTCAAGATGTAGATGGAGGAAGTGCTACTAAGCAAGCTTGGACCAACTACAGATGAGGAGGTGATGACCATTACCCCTGATATGTCCAAGTGGATGAAGCATTTTTTACTCCAACTCAATAAACTTCCCTTGGCTTATTTTGTTTTTATTTCATTTTCTTATTTGGTGTTTTCTGGAACAATTATGTTTTTCAAATTAAGATGGTTTGAATAAAATAATTTCATTAAATTTTTATTTGCCTTTGTTCATTTTGGTGCTCATCCAATGATGAATCTAGCTTGATATTCATAAATTAGTATATCTATGCATTATAAATAGAATGACTTTACTAGGTGAGGGAGTTGTTCAATAGCATTGAGCTCTGTATGCTTACTTAGAGAGGACTCCTGCGTAATTATGAGTGTCTATCTCCTAGTATATCTTAGAATATACTTTGACAAACATTTGAGGAGAAATTGAACTCTATTTATTTAAGGTAAAAATGATCTAGGCATTGTTTGGTAAGCCAACAACTAAAATCCACCTTGTTAACATCAATCCCTAGTTTGTCCCTTTAAGCCTTCATGAGATTTTTAGCTTGCTTTTATTGGCTTGTAAGCCCAACAATGTACCCTGAGTAGTTGTGATACTTATGGCAAGTTTGATGATCACTAGAGAATAAATGGGAAAGAAAAAAAAAAGATGCATAGTCAAGACTATAGGGATAGTTGAGGGTCACTTGAATTAGATCTAATATCATAGACTTATTAAGATGACATCAGGGCAATAAAGGATTCATTCTTGTTGAAGTAAACTCACTCTACTCCGCTCATCCACAGTCAAAAGCATAAGATGGTACAAGTAATAAGATACCTAGAAGGAGGAAATGATGCCAAAGGTTAAGAATACCCCTAACAACAATAAAAAGTTTAGATTGTGAAGGTTTATCTATAGAGTTACATCAGTTCCAATTTAAAAATAGTCTTCATTTGACCCATATCCCTTATAAAACCCCATTTCAAACCTATTAAATACTTGTTGATCTCTTTTGGCAGGCAGAGTCAATTAGTGGAGATTGTTTGGATAAGTATGTGTTAGTCCAATTGCTCTATTTTTTATCTTCGGCAATCCAATTGAATTAAGCTAACATTTGTATCAAGTTACAATTTGTAGGAAGTTACAATTTGTAGGAAGTTAATTTTTTGAAGGACTAATGAAAAGTCCGAAGTCTGATTAGAATATTAAGAAGTATGACCGGACCTTACATGTTAAATTAAGCAAAATGTCATAGAAGATTTCATGATAGAAAGTACATTGAAATTCTCACCGTACCTCAAAACGCCTGACCAGACTATTGGATGAAAATGTTGCAAAATACATAGAGAGATTCATGGTTGAAAGTACTCTTAAAAAATCAATGTACCATAAAAAGTCTAACTGGACCTCTTAGAAGTACAACCGGACCTTTTAAGCCAATTTTGTCAAAAACCATCCAGATAGGTTCCTCACCAAGTGCACTCAATTTTTCACCGGACCAGCAAAATTTTGACCGGACCATGATGAATTCCGATTGAGATCTTTAAATAGTTCATAAGTCAGAAGTCATTGGACCTCAACTCAATTAGTGGAAGCCATTTGGACTTACCGTTGGAAAAGAATTCAATAGAATTTCAAAAGGTACGACCGAACAACAGTGTTTCACGACCGAAATGAAGGAATTTCAATCGAACCTTGATAAGTCTAACCATGAAATTGCTTTGGGCAAGAAATTGGTGGAAGACAAAAATCAAACATGTTGGACCACTCATCAAACGACTATTTTATAACTTGAATGTTATAAATACCATATGTAACTTCATTTTTAGCAATTGGTGTGCTTGTAATAGCTTACTTGAACATACTTTTTTTCCTTTGCATCAAAATCACTTTTTATATTGATTGAATGCTGGGTGTGAGCATTAAACAACATCTTAAGTTTGGGTGTGAGCTTGGAAACACTTAGATTGTGGAGTAAGCCAGGAAAAACTCTTGTAAGGGTTGTGAGGTGTGTGATTTTAAACCATTGTAAAGTTCAGTGTGAACTTGTGAAAACACCAAGCTAGAGTTAAGCTTGTAAAACTCAAAGCTAGTAGAACCTTAAAAAGTTGTTAAGGAAGTGGATATAGGATCAAGGTAAATCCAAACCACTATAAATCCTTTGCGTTCATTCTTCTAATTACTTAATCTTCTATGTCTTCTACATTTCTTGAATTTTGAGTTTTGAATTTTTAATTTGCCATCATTCTTTAAGCCAACCAATTCACCCCCCCTCTTGGTTGCCATCTTGGGACAACAATTGGTATCAGAGCTTAAAAAATTTCTTAAACTTAATTGTGAAATTTGATCCACAATGGCAACTTCTTCATCCACCTCAAACTCTAATGGAAATCTCAACTCTATCCTTAGACTTTACTTTGATGGAACAAATTATTCCTATTGGAAATACAAAATGTACTTTTTCCTAGATAGTGAAGGAATTAAGCTTTGGAATTATACTAAAAATGAGTGGAAACCTCTAACTCATGAAGTTGATGGTATCCAAGTTCCTCTTCCTAAACCACAATGGTTAAGTACGAATACAAGGGATCGATTCAAAAACCATAGGGCAACCTCCATCTTGATGAATTCTATTTCAAAAGAAGAAGGTGGGAGAGTCCAATATCTCACTTGTGCTCATTGTATTTGGAAAACTCTCTAGAACTATCATGAGGGTACTACCTGAGTGAGGCTCACCAAGAAGCAAATGTATATACATGAGTATGAACTATTTAGGATGAAGCCTAATGAAAATGTTACCAACATGACCAATCGCTTGCTTGCCAGCATCAATGAATTGAAGAATATGGCAAGGTATATGATCAAGATGAAGTCAACAACAAATCTTGAGAGCCCTAAGAGCAAAGAAGAACTTTGAATCCAAAGTTTCTTTAATTAAAGAAGCACATGATCTTAGCTCTTTGAGAATTGACGAACTTGTCAGAAAATTATTCACCTTTGAGTTGCACACCGAAAGAGAAGAAGAACAATGTGAAAAGAGAAAAGGAAACCAATAGCTCTCAAAGTAATTAAAGAAATTAAGAGCTCAAGCAATGAAGAAAGTGATGAAGAAGAAGAAATGACATTATTTTCAAAAAGGATGAATGATGGAAAAGAAAGAGAAGATTGCAAGCTAACAAAGATACACTCTCTAAATCCACTTTTAAAGATAATGATAAAAAGAATGAAGTGCAATGTTATGAATGTGGAAAATTTGATCATATCAAATTGGATTGCCTTAAGTTGAAAAACAAGGAAAAATGGGACAAAGAAAAGAAGAAATCTCTCAAAGCTACATGGGATGACTCTTGCTCAAGTGAAGAAGAAGAAGAAGAAGCGGAAGAAGGAATTGCAAATCTATGTCTCAAGGCTATTGAGGATGAATCCAATGAGGTAGGTACTCGAACCTTGAATTTAATTGTATATGATGAAAATGATATTGATGCTTTAGATGATATTGACATGATTGAGCATATGAACCTTAGAGTAGAAAAGTATTTTTCTAAGATGAAATTCGATAAGGACAAATCCTCTAAGCTAGAAAAAGATTTTGTATGCTTTAAAAATTATCCATTAGAATTAAAAACCTCAAATGAATAACTATTGAAATCAATTAATGAATTGAATAAAAATTCACATAGCTTAGAGAATGTGATCAAGGAAAAAGAAATTTTGAGGCATGAACTAAAAGAACTTAAAGAATTTATCTCAAAGTTTCATAAGGGAAAGGAAGCATTAGATACATTGGTTAATAATCAAAGGTAACCCTCCATAAAACATGGTTTAGGATCCAATGGCTCGTCCAATACTACTTATAGTAAACCAACATTTGTGAAAGCATCTATAACTCAAATCTCTAGCGTTGAAGTTGTAAAAAACATTAATGCACAAACCAAACCCAAAAATCCCAAAAGGATTACATTAAGCTCACAAGACTCTAGAACTAAGATTCCAATAGAAAAACATGCATTCATGTATACTAGGCTTGTACATCAACACAAAATACTCAAAAACAAACTCATATTTGCAATTGTGTGAATGCCAATAGGAAAGTGCATAAATATAGAACTTTGTATCAACACACATATTCCATGAAATTTAGACATAAGAGTATTTTTTGCTATATTAGGAGGGCTCATCTCAAGTTAGAGGATCCTTCTACTACTAACCCCCAAGGACACAAGTTCATTTGGGTACCTAAAAGAAGGTGAATATTCTTGTGAATATGGCTAAAATCTACTATCAATAAAAGCACATGGCTTATGGATAGTGGATGCTCAAGGCATATGACAGGGAATGCAAAGCTCTTTACAAGTCTTACTTACAAGCTTGGAATTAGTGTTACCTATGGAAACAATTCTAAAGGTAAAATCATTTGTAGTGATTCCATTGGTATGCTTGGTAAAAATTTGATTGACAATGTATGGCTTGATGGATTGAAGCATAATTTGCTTAGTGTTAGTCATTTATGTGATAAAGGATATGATGTGAATTTTGACTTCAAAGGATGCAAGGTTACTATTTCAAATGCTGAAATTGCATTCAAAGGAGCTAGAATTAGCAACACATATAAAATTGGCATACATTCAAATGATGCATTTAAATGTTTGATTTCCATTAATAATGATGCTTGGTTATGGCATAGAAGGCTAAGACATGCTAGTATGGATCATTTAAAATGCATTAGTAATGAAGAACAAGTTGATGGTCTCCCTAAAATAAAATTTGATAAAGATAGAACATGTGAACCTTGTCAACTTGGTAAACAACATAAAAGTTTATTTAAGTCTAAAAATATTGTAAGCACTTCTAGACCCTTAGAACTCATTCACTTAGATTTATTTAGGCCAAATAGAGTTGCTAGCCTAGGTGGCAAGTTATATGCATTTGTTCTTATTGATGATTACTCTAGATTTACATGGGTTAATTTCTTAGCTCAAAAGAATGAAGCTTTTAATCACTTCAAAATATTTGCAAAAAAAGCTCAAAATGAAAAAGGCTATGTAATCACATCTATTAGAAGTGATCATGGCAAAGAATTTGAAAATGAAAATTTTGAAAGCTTTTGCAATGAATTTGGTATTTCACATAAATTTTCGGCTCCTAGAACACCACAACAAAAATGGTGTGGTTAAAGAAAAAATAGAACCTTGGTTGAAATGACTAAAGCAATGTTCAATGAATATGAATTAGCATCTTATTTTTGGGCAGAAGCCGTTAATATTGCTTGTTACATTCCAAATCGTGTCTACAAAAGACCATTGATAAACAAAACTTCTTATGAGCTATGGAATGGAAGAATACCCAAAATTTCATATCTTAGAGTATTTGGATGCAAATGCTTTATATTGAACACCAAGGATAATCTTGGAAAATTTTTATCCAAATTGGATGAAGGCATATTTTTAGGATACTCATCATCTAGCAAAGCATATAGGGTATTTAATAAAAAAAAAACTCTAGTTGTTGAATAATCAATGCATGTTGTCTTTGATGAATCCTATAAACTTGATCAAAGGAAAGGTAGTACTCTTGATGATTTTATAGGTACTCTTGAACCATAAGAAATAATTAATGTTCCAAGGAACAATCATAATGAACTTGAAAAAGAGACTCAAGAATTACCTAAGGATTGGCAATACAAGAAGGATCATCCAAAAGTGCTCATCATTGGTGAAACATCAAAGGGAGTAATTACTATATCCAAAATTAAACATTTAGATTTGATTTTTCTTTTGTTTCTCAAATTAAGCCAAGGACTATTGAGGAGGCTCTTAGTGATGAATGTTGGGTGATTACAATGCAAGATGAACTCAACCAATTTGAAAGGAACAATGTGTGGGAACTTGTTTCTAAACCTAAAGATCATCCAATTATAGGATGCTAATGGGTTTATAGGAATAAGCTTGATGAAAATGGTCTCATTATTAGGAAGGCATTGACTATGATGAGACATTTTCCCCCATTGCTAGTTTAGAAACAATTAGAAATCTACTTATTTTTGCATGTCATATGAATTTTAAACTCTTTCAAATGGATATTAAAATTGCATTTCTAATTGGATTTATAAATGAGGAAGTCTATGTTGAACAACCTCTTGGTTTTAAAACTATAGACTCCCAAATCATGTTTTCAAACATACCAAAGATATATATGGATTAAAACAAGCACCAAGAGCATGGTATGATAGACTTAGTACATATTTGCTTGAAAATGGTTTTTCAAAAGACAAAGTGGACACAACTCTCTTTGTTAAAAAGATTAAGCATAACATCTTAATTGTGCAAATTTATGTTGATGACATAATATTTGGGGCTACTAATGAATCTTTATGCACGGAATTTGCTTATTGTATGACTAGGGAATTTGAAATAAGCATGATGGGTGAACTCAAATTCTTCCTTTGACTATAAATCAAGCAATGCAAAGATGGGATCTTCATCAACCAATCCAAATACACAAAGGAACTCATCAAGAAATTTGGAATGGATGGTTGTAAGACTAGCAAGACTCCCATCAGTACACCCTTGAAACTTGACAAAGATAAAAATGGTAAAGTAGTAGATGAGAAGAAATATCAAGGTATTATCTGACCTCTACTTTACTTAACTACTTCTAGACCCGATATTATGTATAGTGTAAGCTTGTGTGCTGGATTTTAATCATGCCCTAAAGAATCACATTTGAATGCCACTAAAAGAATTTTGAAATACTTGAATGGAACATTGCATTTAGGACTTTGGTATCCTAGAAACACATCATTTTACATTTTAGGTTTTTCATATGCGGACTACGCCGATAGTATTTTTGATAGAAAAAGCACAACCAGAGCTTGTCATTTTCTTGGTGAATGTCTAGCTTCTTGGTTTATGTAAACCCTTAATTTTTGACCCAGTCCGGACCAATATATTTTAATAAATCCAAAATAATTTTTGTGTTGTCCAATATATTTTAATTAGTCCAAAATAATTTTTGTGTTATCCTAATTGAATAATATTATTTTTAGTATTTAGTTTTTATAATAAAAAATAATAAAAATAAACAAATAAATAAAAATCGACAACAAAAAATTTCATCGCTGAAAAGGGGTCAGAAGAAATGGTCTTGGGCCATTTTGCCCGCATGAAATTTTTCTCGCCCAGCTCGCAGGCTCCTGTAGTAACTTTTTTGCCAGTGAAATTTTTTCGCAACAGTTTTTTTCACCAGCGAATTTTGACGCAAATTTTTTTGAAACCAAATTCAATTCGGTTTCAGTTTCCTTTTCTTAATTAATGTTAGATTTCGTGAAAAATTAAGATTAATCATATAAATCTTCTATAAATAAGACAAAAAATAACACAAAAAGGGAGGAAGATTTTGGAGGAAAAACTTTGGACCGAGGAATCAAGAAAATTAGGAAATCAATCGGACTTTTTGAGAGAAGAATAAGCAACCAAACAATCAATCCATCAAAGGCAACCATCTTGCCTTTGTTCTCGTTCATCCAAAAAGTAATTTTTGGTGGAACCAACAAACGAAGGTATGAATATCAAATTTTTTCACAGTAGCTTCAATCATTCAATTGTTACTTTTGATTCTAAAAGCCTTAATTCTTTTCTTTGTTTTCCAAAAATCTTAAAATTGTTGTTTCTGTTTCTTCAAAATTTTAAAACCCTAATCTACTTTCCAACTTTTCAAAACCTTAAATCGTTTCATTAATTTACCAAAACCCTTATCTGCTTTCCAATTTGCCAAAACCCTAAATTAAATCCTTTTCTTTCCAAAAACCCTAAAAAAATATCTTTTCTATTGCTATAAACCTTAAATCGTTTTGTTTATTTTCATAAAGCTTCAAAAAATTATAAATTCTTTTTTCCAAATCCTAAAATCAAATACATTCTCCGAACACTAAAAACCCTAATTCAACTTTAAAACCAAGACAGTAACCTCAAACTAGTTAACATTAAACCCTATTTTTCTAAAACCTAACTCCCTTAAAACCTTAAACCCTAATTTTTCTAAACCCTAATCCTTTAAACCATAAACCTTATAAACATAAATGTTAAAATTCAAACACAGTAAGCCCAAAAATAACATTTTAGTAGCTAATAATCATAAACCTAATGTTTTAAAGTGTCCAAACCCTAATTTCATGATTTTACCACTCAAACACTAATTTGGTTAATCAAAGAACTTTATCAACCTCTTAAATTATAAAACTTTAATCCATTTCAATTCCTTTAAAACTTACAGTAGCTTAAACCCATAAATTCCAAAACCCTAAACAAATTAAATAAAGAATCTTAAATAGAAACAGTAGCCCTAATTTGAATTTTTACTTGCTTTATTTGATTTTATATTTGATTATGTAGTCTATTATATGCTTTAATTTATTTTCAATGCTTTGTTTCTTTATTTAATTTCAATGATTGATTTATTTAATTTATCATGGATGGATGTTTATAATATCTTTGATGAATGATTTATTTATGATGAATGGTTATTTACTTTTATCGATTTATTTAGATTTTCCAATGTTGTAAGAGGTATGTTTCCACTTGGTGGGTACCTCATTAGTTAAATATCATGTAATTTAAATTTCTTTTATATTTTAGACCAATGTAAAGGACATGTTTCTACCTTTCGGTGGATGCCCTATTTAGGCATGGATTATGTAAGGGCATGTTTTCATCTTCCGATGGTGTCCATATATTTGTTTTGCTTGGACATTGTTTTGATTTTCAATATATCGATGCTTTATTTTAATTATTGTGTGTAATATGGATAATATTGTTATATTTAAGAATTTTATAATATTAAGACCTATAAAGGAGGCCGGTTCCAATGAACCGGGTGTTGTGGGGGTGCTGGGCCATTTCTCACCTTCCCCACACGTACCCAACTTTTTGAACCCATTAAGGGGTTGGGGATTCCTTAGGAATCAAATCATCCACCCCTTTCTTTTTTCCCAGCCCATCCGGGTGACGACTCCATTTTCTCCGGACATAGATCCATGTTCTCTAAGGCCCCGAGCCTAAACAATGCCGAAGTCGCAAGAACCATTCCACCGGGAGTGGGGGCAAAAATTCCCGCTCACAGTGGCAACTCCACTGGGATAAGAGAAGTTGATTCCATTGGTCTTTATATTATTCTATTCTTTCTTATAATGATATTATCCATTGCATCATATTAGATTGCATCATGCGCATGAGTTAGGACGCCCGTGTTGCCCGTGTTGTGTTATGTAAGAGATACCATACTTTCACTCAAGGTATGGAGATCGAGAATGGCATAACCACTCATAGCCTCGTACCATTTGTTATATACTTGCTATGGGAACCTAAGCCATTTTACCTAAAGACTAAAGCTCATGTAATTGGCCTAGTTACTTTCCTTAGGTTTTACCCCAAATGCATGTTGTTTGACTATGATTAATTTGTCTTGGCTTAAATCATGGCTTATTTGGTTTGATCTTTTTCTAATTTGACTCAAGCACATTTGCAAGCTTAAATAAATTTTTCTTTAAAATCCAAAAGACCAAAGTTATTTTCAAAATTTTTCAAGATGGTGTTTGGACATAAGACTTTTCTAAAAATAAATCAAAAATTATTTTGCTCATGGCCCAAATATTAAGCCCAAAATCCATTTTTCTAAAATGTTTTTACAATGTGCTTATAAACAAAATTATGTTACAAAGAGTTTGCATATTATTTGGGTCAATTATGAAATACCAAAAATCAATTGTGAACCTAGTTTATACTAAGAATAATTAATCATGGGCTTGTTTTTGGCATGAATCATTAGTTACCTTTTCAAGTAAGAAATCTATTTATAATAAACCTCTTAATTTAGTTTTAATCTAATATAGCATGAAAGCTAATTTAGTTGGTTAAATGGATTAAAACCTAATTAATGGGAATTATCATAAAATGATTTCCATTTTTAAAAATATATCACTGTTATATCACTGTCCTAATCAAATATATCACTGGATTACGACAGTTCAAAAACTTACAACAATTCTACCTTTGTCGGAGACGAAGTGTAACACCCCGATATCCCATATAAATACTATACATATACCTGGTATACATACAGTAAGTATATAAAGTATAAGGATGTCACTTTTCGTTACAATTTAAAAACCTTTAACAGAGTTTAAACCACAATACATTAATTTAAAGAGCATTTACAAAATCATTATACTTTTAATGATCTTACCTATATATAAGAATCTTATCTTTATCAAAACTTCATTTATACATATAAATACACTCTTGTCAGAAATACATCATAATTAAAAATTATACATGTATGCATCACCCTCTAGTTGGTCTCGATAAACTCTTACTCTTCTCGTGGCATAACGAAAGACTTCATATCTTCCACCTAGTCACCTGTGCGATTACACATCCGCGCTAAGCCCGAGAGCTTAGTAGTACAAATAAATAATATAAACATACATTACAGAAATTCTAACATTTAATGATATATCAAATTCCATTTACCATTAGTTTCTTATCATGGTTTCCTTTTTAATTACACCTTACATATATCTCTACTAATCTCATATATTATATATACATATATATACATATATATCATTAACACCAACCACAATCCATCACTAATACTCACAATCAATATATCAATACACACATTACATATCATACTTCATATCATTATTTTATTCACAATTCACCAATCATGAATCACATTTCCAACAAAGGCAATCATTATACCATTCATGAATCACATTAAACAAAGACAAGCATGGGCCCAAAACACACTAATATGCCATTCCCTTTTTCAGAGTTAATGCTTTGGTTTTGTTATCACATTCATCATTATCATAAACCCAACTAGGCTTCAAGGATTAGGTTCAACCAAGCTTCAAGGGGAACAAAGCATGCTAAGTATCAACCCAACTTGGCTTCAAGAACCAACCCAACCTAGCTTCAAGGGTTGTAACATCTCAATTAGGCTTCAAGGATCAAATCCAACCTAACTTCAAGACATTGTTACCAATATTAGGCATGCCACCAACAACAAACTCTGAAAATGGAATAACACATTAGTCACACATTTCATTTAGCAATTTCATTCTCAATTGAATCATCATAGCCAATCACAATGGCTTCACATCACATTTGAGTTATCATAGCCAATCACAATGGCTTCACATCATATTTGAGTTATCATAGCCAATCACAATGGCTTCACGTCACATTTGAGTTATCATAGCCAATCACAATGGCTTCACATCACATTTGAGTTATCATAGCCAATCACAATGTATAAAACATAACATTGTTCATATAGTATCATATGCATCATCATTACTCACATTGTGTCCCACATTATACACAATATAACATTATTCATAGATTTAGAGTCTTCCACATATATTTGTTTAGATCATTCTTTGTATTAAATATGTTTAGAGTGTTTATTTTTATGTTTAGGTGCAAGAAGACCTTTGAAGAATCAAAACAATGTAAGAAAGGCAAAGAACAATCACGGTAGCCAACACCTTCAAGGGACATGGCCAAGCTTGTGGCCGTGTCTCTCAACACCAAAAATCCAGTAGCAGACACGGGCAAGGGACACGGCTGAGCCAGTGGCCGTGTCTCTCCAAAAATGACCCAACACGGCCGTGTCTCCTCTAACTTGGCCGTGTCTCCCATAGATTGGCCATGTCTCTCCTTTAGATTTGGCCGTGTCTCCCAACAAATTCAAAACCAAACACGGCCAAGCCTCCTTGATTGCATTAAATCACATTATACACAACTTAACCTTATTCAAATGGATATAATCAATGTTATTAACATTTATTTTACAAGTTCATCACAATATTCACCTTAACAATACATCAATAATACATTTAATCACTTACCATTTCAAAACCCTAAAATCAACATCACTCTTATTCTTTCAATATCAACAAATCATAACTCACCTCAAACACAACTTCAAAATAACAAAGGAAAACAAGAGAGTACTTACCAAAATTGAGGAAATTCCACAAATCTCCAACTTAATCCTTTGATTCTTCCTTCAATTTGATTTTAGAAATCAAAGCACCTCTCTTGCTCTCTTCTTCCTTTGGTAGCCGGCCACACCAAGCAAAGAAAAGAAAATCAAGACAAGTCAAACTTTTCTTCTTCTTTAAATCTCCACTAAGCAATTCTAACAAAGCAATTACCTAAATGCCCTTCATCCATTTAACTTAACTTCTTTTCACTTATATGCCCATTTAAGTAATTTCACATATCACAAATAAAATATCTTCTTCCCTTGACTCCTCATTTTGACCAACATATATGTTATATATATTACCATATACCCAACATGTACACTTTCTCTCTACACATTACTTTCCTTTTTAAACAATACCTAAACATTCTCTTTTCAATTTCTTTTCTTATCAACATGACATATACATATAATTCAAACAAACAACAATTATATCCAAACTTCTAGGGCACACATTGGGATATTACACGAAGTATCTAGCAATGACTCAATCACTTGCTCACCAAAAATAATGGATCCTGAACAAATTCAAAGAATGGTGGATGATGCCCTCAATGCTAAGATGGAAGAAATAAAATAGGCCCTAGCTGAGACCATGAAAAACCAATTGACTGCAATTTTAGAAAATCATGCTGAAGCATCTGCTAGCACTAAGAAGCCAAGGGACAACGGGAAGACTAAAGTCAGTGAAGTGGTTTTTGATGATGGAAAGGTGATCATTGATGATGATGATGCTTGGGCTCAATACTACCAAGATGCTCAAGAGAGTAAAAAAGAACCGAAGATTGTTGAAAGATCAACTATGGAGAAGACCAAAACTTCTGATGTTGAAAAGATGATTGATGATTTAGAAAATAAATTTGAGAAGAAACTCAAAACCGAGGAAATGTCTGAAGTTGACAAATTATTTGAGCTAGATGAAGAAGTTCTGTACAAGTTCAAGATGCCATCTTTTACGAAGTTTGATGGAACCAAAAATCCTCATCTCCATGTGAAGCAATATATCACTGCCATGCAGTCCGCCCGAGCTACTAAGGCTCAAACTCTAAGGTACTTTATGCTCTCATTGGACCCTGTTGTCCAAAATTGGTTCAATACCTTAGATGATGGAACACAAAAGAATTGGGATCTGCTTTACAAAGCCTTCATCCAATAATATGGATATAATGTCGAGATGGAAGTTACCTTAATGGAAGTAGAGTCCATTAGGCAAAGGTCGAATGAGAATTTTGTAGATTATGTGAAAAGATGGAGAAACAAGACCGCTTTCACTACAAAAATATTCGGCATTTGTGACGGATATCTGCAACGAACTTGTTTCTGCCCCAAATTTGCTACGGATCTGCCATGAATTTGCTACGGAAGGACAAGTTAGAGGAATTTTGTGAAATTGGTCTCAAATCGGTTGCAAATCCGTAGTAAATCTGCGACGAAAATCATTCCGTCACAAATAATCGTCGCAAAAGTTGGCGTGGATACTTGGCGGGAGAGAGAGCCGCGTATATTTTTTCGCGAAAATTGTTTCCGTCACAGATTGGTTGTAGAAAATACTAAAAAAAGCAATTTGCAATGGAAATCTGCTACCGTCTATTGCCATCGCAAATTTCACTACAAAAATATTCGGCATTTGCGACGAAAATCTGCAACGGATAATTTTCGTCTCAAATTTGCGATGGATCTGCAACGCATTTGCGACAAAATAACAAGTTTATAAATTCTATCACTCACCGCCAAGCCGACACACCGGACACCGCCTTCTACAAGCACTGACGAGGCGATGATAGTCCAGTCCTCGGCTACAGCTGCTCAAGCTTCAGGTAATTTCTTACAGCTATGCTATTTTCTTGTAAATACACCTAATCATTATCATTAGTTACTACAATGGAATTGATAGATTAGAAATCTTAATTGCAGCGAAATTCACTTAAAAATAAAAATTCACAGCAAAAGTTTTTTATTTGGTGAAAAAGTAATTATAAAAAATAAATTTTTATTATTTTTATAAAATTAAAATTAATTAAAAATATTAAAATTTCGATTTATAGAATATAAAATTTAAAATATTTTTAATATATAATTTCATATCTAAATGTAATTTTATTATAAATTTCAAAGCAAAAATATCAAGAGAACTCTTGCATCAGTTTGAATATGAAATATTTCAAAATTCATAAGATATTATTATAAAGAATAAATTCAAACATAATATAAGGTGTTAAAAACATAGCATTAAGGAGTTGAGATATATATATTTTTTAAAGAAATAGCATATAAAAACACACGTATACAGAAAATTTTCTTTTGATAAAATTAAATTTTAAAAAAATCTTATGTTTTAAGTAATTAACGATATTAAAACTAAAACCTAATTCAAGACATTGCTTTGGCTGTCTTCCAAAACTTCTCCTTTCGGCTTTTTAGATCTGCAAATCCAAGCTCAATTGGCTGCCTCTTAGTTCGCTGTCGAAACTGGTGGAGTCTTCCGTTGCAATTGGCTTCAAACTCTCAGTTGCAGCAACTGGGTTCCTGGTCACCAAGCTCAATTCAAAGCCGCTATTAGAAACCAATCAGCGACTTCCGCAATAGCTTCGGTTAAAGCAAATCCTAGAATGGCATAGCCAAATAATTGTTTAGTGCCGATTTGCCTTCCTCCATCGTTGATTTGCCTTCCTCCACTGCCGATTTGCCTTTCAACGCTGATTCTATTCCTATTTCTGCTTATTCTTCTTTGCCGAGAAGTAGAAACCATCATCGTTTGCTATCGAGTTCCAAACCCCATCGCAATCGCTTAAGCTTGGTAAGAAAATTTTAAATTTTCTATTTAAAATCTCTGTATTCTTTGTATGCTTTGTGGGATTTTTGGATGATTTACTTTTGGAAATAAAAAAAAAATTCCCTTCGCTTTTCAGAAGTGGGTCTTCTGGAGATTGTAGATTGGCTTGGTTCATGTCCATCTTTCTCCTTCACTTTGATCTGTTTATAAATCTAAGGTAACCATTGATCTAAATATCTATTTTTGATATAAATATAACTGGTCTTGTCCGCCTGTTGTGTGGCAGAATCATTTATGTTGTCAATTTCGTACAAAAATTTTGTATGCTGTCATTATTTGAGTAGTTCAATATTAGTTCAATATTAGTGTTTGGTCAGTTAGTTTCTCAATTGAACTTGTTCTGTATATTTTTTTACTAGTAATTCTTTGCCTGCTATTTTTTATTTAATTTTATGAATCATATGTAAATGTAAAGCTAGGTTATGCGGAACAAGCTTGTATGTTTTTGTTTTTAATTACAGTGTTTAGATGAGGTGCAATCCTACATTCTTGTGGACAGGTCTGTCGAGAGCAATGGTTTAGTTGTTGATTCTGTAGTTAAAGAATAGCTTCATGTGGTTAGTGGATTTCTTGCTTTGCTTCTTTAGCTTTGGATGTGGTTTTGATAAAATCTTGGAAAAAAAGATGTATTTCATGTTTCAAGTGTTTCTGTAGCAGTTTGGGTTTTGGAATTCATGTGAATAACTCCAATTACTCCAAATTCTGTGGAACTACTCTTCTTAGGTGAGATACCTAGCTTTTATGAGCTTTTCTGCTTTATCACTCTCTATCTGGAATAAGGAATTTAACATTTTCCTATTAGACAATTCATGTTTTTGAAGGGATAATTGGATTTGTAATAACAATTGCATGCATTTCACCTGCTGCAATCTTGAGATTTGGTGTTCATTGTAGCTTATACCACCTGAAACTAAAAGCTAGTTGTTTGATTTTGATAAAAGACCCAAGAGAATAGTTTCTGAATCTAAAATGAACCTTTCATTGTCATAATGCTGTGATTAATTCATCAACTATTTGAAACATTAATTGCTGTTATAATCTTAGCTTCTGATAGTAGTTAGGAATTAGGAAACTGAAAACTATTCTCTTTTGGCCGGTGGTCCCTTTGAATTGCTGTCTTGGTGCTTTATTATTTCATTGCCACTTTGTTGCCTGCCGAAATTCGTAACTTTTATGATGCTACTTTTGTATATGATTTTTGAGCTATTATTTAATTGACCTTCCTAAATATGTGAATGCTAAAACAAAAATAAGGTAGATGAGCCCCTGCTGTATTAGTTTGCATAGTGATTATTTAAAGAGCACCCTAATTGGCTTAGCTTAGGTAAAGGAAGAAGTCATGGAGCAGTTTTCAATTGCTTTGCCAAATTTACCTTCTGATATTTGCCTCCTCTATGTTTTTGACAGTACAGAGTGGCTTCATGGTGACCCAAGACGGACTGCTGTAGGAGTGGATTTGGACCTTGAGGCACTAAATTGGTGCATGGAGAACAATATAAATAAAGTTGGGGCAGATGCATATTCCCGAATATCACTCTTTCATGGGAATGTCTTGCAACCTTCTGAGGCCAAGCTAGTAAGGTGTGAGCCCCAAGAACTGGCAAGTAACATTAAATTGAGTGAGCATGGGAATGTCTTGATTGTTCATTTGGAAAGTCTTCATTGAGTTGTATCTTTTTCTCTCTCCAGTTTGGGAGCAAACTTGTTCTACTAGTTTCTTGAATGGCTTTTGGCTTCACTCCATCAAAAAAGTGATAGTCGATGTGATTTTTGCACCCGTTAATTGCATGGCACTGGCATTTCAATCAACAACTCTGTGGATTGTTTATCAAATGCTTCATAGTGTAACTCCATCAAACAACTTTTCATTTTCTAATGTATTTTCTTAAATTAAAATAAATTTTACTTTAAAGTTTAGACTTTAACATCAAGGTTAGGTATGTAAAGTCTTGTTTTTGATTTATCTACAGACTAACATTATGTGAATAGGTGGAGCGGTGAGCCAAGCAAAATCCCATGGACATTCAAGACCACAGAGACAATGTACCTGTTAGAGGGCAAAGTGAAGGTTGATGTTGATGGGTATGTAGGATCTTTTGAAATTGGGGTTTGGTTGTTTTCCCTAAAGGTATGAAGATTACTTGGGATGTCCTTGAATCTGTGACCAAGCACTATAGCTTGGAAAATTGAGTTTGCATTTAGCACCACTCTTTGCATAATCATATGAATTGCAGAAAGTTTGTTCTTTATGAATTGATGTATTTGGACTAATCAACGACTGATGTGATTTTGTCAAGTTTGTTCTATTATTAATGGTAATTAATCTCTTCATGCACATTACTTTTCATTTAACAATACAAAATTGCTGAGGTTTATGCAATATTCATATTTAAATTTGGTTTTAGAGCACTGAAACCATTAAGTGGCCTTCTTTGGTTATTGCCATACCTGGAACCATTAATAACTCCAATTACTTGTTTTATTTTTTCAAAATTTGCTTTCAGGATGGTTTGGTTCACGAGTTGAATGAAAAAGCCTACACACCACGGTTAGTATTACTTTGTTAACGTGTATCATATTATTCTTTTCATTTACTCTTTTTAATATTATTTGCAGGTTAATAATGATGATGCAAGTCATGATTCAATGGAAAATGATAATTGAAGATCTATATTGTTATTTTGAAGATAGATTATTTATAGTAGTGTTCTTAACACTTGTATAGTTAAATTGTAAAATATTTTATTATATTGAAGATTAATAAAAGAATTATTTTTATCAATGTAATTAGTGTTTTTTTAGATTGTGTTTAAATGTTCCAAATTTATTTATAAAGTTCTCATAAAATTAATTGATAATACAAATAGTTCCAATAAAAATCAATATTAAATTACTACGGATTTGCTACGAATCTGCGACGGATATTTGAAATCTATGACGGAATCTGCGACAGATACTGCGATGACAACCTGCGACGGAATCTGTGACGGCAATCTGCGATGGAATCTGCAATGAATTTGCGACGAAAATCTGTAACGGAATCTGTGACGAAATCTGCGACAGAATCTGCGACGGAATCTGCGAACGGCTCCCCTTTACCCCCCGAAAATTTAAGCGCGATATTTGCAACCGCCTAGTGGTTGCAAATCCATCGCAATATGTGACAGCCTGTCGCAAAATTGAAAAATGCGACGACTTTTTTATTAACGGATCGTATTCGTCGCAGATCGGTCGCAAGACTTGATTTGCGACGGATCTGCGATGGATTCTGTCCATTGCAGATAGCGTGTTTTTTTGTAGTGTTTGCTCAAGAAGAGGCCCTATGAATCGTATCAAATAAGGATGATTGTGAGAGGGGTGTTACCTAGTCTTCGTAAGAGGATGTCTCATACACTTATCCGTGAATTCAAAGACCTTCTTCAAGTGGGTTTTCAAATTGAAGAATGGGAAAGAGAGAAGAACCCTTTTTCAACATGAAGGAAAGAGAAAGGAAACTATCAATCTGGTAGCCAAAGCACGCAAAAAAAAGTCAGTATTAATACTACTAACCAAAGAACAAGAAGACAGTTTTCAGAATTAGGCAAACCAATGTCTTGGGTTCTCAATAAGCTTCAAAGAAAGGGATTGTTACAACCCTTAAATCCTCGCCCTTTGCCTAACCCTCCCACCTAATTTTGACACTAAAGCATTTTGTCAATTTCATCAAATGCAAGGGCATGACATGGATAGATGTGTGAGGTTGAGACATGAGATCCAAATTTAATCGATAGTGGAAAGCTGCCTGAGCCTAACAAGCCGAACACCAAAGACAATCCATTACCCAAGTTCAATAGTACCCCCTCCAGCAACCTTCACAGTAGGAAAAGGATTAGAAGAAGATTTTGTTTTATCATCCTTTCAAGATGGAAACATTGAAGATGTGAAAGGAAAAGAAGCTTAAACTCAACGAACCTTTCTTAACTTAAATGTTGCTTTTTCAATTTTGCTTTCTTTAATATTTAATTGGAACAATCGTATTTTTCACATTTAAATTTATTTGAATAAATTATTTTCATCAAAATTTTTGTTGGTCTTTGTTCATTTTGGTGCTCAACCAATGCGGAATCTAGGTTGATAATTCTTGAATTAATATATTTATGCATCATGACTTGAATGACTTTATTAGGTGAGGGAATTACTCTATAGCATTGAGTTGTGTATGCTTACTTGGAGAGGGCTCCTGAATAATTACCTTTGTCTAGGTTCTAGTCAGTCTTAGAATAGGCTTTGACAAACTTTCGAGGCAAAATTGAACCCTGCTTATTTAAGAGAGAAATGATCTAGTCATTGTTTGGTTAGCCAACAACTAGTATCCACCCTATTCAATATCATTCCCTAGTTGTCCCTTTAAGCTTTCATAAAATTTTAGCTTGCTTTTCATTGGCATATAACCCCAACAACCTACCCTGAGCTGTTGTGATACTTTTGACAAGTCTTATGATCACTAAGATTAAGAGGCAAGAAGACCAAAGAAAGAAATGATTAGTCAAGATCATGAGGATAGTTGAAGTTCTCAATACCATGAAGATAGTTGAAGTTCTCAAGACCATAAGAGTAGTTGAAGTTTTCCTAATATCTCCAATATATCAAGACAACATCAGAGTAATAAATGATTTATCCCTGTTAAAGAAGATTTATGTCACTCCACTCATCCATTATTGGAGACCCAAGTTGGTACAAACAAGACAACTCTGTTTGAGCTAGAACAAAAAAAAAGAAAGAAAAAAAAAGAGAAAAAAGAAGAAGAAGAAATATAATACTAAAAACGATTTAGAAAGCCAACTGAGTTCTCTTTTACCTAAAGCAGCAAAAGGCTTCCATTTGGATAGTTTGACTTGGTCCAAACCAACCAAAGATTCGATCAAAATCAAAGAAAAAGGAGAAAGACCATTCAGTTCTTGAAAGTTCTGTACTTGACAAGAAAGAACGACAAAATGATAAAATGCTCAAAGAAATGGAAGAGTATGGAAAATAAAGAGAAAGAAAAGGGAAGAGTAAGATAAATAAAGAGAAAAAAAAGGAAAAGAAGAAAAGAAATCAATTTGGGTCTCAAACGTTTTGCAAGGGCAAAGACTATTTTTATTTTTGGATTAGCAGAAATAATAATGTTTCTTAGTTGTTCATCCAAGAAGTGATTTTTGGTGGAAACAATAAACGAAGGTTTGAATTTCTTTATTTGATTCATTAATTCATAGTAGCTTCCTCATTCAAAAATCTAAAAATTATTGTTTCTGTTTCTTCAAAATCAAGAAAACCCTAGAACCTTAATTCACCTTTTCTAAAGTTTAAAAACCTTAATTCGTTTCTTTGTTTTCCAAAAATCTTAAAATTGTTCTTTTTGTTTCTTCAAAATCTCAAAACCTTAATTTGCTTTCCAAATTTTCAAAAACTTTAATTGAATCCTTTTCTTTCCAAAAACCCTAAAAAACATCTTTTCTGTTTCTATAAATCTTAAATCATTTTGTTTATTTTCATAAAGTTTCATAAAATTATTAATTGATTTTCAAACCCTAAAACCTAATGCATTCTCTGAAACCCTAATTCTAAAATTTTAAAACCCTAATTCAACTCCAAAACTTAAAACAGTAAACCCTAGCTAACCTAAACCTTAATTTTTCTAAACCTTAATTTTTAAAACCTTAAAACCATATAAATCTAAATGTTATAATTCAAACACAGTAAGCTAAAAAACCATAATTCAGTAACCGTAAATCATAAATCTAAATGTTTTAAAGTGTCCAAGCCCTAGTTTCATGATTTTACTTCTCAAACACTAATTTGGTTAACCAAAGAACTTTATCAATCTCTTAAATTCTAAAACTTTTCTCCATTTCAATTCTTTTAAAATTTACAATAGCTTGAACCCATAAATTCCAAAACCCTAAACACATTAAATAAAGAAACTTAAATAGAAACAGTAGCCCTAATTTGAATTTTTATTTGCTTTATTCAATTTTATATTTGATTATGCTTTGATTTATTTTATATGCTTTAATTTATTTAAGTTCAATGCTTGGTTTATTTAATTTATCATGGATGGATGTTTACTTTCTATTGATGTTTAATACCTTCGATGAATGATTTATTTATGATGAATGGTTATTTACTTTTATCAATTTATTTAAATTTCCAAATGTTGTAAGAGGTATGTTTCCACTTAGTGGGTACCTCATTAATTAAATATCATGTAATTTAAATTGCTTTTCTATTTTAGAACCAATGTAAAGGACATGTTTCTACCTTTTGGTGGGTGTCCTATTTAGGTATGGATTATGTAAGGGCATGTTTCCATCTTCGGATGGGTGTCCATTTATTTGTTTTGCTTGGACATTGTTTTGATTTTCAATATATCGATGCTTTATTTTAATTATTGTGTGTAATATGGATAATATTGTTATATTTAAGAATTTTATAATATTAAGACCTGTAAAGGAGGCTGATTCCAATGAACCGAGCGTTGAGGGGGTTGGGGATTCCTTAGGAATCGAGTCATCCCCCCCTTTCTTTTTCCCGGCTCGTCTGGATGGCGACTCCATTTTCTCCGGACTTAGGTCCGTGTTCTCTAAGGCCCCGAGCCTAAACAGTGCCAAAGTCACAAGAACAATTCCACCGGAAGTGAGGGTGAAAATCCCCGCTCATAGTGGCGACTCCATTGGGGAAAAGTTGATTCCGTTGGTCTTTCTATTATTCTATTCTTTCTTATAATGATATTATCCATTGCATCATATTAGATTGCATCGTGTGTGTGAATTAGGATGTTTGTGTTACACGTGTTGTGTTATGTAAGGGATACCATACTTTCACTCAAGGTATGGAGATCGAGCATGGCATAAGCACTCATAGCCTCGTACCATTTGGTATATAACTGCTATGGGAACCTAAGCCTTTTTAACGCAAAGACTAAAGCTCATGTAATTGGCCTAGTTACTTTTCATAGGTTTTTACCCCAAATGCATGTTCTCTGACTATGGTTAATTTATCTTGGCTTAAATCATGGCTTATTTGGTTTGCTCTTTTTGTAATATGACCTAAGTACATTGTAATCTCAAAATAAAATTTTCTCTAAGTCCAAAAGACCAAAGTTATTTTTAAAACTTTTCAAGATGGTCTTTGGACATAAAACTTTTCTAAAAACAGATCAAAAATTATTTTGCTCATAACCCAAATACTAAGCCCAAAATCCATTTTTTCTAAAATCTTTTTACAATGGGCTTGGAAATAAAATTATTTTCATCCAACCTTTTCTTACAAAGAGCTTACAAAATATTTAGGTCAATTACGAAATACAAAAAATTAATTGTGAGCCTAGTTTATACTAAGAATAATTAACCATAGGCTTGTTTTTGGCATGAACCATTAGTTACTTT
The DNA here is from genome assembly GCA_947685225.1 of Garcia nutans. Lineage (NCBI taxonomy): Eukaryota > Viridiplantae > Streptophyta > Magnoliopsida > Malpighiales > Euphorbiaceae > Garcia > Garcia nutans. The sequence goes on from CANTUV010000002.1 coordinate 38,252,900, forward strand.
TTCAAGTGAGAGATCTATCTATAATAAACCTCTTAATTTAGTTTGAATCCAATGTAGCATAAAAGCTACTATAGTTGGTTGAATGGATTAAAACCTAATTAATGGGAATTATCATAAATTGATTTCCATTTTTGAAAATATAACTATTGGTTGAAACGTTCGAGGGAAATATTCGAAAATAAGATACCCCATGTTGGTATTTTGTTAACCATATACCTAGGAAAAGAGTCTCGCCATTCGTGTGTGGATGTTATAAGGTTGGAAGGAACGTCCTAATTATCTTTCTTTGTTGATTGTTCGTGCATACATGCATACATTTGCATCTCATATCATTAATCATTTCTGGCTCACAGCCCTGGATTACGATAGTTAAAAAGCTTACAACAATCCGACCTACGCCGGAGACGAAGTATCTAGCAACGACTCAATCACTTGCTCACCAAAAACAATGGATCCCAAACAAATTCAAAGAATGGTGGACGATGCCCTCAATGCCAAGATGGAAGAAATAAAAGAGGCCCTAGCTGAGACCATGAAGAACCAATTGACTGCAATTTTAGAAAATCATACCAAAGCATCTGCTAGCACTAAGAAGCCAAAGGATAAAGGGAAGACTAAAGTTGGTGAAGTGGTTTTTGATTATGAAAAGGTGATCATTGATGATGTTGATGATTGGGCTCAATACTACCAAGATGCTCAAGACAAGAAGAAAGAATCGAAGATTGTTGAAAGATCAGCTATGGAGAAAATTGAAACTTCTGATGTTGAGAAGCTGATTGCTGATTTAGAAAAGAAATTTGAGAAGAAATTGAAAATCAAAGAAATGTCCAAAGTCGACAAACTATTTAAACTAGATGAAGAAGTTCCATACGAGTTCAAGATGCCATCTTTTGCAAAGTTTGATGGAATCAGAAATCCTCATCTCCATGTGAAGCAGTATATAACTGCCATGCAGTATGCCCGAGCTACTAAGGCTCAAACTCTAAGGTACTTCATGCTCTCATTGGATCATGTTATCCAAAATTAGTTCAATACCTTAGATGATGGAACACAAAAGAGTTGGGATCTGCTTTACAAAGCCTTCATCCAACAATATGAGTATAATGTTGAAATGGAAGTTACCTTAATGGAAGTTGAGTCCATTAGGCAAAGACCAAATGAGAATTTTGTGGACTATGTGAAGAAATGGAGAAACAAGGCCGCTTTGCTCAAGAAAAGGCTCGATGAATCTGATCAAATAAGGATGATCGTGAGATGTGTCCTACCCAATCTCCGTGAAAGGATGTCTCACACCCTTATAAGGGATTTCAAAGATCTTCTCCAAGCTAGTCTACAAATTGAAGAGTGGGAAAGGAAGAAAAATCGTTTTTTTAATAAAAAGGAATGAGAAAGGGAATTACCAGTCTGGAAATCAAAGCATGCAAAAAGAAGTTGATGTTAATGCCACTAGTCAAGGAGGAATGAGGCAGTTTTCAGAATTAGGGAAGCCACTGTCTTGGGTTCTCAATAAGCTACAAAAGAGGGGATTATTACAACCCTTGACTCCTCGTCCTTTGCCTAATCCTCTTCCACTTAACTTTGATACTAATGCATTTTGCTAATTCCATCAAAGGCCTGGACCCCGCAAGGGGCGCTGCCCCCTTGAGCCCCGCTCGTTAACCGGCTAGCAGGATCGCCGTATGGGTTCGGGTAATTATTTATTTATGTATTATAAATCTCATGTTTTACTTCCATTATTATGATTATTAAAAATACAAACAGTAAACCCAAAACCAATTAATCTAAAACTTAAATTTTCCTAATTTCATGATTTTACCCCCTCAAACCCTAATTTTGTTAATCAAAGAACCTCATCAATCTCTTAAATTATAAAGCTTTCATCCATTTCAATTCCTTGAAAAGTTACAGTAGCCTAAACCAATAAATTCCAAAACCCTAAATATTAATTGAAGAATCTTAATTAGAAACAGTAGCCCTAATTTGTGTCTTTAATTGCTTTATTTAATTTATATTTAATTATGTAGTCTATTAATACTTTAATTTATTTTCAATGCTTTGTTGATTTATTTAAGTTCAATGCTTGATTTATTTAGTTTATCATGGATGGATGTTTATTTTATATTTTGATTGATATCTTTGATATTTATGATGAATGGTTATTTACTTTTATCGATTTATTTAGATTTCCAAATGTTGTAAGAGGTATGTTTCCACTTGGTGGGTACCTCATTAGATAAATATCATTTATTTTAAATTGCTTTTCTATTTTAGAACCAATGTAAAGGACATGTTTTCTACCTTTCGGTGGGTGTCCTATTTAGGCATGGATTATGTAAGGGCATGTTTCTATCTTCAGATGGGTGTCCATTTATTTGTTTTGCTTGGACATTGTTTTGATTTTCAATATATCGATGCTTTATTTTAATTATTGTGTGTAATATGGATAATGTTGTTATATTTAAGAATTTTATAATATCAAGACCTGTAAAGGAGGCCAGTTCTAATAAACCGGGCGTTATGGAGGTGCTGGGCCATTTCTCACATTCCCTACACGTACCCAACTTTCTGAACCTATTAGGGGGTTGGGGATTCCTTAGGAATCGAGTCATCCACCCCTTTTTTTTCCTGGCCCATCCGGGTGGCGACTCCATTTTCTCCGAACTTAGGTCCCTGTTCTCTAAGGCCCCGAGCCTAAACTGTGTCGAAGTCGCAAGAACCATTCCACTGGGAGTGGGGGCGAAAATCCCCGCTCACAGTGATGACTCCACTGGAGATAAGAGAAGTTGATTCCATTTGCCTTTATATTATTCTATTCTTTCTTATAATGATATTATCCATTGCATCATATTAGATTGCATTGTGTACGTGAGTTAGGACGCCCGTGTTACCCGTGCTGTGTTATGTAAGGGATACCATACTTTCACTCAAGGTATGGAGATCGAGCATGGCATAACCACTTATAGCCTCGTACTATTTGATATATACTTGCTATGGGAACCTAAGCTTTTTTACCTAAAGACTAAAGCTCATGTAATTGGCCTAGTTACTTTCCTTAGGTTTTACCCCAAATGCATGTTGTTTGACTATGGTTAATTTATCTTGGCTTAAATCATGGCTTATTTGGTTTAATCTTTTTCTAAAATGATCCAAGTACATTTTCAAGCTCAAATAAATTTTTCTTTAAAGTCCAAAAGAGCAAAGTTATTTTCAAAATTTTTCAAGATGGTCTTTGGACATAAGACTTTTCTAAAATTAAATCAAAAATTCTTTTGCTCATGGCCCAAATACTAAGCCCAGAATCTAATTTTTTTAAGATATTTTTACAATGGGCTTAGAAACAAATTTGTTTTTATTCAACATTTTCTTACAAAGAGCTTGCAAATTATTTAGGTCAATTAAGAAATACCAAAAAACAAATGTGAGCCTAGTTTATACTAAGAATAATTAATCATGGGCTTGTTTTTGCATGAACCATTAGTTACTCCTTTCAATTGAGAAATCTATCTATAATAAACCTCTTAATTTAGTTTTAATCCAATATAGCATAAAACCTACTATAGTTGGTTGAATGGATTAAAACCTAATTGTGAGCTGGAATTTTTGCCCCCACTCCCGGTAGAATGGTTCTTGCGACTTCAGCACTGTTTAGGCTCGGGGCCTTAGAGAACACGGACCTAAGTCCTGAGAAATTGGAGTCACCACCCGGACGGGCTGGGAAAAAAGAAAGGGGTGGTGACTCGATTCCTAAGGAATCCCCAACCCCCTAATGGGTTCGGAAAGTTGGGTACGTGTGAGGAAGGTGAGAAATGGCCTAGCACCCCCACAACACCCGGTTCATTGGAACCGGCCTCCTTTACAGGTCTTAATATTATAAAATTCTTAAATATAACAACATTATCCATATTACACACAATAATTAAAAGAAAGCATCAATATATTAAAATCAAAGCAAAGTCCAAACAAAGCAAATAAATGGACACCCATCCAAGGATGGAAACATGTCCTTACATCACATGCCTAAATAGGACACCCACCAAAAGGTCGAAACATGCCCTTTACATTGGTTCTAAAATAGAAAAGCAAATTAAATTACATGATGTTTAACTAATGAGGTACCCACCAAGTGGAAACATACCTCTTACAACTTTTGGAAATCTAAATTAATTGATAAAAGTAAATAATCATTCATCATAAATAAATCATTCATTAAAGCTATTAATTAAAACATAAAATAAACATCCATCCATGATAAATTAAATAAATCAAGTATTGAAATTAAATAAATTAAAGTATAAGAGATTAATCAAAGCATAATCAAATATGGAATTGAATAAAGCAAATAAAAGTCCAATTATAGCTACTGTGACTTTTTATGGAATTAAAATAGATTAGGGTTTTATGTTTTAAAAAAGTTGGTAAGACTCTTTGATTAACTAAATTAATATTTGAATGGTGAAATCATGAAACTATGGTTTTAGATACTTTGAAACACTTTTGATTTGTGGTTTTTATTGGTGATTTCCAGCTACTGTGTAAAATTTAAAGTATTTATGTTTTTATGGTTTTTAATGTTTTAAAGGATTAGAGCCTAGAAAAATTAGGGTTTAAAGTTTTAAAGGGTTAGGGTTTACTATTTTAGGTTTAAAATTTGAATTTTGGATTTTAGGATTTAGAATTAGGGTCTGGGCAATTAATTTGAATCAGGGTTTAGAAAGACAATTTGATGATTTCATGAGGTTTTATAAATTTAAACAAACGGATTGAAGTTTTTATAAATAGAAAAGATGTTTTTAAGGTTTTTTGAAAGAGACAATACATAGTTTAAAATTTTGAAAGAAACAGAATCAAATTTTGGTTTTGTTGAAAAAGATGTTTAATTAGAGTTTTAGGGTTTTTAAGAAGAAAAAAATAACAATTTTAATTCTTTTTGGAAAATAAAGTAACGTTTTAGTGTTTTTAACTTTGGGAAAAACTAAATTAAAGTTCTAAGGTTTTTTATTTAAAAAACAAAATTTCATAGTTTATGCTACTGTGAACAAATAAAACCAAAAAGAATTTAACATACCTCCTTTTGTTGATTCTCCAAAAATAAATCTTCTTGGATGAACAAGAACAAAGACAAATGCTGCCTTTGAATTGTTTAAATCGTGTTCCTGCTGTTCCAGAAAAAATTGAATTGAATTACTCCTTTTCCTTCCTTCATTTGGTTTCAAATTTTTAAGTCCCTGTTGGTTTTCGGCCTCCTTAAATTAATTACCTTTTGTCTTTATTTATAGTGGTTTGAGGTGGTTTATTCCTAATTACACACAGCAAGTAATATTAATAAAAAAAAGAAACCAAAACCTAATTGGATTAGGCTTCAAAAAATTTGCATTGAAAAAATTACGCTGCCGAAAAAATTGCCGCAGGAAAAAATATGCTGGCAAAAAAAAAATTGCCGCAGAAAACTGCGGCAGTGGGTGGGCTGGGGCGTCGCCTGCTGGAAATTCCTGCGGACGACCATTTCGCTAGCAGGATTTTCCTGTGGGTGAAATAGAAAATCTATTTCGCTCGCAGGAAAATCCTGCGAAAAAAATAGGAAAGCTATTTCACCCGCAGGAATTTCCTGCGGGCGAAATAGCTTGGGCTGTTTCCCCCGCAAGAAATTCCTGCGGGTGAAATGCCCACGGGCCCGAGCGACGATTTTTTCATTGCCGATTTTTCCGACTCCGACTCTTATTTTTATTTTTATTTTTATTTTTTTGACTTTTATTTGTTTATTTTTATTTTTTTATTAATAAAAATTAGATACTAAAGGAAAAATTATTTAACAAAAATTATTTTGGACCAATTAGACAACAAAAATCATTTAGGACTAAAAAAACATATTCGACCGGATTGGGTCAAAAATTAAGGGTCTACAGTTTGCCCCCTGCTTGAATGATCTGAAACCTTAGTGAAAGATAATGAAAAGCAATAAGACTTAATTTTTGATGAGATGTTTGAGGTTTTGGGTTCTGGACCCGGTTTGAGTTCTAGGTTCTCCACCTAAGGAAAATTTGGGTTCTGGACCCGGTTTGAGTTATGGACTCTAGGATGATTCTAGGTTCTCGACCTAAGGAAAAATTTGGGTTCTGGACCTGGTTTGAGTTCTGGACTCAAGGATAATTCTAGGTTCTTGACCTAAGAAAAAATTTGGGTTCTGGACTTGGTTTGAGTTCTGGACTCAAGGATGATTCTAGGTTCTGGACCTAAGGAAAATTTGGGTTCTGGACCCAGTTCGAGTTCTGGACTCAAGGATAATTCTAAGTTCTCAACCTAAGGAAAATTTGGGTTCTGGACCCGAGAGATTCGGATACTCGATCCTAAACTAGACTCGGATACTCGATCCTAAATTAGCTTTGGATACTCGATCCTAAACTGGATTAGGATACTCGATCCTAACTGGATTCGAACACTCGATCCTAACTGGATTTGGATACTCGATCCTAAATTGGCTTTGGATACTCGATCCTAAACTGGATTGGGATACTCGATCCTAAATTGGGTTCGGATACTCGATCCTAAACTTGATTGGGATACTCAATCCTAAATTGACTTTGGATTTGGGTACTTGGACCCATGATTGGGTACTTGGACCCCAGATTGAATTTGATTTGGGTATTTGGACCTGATATTAGATTTGATTTGGGTACTTGAACCTGAAATTTATTTGATTTGGGTACTTGGACCCGAGATTGATTGAATTTGGGTACTTGGACCTAGGGTTGGGTACTTGGACTCAAGATTGGGTACTTGGACCTGAGATTGGGTACTTGGACCTGAGATTAGGTACTTGGACCCAAGATTGGATTGAATTTGACTTGGGTACTTGGACCCGAGATTGGGTACTTAGACCCTAGCTTGAATTGATTTGGGTACTTGGACCCGAGATTGGGTGCTTGGAACCGAGATTGAGTTTGACTGACCTTTTATCATTTGAGAAATCTGACTGCTCTGATTATTCTATGCATTGTGGTTTTTCACCCTCAAAATGGATCTTCATCCTTTGAGATCGGGTCTTCATCCTTGAAAATGAATCTTCATCTTTTGACATCGGGTCTTCACCCTTGCAAATGGATCTTCATCCTTTGAGATTGGGTCTTTACCCTTGAAACATGGGTCTTTATCCATTGGAGGTCGGGTCTTTATCCTGGCTTCAGTTCTTTTAGCTGGATTGGTCTTTTTTTCTTTTGCATCTTCATTTTTTTTAGATTTATAACGTTCCATTCTTTTGTTCTTCCTTTTTGCAAAGATTTAGCTATTTTTAATTGGACCTTATATCCTCGCCTTGCCCCCCTGTGTGGCAGAATATTTGTAAGTGAGTTTAAAAATATTTGGTATATAAACTCAAAAAATTGAAAAGGAGAAACTTTGCCCCCTGTGTAGGCTTAAACCCATGATTTTTCTATGCGGACTCTGATTGCTGTTGTTGTCGTCTAGTTCTTCGCACAAGCACGTATTTCTTCTCTTTACAAAATTATTGGAGCTTTCTCAAGCAATGGGCTTTCCATGCCCCCCCTGATTTGACATCTTCTTTTGATTCTTCACTTCACAGAGTGTTTGCTATTCACTTTATATAAAGAATAGACAGTACAAAAAAAGAAAGTGCAATGTGATATGCCCATGTATGCATGATATGCGTGAATAATACTTATACTTGTTCCATCGACTCACAGACCGAGGTGATCAACATAAGTGTTCTCATTGGTTCCTTTTTGATGCTCGTTCAAGTCTTGTATTGGAATGATTGAAACCTTTGCATTTGTGGCTTTTATCTTCAAGATGATGAAAACACGAGTGATGGAGACCCCAAGCAGCAGAGTCAGGGATACATCCATAGCATGTCAGCTGATAGCTTCTTCATGACCTTGCCAATAATCATTTCCTTTGCCCAATATGTCCTTGAAACATACTTCCCTTAACTTGAAGGCTTTGTATGACAAAAACATTTTTTATTTGATTTTTTGAATTTTAATTTTGAAATCAAATATTAGCTTTGCCAAATTAATGTCAATGTACCTCAGGACTTGATTTTTCCAAATTAACATATCTATAACATGACAACCCTAGTTACCGTACTAAACTCGGGAATCAATTCTATTTAAGCAAGAATTATTGCACTTCAGATAGGCAGATACACATTACTTGGCCAAAGGTCTCATTGAGTTTAAATATTATCTATCTCATATGCATGCTTATCCAAACTATCTCCACTAATAGACTCTACCTACCAAGAGAGATCAACAGGTCTTTGATAGGCTTGAAACGGGGTCTATAAGGGACATGGGTTTAAAGTGAAGGCTATTTTGAGATAGGAGCTGATGTGACATAATGGACAAACCATCACACTACAAATTTCTTGTTGGAACTTTAGACAGTTGGGAGCAATCTTTCTAGACTGCAAATTCATTCTATCTTTTTGGCATTAATCTGGATCTTGATTAGGACAGTCTTTGCCCTTGTGAAAAGTTTAAGACCCAAATTCGTTTCTTTGCTTCTTCTCCCTTTTCTTTCTTTTTATTTTTCTTACTCCTCCCTTTCTTCGAGCATTTTATAATTTTGTCCTTCTTCCATATAGGACTGTCAAGTACAGAACTTTCAAGAACTGAATGGTCTTCCTCTTTTTCTCCAATTTTGATTGAATCTTTTGTTGGGTTGGACCAATTCAAGTCAAACTGTTCTTATAAACAAAATGGAAGCCTTTCATTGTCTTAGGTCAAAGAGAACTCAGTTGGCTTCTTGAACCATTTTGGGGTTTTTTTTCTTTTTTCTTTTCTTTCTCTTTTTTCTTTTCTTCTTCTTTTTTCTTTGCTCTCATTTCTCTTGTTTTCCTTTCTTCTCTTTTTTGTTGGTTTTTTTTCTTTTTGTCTTGTTTGATTCTAGCTCTAAAAGAGTCGTCTTGTCTATACCAACTTGGGCTTCCAATAATGGATGAGTGGAATAACATAAATCTTCTTTAGCAGGGATAAATCATTTCTTACTCTGAAGTTGTCTTGATATATTGGAGATATTAGGAGAACTTCAACTACCCTTATGGTCTTGAAAACTTCAACTACCCTTATGGTCTTTAAAACATCAACTATTTTCATGGTCTTGAGAACTTCAACTATCTTCATGGTCTTGAAACTTCAACTATCCTCATGATCTTAACTAATCATTGCTTTCTTTGATCTTCTTGCCTATTCATCTTAGTGATCATAAGACTTGTCAAAAGTATCACAATAGCTCAGGTAGGTTATTGGGGTTTGTAAGCTAATGAAAACAAATTTTATGAAGGCTCAAAGGGACAACTAGGGATTGATATTTAATAGGTGGATACTAGTTGTTGGCTAAGCAAACAATGCCTAGATAATTTCTCTCTTAAATAAGCAGAGTTTAATTTTGCCTCGAAAGTTTGTCAAAGCATGTTCTAAGACTGACTAGGACCTAGACAAAGATAATTATGCAGGAGCCCTCTCTAAGTAAGCATACACAACTCAATGCTATAGAGCAATTCCCTCATCTAGTAAAGTCATTCAAGTCATGATGCCTAGATATATTAATTCATGAATTATCAAGCTAGATTCCTCATTGGTTGAACACCAAAATGAACAAAGGCCAACAAAAATTTTGATGAAAGTAATTTATTCAAGCAAATTTAAATTTGAAAAACACAATAGTTCCAAAATATTAAAGAAAGTAAAATTGAAAAGCAACATTCAAGCTAAGGAAAGTTTGTTGAGTTTAAGCTTCTTTTCCCTTCACATCTTCAATATTTCCATCTTCAAAGGATGATAAAACAAAATCTTCTTCCAATCCTTTTCCCACCATGAAGGTTGCCTGTGGAGGTACTCTTCCCAACTTAGGCAAAGGGTTGTTCTTGGTATTGGGCTTATCCAGCTCAGGTAGCTTGCCACTGTCAATCAAATCTTGGATCTCATGCCTTAGACGAGCACATTTATCTGTTTCATGCCCTCGCATTTGATGAAATTGACAGAAGCCCTCGGCATTGAAGTTTGGTGGCAATGGATTATTTAACGGTCGAGGAGCTAACGGTTGTAACAACCCTTTCTTTTGCAGCTTGCTAAAAACCCAAGATAGAGGTTTCCCCAATTCTGAGAATTGTCTTTTATTACCTTGACCGGTCACATTAACATCAACTTCTTTTTGCGTACTTTGATTTTCAGACTGGTAATTCCCTTTCTCATTCCTCTTTATTGAAAAGCGATTCTTCTCTCTTTCCCATTCTTCAATTTGCAGAACATCTTGGAGAAGATCTTTGAAATTGTGGATGAGTGTATGAGACATCCTCTCACGAAGACTAGGCAACACCCCTCTCACAATCATCCTTATTTGATCGGATTCATCGGGCCTCTTCTTGAGTAAAGTGGCCTTGTTTCTCCATCGCTTCACATAGTCCACAAAATTCTCATTTGGCCTCTGCCTTATGGACTCCACTTCCATTAAGGTAACTTCTAACTCAACATTATATCCATATTATTGGATGAAGGCTTTGTAAAGTAGATCCCAACTCTTTTGTGTTCCATCATCTAAGGTATTGAAACAAATTTGGACAACAGGGTCCAATGAGAGCATAAAGTACCTTAGGGTTTGAGCCTTAGTAGCTCAGGCAGACTGCATGGTAGGGATGTACTGCTTCACGTGAAGATGAGGATTTCTGGTGCCATTGTACTTAGCAAAGGAAGGCATCTTGAATTTATAAGGGACCTCTTCATATTGTTCAAATAGTTTGTCGATCTCAGACATCTCTTCGGTTTTCAACTTCTTCTCAAATTTCTTTTCTAAATCAGCAATCATCTTTTCAACATCGGATGTCTCGGTCTTTTCAATAGTTGCTTTCTCACCAACCTTTAGTTCTTTCCTCTTTTCTTGAACATCTTGGTAATATTGGGCCCAATCATCATCGTCATCGACGATCACCTTTTCATCATCAAAAACCACTTCACTAACTTTGGTCTTCCCTTTGTCCTTTGGTTTCTTAGTGCTAGCAGACGCTCGGCATGGTTTTCTATGATTGCAGTCAATTGGTTCTTCATGGTTTCAGCTAGGGCCTCTTTGATTTCTTCCATCCTTGCATTGAGGGCTTCATCCACCATCCTTTGAATTTGTTCAGGTTCCATTGTTTTTGGTGAGCAAGTGATTGAGTCGTTGCTAGATACTTGATCTCCGGCGTAGGTCGGATTGTTGTAAGCTTTAGAACTATCACAATCTAGGGTTGTGAGCCAGAAAGGATCAATGATATGAGATGCAAATGTATGCATGTATGCACAAACAATCAACAAATAAGGATAAATAGGATGTTCCTTCCAACCTTATAACATCCACACACGAATGACGAGTCTCTTTTCCTAGGTATATGGTTAACAAAATACCATCATGGGGTATCTTGCTTTCGAATAATTCCCTCGGACGTTTCAACCAATAGTTATATTTTCAAAAATGGAAATCCATTCATGATAATTCCCATTAATTAGGTTTTAATCCATCCAACCAACTAATGTAGCTTTTATGCTATATTGGATTAAAAATAAATTAAGAGGTTTATAATAGATAGATTTCTCACTTGAAAAAGGTAACTAATGGTTCATGTCAAAAACAAGCCCATGGTTAATTTATTCTTAGTGTAAACTAGGCCCACAATTGATTTTTGGTATTTCATAATTGACCTAAATATTTTTGCAAGCTCTTTGTAAGAAAAGGTTGGGTGAAAACAGTTTTGTTTCTAAGCCCATTGTAAAAGATTTTAGAAAAATGGATTTTGGGCTTAGTATTTGGTGCATGGGCCAAAAACTTTTTGATGTGTTTTTAGAAGAGTCTTATGTCCAAAGACCATCTTGAAAATTTTTGAAAATAGCTTTGGTCTTTTGGACTTTAAAGAAAAACTTATTTTGAGCTTACAACGAACTTAGGTCATATTAGAAAAAGAGCAAACCAAATAAGCCATGATTTAAGCCAAGATAAACTAACCATAGTAAAACAACATGCATTTAGGGTAAAACCTAAGGAAAGTAACTAGGCCAATTACATGAGCTTTTGTCTTTGGGTTAAAAGACTTAGGTTCCCATAGCAAGTATATACCAAACGGTACGAGGCTATGAGTGGTTATGCCATGCTCGATCTCCATACCTTGAGTGAAAGTATGGTATCCCTTACATAACATAACACGAGTAACACGGGAGTCCTAACTCACGCACATGATGCAATCTAAGATGATGCAATGGATAATATCATTATAAGAAAGAATAGAATAATATAAAGACCAACGGAATCAACTTCTCTTATCCCTAGTGGAGCTACCACTGTGAGAGGGGATTTTTGCCCCCACTTCCGGTGGAATGGTTCTTGTGACTTCGGCACTGTTTAGGCTCGAGGCCTTAGAGAACATGGACCTAAATCTGGAGAAAATGGAGTCGCCACCTAAACGGGCCGGGAAAAAAGAAAGGGGTGGATGACTCAATTCCTAAGGAATCTCCAACACCCTAATGGGTTTGGAAAGTTGGGTACGTGCGGGGAAGGTGAGAAATGGTCCAGCACCCCTACAACGCTCGGTTCATTGGAACCGGCCTCCTTTACAGGTCTTAATATTATAAAATTCTTAAATATAAAAATATTATCCATATTACACACAATAATTAAAAGAAAGCATCAATATATTAAAATCAAAGGAAAGTCCAAACAAAGCAAATAAATGGACACCCATCCAAGGATGGAAACATGTCCTTACATCACATGCCTAAATAGGACACCCACCAAAAGGTAGAAACATGTCCTTTATATTGGTTCTAAAATAGAAAAGCAAATTAAATTACATGATGTTTAACTAATGAGGTACCCACCAAGTGGAAACATGCCTCTTACAACTTTTGGAAATCTAAATTAATTGATAAAAGTAAATAATCATTCATCATAAATAAATCATTCATTAAAGCTATTAATTAAAATATAAAATAAACATCCATCCATGAAAAATTAAATAAATCAAGTATTGAAATTAAATAAATTAAAGTATAAGAGATAAATCAAAGCATAATCAAATATGGAATTGAATAAAGCAAATAAAAGTCCAATTATGGCTACTGTGACTTTTTATGGAATTAAAATAGATTAGGGTTTTATGTTTTAAAAAAAGTTGGTAAGACTCTTTGATTAACTAAATTAATATTTGAATGGTGAAATCATGAAACTAGGGTTTTAGATACTTTGAAACACTTTTGATTTGTGGTTTTAATTGGTGATTTCAAGCTACTGTGTAAAATTTAAAGTATTTATGGTATTATGGTTTTTAATGTTTTAAAGTATTAGAGCTTAGAAAAATTAGGGTTTAAAGTTTTAAAGGGTTAGGGTTTACTATTTTAGGTTTAAAAGTTGAATTTTGGATTTTAGGATTTAGAATTAGGGTCTGGGCAATGAATTTGAATCAGGGTTTAGAAAGACAATTTGATGATTTCATGAGGTTTTATGAATTTAAACAAACGGATTGAAGTTTTTATAAATAGAAAAGATGTTTCTAAGGTTTTTTTAAAGAAACAATACCTAGTTTAAAATTTTGAAAGAAATAGAATCAAATTTTGGTTTTGTTGAAAAAGATATTTAATTAGAGTTTTAGGGTTTTTCAGAAGAAAAAAAATAACAATTTTAATTCTTTTAGGAACATAAAGTAACATTTTAGTGTTTTTAACTTTGGGAAAAACTAAATTAAAGTTCTAAGGTTTTTGATTTAAAAAACAAAATTTCATAGTTTATGCTACTGTGAACAAATAAAACCAAAAAGAATTTAACATACCTCCTTTTGTTGATTCTCCAAAAATAATTCTTCTTGGATGAACAAGAACAAAGACAAATGCTGCCTTTGAACTGTTTAAATCATGTCCCTGTTGTTCCAGAAAAAATTGAATTGAATTGCTTCTTTTCCTTCCTTGATTTGGTTTCAAATTTTTAAGTCCCTGTTGGTTTTCAGCCTCCTTAAATTAATTGCCTTTGGTCCTTATTTATAGTGGTTTGAGGTGGTTTATTGCTAATTACACATGGCAAGTAATATTAATAAAAAAAAGAAACCGAAACCTAATTGGATTAGGTTTCAAAAAATTTGCGTCGGAAAAATTACGCTGCCAAAAAAAATTGCCGCAGGAAAAAATACGCTGGCGAAAAAAAACTGCAGCAGTGGGCGTGTTGGGGCGACCATTTTGCCCGCAGGATTTTCCTGTGGGCGAAATAGAAAAGCTATTTTCCCCGTACGAATTTCCTGCAGGCGAAATACCCACGGGCCCGCGCGATGATTTTTTTGTCGCCAATTTTTCTGACTCTGATTTTTATTTTTATTTTTATTTTTTTGACTTTTATTTGTTTATTTTTATTTTTTATTAATAAAAATTAGATACTAAAGCAAAAATTATTTAACAAAAATTATTTTGGATCAATTAGACAACAAAAATCATTTAGGACTAAAATAAACATATTGGAACATATACCTATGAACTGATTTCCATTTTCGACAATATAACTATTGGTTGAAACGTCCGAAGGAAATATTCAAAAATAAGATACCCCATCTTGGTATTTTGTTAACCATATACCTAGGAAAAGAGACTCGCCATTCGAGTGTGGATGTTATAAGGTTGGAAGGAACGTCCTAATTATCTTTCTTTGTTGATTGTTTGTGCATACATGCATACATTTGCATCTCATATCATTAATCCTTTCTAGCTCACTGCCCTGGATTATGATAGTTCAAAAAGCTTACAACAATCCGACATACGTCGGAGACGAAGTATCTAGCAACGACTCAATCTCTTGCTCACAAAAAACAATGGATCCCAAACAAATTCAAAGAATGGTGGACGATGCCCTCAACGCCAAGATGAAAGAAATAAAAGAGGCCCTAGTTGAGACCATGAAGAACCAATTGATTACAATTTTAGAAAATCATGCCGAAGCATCTGCTAGCACTAAGAAGCCAAAGGATAAAGGGAAGACTAAAGTTGGTAAAGTGATTTTTGATGATGAAAAGGTGATCATTGATGATGATGATGATTGGGCTCAATACTACCAAGATGCTCAAGATAAGAAGAAAGAACCAAAGATTGTTGAAAGATCAGCTATGGAGAAAATTGAAACTTCTGATGTTGAGAAGCTGATTGCTGATTTAGAAAAGAAATTTGAGAAGAAATTGAAAACCGAAGAAATGTCTGAAGTCGACAAACTATTTGAACTTGTAATATCCCAAAGTGTGCCCTAGAAGTTTTGATATAATTGTTGTTTTAATTGGATTTAATGTATGTGTGTAGTTGGAAAGAAAAAGGAAGTGAAGAGAGAGTGTATATGTTGTATATATAGCAATATATACAACATATACAGGTCAAGTTAGTGGAGGTCAAAGATGGTTAGTTAATGATTTTAAATTAATTAAGTTAATTAATGGAAATGGTAAATTAAGTGAGTGGAATTAGATATTTTAATATTTTAATAGCAAATGCTTGGAGGAGAGGATTTTGAGGAGATAGTGGATGAGATGTTGACTTTGCTTTCTATCTTTTCTTCTTTTTTCTTTCTTTCTTTCTTTCTTTCTGCTTGGTTCTCTTTCTTTTCTCTCCTTTTCTTTTCTTTTGGCTGGCTAGCAAAGATCAAGAGAGCAAGAGAGAGATTTGATCTTCTAACTCAAGATCTAAGGAAGTTTTCAAGTGATCAAGTTGGAAATTTAAGAGTTTCTTCATCCTTGGTAAGTTTCCTCTTGATTCCTTCATTTTCTTTTAAGATGTGTTTGAGTTTGTTGGTTGATTATTGATGGTATGTGACTATGTTTGATTAAGATGTGTTTAAGAGTGTTTAGTTCAAGTGATTTTGGATTTTGGGGTTGGATTAAGGGAAAGAGTAAGTTGTTGGAAGTGAAAGTATTGTGGTTGTGTTTTGGGTTTGTGGTGATGATTTTGATTTGTGTTGGATGTATGTTTTTAGTTGTTTTGGTGTTTTTGCAAGTTTGTTATGGTTCTTAGGTATGTTGAGCTAAGTTTGTTTGAAGTGGATTTTGGTGAAAGGAAGTGATTTGTTGGTTGTGTTGTGGATGTTGCCGGAATCTGGATTTTTGGCCTGACATGCCCATAAGCACGACCAGGTTTTTATGCGTGTCGATGGTTCTGTGTTCTTGGATGGGTGACACGAGCAGTGACACACCCATGTCACTGAGCGTGTCACAGCGCCCATGTCACTGAGCATGTCATACCTACTGTGTTGGTAAGGAATTGACACGCCATGAACACGCCCATGTTGTTGGACGTGTCAGTGTTTTTATGAGACAAAATGTATTACATGTTCAGTGACACGCCCGTGGTTCTGAGCGTGTCAAAGCTTCTGTGTTGTGAGTTTAGGGCATGGTCAGGGACACGCCCGTGTAGTTGAGTGTGTCATGTTTAGGGTTTGCCCTAGTTGGTTCTTAGTCTTATTATCTCATGTGTATCTCATTATCACCTTTGGTTTAGGTATTGAAGAGGTTGAATTGTCCTAACCTAGGTGGTCAAGAATTCTTGAAAGAGAAAGGTTGTAGATTGGTGTGAGTTGATCCTAAGGTAAGTACAAACTACATTGTTGCATACACTCACATGATTTGATACTTAACATATTTGATTATACATATGCTAAGTAATTGATTACAGGGTTGAAACATTTGATGAAATATGAAAGGTATGTTAATACAATTGGTTGTGTATACTTGAATGATCAATTGATTTAATGTAATTTGAGATATGATGAGATATGAAGCCATGGTTGTTGGCTATAATGATGCTAATGAGATGATTGAGGCATGGTTGCCTATTTTGATTATGAGAGATGAAGCCATGGTTGTTGGCTATAATGATGAGAAAGAAATGTATAAAGATATAAATGAAAAGATTATGTGTCTAATGTGTTATTCAACCTTCAGAGTTCTGGGTTTGGTGGCATGCCTATAAAGTACTGGATAGGTGAAAAGACCGGGTCGTAAGCCGATTCCAGTTAATAAATGTGAAATGTGAATTATAGGTAACAGTCTTGCCGGGTTGAGGATCTCCTTGGATTATCCGGGTTGAGGTCCAAGAGACTGGGTCTGTTACAGGTAACAGTCTTGCCGGGTTGAGGATCTCCTCGAGTTTAGCGGGTTGAGGTCCAAGAGACTGGGTCTGTTACCCTATCCATGGATAGAGATAAATATATATATATATTGCCTACGGGCTTGATGATTGTGATTATAGACCAAAGCAGTAACTCTGAACTTTGAATAACATATTAGTGTCTTGTGGGCCCAAGTTTGTCTTTGTTTTTAATGTAATGTATGAATAATGAAATAAATGAATAATGAGATTATTGAAAATTGTTTATAGGTTTGAGATTATGACAATTGCATTTCATTAAAGTATAATATTATTATAGTTTGTACCACTAAGCCGTTGGCTTAGCGCGATTGTGTTTCATCTTGCAGGTGACAGAGAAGAACCAGAGAGTTCCTCTAGGCCGAGTAGAGTCTAGATTTTGAGGCGTTGATAGTGGTTCTTAAAGATCAAAGACATACTGCCAGACATGTATATATTTTATGTTTTGTAAGATTTGATTTTTAATGTTTATGTATTTGGAACTATTTGTAATATTTTCCGCTGCGTTTTGAATAAATATTTTATCTTTTGTGTTTTATAATACAATTTAAATGTTTTAAATTGGTTCATATTACTTTTAAAGAATTGAGTCATTTGGTTATTTAACCGTGGCATTTCTATATTCAGTATACGTATATTATGATCGTAATAGCATGTTGTGTACGTATATGGGGTATAGAGGTGTTACAATTGTTTTGGTATCAGAGCCTAGGTTTGAGATTCTCAACCTAGGTTAATTGTAAGAAAAAGGAAATTTTGAGTTTTAAAATATGGTTTTAAGTAAGATACATGTTATGGTATTGGCAGTCTGTGATCTTTAATAAGGTATATTCTGCTGTGTTTACAGATATAGGTTGTAATGGCGTCTCAGTCACGACAGTTTGTAGAGGGTAGTGCTGAGAGTGTAGCTCCTGAAGAGGGTAGAGATGGAGCTAGAGTTGATAGAGTTAGTGAGGCCCCTACTCCTATGCCAGGGAGATCAGATGCTGATGAGGTACCGCCGGGTTGGTTTAGGCACATGGTAGATTTGTTGAGACGAGCTCCAGTGCAGCAGCCACCACCACCACCACAGCCTCAAGTGCCAGTGAGGCATTATGACAAATTGAGAAAATATGGGGCTGAAGATTTCTTGGGCACTACCGATCCTGCAGTGGCTGAGCAGTGGTTGGATAATGTGCAGAGGATATTCATTCAGTTGCAAGCTACTTCGGATGAGAAGTTTGATTATGCAAGATCCCTTCTGCAGAAAGATGCCTATGACTGGTGGAAGACGGTTCCTCATGCCATGGATGATCCACCTACATTATCTTATGGTGATTTTCTGAGGGAATTCGAGCAGAAATATACTCCAAGGGAGTATAAAGATATTAAGAAGATGGAATTCTTGAATTTGAGGCAAGAAAACCAGACGATAACGGAGTATGAGGTTGAGTACACCCGGTTGAGTCACTATGCCGGTGGGATTATCTCGGACGAGATTGATCGATGCAGAAGATTTGAGGAGGGATTGAGGCCCTCCATTATGTGCATTGTTGCTGGTTCTCGGTACCAGGATTTCTCTCAGCTAGTTGCAGCAGCTAGGAGTGTTGAGAGAGCTCAAGGTTTTGCAGCAGCTGCTGTCGAGGAGGAGACTAGGGTAAGGAGACCCCAGTTTGAGGCAGGGTCTTCATCTGTGAAGAGAGGTAGAGGAAGTTTTGTTCCGAGGATCAGTAGGAGTCAGAGACAGCCGGGTAGGTCAGTGCAGTATCAGAGGCAGAGGCCGAGACCTATAGCTTCTATAGCTAGTGCTCCGACTTCAGTGGTTCAGAGGTCTACTCTACCTGCATGTGAGCTTTGTGGTAGGATCCATGGAGGTGTTTGTTGGAAGGTTGGTGCATCAGCTGGGTGTTATAGATGTGGGTCACCAGCTCATTTTATTAAAGATTGTCCTGAGATGCAGGAGTATAGACAGGCTGAGTCTGCAGCTTCTCCACCGAGTGTTAGCAGAGGTGGTCGAGGGGGTAGAGGTTTTAGTAGAGGTGGTCGGCCCGGGTTTAGTCAGAGAGGAGGGTCAACATCCAGAGGAAATAGGCCAGATGAGGCCGGATCTTCTCAGAGAGTTTATGTGATGCAGAGGCAGCCGGATGCTTCAGCAGCTATAGCGGGTACATTCTCTTTATTTGGCATTTCAATTCTTGCTTTGATTGATCCAGGATCTACTCATTCATACATAAGTGCATTCATTTTGCCTGTGTCTGAATTGCATTCAGAGTCCATAGAATTTGATGTCTTGGTGACAAATCCTTTAGGACATAGTGTTGTTGTGAGTAAGGTTCATCGTGATAGTGCAGTGGTAGTGCAAGGTGAGGAGTTTCTTGGGGATTTAATTGAAATGCCTTTTAAGGAGTATGATTTAATCTTAGGCATGGATTGGTTGTCTAAGCATGGAGCTGTGGTAGATTGTCAAAATAAGTGTGTTACCTTGAGAACCGGTGATGGTAGAATTGTGATGGTGTCTAGTGAGCAAAGATAACTTGCATCCTTGTTTGTATCAGCTGTAGCAGCTAGAAAGTTGATTAGAAAAGGGTGTGATGCTTATCTTGCTCATGTTGTGGATACTAGAGTAATGGGATCTCCACTTGACAGTATAACCACAATTGCATATTTTCCAGATGTGTTTCCTGAGGAGTTGTCAGGGTTACCCCCCTGAGAGAGAGGTTAAGTTTGGTATCGAATTGTTGTCTGGTACCACTCCCATCTCTATTACCCCTTATCAAATGGCACCTGCTGAGTTGAGAGAGTTGAAGGTGCAGTTGCAGGAGTTATTGGATAAAGGGTTTATTCGCCCTAGTGTTTCTCCATGGGGAGCTCCTGTTTTGTTTGTGAAGAAGAAGGATGGTACTATGAGGTTATGCATCGATTATAGGCAATTGAACAAAGTGACTATCAAGAATAAGTATCCTTTGCCTAGAATTGATGATCTCTTTGATCAATTGAAGGGAGCAGCAGTCTTTTCCAAGATTGATTTGAGATTAGGGTACCATCAGTTGAGGGTTAGAGCTGAAGATGTTCCTAAGACAGCTTTTCGCACGAGGTATGGGCATTATGAGTTCTTAGTGATGCCTTTTGGGTTGACGAATGCACCTGCAGCTTTCATGGATTTGATGAATAGGGTGTTTAGGCCCTATCTGGATCAGTTTGTGGTAGTTTTCATTGACGATATTTTGGTGTATTCGCGTAATGAAGAGGAACATGACAAGCATCTGCGGATTGTATTGTAGATCTTAAGAGAAAAGCAATTGTATGCCAAACTGTCGAAGTGTGAGTTTTGGCTTGATCAAGTTACTTTTCTGGGTCATATAGTTTCAGCAGATGGTATTAGAGTTGATCCAAGTAAAGTTGAAGCTATTTTGAATTGGAGTCCACCAAAGTTAGTGACTGAAGTTAGAAGTTTTATGGGTTTGGTAGGCTATTATCGACGCTTTGTGAAAGGTTTTTCTTTGATAGCTACTCCACTCACCAGATTACTTCTAAAAGGAGTTAGATTTGTGTGGATAGATCAGTGTCAAGCTAGTTTTGAGCAGTTGAAAGAGATGTTGACTCAAGCGCCTGTTCTTACTTTGCCTGTGGAAGATAAACCTTATGTGATTTATAGTGATGCTTCACATAATGATTTAGGATGTGTTTTGATGCAAGAGGGTAAAGTTGTAGCTTATGCTTCTCGGCAGTTGAAGCCGCATGAGCTTAATTATCCGACGCATGATTTGGAGTTTGCAGCTATCATGTTTGCTTTGAAGATTTGGCGACACTACTTGTATGGGGAAAAATATTTTATCTATACGGATCATAAGAGTTTAAAATATTTGGGAGTTCAAAGAGAGCTTAATCTTCGGCAGAGACGTTGGTTGGAGTTGATTAAAGACTATGACTGTTTGATTGATTATCATCCGGGTAAGGCGAATGTTGTTGCTGATGCTTTGAGCCGGAAGTCTTTGGCGAGTTTGTCAGTTTATTCACTCTCGTTGCTTGTTGAATTAAGAGCATTGCATGCTAGTTTTGAATCATGCGATGATGGTGCACTATTGGCTCAATTGCAGTTGAGACCAGTGTTGTTGGACTAGATTAAAGAGACTCAATTGGCTGATGAGAAAATTCAGAAGATTGTTTCAGATTGCCAACATGGAGAAAGTAGAGATTTCCATGTGAGAAATGATGGTAGCCTTTGGTTTAAAGATAGGTTGTGTGTTCCTGATGATACTAGTTTGAGAAAGTTTATTTTGGAGGAAGCACACCAATCAGTTTTTGCTATGCATCCGGGAAGTACAAAGATGTACCATGATTTGAAACAACATTATTGGTGGTCTGGTATGAAGAGAGACATAACGGAATTTGTATCCAAGTGTCTCACTTGTCAGAGGTGTGAAAGCCGAGCATCAAGTTCCAACAGGGTTGCTTCAACCTTTGAAAGTGCCCTAATGGAAATGGGAGAGAGTGACAATGGATTTTGTTTCTGGTTTGCCATTGACTCAGAAGAAGTATAATGCTATCTGGGTGATTGTTGATCGGTTAACAAAGATAGCTCATTTTCTTCCAATTAGAATGGACTATGCTCTTGAGAGACTGGCTGAGCTGTATATTAATGAAATAGTGAAGTTGCATGGAGTCCCAATTTCTTTAGTGTCTGATCGAGATCCCCGGTTCACTTCAAGGTTTTGGAAGAGTTTGCATGATGCATTGGGTTCTCGATTACACTTTAGCACTACTTTTCATCCTCAGACAGATGGGCAGTCAGAGAGAGTGATACAAATTATTGAGGATATGTTGAGAAGCTGTGTCATTGATTTCTCTGGAAGTTGGGACAGATTTTTGCCACTTCTGGAATTTGCTTACAACAACAGTTATTAATCCAGTATTGGTATGGCACCATTTGAGGCCTTGTATGGTAGAAGATGTAGAATGCCTTTATGTTGGAATGAACTTGGAGAAGGCAAATTAATTGGACCTGATTTGGTTAAAGAGACTGAAGAGAAAGTGAAGATAATCCGGGATCGATTAAAAGCAGCTTCAGACCGACAGAAATCTTATTCAGATTTGAAGAGGAGAGACATAGAGTTTAATATTGGAGATAAAGTATTTTTGAAAGTGTCTCCTTGGAAAAAGATTTTAAGATTTGGTCGTAAAGGAAAATTGAGTCCTCGTTTTATTGGACCGTATGAGGTATTGGAAAGAGTTGGACCAGTTGCGTATCGACTTGCTTTACCGCCTTAATTGGATAGAATTCACAATGTCTTCCATGTTTCTATGTTGCGGAGGTATAGATCAGACCCATCTCATGTTTTACCAGTTGAATCTATTGAGGTGAGTCCGGATCTCACATTTGAAGAAGAACCAATTGCTATTCTGACACATGAAGTAAAAGAGTTGAGAAATAAAAGAGTGCCATTGGTGAAAGTTCTTTGGAAGAATCATGGTAGAGAAGAGGCAACTTGGGAGAGTGAGCAAGCAATGCAAGAGCAACATCCTCAACTGTTTCAGATTTGATATCAGGTAGTTTTGGGGACGAAATTTCTTTTTAGAGGGGGAGAATTGTAATATCCCAAAGTGTGCCCTAGAAGTTTTGATATAATTGTTGTTTTAATTGGATTTAATGTATGTGTGTAGTTTGAAAGAAAAAGGAAGTGAAGAGAGAGTGTATATGTTGTATATATAGCAATATATACAACATATACGAGTCAAGTTAGTGGAGGTCAAAGATGGTTAGTTAATGATTTTAAATTAATTAAGTTAGTTAATGGAAATGGAAAATTAAGTGAGTGGAATGAGATATTTTAATATTTTAATAGTAAATGCTTGGAGGAGAGGATTTTGAGGAGATAGTGGATGAGATGTTGACTTTGCTTTCTATCTTTTCTTCTTTCTTTCTTTCTTTCTGCGTGGTTCTCTTTCTTTTCTCTCCTTTTCTTTTCTTTTGGCCGGCTAGCAAAGATCAAGAGAGCAAGAGAGAGATTTGATCTTCTAACTCAAGATCTAAGGAAGTTTTCAAGTGATCAAGTTGGAAATTTAAGAGTTTCTTCATCCTTGGTAAGTTTCCTCTTGATTCCTTCATTTTCTTTTAAGATGTGTTTGAGTTTGTTGGTTGATTATTGATGGTATGTGACTATGTTTGATTAAGATGTGTTTAAGAGTGTTTGGTTCAAGTGATTTTGGATTTTGGGGTTGGATTAAGGGAAAGAGTAAGTTGTTGGAAGTGAAAGTATTGTGGTTGTGTTTTGGGTTTGTGGTGATGATTTTAATTTGTGTTGGATGTATGTTTTTAGTTGTTTTGGTGTTTTTGCAAGTTTGTTATGGTTCTTGGGTATGTTGAGCTAAGTTTGTTTGAAGTGGATTTTGGTGAAAGGAAGTGATTTGTTGGTTGTGTTGTGGATGTTGCCGGAATCTGGATTTTTAGCCTGACACGCCCATGAGCACGACCAGGTTTTTAGGTGTGTCGATGGTTCTGTGTTCTTGGATGGGTGACATGAGCAGTGACACGCCCATGTCACTGAGCATGTCACAGCTTCTGTGTAGTAGCAGTATTGACACGCCCATGTTCATGGCCGTGTCATAGCTACTGTGTTGGTAAGGAATTGACACGGCCATGAACATGCCCATGTTGTTGGACGTGTCAATGCTTTTGTGAGACAGAATGTATTACACGTTCAGTGACACACCCGTGGTTCTGAGCGTGTCAAAGCTTCTGTGTTGTGAGTTTAGGGCACGGTCAGGGACACGCCCGTGTAGTTGAGCGTGTCATGTTTAGGGTTTGCCCTAGTTGGTTCTTAGTCTTATTATCTCATGTGTATCTCTAAGTGAGGATGTATTATCACCTTTGGTTTATGTATTGAAGAGGTTGAATTGTCCTAACCTAGGTGGTGAAGAATTCTGAAAGAGAAAGGTTGTAGATTGGTGTGAGTTGTTCCTAAGGTAAGTACAAACTACATTGTTGCATACACTCACATGATTTGATACTTAACATATTTGATTATACATATGCTAAGCAATTGATTACAAGGTTGAAACATTTGATGAAATATGAAAGGTATGTTAATGCAATTGGTTGTGTATACTTGAATGATCAATTGATTTAATGTAATTTGAGATATGATGAGATATGAAGCCATGGTTGTTGGCTATAATGATGCTAATGAGATGATTGAGGCATGGTTGCCTATTTTGATTATGAGATATGAAGCAATGGTTGTTGGCTTTAATGATGAGAAAGAAATGTATAAAGATATAAATGAAAAGATTATGTGTCTAATGTGTTATTCAACCTTCAGAGTTCTGGTTTGGTGGAATGCCTATAAAGTACTGGATAGGTGAAAAGACCGGGTCGTAAGCCGATTCCAGTTAATAAATGTGAAATGTGAATTATAGGTAACAGTCTTGCCGGGTTGAGGATCTCTTTGGATTATCCGGGTTGAGGCTCAAGAGACTGGGTCTGTTATAGGTAACAGTATTGCCGGGTTGAGGATCTCCTCGAGTTTAGCGGGTTGAGGTCCAAGAGACTGGGTCTGTTACCCTATCCATGGGTAGAGATAAATATATATATATATATTGCCTACGGGCTTGATGATTGTGATTATAGAACAAAGCAGTAACTCTGAACTTTGAATAACATATTAGTGTCTTGTGGGCCCAAGTTTGTCTTTGTTTTCAATGTAATGTATGAATAATGAAATAAATGAATAATGAGATTCTTGAAAATTGTTTATAGGTTTGAGATTATGACAATTGCATTTCATTAAAGTATAATATTATTATAGTTTGTACCACTAAGCCGTTGGCTTAGCGCGATTGTGGTTCATCGCGCAGGTGACAGAGAAGAACCAGAGAGTTCCTCTAGGCCGTGTAGAGTCTAGATTTTGAGGCATTGATAGTGGAGCTTAAAGATCAAAGACATACTGCCAGACATGTATATATTTTATGTTTTGTAAAATTTGAGTTTTAATGTTTATGTATTTGGAAATATTTGTAATATTTTCCGCTGCGTTTTGAATAAATATTTTGTCTTTTGTGTTTTATAATACAATTTAAATGTTTTAAATTGGTTCATATTACTTTTAAAGAATTGAGTAGTTTGGTTATTTAACCGTGGCATTTCTATATTCAGTATACATATATTACGATCGTAATAGCATGTTGTGTACGTATACGGGGTATAGAGGTGTTACAGAACAAGATGAAGAAATTCCGTACAAGTTTAAGATGCCATCTTTTGTGAAGTTTGATGGAACCGTAAATCCTCATCTCCATGTGAAGTAGTATATCACTGCCAAGCAGTCTACCCGAGCTACTGAGGCTCAAACTCTAAGGTACTTTGTAACACCCCTTAACCCAACTATTTCCAGCCGAGCCAAGTGTGCTACAGTATATGCAACATGGTATACAGAACATGTACTAAATAATTTTTTTCCTTTTTATTACAAATAATAATAATTTACACATTTCTTTAATTGTTATAATTACATTTTGAAAGTCCTTAACAGTACATGCCAAGCTAAACTTTGCTTTGCTCCTCACTTCGCCTCCTGTTGCGCACTCTGGTGCTCCTTTGTAGCTTCCCATTTGTCAGCTTGGACTCCATAACCTACGAGTTTAGAAAACTAAACTCACTAAGCATATAGCTTAGTGGGTACTTTAACCATTAAGTAAAATTAGATGCAAACCACACAATGTTACAGATATGGCACAGCCAATCCAGTCATCAATATAAACATTCTCAGGTTCTTATTATATTTTCTCCTATTATTTGTTAAGCTTTTATGACAGTATGCTATTCATTTCTATTGATTTACTGCCACTGGATGGTACCTCATCCTATGTCTGTTAGTTGCATAACATTGCTGTTGATTACCGATCTGATGGTTATGTATTTGTGTTTTATGGCATAATAATTTCTTTATCATTGTAGGCCCAATACTCTCTTGTTTTGAGTTCCGTTTGTTAAATAACTTATGCATGAATTAAAGGTGTGTATTTACTATCTTTGTCCTATGCTTTCCTTCGGTAGTTTGGCATGAATGGTTATTCGTGTGTTCATATGCTCCTTTCATTAAGTTCACATATATTATTTAAGGTTTGGATAAGTCATATAAGAAATTAACCAACTGAATAATGTTTATTACCCTTTGCCGAGTTTAATATTTTGACGGTTCAAAATTTATTTTATTAAAAATTCATTGGGCACCAGTGATTAGGAATCTATCTATTTTATCCTAAATCAGCTCAATAGAACTAATTTATAGTTCAAAGTTTTCATTCCAGGCCTTTGGGCCGGACTGCACTTTTTAGGCCACACTGGGTTTTACAATACTGCAAAAAATCCCTCGTTGGGCTTTAAAATCTAAATAAAACACAATTGGGATGTGATTTTAAAAAAAAACAAAAAATGCTATCTTGTTCTTAATTGGTCAAGCTTTCAAGAGCATATTTTTGATAATTTATTTCATTCCAAACGAATATTTTATCTCAATTACACCTCATTTATTTCTTACCAAATGAACAGTGAATTCTAGCATTTAGTTTCTTATGTATCTTGTTATCTTATTTCCCCAAAAACTTTTGTTCTACTAATCCAAATGTAAAAATTCTTGTTTTCACTCGAACTAGACTCATATGAGTCCTTATGGTTAAATTTCTAGATTTAAATTTGTTACACATAATTCTTGATGACTCCTTGAACTCTTCACTGGTCAATTGGTTACTCAAGTCTGCGCAATGCGTACTATTTCATTTATAACTTTTCCTACGCAACTCGGATTGAGACGATTCTTATCTTAAATAGCTTTTTGGTAAGACGTGATTTTTGGCACAATTTCTAATTCAGCCCTGCAGTCTGCTAGGGTATGCCTGCGCATGGTTCGCTCATTCGTGTGTAACTTCTACATTTTAAGTCCAATCGAGATGAATCCAACTCCTATGATTCACCAACATACAAGGGTTCATTTATATCTTCTATCACAGCATCTAATTCCTGAGGTAAATGGACCAAAACCTGGACTCAAGGCACAAATCTCAGTCTGTCCGGTTTCACAATTCCAATGTGGATGAGTTATACTCTTTTGATCATATCTTTTTATCTACAAGTGGGACTTATGAAATTCCAAATTATATGGTTTCCTAACACATAAGGGTACATTTAAGTCTTCTTTCACAGCTTCTAACTGTGTCATTAAGGTCACCTAGACTCAAGGCACAAATCTCAGTCTGTTCGGTTTCACAATTCCAGTGTGCATAAGTTATACTCTGTCGATCATATCTTTTTATCTACAAGTTGGATTTAGGAAATTCCAAATTCTATGGTTTCCTATCACCTAAGGTTACATTTAAGTCTTCTTTCACAGCTACTAAATGTGTCATTAAGGTCACCTGAACGTAGTCCCAAGTCACAGGTTACTGACTGAGGAATCTCAGTTTTTCAGTTTGTACGCCTGGTATCATTTTGATCATAACTTTCATTCCACACATGAAAATGAGTTGGTTCCAAAGCATATGGTTTACTGACTTAATGGAGAACAATTAAGTCTTATTTGTCAAGTTCTAGTTCTATCATTTTGCTAGTCTAAATTTCGGTTGAAGTTTCAGAAAAATGCAGGACACATGGCTGGCTGCAACAAAACAACACAACATAGCACTCCCATATTTACCTCCCTTATAACCTCAACCCCAAAATCAATCAATACACAACAAACACTTCTATATCATCATCAATCTCAACCACATAACCACCACAGCTCAAGCACATGAACAATTATAGCAATTACACATCCAAATGCAAAGGCAATAGAGATCACTAATTCAAGAAGGTTAAAGCACCAAACCCTTTTCCCCTTTGCTTTTGCTTAGCTCATCTTTGATCTTTTTCTTCTTTTTCCTTTAGCTTTTCTTGATTTCCTACAAGAATTCCAGTATACACACTTTAAACATACATCCTATGGTTTGGAAACATAAGCTACCAATTCATTTCTTGCCAATTTTTCCTCAATCTAATCTCCTCTAACCTTAAAACCATTATTTCTTTCATCAAATCCTTCAAATAATTATTTCTTGAATTTTCTCCAAATCTAGTTACATGAACCCTAATTTCAATCTCTTAAATTAATCATTAATCCATGAAATTAAAACTAGAGATAGGTTTCTCTTACCTTATAATCTTGTTTGTCACCAAAATCTTCAACCAAAAGCCTTAAACTTTGGAAAAATCACCTCCTTCTTCCTTCTCTTATGGTTTGGACGAGTTCACCATGTAAGAGAGGGCTTTTATTTTCTTTCCTTAGCTTATTTTGATCCAAATGGAAGCCATAAGTGGTGAAAATATGTTGGTATAGATGTTGACTTCCAATGGGTACACCTTATAGCAAAAATGACCACTTTTAATTGGTCCACTTGCCTTCTTCTTTTATCTATTTATTTGGCAAGTCATTAGGCTTCCTTTTATTCATATTTTGACCCCCTCAACTTTCTTGTGCTGTAATTTTATAGTCTAGGGTGTGAAAATATCAAAATACCCTCCAGCGATTAATCGATTGTAACTTTTAAACCGTGCATTTTCGGGAAAAATTAAAACCCAAGGTTATGACCCGATTAATCTCGAAAATATTCTTTTGGGGTCAGATATGGGCACTATTAAGAACTTCCTACTCTTAATTTTTAAGTTTACATAGTTGCCCCTAACTTTTGAGAAATTTTCACTTAGGTCCTTTTGATATCCCTTCCTGACCTTGCTTTCTTTCTTTATTAATATCTTTTTACTCACAACTCCAAATTAAGTAAATATTATTCCCACTAAAACTAGACATATGGGGCTACATTTTGTGAAAATTTGAGGTCGATCCGAGCTATATC
This sequence comes from Garcia nutans, assembly GCA_947685225.1. Classification (NCBI taxonomy): domain Eukaryota; kingdom Viridiplantae; phylum Streptophyta; class Magnoliopsida; order Malpighiales; family Euphorbiaceae; genus Garcia; species Garcia nutans. Next base: position 38,281,906 of record CANTUV010000002.1, read on the forward strand.
TGATTTTTGACGGTCCTTCGACTTCAAGCCTACTATGCTGTCCTAAGGCAGCTTGCACATTGTCTACTAAATCCATCTTATCTTATTCTGTACAACTCCAAATTGAGTAATTTCAAGTTATACATCTATAAAAGACACAAATAAACAATTAAGTCTTCTTTGAGACTCTCTCATTCTGTCATTAACTTGGATGAAATTCGAGCTCAAGTTATAGGTCATGTTCTAAACTTCTTTGTTCTAAGCCTAAATCATATCCTCTATGTCTGTTTCTTACCAATCTGGGATTCGGGATGTTACATACTTCATGCTCTCATTGGATCTTGTTGTCCAAAATTGGTTAAATACCTCAGATGATGGAACAAAAAAGAGTTGGGATCTGCTTTACAAAGCCTTCATCCAACATTATGGGTATAATGTTGAAATGGAAGTTACCTTGATGGAAGTTGAGTCCATTAGGCAAAGGCCAAATGAGAATTTTGTGGACTATGTGAAGAGATGGAGAAACAAGGCCGCTTTGCTCAAGAAAAGGCTCGATGAATCTAATCAAATAAGGATGATCATGAGAGGTGTCCTGCCCAATCTCCGTGAAAGGATGTCTCACACCCTTATCAGGGATTTCAAAGATCTTCTCCAAGCTGGTCTACAAGTTGAAGAGTGGGAAAGGAAGAAAAATCACTTTTTAATAAAAAGGAAAGAGAAAGGGAATTACCAGTCTGGAAATCAAAGCACGCAAAAAGAAGTTGATGTTAATGCCACTAGTCAAGGAGGAATGAGGCAGTTTTCATAATTAGGGAAGCCACTGTCTTGGGTTCTCAATAAGCTACAAAAGAGGGGATTATTACAACCCTTGACACCTTGTCCTTTACCTAATCATCTTCCACCTAACTTTGATACTAATGCATTTTTCCAATTCCATCAAAGGCCTGGACATGAAACAGACAATTGTTTGAAGTTGTGTCATGAGATCCAGAATTTAACTAATAATGGCAAGTTGCCTAAGACAGACAAGCCCAATACCAAAGGTAATCCATTTCCAAGGTTCAATAGGGTGCCACCACCAGCAACCTTCATGGTAGGAAAAGGATTAGAAGAGGATTTTGTTTTATCATCCTTTCAAGATGGGGATATTGAAGATATGAAAGGAAAAGAAGCTTAAACTCAACAAACTTTCCTTAGCTTGAATGTTGCTTTTCAATTTTACTTTCTTGGAACTATCGCATTTTTCAAATTTAAATTTGTTTGAATAAATTACTTTTATCAAAAATTTAGTTGGTCTTTATTCATTTTGGAGCTCAACCAATAAGGAATCTAGCTTGATAATTCATGAATTAATATATTTGGGCATCATGACTCGAATGACTTTACTAGGTGAGGGAATTGCTCTATAGCATTGAATTGTGTATCCTTACTTAGAGAGGGCTCCTGCATAATTACCTTTGTTTAGGTCTTAGCCAGTCTTAGAACATGCTTTGACAAACTTTCGAGGCGAAATTGAACTTTACTTATTTAAGGGAGAAATGATCTAGGCATTGTTTGGTTAGCCAACAACTAGTATCCACCCATTAAATATCAATCTCTAGTTGTCCCTTTGAGCCTTCATAAAATTTTAGCTTTCTTCTCATTGGCATATAACCCCAACAACCTACCCTGAGCTGTTGTGATACTTTTGACAAGTCTTATGATCACTAAGATGAAGAGGCAAGAAGATCAAAGAAAGAAATGAATACCATGAAGATAGTTGAAGTTCTCAAGACCATAAGAGTGGTTGAAGTTCTCGATACGATAAGGGTAGTTGAAGTTTTTTTAGTATTTCCAATATATCAAGACAACATCAGAGTAACAAATGATTTATCCCTGTTAAAGAAGATTTATGTTACTCCACTCATCCATTATTGGAAGCCCAAGTTGGTACAAACAAGACAACTCTTTTAGAGCTAAACAAAAAAAAACCAACAAAAAACAGAAACAAACAATAAAAAGAAGAAAAAAAACAAAAAAAAGAAGAAAAAAAAGAGAAAAAAAAACTAAAAAGGCGGTTCAGAAAGCGAACTGAGTTCTCTTTTACCTAAAGCATCAAAAGGCTTCCATTTGATTCATAAAGACATTTTGACTTACATTGGTCCAACCCAACCAAAGATTCAATCAGAATTGGAGAAAAATGAGGAAGACCATCTAGTTCTTGAAAGTTCTGTACTTGACAGTCCTACAAGGAAGAAGGACAAAATGATAAAGTGCTCAAAGAAAGGGAAGAGTAAGGAAAATAAAGAAAAAGGAAGAGTAAGAAAAATAAAGAAAAGGGAGAAGAAGAAAAAGAAATGAATTTGGGAGCCAAACTTTTTTTTGCAAGGGCAAAAACTGTCCTAATCAAGATCTAGATTAATGCCAAGAAGATAGAAGGAATTTGGAGTCTAGCAAGATTGCCTCCAAGCTGCCTAAAATTCAAACACGAAATTTATAATGTGAGGGTTTGTCCATTGTGTCACATTAGCCCCAACTTACAAATAGCTTTTATTTAACCAGTGTCCATTATAGACCTCATTTCAAGCATATCAAAGACCTGTTGATCTCTCTTGGTAGGTAGAGTCTATTAGTGGAGATAGTTTGGATAACCATGCTTATGAGATAGATAATATTTAAACTCAAATGAGACCTTTGGCCAAGTAATGTGTATGTGCCTATCTGAAGTGCAACAATTCTTGCTTAAATAGAAATAATTCCCGAGTTTAGTACGGTAACTAGGGTTGTCATGTTATAGATATGTTAATTTGGAAAAATCAAGTCCTGAGGTACATTGACATTAATATGGCAAAGCCAGCATTTGATTTCAAAATAAGAAAAAAAAGAGTTTTGTCATACAGAGCCTTTAAGTTAAGGGAAGTATGTTGAACCTCCAAAGGACACATTGGGCAAAGGAAATGATTATTGGCAAGGTCATGAAGAAGCTATCAACCGACATGCTGAAACATATTTCAAAATAGATGAATCCCTGACTCTGCTACTTGGGGCCTCCATTATTCATGTTTTCAATATCTCAAAGATAAAAGTCATAAATGGGAAGCATTCTTTTATTCCAATGCTCATCACCTCGGTCTGTGAGTCGATGGAACGACTGTAAGTATTATTCATACATATCATGCATACATGAGCATATCACATCGCAATTTCTTGTCTTGTATTGTCTATTCCTTGTCAAAATGAACAGCAAACACCCTGCAAAGTAAAGAATCAAAAGAAGATATTGAATCAAGAGGGCACGAAAAGCCTATTTCCTTGCGGAAGCTCCAGTCATTTTGCAAAAGAAGAAATACGTGCTTGTGAGATGAACTAGATGGCAAAAACATCAATCAGAGCCCACATAGAAAAATCATGAGGAGACTTTTAAGAGGATTGGATTGTGAACAAAAACGAGGAGCAATCAAACTTGGATCAAAAACTTTTGCTTGAGATGCCACCTTTTGCTTGAGAAGAAGCAAAAACCAAAAATAAAAATAAAAAATAAAAAAATAAATCCTAAATCATATAGGATTAGAATAAATAAAACTTTTTTTTATTTTCTAAATGTATTTATTTTGAATAAATCTCTTTTCAAAACCCTTAATTGAATCCTTTTCTTTCCAAAAACCCTAAAAAACATCTTTTCTGTTTCTATAAACCTTAAATCGTTTTGTTTATTTTCATAAAGTTTCATAAAATTATCAATTGATTTTCAAATCCTAAAACCTAATGCATTCTCCGAAACCCTAATTCTAAAATTCTAAAACCCAAAACACTAAACCCTAACTCGCTTAAAACCTTAAACCCTAATTTTTCTAAACCCTAATCCTTTAAACTTTAAAACCTTATAAACATAAATATTAAAATTCAAACACAGTAAGCCAAAACAACAATTCATTAACTGTAAATCATAAATCCAATGTTTTTAAGTGTCCAAACCCTAGTTTCATGATTTCACTTCTCAAACACTAATTTTGTTAATAAAAGAACTTTATCAATCTCTTAAATTTTAAAACTTTGCTCCATTTCAATTCTTTTAAAATTTACAGTAGCTTGAACCCATAAATTCCAAAACCCTAAACACATGAAATAAAGGATCTTAAATTGAAACAGTAGCCCTAATTTGAATCTTTACTTGCTTTATTCAATTTTATCTTTGATTATGCTTTAATTTATTTTCAATGCTTTGTTGATTTATTTAAGTTCAATGCTTGATTTATTTAGTTCATCATGGATGGATGTTTATTTTATATTTTGATTGATATCTTTGATGAATGATTTATTTATGATGAATGGTTATTTACTTTTATTGATTTATTTAGATTTCCAAATGTTGTAAGAGATATGTTTCCACTTGTTGGGTACCTCATTAGTTAAATATCATGTAATTTAAGTTGTTTTTCTATTTTAGAACCAATGTAAAGGGCATGTTTCCATCTTTGGATGGGTGTCCATTTATTTGTTTTGCTTGGACATTGTTTTGATTCTCAATATATCGATGCTTTATTTCAATTGTTGCATGTAATATGGATAATGTTGTTATATTTAAGAATTTTATAATATTAAGACCTGTAAAGAAGCCGGTTCCAATGAACCAGACGTTGTGGGGGTGCTGGGCCATTTCTCACCTTACCCACACATACCCAACTTTCCGAACCCATTAGGGGGTTGGGGATTCCTTAGAAATCGAGTCATCCACCCCTTTCTTTTTCCCGGCCCATCCGGGTGGCGACTCCATTTTCTACGGACTTAGGTCCGTGTTCTCTAAGGCCCCGAGCCTAAACAGTGCCGAAGTCGCAAGAACCATTCCACCGGGAGTGGGGGCCAAAATCCCCGCTCACAGTGGTGACTCCACTGGGGATAAGAGAAGTTGATTCCATTGGTCTTTATATTATACTATTCTTTCTTATAATGATATTATCCATTGCATCATATTAGATTACATCGTGTGCATGAGTTAGGATGCCCGTGTTACCCGTGTTATGTTATGTAAGGGATACCATACTTTCACTCAAGGTATAGAGATCAAGCATGGCATAACCACTCATAGCCTCGTACCATTTGGTATATACTTGCTATGGGAACCTAAGCCTTTTAACCCAAAGACTAAAGCTCATGTAATTGGCCTAGTTACTTTCCTTAGGTTTTACCCCAAATGCATGTTGTTTGACTATGGTTAATTTATCTTGGCTTAAATCATGGCTTATTTGGTTTGTTCTTTTTCTAATATGACCTAAGCACATTTGAAAGCTCAAATAAATTTTCTTTAAAGTCCAAAAAGACCAAAACTATTTTTCAAAATTTTTTAAGATTGTCTTTGGACATAAGACTTTTCTAAAAAAAAATCAAAAATTCTTTTGCTCATGTCCCAAATACTAAGCCCAAAATATGTTTTTTCTAAAATCCTTTTACAATGGGCTTAGAAACAAAATTATTTTCACCCAACCTTTTCATGCAAAGAGCTTGCAAAAATATTTAGGTCAATTACGAAATACCAAAAATCAATTGTGGGCCTAGTTTATACTAAGAGTAATTACTCATGGGCTTATTTTTGGCATGAATCATTAGTTACTTTTTCAAGTGATAAATCTATCTATAATAAACCTCTTAATTTAGTTTTAGTCCAATATAGCATAAAAGCTACTTTGGTTGAATAAATGGATTAAAACCCAATTAATGAGAATTATCATGGATTGATTTCTGTTTTTGAAAATATAACTATTGGTTGATACGTCCGAGGAAATTATTTGAACGCAAGGTACCCCATTTTGGTATTTTGTTAACCATATACCAAGGAAAAGAGACTCGCCATTCATGTGTGGATGTTATAAGGTTGGAAGGAACGTCCTATTTGTCCTTGTTTGTCAATTATTTGTGCATACATGCATACATGCATACATTTGCATCTCTTATCATTGATCCTTTCTTGCTCATAGACCTGAAGAACAGCAATTCAAGAGTATACAACGATACCACCTACAACATTGATTTTGATTCAAGCACTTCATTGGAAGGATGGATGCGAACTAGCTAAGGGACATAGTCGATGAAGTTATCAAAGCTAGGATGGCCAAGCTACGAGATCAATTGGTTGAAATTATGAGGACCCAGTTGATTCAAATTCTAGAGATCATCAACAATGCTAATGAGGCATCTCCCATTGACATAAGAAAGAAGGAAAAGGCAGCATTAACAAGGAATATGTCTACTGATAGAGATCGAATAAAAAATGAGAGATCAATCCCTATTCTACAATACCAACCGAACCATGTGCTATCTAACTGGAGCAATAAGAGCGGCTATCACACTAGTGGGCAAAGTCCAAGGGAAAGAGGAGGTGTTGAGAAAGACACAACAACTAAGCCAACAAAGAAGCGTAAAGTTTCAGACTTAAGGGAGCCTTTGTCAAAGATCTTATAAAATCTAATGAAAATGGATTTGCTACAACCATTGGCACCTCGACCTCTACATAAGCCTCTACCACCAAATTTTGATGCCAAGGTTTTCTGTCAATTTCATCAAATGCAAGGGCATGAGACAGATAAATGTGTTCAATTAAGGCACGAAATCCAAGATTTTATTGACAGTGGAAAGCTGCTGTAATATCCCGGAATAGACCCTAAGAGTTTTGGAGTTATTGTTGTTGTATTTGGATTTAATGTATATGTATATATGGGAAATATAAGGATAATATATGTAAGACATATACATATACATCACATATACATGGGATATAAAATGGTGTAGGATAAGTGAGTTGTATATATAATTGTATAATTAATTAATAATAATAATAATAAAGACAAAAAGAAAAGAGAAGAAGAAAGTCAAAGAAAGAATATGTGGTGGAGATTTAAAGTATTATTATTATTATTATTATTATTGTTATTATTATTATTATTATTATTATTATTATTATCATCATCATTATATATATATATAAGATAAGAACGAAGGAAAGAAGTAGAACCTTCTTTCTTCTTCTGCTCCTTCTTCTTCGTCTTCTTCTTTTCTGCTTGGTCGAGAGAGAGAGAGAGAGAGAGAGATGATGATTTTGAGAGGATTGAAGATTTTTATTGAAGATTTGGCATATTAACCAAGTAAGTATTCATTCCTTTGCATTGATTTCTATGGTTTAAGTTTGGATTTGATGTGGTTAATTGTGAGGATGATGATGAATTGTTGAGATTATTGAGTAAGGGTTTAGTGTTAATGAATTGGGGATTTGAGTAATTGATATATGAGTGATGTATGTTTGTGTTTAAGGAAGTTGAAAATATAAAATATATGAGTTTGATAATTGAATATTTGTATTGGAATTCAAGTATCTTATTATTTGATTTGAATTAGGTTGTGAAGGAAATGGATTGCTCTAGTTTAAGTGGTGAAGAGCTCTTGGAAGGTAAAGTGAATAGATTTGAGAATGGTTCTAAAGGTAAGTAAACTACCTAAATTCATATATTTACATGTTGAAACTTAACACATATTCATTTGTAAATGTGTTAAGGAATCAAAAGTTTGGTTGATGTGTTTTAGCAAGGTGAATAATGTGAGAAATAAGGTGAATTTGTGTTGAGAGACACGGCCACAAGCTTGGCCATGTCCCTCAAATGGTGTTGGCCGTGTCCCTCAAATTTGTTAGATAATGATTCTTATTCTTGATTATTCTTGTCTTGTTGGATCTTCTAAAGGTATTATTATATCTACACTTCAAATATATGTGAAACAAATGTATGTTGAGGATTCCAAATCTAAGAATAAGGTAAATTATATATGTGTATATCAATGATGATCATTCTTGATGAATGTTTAATGTGCTTGATTATGAAGTATTCTAATATGAATTGAGACTAAATGAAATGTGATGTCTTTGTGATTGGTAATGATGATATATGAAATGTGTAATATATGAGATAAATGATTGTATATTTGAAAGATGAAATGCTATGATATGAATTGAAATATAATGAAATGTGAAGCCATTGTGATTGGCTATAATGATTTAAATGATATATGAAGCCATTATGATTGGCTATGATGATCTAAATGATATATGAAGCCATTGTGATTGGCTATGATGATTCAATTGATAATGAAATCATAAATGAATTGTGTGTCTAATATGTTATTCATTTTCAGAGTTTTGTTGTTGGTGGCATGCCTAATAGTAACAATCTCTTGAAGTTAGGTTGGTTTGATTCCTTGAAGCCAAGTTGGGTTGAAGTTTAACATGTTTTACTCCCCTTGAAGCTTGGTTGGGTCAAGACCTTGAAGCCTAATTGAGATGTTACAACCCTTGAAGCTAGGTTGGATTGGTTCTTGAAGCCAAGTTGGGTTGATACTTAGCATGCTTTGTTCCCCTTGAAGCTTGGTTGAACCTTAATCCTTGAAGCCTAGTTGGGATAATGATAAATGTGATAATTAAACCAAAACATTAACTCTTAAAGTGGAATGGCATATTAGTGTTTTTGGGCCCATGCTTGTGCTTGTATATATATATATATATATAATTCTTGAATAATGGAATAAATGAATAATGAGATAGATGTTTGTCTTTTGGTTAATTGTGAACTATGGAATGAGTTACAATGGTATGAAAAGTATGAGGATAATCATGGAATGAGATGTATACCATACATAAGTGAATTATTGAAGATGAATATAGCTTGGGAAACTATTTTGAATAATGAGTTTATGATGTGTAAATTGTATATGATGGTATATGATGTGTAAAATGTATATGAATGTGGAAATGGTGAATATTGTTTCATGAAGATTTTGATAAGTCATTGAAGTGTGAATTGTTGAAATAAAATGTTTGAACATGTATATAAGTAAAACATTAGTAGAAGTATATATATGAAAAGCATAATCAAAATGGGAAAAAAATGATAAGAAAATAATGTCATAACAAATTAACATGAAAATATGGTTTTCTCTATTGTATGTTTATATGAATTATTTATATTATTAAGCTCTCGGGCTTAGCGCGGTTGTGTGATCGCGCAGGTGATTATGCGGTTGTTCTGGAAGTCAAGCGGTTATGCCACGAGAAGGGTAAGAGGGTTCTGAGACCAACTAGAAGGTGATGCATACATGTGTAGTTTAATTATGTTATATTATTTACAATAATGTATTCATATGTATAATGATTTACTAAATGTTATTAAAATTTAAAGGTAGTATTGTTTAAACTTGGATAAGGGTTTTTAAATTAATACTAAAAGTGACATTCTTATACTCCATATACGTATTGTATGTATACTAGGTATATGTATAATACTTATATAGGGTATGGGAGTGTTACAATTATTTTGGTATCAGAGCTTAGGTTCGAGATTCTCGGCCTAAGTAGAATTAAAAAGAGAAAGTGTTGAAAAGCTTAAAGAAAAGTAAAAAGAAAAGTTTTGAAATGAAATTTGTAATACATGCATATGCATTCACATCTAGGTTGGTCTCGAACGTGGCATTATGTGATTTGTGATGTATTTGAATGACTTGAGATGACTGATAATGTGTGAATAAAATTTTATATGGAAGTAATAATTTGAAAAAGAAATGATGTGACAATTTGTACAAGATTAATTGATAAATTCAGGAATGGGAGTTTACTTAATGAAAGTAAATTCTGAAGTATTGATTATTGAAAAGTGATTGGAAAATAAAGAAATGAAAAAGAGAATAAAGTTGGAAATGAGTTGAAAATAAAATCAAGATTAGAGTATGTACTCTTTCCTCTATGATTTGAATCTCTTTATGACAAAGTTTATGTTTAGTTTGTTAGAAAGAGGAAATATGGTGAGATTGTTATTATGGAAGGATATGTTATTTAAAGGAAGAGAGTATGGTAGAATATTGAATGAATTGAGTAATATAGATAAAGTGTGATTATTTAAAGTTTGGGGTATATAAAGCTAAGGTTGTGTTTAAAAGAAAAAGAGATGATATGGGTATAGTTTGTACTGTTTTTCTTTATGTAAACATTGTGATTTCAAATGTTGGAAATGTGAAATGTTTGCATATTGTGAAAGCTCATGGTAACAGTGATAATATATGATAGTTGGATTTTTGAAATGAGCTTAAGACTTGTGAGAATTATATGTTTGATGTTGCTTTGTGATATATATATATATAATATTTAAAAGTTGATATTAATAAAAGATGAGTTTGGTAAACTGAAGTTTAAGTGGAGTAGTAAGTTGAAAGGTTAAAGTTTTAGTGGAATTTGATAAAGATTATTTGGATACTAATAGTTTAATGTATATTTAATTCATGAGCTATGTGAATTGAATAATGTGATTAATAGTATGAGAATTTGTTTGAAGTTTAAAGAAAGTGAGTAAGTAAGTGGAAATGAGTTATTTTAAGTTATTTGAGTAAAAAGGATAAAAATGGATATGAAGATATATTAAATGCTTTTAAAGATAAAAGTGAAGGAGATGTCACATTAGGATTGTGACTAAAATGTATGTGAAATGTTATTATGGTTAAAATATTTATATATTTGTTGTGATGATACATACTCTATATCATATTGAAGAAATGAGGATGATATTGTTCAAAGGAAAGTGATAAACATTAGATTTGTATGGAATGTATGAAGAAGGAAAATAAAATAAGAACATATAATTAAGTATATACATGTATAGGATGTATGAGTTGAGTTTTTTTTATATGAATGAAATTATAATATGTAAGAAATATGAATCACATTATGAATGTATATGTGGTACAAATATTGGATTAGTAATATGGAGAATGATATTGTATGTATTGGTGAACCTAATAAAGATTAGGTTATGATTTGAACAAACTAGATGAATTTTATGATGAAATTGAGAGTAAGAATAGACTTGTGTAATAGTGGATAATGAAATTGTTATGGTGATCACTAAATTGATGATCATATGATATTTAGAGTTCCAAAGTATCCACATATGGAAAAGTTTTATGTATTTGTATATTGTAAGAGATTGTAAATGGATTAGAAATGAAGTGACAAAAGAGAAATTATGTAATGTTTACATGACGGAATATGTGTTCATACAAGAAGATAATAATATTGTTGAAACATGAATTAAGCTAGTGATGATTATATAATCTAGTGTAAATTGGGTGATAACGGAGTTGGAATGTGTTAACTCTTGAGGTATCCAAAGTTTAGAAATGAATACAAAATTATTGAGATCCAATTTAGTATGGTAATTGGAAAGGTTGGAAGCAGAATAATAAAGGAACCATATGGATTTATAAGTTTTACACATGACCCTTAATCTTTTATAATCCTATGGTTTGTTTAGTATATTGTGGTTGATTAATTTTGTTATTTTCTTATTTGGGATTGAGATAACATGATTCTCGTATAGTTCTGATGAGATTGATAATTATGATGTGGTAAAGTGGTATTTTATGATTTTATGTTAGAAATTTGGTTATAATTATGAAACGTAAGGAAAAAAAAAAGAGAATTAAGAAAATGTGTTAAGCATGGATAACACTTATTGTTAAGATAGCAATGGTATGAGATGTGAAAAGAGATTCAAAAGAGAGAAATTACAAAAAAGTGATTGAAAGTTATGCTAAATATGTGTATGGTATAAAGTGAATGGGTTTAAAGTTTAAGTGAATGAATTATACATAATCAACATGACATGAGATTATCATAAGAATTGGTGGAAATGATAATAAGATAACAGAAAACAAAATATATATATACTGAAGAACAATTTGGAGTGATTTGTTATCATGATAATTTGACTGAATATGGATCTGAAGAGATCAGGAATTGGATATAAGTTTGGTTGAATGGAATGAGGATATATATATAATGTGAAATCAAATGATAAGTTCAAATAAGTTACTTGTTGGTTTGAATTGAATAGGATTGAAATGTGGATATTTTGTGATAGATGAACCAAATGATCTAAGTTGCGTTAAGATTGTGAATCATTATTAAGATTTAATATGTATAGTTGTACTAATAGTATAAAAATTTACATGATAATGTGGATGATGTAATACTTTGATGAATGTATGGACATTGATGAATTGAATTATATCAATTGTAAATAGTGATATAAAGAGAAAAAGGTTGATTATCTGTTAAATAAGTTTACAGAGGTTGTATTAATATTAATGTTAAGTGAAAAATATGATAGCGAAGGATTGAAGTGTAAGCAAAATGAAAAGATTGTTATCAATTAAGGTTTGATAAGTGGCAATTTTCAAAAGTGATTGTAATGACAAGATAAGCAATAGTATGATATAATTCAATAATTTCCAAGGTTAAAGTTAAGAGATTATTTTTAAAGAGATGAAGTGATATATATATATATATCTTGAATGTAATAGTTGAATGAAATATATATAGACTATAAGATGAGTTGATTATTGTATAAAGAAAATTCATTGGGAATGTAATGAGCTATCTGGGTGGCTCTGTTAAGAAAGTTATAAGATAAAAATAGATTAATAATGATGAGTTATGATTGGCTTAAAGGGGGAGAGTAAAAGTTATGTGATTTGATAAATTAAGATGGTATTATGTTAGGAATGGGTTGTTATTGTGTTAGATAATTTCGAGGACGAAATTATTTAAGGGGGAGAGAATTGTAATATCCCGGAATAGACCCTAAGAGTTTTGGAGTTATTGTTGTTGTATTTGGATTTAATGTATATGTATATATGGGAAATATAAGGATAATATATGTAAGACATATACATATACATCACATATACATGGGATATAAAATGGTGTAGGATAAGTGAGTTGTATATATAATTGTATAATTAATTAATAATAATAATAATAAAGACAAAAAAAAGAGAAGAAGAAAGTCAAAGAAAGAATATGTGGTGGAGATTTAAAGTATTATTATTATTATATATATATATAAGATAAGAACGAAGGAAAGAAGTAGACCCTTCTTTCTTCTTCTGCTCCTTCTTCTTCATCTTCTTCTTTTCTGCTTGGTCGAGAGAGAGAGAGAGAGAGATGATGATTTTGAGAGGATTGAAGATTTTTATTGAAGATTTGGCATATCAACCAAGTAAGTATTCATTCCTTTGCATTGATTTCTATGGTTTAAGTTTGGATTTGATGTGGTTAATTGTGAGGATGATGAAGAATTGTTGAGATTATTGAGTAAGGGTTTAGTGTTAATGAATTGGGGATTTGAGTAATTGATATATGAGTGATGTATGTTTGTGTTTAAGGAAGTTGAAAATATAAAATATATGAGTTTGATAATTGAATATTTGTATTGGAATTCAAGTATCTTATTATTTGATTTGAATTAGGTTGTGAAGGAAATGGATTGCTCTAGTTTAAGTGGTGAAGAGCTCTTGGAAGGTAAAGTGAATAGATTTGAGAATGGTTCTAAAGGTAAGTAAACTACCTAAATTCATATATTTACATGTTGTTGAAACTTAACACATATTCATTTGTAAATGTGTTAAGGAATCAAAAGTTTGGTTGATGTGTTTTAGCAAGGTGAATAATGTGAGAAATATGTAAATTATGTGTTTAGGACATTGATTATGTTCATTTGATTAGTGCTATATTGTGTATGAAGTGTTTGAGTGCAACCAAAGGAGTTTTGTAAATGTTTGGGGTTTAAATTTATGAGTGACACGGCCAAAAACAAGGAGAGACACGGCCAAGTCAAGGAAAATTGGATGTGTTGGATTGAGTTTGGAGAGACACGGTCACAGTCTCAGCCGTGTCCTCTGCCTGTGTTTGTTACTGTCTGATTTTTGTAGAGAGACACGGCCGTGTCCCTTGCCCTTGTCACCTACTGCCTGAATTTGTGTTGAGAGACACGGCCACAAGCTTGGCCGTGTCCCTCAAATGGTGTTGCCCGTGTCCCTCAAATTTGTTAGTTAATGATTCTTATTCTTGATTATTCTTGTCTTGTTGGATCTTCTAAAGGTATTATTATATCTACACTTCAAATATATGTGAAACAAATGTATGTTGAGGATTCCAAATCTAAGAATAAGGTAAATTATATATGTGTATATCAATGATGATCATTCTTGATGAATGTTTAATGTGCTTGATTATGAAGTATTCTAATATGAATTGAGACTAAATGAAATGTGATGTCTTTGTGATTGGTAATGATGATATATGAAATGTGTAATATATGAGATAAATGATTGTATATTTGAAAGATGAAATGCTATGATATGAATTGAAATATAATGAAATGTGAAGCCATTGTGATTGGCTATAATGATTTAAATGATATATGAAGCCATTATGATTGGCTATGATGATCTAAATGATATATGAAGCCATTGTGATTGGCTATGATGATTCAATTGATAATGAAATCATAAATGAATTGTGTGTCTAATATGTTATTCATTTTCAGAGTTTTGTTGTTGGTGGCATGCCTAATAGTAACAATCTCTTGAAGTTAGGTTGGTTTGATTCCTTGAAGCCAAGTTGGGTTGAAGTTTAACATGTTTTACTCCCCTTGAAGCTTGGTTGGGTCAAGACCTTGAAGCCTAATTGAGATGTTACAACCCTTGAAGCTAGGTTGGATTGGTTCTTGAAGCCAAGTTGGGTTGATACTTAGCATGCTTTGTTCCCCTTGAAGCTTGGTTGAACCTTAATCCTTGAAGCCTAGTTGGGATAATGATAAATGTGATAATTAAACCAAAACATTAACTCTGAAAGTGGAATGGCATATTAGTGTTTTTGGGCCCATGCTTGTGCTTGTATATATATATATAATTCTTGAATAATGGAATAAATGAATAATGAGATAGATGTTTGTCTTTTGGTTAATTGTGAACTATGGAATGAGTTACAATGGTATGAAAAGTATGAGGATAATCATGGAATGAGATGTATACCATACATAAGTGAATTATTGAAGATGAATATAGCTTGGGAAACTATTTTGAATAATGAGTTTATGATGTGTAAATTGTATAAGATGGTATATGATGTGTAAAATGTATATGAATGTGGAAATGGTGAATATTGTTTCATGAAGATTTTGATAAGTCATTGAAGTGTGAATTGTTGAAATAAAATGTTTGAACATCTATATAAGTAAAACATTAGTAGAAGTATATATATGAAAAGCATAATCAAAATGGGAAAAACATGATAAGAAAATAATGTCATAACAAATTAACATGAAAATATGGTTTTCTCTATTGTATGTTTATATGAATTATTTATATTATTAAGCTCTCGGGCTTAGCGCGGTTGTGTGATCGCGCAGGTGATTATGCGGTTGATCTGGAAGTCAAGCGGTTATGCCACGAGAAGGGTAAGAGGGTTCTGAGACCAACTAGAAGGTGATGCATACATGTGTAGTTTAATTATGTTATATTATTTACAATAATGTATTCATATGTATAATGATTTACTAAATGTTATTAAAATTTAAAGGTAGTATTGTTTAAACTTGGATAAGGGTTTTTAAATTAAAACTAAAAGTGACATTCTTATACTCCATATATGTATTATATGTATACTAGGTATATGTATAATACTTATATAGGGTATGGGAGTGTTACAGCTACCTAAGCCTGATAAGACCAGCACAAAAGACAATCCTTTGCCTAAGTTTGGAAGAGTACCTCCACCAGCAACCTTCATGGTGGGAAAAGGATTGGAAGAAGATTTTGTTTTATCATCCTTTTAAGATGGGGATATTAAAGATGTGAAAGGAAAAGAAGCTTGACTCAACAAACTTTCCTTAGCTTGAATGTTGCTTTTCAAATTTTTCTTTAATATTTAATTAAAACAATCGTGTTTTTCAAATTTGTTTGAATAAATTACTTTTATCAAAAATTTTGTTGCACTTTGTTCATTTTGGTGCTCAACCAATGAGGAATCTAGCTTGATGTTCATAAATCAATATATCTAGGCATCATGACTCGAATGACTTTACTAGGTGAGGGAATTGCTTTATAGCATTGAGTTTTGTATGCTTACTTAGAGAGGGCTCCTGTATAATTACCTTTTTCTAGGTCCTAGTCAGTCTTAGAACATGCTTTGATAAACTTTCGAGGCAAAATTGAACTCTACTTATTTAAGGGAGAGATGATCTAGGCATTGTTTGATGAGCCAACAACTAGTATCCACCCTATTAAATATCAATCCCTAGTTGTCCTTTTGAGCCTTCATAAAGTTTTAGCTTTCTTTTAATTGACATATAACCCCAACAACCTATCCTGAGATGTTGTGATACTTTTGACAAGTCTTATGATCACTAAGATAAAGATGCAAGAAGATCAAAAGAAAGCAATGAATAGTTAAGATCATGAAGATAGTTGAAGTTCTCAATACCATAATTGAAGTTCTCAAGACCATAAGGGTAGTTGAAGTTTTCTTAATATTGTACTCAAGTCATTTGGATGAAACAACAATTGTTTGACTATGGAAAATCTTTTGATCATATTCCCATTGAGTGTGATAACACTAGTACCATAAATCTTTCCAAAACTCCAATTCAACATTCTAGGTCAAAATATATAGACATTAGGCACAACTTCCTAAGGGATAATGTCCAAAACCAAAACATTGCCTTAGAATTCATTGATACACAAAAACAACTTGCTGACATTTTCACTAAACCCTTGAATGAAAAGAGAATGAACTTCATAAAACAACATTTGGGAATGATGGATGGAAGACAATTTCATGAACTTAAAATCACATGAAAACCAAGTTTCATTTCATAAAATCTTTCCATTAATATCTATTTTTTTTTATCAAATCTTCATATCTTAAATAAAAAGCACTTGCTATCTCAAAATTTCTACAAATTTGATTATTTCCCGCTAGAACCTATAATAGGTCCGACCACACTTTTTGATAATTAATGATTTAAAATTTTTTTGTAAAAGTATGACCATACTTTCCAAAGTGTGACTGGAATTTTTCAAAATTTAATGACCGTTGTACCTAAAACCAAAATTCTATTCTGTATTAATAAAGTTCGATTGCAATTTTCAAAAAGTTCAAATTTCCCCATCGGACTTTGTGAAGTCTGACTGGACTTTAACACAGATTTTAAAATTTTCTTGCCATTGGATCTCAATCAAAACTTGTATTTTTATCTCCAACAGCTATAAATGGCTCTTTTTCATATTAAACACTATAAATACACCCCTAATATCAGTTTATTCATCTTTTTTATCAATCTTCAAACACTCAAACACTAAAACTCTCTCAAATCAACTGTATTCTTCGTCTTTTCTCTAAGAACAAAATCAATGGCACCTAAAGAACACAAGAAGAAAGCCTCTAAAGCTGAAAAAGGAAAGAGTGTGGTTGCCCCTTCTCAACAAGAAGAACCCCCAAGAAGGAGACACAAGATAAGATTTAAAGATGAAGAGGAAAGGCAAAGGTATGTTATAATCAAAGACAAACTCGTAGAACTAAACCGTCTTTTCTCTACTCTCACTCTTGAGTCATTAGGGATAGAAAATGACATTAGAAGATGTCTTAGAAATTTGGGTGGGAACAATTTTTCTTTCTAGATCATGATGATCTTGGGCGGGAGAGTTTAACCAAAGAATTTTTTACTTTGGTAGTGAGCAAGAAAAGCACAAACCCTCTAGGCTATTATGGAATTTTCTTTAGATTTTTCAACCAAGAATATGGCCTAACCTTTAAAGACTTCTCTTCAATTTGGGGTTTCCAAATTGAGGGCATTTCTCACATCACTAATACCATCCTCATCGCCAAAAGGTAAAAAGAGTTTTTGATGAAAATTTCAATTGACACCACTCTCCATAAGCTATCCAATGCCAAACACCTTAAGACTCTCACCTATTGGATGATTCATAGGATTATTTCCTATACCATTGGGACTAGGGGTGAAAGTAACGAGAAGGTAACTCAAAAAGATTTACTCTTTCTCTATTGCTTGCTTAGAGGTCAACCTATCCAAATGGGTAAATTCCTCATTGATGCTTTCTTACACATTAGGAAAACAAAACTAGGTCTCATCCTCCTCTCCTCTCAAGTGGCTCAAATTGCTAAATATGTTAGTGCTCTTACACCAACTACCAAAGCCGCTCTTTCTACTCCTTTAGACCCCACTACAAAATCCATTAACATTGCTTACCTTAAACATGCTAAATACATAAGGGATGAAAATGGGAACTATGTCTACCTCATAGGAGAACTAGGTGCTAGGGCTCAACAAAGGAAGAGACCAAGGATAGTACAACCATGAAATTGCTCAGGCCAAGAAATTAGTGGAAGACAAGAATCAAACATATTGGACCTGTAACACCCCGATACTCTATATAAATACTATACATATACCAGGTATACATACAGTACGTATACAAAGTATAAGGATATCACCTTGCATTACAAATAAAATAGTTATATTGATTCCAAACCATTTTGCATTAATTTAGAAAGCATTTACAAATTCATTATATTTTAAATGATCTTAAAAGTATATAGTAATCTTATCTTTATCAAAATTCATTTATACATATGAATACATTCTTGTTAGAAATACAGCATAATTAAAAGTTTACATGTATGCATCACCCTCTAGTTGGTCTCGACAAACTCCTACTTTACTCATGGCATAGAGAAAGACTTCAGATCTACCATCTACTCACCTGCGTGATTAAACATCTGCGCTAAGCCGAGAGCTTAGTAGTACAAATACATAATATAAACATATATTATAGAAATAATATCATATAATGATATATCAATTCCATATACTATTAGTTTCATATTATGTTTCCCCTTTTAATTATACCTTTCATATACCTCCACTATTCTCATCTATTATATATATAATAAACACCAACCACAATTCCATCATTAATATTCACAATAAATATATCAATACACATATCACATATTATACTTCATAACATATTCTTATTTATTCAATAGTCATTATTCATAATTCACCAATCATGAATCACACTTACAACAAGACAACCATAGATTTCATTATTCATTTATTACATCACTTGTATATCACATCAAAAACAAGGACAGACTCGGGCCCAACAGACACTAATATGTTATTCAAAGTTCAGAGTTACTGCTTTGGTCTATAACCATAATCATCAAGCCCGTAGGCGATGCATATATATATATCTCTATCCATGGATAGTGTAACAGACCCAGTCTCTTGGACCATCAACTCGGCTAAACTCGAGGAGATCCTCAACCCGGCTAGACTGTTACATGTAACAGACCCAGTCTCTTGGACCATCAACTCAACATGCTTGAGGAGATCCTCAACCCGGCTAGACTGTTACTTTAATTCACATTTATCATTTCACATTTCTCATAGTGTAACAGACCCAGTCTCTTGGACCTCAATTCAACTCAATTTGAAGAGATCCTCAACCCGGCTAGACTGTTACATTCATAGGCATGCCTGCCAAATCAGAACTCTGAAACTTGAATCAACATATTAGACATAAATCATTTTACGTTTCTTTCTTAATTCATTTCTCATTTCATTATCATCATTATAGCCAACACCCATGGCTTCATATCTCATTTACATCATCATAGCCAATCACAATGGCTTCACATATCATTTAACTCATATCTCAATTCACATTACAACACTTCATCATTCAAGTATATACAATCAATTTCATTAAACACATAGTCAACATGTCCACTTATTTCATTTCAATCGTTATTACCAACTATAACGATATCACATTTCATCACTTCTCAAAACACATTAATATAATTCATCATTAAAATATTTATCATAACAAATTGCATTTCACATACCTTTTTGAATGATCACCATAGCTTTCACACTATACAATTAATAACATTAGTCATATTATATTAATCATATAATAAATTACTTAACATTGTTTTAGGTCTCAAAACCATATAAAAGAATGCATCTTTGTAAGTTGTACTTACCTCAAGAGCTATTCCCATCAATCTATACCTTTCCTCTTCCAAGAATTCTCAACATTAAAGTTAATGCAACACAATCTCCTCAAAACCTAATCCAAAGATAATTATACCCATAAGAAAACAAGAATAATAACTAGTTAGGGCAAACTTAACACTTGACACGCTCATCAACACGGACGTGTCCCTGATCGTGCCCTAAACCAATAATACAGAAGCTTTGACCCGCTCAGTAACACGGGCGTGTCACTGGACGTGTCACTCATACTGCCTCACAGAAACATTTACATGCCCAATAACACGGGCGTGTTCATGGCCGTGTCAATTACTTTTTCTCACAATAGCTATAACACGCTCAGTAACATGGCCGTGCTAATGGTCGTGCCTCAAACGTTTAACTCAGTACCGACTACACGCCCAACTACACGGCCGTGTCACTGGTCGTGTCAGACTAGAAATCATGAATTCGAACTTTCATCCATGAAAACACCAACACTTCAAAACTCATATTTCATCACCCTTAATCAACATCTTAGTTATATTCATCATTTACCCATCTATTTAACACTTAAATCACTTCAATATATCATAATCATAAGCATAATATACCTCACCATGAATCAATTACTCAAATCCCCAAATCATCTATATAAAACCCTTACTCAACAATCTTTCATTAACATCCTCATCACCATCAAATAACCATATCAAATCCAACTCAAACAATAGGAATCAAGGCAAGCAAATGAATACTTACTTGGATAATATGCCAAATCTTCAATAACCATCTTCAATCCTCTCAAAATCCCTTTGGATTTGATGAAAATAGAGATGAAATCACCATCTCTTTCTCTCTCTCTCTCTCTCTCTCTCTCTCTCTCTCTCTCGCACAGCAGAAAAAGAAGAAGAAGGGAAGAAGATTTCTCTTCTCTTCCCAACTTAACATATATATATATATAAATAAATAAATATACCAAAAATCCTTTACCACACATCTTTCCCTTTGACTTTCTTTTCTTCTTTTTCTTTTATTATTATTATCAATAATTATATACATTTATTTCTTACACCCACTTATATACTATGTATATGTTATATACATATCTATATATATATCCAACATATACACTTTCTTTTTACTTCTTTTCACTTTCCATCATATATACACATTACTTTTAGGGTGTATTTTGGGATATTACAATTCTCTCCCCCTTAAATAATTTCGTCCTCGAAATTATCTAATACACTAGCAATCCACTCTTAACACAATACCATCTTAACTTCCACATGAAGTTAATTATACGCTTAAGTTATTATGTCAACAGATCATATAACTTATACTCTCCATCTTAGAGTCAGTTATCTTCTCTCAATTGGCATTTCATAATCAAATAGGCAAGCATGCCTCAACAAGTTCATTTGTATTACCATGACCATTCACAATGACTTCTTATCACAAATCAAACCACATTATAATACTTCATCTTTCAAATACACAACCATTTTATACCTAGAGCATCATTGATATAGCATTTCAAGATACATTATTCATATACAAGATTCTCAGTGCATATAACATAACATTGTTCATAGCTTTAGGATCTTTCATATGTCTTTGATTAAATCATTATTTTTTAAGAGTATTTAGAATGTTCACTATCATGTATGGGTGCAAAGAGACCCTTAAAGAATCACAACAATGCATGAAGAGCAAGAAACAAAACATCAATCAACACATTTGAGGGACACGGGCAGCACCCTTGAGGGACACACAAGAGATAACTCAATTACAAATAAAATAGGGCAAACCCTATTTCTTTCCCAAAACACATACATCAATCACAAATCACAAATCTCATCATAAACCTTAATTATAAACACAACATCCTCTTCCAACTCAACTTACTCTTTTCTTCCATACATCCTCAAAATCCATAATCAAAGTCAATCAAATATTCAAAACACATCAAAATCAACCAACACACTCTTAAATCATCTATCAAATCCAATCAAAACTTCAAACAACAAAGAAATCAAAAGAAAACTTACCAAAGTAACAAAACTTCTTGAATCACCAACTTGATCACTTAGATCACCTTCAATTTGAGCTTAACTCTTCAAGCTCTACACTTTGTCTCTTATATGCCCATATATGTAATTACACACTCAACACAATTTAATATCTCACCTATTGACTCTCTCCCTTTGACTTATGCATATGTTAATTATACAACCATATAAACAACATATACACTTCTCTCTAAACCCTAATTCATCATTCTATAAGCTTATATATCTTAGTATTTCCTTAACAAAGCAACCAAGATAATTCCTCACATTTCCAATGAGTATACCTTTAAATAAAAATCAAATCATCTTATAAAATACTTATACTTCGTCTGATCATAATCTTCCAGATATTTTATTACTTTATCTCTTCATAATTTACTTTCTTAACTTTAACTTTACAAAACATTGATTTATATCATATTATTGTTTATCTCGTCATTATACTCATCTTTAAAATAGATTTTGATCAAACCTTAATTGATAACAAGAGCCTAAATTTTCACATACTTAATTCCTTCTCTGGTATGCTTTTCACCTTATATATATGACCTGATTTCATTAGATCAAACCAAGATTCAAATCTTAATCTCTTCAGTTCCATATTCAGTCAGATTATCACGATAACAAATCACTCCAACTTGTCTTTTAATATACAAATAGTTTATTCACTTAAATCCCAAGTCCATTCATATATATTTACTTTATACATTAATCATATTCAGTATACTTTCAATCACATACTATAATTTCTCCCTTTAAAAATCTCATCACATATCATATCATTACGATATTTACATTACTTACCTTTTTATCACATTATCCATAACTCAAAACATTTTCATATCTCTCTTTTCATAATTATAAATGGATTTCTAACATAAAATGATAGGGTACAACTTTACCAATCATCACCTCTAACCATGTTCTAAACACATAGTTATCAATCTCCCCAAGATTGTACTACAGCCATATTATCCCAGTCCCAAATCTGTGGACAACAAAACTAATCAGCTAACATATAATAAACATAACATATGGCCTTAAGAGATTAATAATCAAGCCTGGGACTTACAAATCAATACTGTTCTTCAATTATTCCATTTTCAATCTTCTCAATTACCATATTAAATTGTATCTCAAGAATTTCATATTCATTTTCGAAACTTTTGCTACACCAAAAGTTAACACATTCCAACTCCATTTCAACTCAGTTCGTACTTGATTATATGATCATTATTAACTTAATTTATCTTTCCACACTATTACTATTAACATTTCTACTATATGCATATTCAATCATATGCAAATCTTACAAAAATTCCATTTGTTGCTTTATTTCTAATCCATTTCAAATCTCTTATTATATCCAAAAACATAGAACATTTCCATATAAATACTTTGGACCCCAAAATATTATATACTTATTAAGTTCAATGATCACCATAACAATTTTCACTGTCCAGTATTACTCTAGTCCATTCCACTTTCAATTCCGTAATATAATTCATTTAGCTTTACATAGTTCAAGACCTAATCTCTCTTAGGTCCACTAATATATATATATATATATATTCAAGATCATTCTTCATAATACTTATTTAATAGTTATACCATATACATCTTCATAATGTGACTCACATTTTCACATTTCTTACATATCATAATACATTCATATCAAAAGATTCATCTCATATAACCTCTACACGTATACACTTAATTATACGATCTTGTTTAATTTCCTTCTTTCATACATCAATACAAATTTAATGTTTATCATATTCCCTTGAACATCATCATTCTCATTCTTTCAATATAAGAAAAAGTATTCATCATCACAACAAATGTACATATTCTAACCATAATAACACTTCACATACATCCTGATCACATTCCCAATGTGACATCTCTTTCACTTTTGTCGTTAAAACATTTTATATATTTTCATATCCATTTTTTTACCCTTTCCAGCCAAATGACTTAGAATAACTCCATTGTATTTGCTTGTTCACCTCCCTTTTTATTTCACAACAAATTCTTATACTATCAATCACCTTACTCAATTCATAATACTTTCATATGCAATATTAGTCATTTCACCTAACTCATGTATTGAATATACATTAAACCATCAATATCCCAATAATCTTTATCCAATTCCACTAAAACTTTAACTTTTCAACTTACTACTTTGCTTAAACTTCAATTTGCCAAACTCATCTTTCCTTCATATCACTTTAAAAACATCTTATGTATTTATATCACAAAGCATTATCAAAACATATAATTTTCACAATTATCAAGCTCACTTCAAAGATCTCAAATATCACATATTATCATCATTACCATGAGTTTTCACAATATCCAAACATCTCACATTTCAAACATTGAATTCACGATGTTTACATTAAAACAACAATACCAATTTATTTTCTTACTTAACCTACATCATCTCTTTTGCTTTTAAACAAAACTTTAACTTTATATACCCCAAACCCTAATTAGTCACACTATATCTATAATATTCAACTCATCAATATTCCACCATACTATCTTCATTTTAACAACATATCTTTTCATATAAACAATTCAACAAGATTTCCTCTTTCTCACAAACCAAACATAAGCTTTATTATAAAGAGATTCAAAGTATGGAGGAAAGAGTACATACTCTAATCTTGATTTTATTTCAACTCATTTCCAACTTTATTTTCTTTGTCATTTCTTTATTTTACAAACATTTTTCAATAATCAATTTTTTTTTTTATATATCCTTTCTTTTCCCCATTTGTTTTCATATAACATCTTATTCAAACACTATCATTCATCTCATGTAATTCAGATACATCACAAATCACATAATGCCACGTTTGAAACCAACCTAGGTGTTATGCATATGCATGTATTACAAGTTTCATTTCAAAACTTTTCCTTTTTACTTCTATTTAAACTTCTCAAATTTTTTTTTATTCTACTTAGGCCGAGAATCTCGAACCTAAGCTCTGATACCAAAATAATTGTAACACCCCGATACTCTATATAAATACTATACATATACCAGGTATACATACAGTACGTATACAAAGTATAAGGATATCACCTTGCATTACAAATAAAATAGTTATATTGATTCCAAACCATTTTGCATTAATTTAGAAAGCATTTACAAATTCATTATATTTTAAATGATCTTAAAAGTATATAGTAATCTTATCTTTATCAAAATTCATTTATACATATGAATACATTCTTGTTAGAAATACAGCATAATTAAAAGTTTACATGTATGCATCACCCTCTAGTTGGTCTCGACAAACTCCTACTTTACTCATGGCATAGAGAAAGACTTCAGATCTACCATCTACTCACCTGCGTGATTAAACATCTGCGCTAAGCCGAGAGCTTAGTAGTACAAATACATAATATAAACATATATTATAGAAATAATATCATATAATGATATATCAATTCCATATACTATTAGTTTCATATTATGTTTCCCCTTTTAATTATACCTTTCATATACCTCCACTATTCTCATCTATTATATATATAATAAACACCAACCACAATTCCATCATTAATATTCACAATAAATATATCAATACACATATCACATATTATACTTCATAACATATTCTTATTTATTCAATAGTCATTATTCATAATTCACCAATCATGAATCACACTTACAACAAGACAACCATAGATTTCATTATTCATTTATTACATCACTTGTATATCACATCAAAAACAAGGACAGACTCGGGCCCAACAGACACTAATATGTTATTCAAAGTTCAGAGTTACTGCTTTGGTCTATAACCATAATCATCAAGCCCGTAGGCGATGCATATATATATATCTCTATCCATGGATAGTGTAACAGACCCAGTCTCTTGGACCATCAACTCGGCTAAACTCGAGGAGATCCTCAACCCGGCTAGACTGTTACATGTAACAGACCCAGTCTCTTGGACCATCAACTCAACATGCTTGAGGAGATCCTCAACCCGGCTAGACTGTTACTTTAATTCACATTTATCATTTCACATTTCTCATAGTGTAACAGACCCAGTCTCTTGGACCTCAATTCAACTCAATTTGAAGAGATCCTCAACCCGGCTAGACTGTTACATTCATAGGCATGCCTGCCAAATCAGAACTCTGAAACTTGAATCAACATATTAGACACAAATCATTTTACGTTTCTTTCTTAATTCATTTCTCATTTCATTATCATCATTATAGCCAACACCCATGGCTTCATATCTCATTTACATCATCATAGCCAATCACAATGGCTTCACATATCATTTAACTCATATCTCAATTCACATTACAACACTTCATCATTCAAGTATATACAATCAATTTCATTAAACACATAGACAACATGTCCACTTATTTCATTTCAATCGTTATTACCAACTATAACGATATCACATTTCATCACTTCTCAAAACACATTAATATAATTCATCATTAAAATATTTATCATAACAAATTGCATTTCACATACCTTTTTGAATGATCACCATAGCTTTCACACTATACAATTAATAACATTAGTCATATTATATTAATCATATAATAAATTACTTAACATTGTTTTAGGTCTCAAAACCATATAAAAGAATGCATCTTTGTAAGTTGTACTTACCTCAAGAGCTATTCCCATCAATCTATACCTTTCCTCTTCCAAGAATTCTCAACATTAAAGTTAATGCAACACAATCTCCTCAAAACCTAATCCAAAGATAATTATACCCATAAGAAAACAAGAATAATAACTAGTTAGGGCAAACTTAACACTTGACACGCTCATCAACACGGACGTGTCCCTGATCGTGCCCTAAACCAACAATACAGAAGCTTTGACACGCTCAGTAACACGGGCGTGTCACTGGACGTGTCACTCATACTGCCTCACAGAAACATTTACACGCCCAATAACACGGGCGTGTTCATGGCCGTGTCAATTACTTTTTCTCATAGTAGCTATAACACGCTCAGTAACATGGCCGTGCTAATGGTCGTGCCTCAAACGTTTAACTCAGTACCGACTACAAGCCCAACTACACGGCCGTGTCACTGGTCGTGTCAGACCAGAAATCATGAATTCGAACTTTCATCCATGAAAACACCAACACTTCAAAACTCATATTTCATCACCCTTAATCAACATCTTAGTTATATTCATCATTTACCCATCTATTTAACACTTAAATCACTTCAATATATCATAATCATAAGCATAATATACCTCACCATGAATCAATTACTCAAATCCCCAAATCATCTATATAAAACCCTTACTCAACAATCTTTCATTAACATCCTCATCACCATCAAATAACCATATCAAATCCAACTCAAACAATAGGAATCAAGGCAAGCAAATGAATACTTACTTGGATAATATGCCAAATCTTCAATAACCATCTTCAATCCTCTCAAAATCCCTTTGGATTTGATGAAAATAGAGATGAAATCACCATCTCTCTTTCTCTCTCTCTCTCTCTCTCGCACAGCAGAAAAAGAAGAAGAAGGGAAGAAGATTTCTCTTCTCTTCCCAACTTAACATATATATATATAAATAAATAAATATACCAAAAATCCTTTACCACACATCTTTCCCTTTGACTTTCTTTTCTTCTTTTTCTTTTATTATTATTATCAATAATTATATACATTTATTTCTTACACCCACTTATATACTATGTATATGTTATATACATATCTATATATATATATCCAACATATACACTTTCTTTTTACTTCTTTTCACTTTCCATCATATATACACATTACTTTTAGGGTGTATTTTGGGATATTACAGGACCACTCATCAAATGACTAGTTTATAACTTGAAGGCTATAAATACCATGTATAACTTCAATTTTAGTAGTTGGTGTGATTGTAATAGCTTACTTAAACATACTTATTTCCTTTGCATCAAAATCCATTTTTATATTGATTGAGAGTTGGGTGTGAGCATTAAATGCCATCTTAAGTTTCAGTGTGAGCTTGGAAGCACTTAGGTTACTAGAGTAAGCCAGGAAAACTGTTGTAAGGGTTGTGAGGTGTGTGTTCTCAAACCATTGTAAAGTTTGGTGTGAACTTGTGAAAACACTAAGATAGAGTTAAGCTTGTAAAAACTCAAAGATAGTGGAACTTAAAAAGTTGTTAAGGAAGTGGATGTAGGATCAATGTAAATTTAAACCACTATAAATCCTTTGTGTTCAATCTTATACTCTTTACTTAATCTTCTACATGTTCTACATTTCTTTAATTTTGAGTTTTGAATTTTTAATTTGCCATCATTCTTCAAGTCAACAAATTAACCCCCCCCCCCCCCCCCCCCCTCTTAGTTGCCATCTTGGGAAAGAAGCATGCATATGAGATAGATAATATTTAAACTCAATGAGACCTTTGGCCAAGTAATATGTATGTTCCTATCTGAATTGCAGCAGTTCTTACTCAAATGGAAATGATTTCCAAATTTAGTATGTTAACTAGAGTTGTCATGTTATAGATATGTTAATTTGGGAAAATCAAGCCCTGAGGTAAACTGACACTGATTTGTCAAGGCCAATATTTTAAAATAAAAAAGGTGTTTTTTTTTGTTACATAAACCTTCAAGTTGAGGGAATTATGTTGCATTGTCGAACCTCAAAAGACATAATTGGCAAAAGAGAGTTAATGAAAGGATCATTCGCAAGGTCATGGAGAAGTTACCAATTAATGTGTTGAATCACTAGCTAAAATGAGCACCTTATATGCCTTTGACTACCTTGCTTGGGCCTCCACTACTCATGCTTTGTACATATGGAAGATAAAGCCATAGATGTGAAATCTTTTTATTATTCTGAACAAGCACTTGAAAGGAACCAATGGGAGCACTTTGGCTTATCATCTCAGTCTGTGAGTCAATAGAATCACCGCAAGTATCACTCATGCATATCATGCATACATGTATATATGAGCATATCACATTGTATTTTTTGTTGTCCTGTGTTATCTTTTCTTTGTCAAAGTAAATAATAGATACTCTGTGAAATAAAAAATTAAAAGCAGATATCGAATTAGGGGCAATTAGACCTTTGGCCATGTAATATGTTTGTGCCTATCTGAATTGTAATAGTTCTTACTCAAATGGAAATGATTTCCAAATTTAGTATGGTAACTAGAGTTTTCATGTTATAGATATGTTAATTTGGAAAAATCGAGCCCTGAGATAAACTGACAAAGATTTAATAAGGCCAATATTTTAAAATAAAAAAGGTATTTTTCTTGTTACATAAACCTTCAAGTTGAGGGAAGTATGTTGCATTGTCAAACCTCAAAGGACATATTAGGCAAAAGAGAGTTAATGAAAGGATCATTTGCAAGGTAATGGAGAAGTTACCAATTAATGTGTTGAATCACTAGCTAAAATGAGCACCTTATATGCCTTTGACTACCTTGCTTGTGCCTCCACTACTCATGATTTGTATATATGGAAGATAAAGCCAAAGGTGTGAAGTCTTTTATTATTCTGAACAAGCACATGAAAGGAACCAAAGGGAGCACTTTGGCTTATCACCTCAGTCTGTGAGTCAATAGAATCACTGTAAGTATCACTCATGCATATCATGCATACACGTATATATGAGCATATTACACTACATTTTTTTTTGTCCTGTGTTGTCTTTTCTTTATCAAAGTAAACTATATAAACTCTGTGAAATAAAAAATTAAAAGCAGATATGGAATCAGAGGGCATGAAAGGCCCATCGCTTGAGAAAGGTCCAATCACTTTGCAGAAATAGAGATGCATGCTTGTGTAAGAAACCAGACACAATGCAAACATCAATCAAGGCCTACATGGGAGCAAAATCATTGGATCGAGCCTACATAGGGGGCAAAATCTCTCCTTTTTAATTTTTGAATTTATACGTGTACAAAATATTTTTAGACTCACTTTTGATATTTTGCCATGTAGGGGAAAAGAAAGGATATGAGGGCGAGCTAAAAATTACTTGAATTTTTTGTAAAATGGAACAACCAGCTAGAAGAAAGACAAATCTCTCATATGATAAAAGATCAGTCCATCTAGAAGAGTTGAAATTGATCCATTAAAAAATAGAACATGCAGTAAGAAGAAAGTCCACAACCTCAAATGATAAAAGGTCAGTCCAGCTAGAGGAGCTGGAGGTCCATCCCCAAGAATATGAAATTAAAATAAAGATCCATTTTTGCAAGAGGAGACATTTTCAAACAGATTTGTAGAAGCATCCACTACAGAGCCTATATCGGAATTGTTGAAGCATCCACTATACAACCTATATCATATTTGGTAAAGTATCCTGACGACATAATCTCTAGCCTATATCAGATTTCGTGAAGTATCCTAAAGGTGCAATACCTAGCCTATATAAAATTTGGTGAACCAGGGTCAGGAACAATGAATCTCATAGCACAATGCCTAGCCTATCTCGAATTTGATGAAGTATCCTGACAACACTATCTCTAGCCTATATTGGATTTGTTGAAAAATCATGATAGCATAATTTTATGAGTTTATTAAAATACCCAAATCAAATCCAGTCTCAGTTCCTAAACCCAAATCTAATCTCGGGTTGAAAAACCAAATCCAGTCTAGGATCCAGAACACAAAATCTAATATTGGGCCCAAAACCCAAACCAATTCCCAGGTCCATAACACATCCTTATCTAAGATTAGGTCAAATTCGTGTTGCTTTTCACTCTCTTAATAAATTCAAGATCATTCAAGCATGGGGCAAAACTATAGACCCTTAATTTTGGCCATAAGCTTTTATTGGTACAGTTTTATAAGGCCCCAAAATAAGCAGGCTTAACTTTTAAAGACCTAAAATGGTCCCATCCGAGGTTAGAACAGGTTTGTTATGGTTTATTGAATTAGGCCTACCAAATTCAATATGGACAACATCCATATCGAATTGGACTTGATCTAGTTCGATATGGATTGTCCCTAGCAAATTAGATCAAATCTAATTTGATATGAATAGCTTCCATAAAAAATTGGATCAAGTCTAATTCGACATGGACACATCCGTATCAAATAGAACTTGATCCAATTTGATATGGATGTGGGTCCATGTTTAATTAAATAGGTTTTAATTTGATATGGTCGTGGTTTCATATCGAACTTAAATGATTTTAATTCGATATGTTTGATGTTTTGGTACTTAATCAGAGCCCTAATCCTGATTAAGCTTAGTTTACGTAACTAATGTTAACCTAATTTTTCTTATAAATATAGGATTAAAGAGAGAAACAAATGGCATCACCTAATAGCCATAGAAAACCATTGTGACAAAACAAATAGCAATTTTCCAAATTGTTTCACTCTACCAAAATTAGAATTGGTGCAAGCACAAAGCTTGGATCAACATACACTATTGGTGGAACCAACAAATAGAGGTTTGAGCTTTATTGTTTTAGTTTACAATAACAATTCTAGCACATTAAATTGTTTTAGTTTACAGTAACAATTCTAGCACATAAATTTTTTTAGTTTACAGTCACCATTCTAGAACTTTGAAACTATGTCATCACTCACATGGTAGCTATATTTAATCTCATTTCATCCATAATTTTGCAATTATTCCAGTAGCTTATTTTAGATTCATACAATACCATTAAATTGCGAATCCAATTCAAACAACATAATTTTATCTAACCTATTTTGTATAAACCCTAATTAGTTCATCCAAACCCCTACTTGCATGTTTTTAAAACCAAAACCCTAATTTTTCCATAAACACCTTAATTTAATCCCCTTAGCTTGCATATTTTTAAAATCAAAACCCTAGTTTGATCCCTAAAATCCTAAATTTTAGTTTAAAGCCTAGTTTTCCACCCAAAACCCCCATTTCACCCTAAAACCCTAATTTAATATGCAAGCCCTAATTTTGTATATTTGATGCTTTATTTAATATTAAAATCTAGATTTGATTATTTTATATTTATGATAAATGATGTATTGATGTTTTATTGATGATTTGTTCTATTTTGCTTGTGGTGAATGTTTGAATGATTTAATTATATTTTGTTAATTATTTAAATTTCAAAAGATGTAAGAGGTATGTTTTCACTTCATGGGTACCTCATTTGTTAAGCATAATGTAATTAAATTTATTTTAAGTTTTGGGATTAATGTAAAGGACATATTTCCACCAAATGATTGGTATTCTATTTTGTTTAGTTTTGGACATTGGACATTATTATAAGGGCAAGTTTCCATCTTGTATGGGTGCCCATTTTTATTTGTTTATTTGAAACTTCTTTGATTTTTAATACAATGAATGTTTACTTTAAATTGTATATAGTATGGATTGAATTTTAATAAGTGAAGAATTTAAGAATATTTAAACCTGAAAAGGAGGCTGGTTCCAATGAACCGGGAACTATGAGAGTGCTGGGTCATTCTCAATTCCACATGCGTAACTAACTTTCTCGAACCTAATAGGGGGCTAGGGATTCCTTAGAAATTGAGTAATCCACCTCTTTCCATTTTCCCTGCCCATCTGGGTGGCGACTCCATTTTGTTTGGGTTTAGGCCCGTGTTCTCTAAGGCTCTAAGCCTGGTAATGTCGAAGTCATAAGAACAATTCCACATTTGAGTGGGAAAAAAAATCTCCACTCATACATTTGCATCCAAACACTCTAAGGTATAAAATTTTAGATTTTCTATCATTCCAAAGCTCATAAGAGGTTTTTTTTTTACCAAAGGACTTTTGTAAACATCATTTGAAATATAGCATGCGGTATTAACAACCTACGCCCAAAAGTAAGGTGTTAAATCAAACTCATTGAGCATTGCCCTACCATTTCAACCAATGTTCTATTTTTTTTTGAACCACACCATTTTGTTATGGTGTTTTATGAGCCAAGAAGTTATGTGAAATACCAAACTCATTGCAAAAATTTTCAAAGCTCTCATTTTCAAATTCTTTGCCATGATCACTTCTAATGGATGTGAATACATAGTCTTTTTCATTTTGAACTCTTTTCACAAAAAATTTAAAATGATTGATAGCTTCATTCTTTTGAGCTAAGAAATTAACCCATGCAAACCTTGAATAATCATCAACAAGCACAAATGCATACAACTTGCCTCCTAGACTAAAAACTCTATTTGGAGCAAACAAATCTAAATGAATTAGTTTTAGGGGTCTAGATGTGCTTACAATATTCTTAGTTTTAAATGAACTCTTATGTTGTTTTCCAAATTGACATGTTTATAAATTTTATCTTTATTAAATTTTATTTTGGGGAGCCTATTTATAAGTTCTTCTTTACTAATGCATTATAAATGATCCATATTAGCATGTCCTAATATTCTATGCCAAATCTATGTATCGTTACTAATGGTAATCAAACATTCAAATGCTTTACTAGAATGTAATTCAATTTTATATGTATTGTCAATTCTAACTCCATTGAATGCAAGTTCACCATTGGATGAAGTAATTTTTCATCCTTTAGAGTTAAAATTTACATTATATCCTTTATCAGACAACTGACTTACACTAACCAAGTTATGTTTCAATCCATCAATAAGTCATACATTATCAACCATATTTTTTCCAAGCATGCCAATGGAGCCTATGCCTATGATTTTACCTTTAGCATTATTTTCAAAAGTCACATTACCTCCTTGCTTGTAGGTAAGAGTTGTAAAAATATTTGCATTGCCTGTCATGTACCGTGAACATTCACTATCCACAAGCCAAACATTTTCATTGATAGTATACTTTAAGCATACCTACAAGACAATAAAATTTATCTTTTTTTAGCCACCCAAATGAACTTGGATCCTTGGGAGTTAGTAGTAGAAAGATCCTCTAATTTGAGATGAGCCTTCCTAATATAGGAAAAGGTGCTCTTATGTCAAAATTTCATATAAGAAGTCCATTGGTATAAGGTTTTATATTTATGCACTCTTTTATGGAAATTTAAAGAATTATGTACACAATTGCAAGTGTATGTTGAATGAAATTATATTTGTGCACTTTTGTGTTCGTGTGCATTCCTTGTATACATGTATGCATAGTTTGGTCTTGGAAATTTAGTTCTAGAGCCTTGTGAACCCAATATAATCCTTTTAGGAATTTTTTTTTGTGTGTGCATTAGAGTTCTTTACAACTTCAACACTAGAGGATTGAGTTGTAGATGCTTTTACAAATGTTGGTGCATTAGATGTAGTGGTAGTTGAGCCATTGAACCCTAAACAATGTTTCAAAGAGGGTGACCTTTGATTGTTGATCAATGTGTCTAAAGCCACTTTTTCCTTGAAAATTTTTGAAATAGATTCTTTAATTTCATTTTTTTCATCCTTCAAAACTTTATTTTCCTTGATTACATTTTATAAGCTATGTGAGTTTTTAAATATTTAATCAGTGGATTTTAAAAATTGTTTATTTGATGTCTTTAATTCTTGAGTATAATTTTTTAAAGAAACAAATTCCTTTTTTAGATTTGAACATTTATCTTAGTAAAATTTCATTTTAGAAAAATATTTTCTACTCTAAGGTTCATATGCTCAAATAAATCACTATCATTAAAGGCATCATCAACATTATCATCAAATATAATCAAGTTGAGGGTTGAGTATCTACCTCATTGGTGTAATTGTTATCTCCAATAGCCATGAGACATAGATTAGCAATTCATTGCTCTTCTTACTCTTTTTCTTTAACTGAGGAATTATCATCCCATGTGGCTTTGAGTGATTTCTTCTTTTCCTTATCCCACTTTCTTTTGTTCTTCAATTTGACCCATTTTGCCACATGCATAACATTTTACTTCATTCTTTTTCTCTTTATCTTTGAAGGAGGATTTAAGAAATGTACCTTTGTTAGCTTGTAGTCTTCTCTTTCTCTTCCAATCACTTATCCTTTTGGATAGCATAGCCATTTCTTCTTCATCACTTGAGCTCTCAACTTCCTTGATGGATTTAAGAGTTATTGCTTTTCTTTTATCTTTTTTACCTTGTTCATCTTCCTATTCATTCAAAGGTGAGTAGTTTTCCCACGAGTTCACTGGTTCTCAAAGAGTTAAGCCAATCAGCCTCTTCAATTGAAGAAACCTTAGACTCAAAACTCTTTTTTGCTCTAAGTGCTCTCAAAATTTTGCTATTAACATCACCTTGATCATAGACCTTGCCATATTTCTTTAGTTCATTAACAATAGCAAGAAACTGTTTGTCATATTGATGACATTCTCTTTGGGCTTCATCTTGTAAAGCTCATACTCATGCACAAATATTTGCTTCTTGGTGAACCTCACATGGGTAGTACCCTGATGATAGTTCTCAAGAGTTTTCCAAATGCTATATGCACAAGTAATTTGTTGGACTCTGGTAGCGAATCTGTGCTATTGAAATGTTACCACAAGTGCACGAGTCGCATAAGTAATAAAGTAGTGAGTAAGATATTGTTCGACTGAGACAAGGTCAATTACTAGTGCAAATTTTAACTATTTTTTAGCAATCCAATAATTTTTGTGTTGATTAAAATAAAAGATAAATTACTTAATACATTAAGTTAAAGAAAAATTGAGTATTGTGCAAAAAGATTTTATGATAGAAACACTATCCATATATTGAATACCCCTAGCATTAAAAATATTTATGAATATCAATTTAGTTAAATCAAATAATAGAGCTGAATTGGCATTCCTCTAAATTAGACTAAAACCTCTCTCGAGTGAGTTAATCCTTATCACCAAGTAGAATGAATGGAATCTCTTCTCAAGTGTAATTAAATAGATCTTGCAATAGGAACAAGGAATTATAAACCAAAGGATCTTGTAAGTCTATCTCTAGCATTCTAATCAATCCTCAATCCTTATGAGAATTCTATTCATATCAAGCTTTCTCAAGTCAATAATAAGAAAATTGCAACCAATGAATAAGAATGCTATTATCAATTGGAAATAGACAATTAAGAATCATAAGAATAAGACAACTCAATCAAATGATTTAATTAAATAAAAATGATAAGTGCACAATTGATGGTATTTTGCCCCTATTTATTAATATAATTATTATCCAATTGAGTTTAATTTGTTTGTTCAAGTGCTTTTTAGGATCAATTTCAGGAATTCTTTGCATTTTGGGGCTTATGGTCATCTCAGAGGAAATTACGGATGAAAGTAGAGGAAAAGAGCAAAATTCTTCAAGTGACATGCCCATGGACATGGGCGTGTCAATGGACGTGCCTTTGATACTACCACACAGAAGCATTGACATGCCAAGTGACATTGGCGTGTCACCAATTTTTCCTATTACAATGACTCACAGAAGCTGTGACACACCCAGTGACATGGGTGTGTCACTGGACATGCTTTATATTCAGAATCCCAGTAGCAATGACACGCCCAGTGACATGGGCGTGTCACTGGGTGTGTCAGCCTAAAATATTTGCACTATAAAAGCTGAGCTGAAGTGCGAATTAGGTATCAGATTTTCATTCTTTACAACCTAGAGCCGATTTCTAGAGCAAAAAAGAGAGTTTTGAAGCTGAGATTAAAGGTGAAGACATATCCTATACAAGATCTAAACCAAGATTCAATGATTCAAGTGAAGAAATACAAATTATTTGCCATGGATTGTTTGGATTCTTTTTCTTATTTCTCTTGTTCTGGTTTTTTGGTTTTAAACATGAACTAACTCATTCTCTATCTAGATATTGATGAACCCTAGCTTTATTGTATGGATTGAATAATTTTATTCAATTAAATCATTTGATTGAGTTGTTTTATTCTTATGATGCTTAATAATTTATCTCCAATTGATAATAGCATGCTTATTGATTGGTTGCAATTTTCATATTATTGACTTGAGAAAGATTGATATGAATTGAATATTCATAAGAATTGAGGATTGATTGGAGTGCTAGAGATAAAAGTACAAGATCCTTTTGTTTATGATTCCTTATTCTTAATGCAAGATCTACTTAATTTTGTTTGAGAAGAGATTCTAGCATTCTACTTAGTGATTGGGGATTAATTCACTTGAGAAAGGTTTTAGTCTAATTTAGAGGAATGCCAATTCAACTCTATTATTTGTTTTAATTGAATTGACTTTCATAAATATATTTATGGCCAGGGGTATTCACTATCTGGATAGTATTTTCATCATCAATCATTTTTGCACAACACTCAATCTCTCTTTACTTTAAGTTATTAAGTTAATTGTCTTCAATTACAAAATTTCACAAAACTATTGATTTGCTAAACAACAGTTAAAATTTGCACTAGTACTTGACCTTGTCCATAGTGAAATGATAACTCACTCACTACTTTATTACTTGAGCGACCCGTGCACTTGCA
This sequence comes from Garcia nutans, assembly GCA_947685225.1. Taxonomy (NCBI): domain Eukaryota; kingdom Viridiplantae; phylum Streptophyta; class Magnoliopsida; order Malpighiales; family Euphorbiaceae; genus Garcia; species Garcia nutans. The sequence goes on from CANTUV010000002.1 coordinate 38,319,237, forward strand.
GTATTGCAATAGCATAGGTTCGTACCATCAAGTTTTTGGCGCCGCTGTAGGGGACAACGGTTTTCAATATTAGTAATATAATCAAGACTGTTGATTTAGTTTTTATTTTATTTTGTTTTAACATAAGTTCTTGCTTTTTGACTATCATTCTAGGTACTTCTTCCCATTTATAACCCGAGCTAGTTCTTCCCAACTCCTTAATTAGATCAAGAGTTAGAGAGAACATTGAGGAGAAAGCGAAAGGAAAAAGAGGAAACAGTTCTGGCAGAGATGTAACCGAACTTTGAAGATCTCATCCTAGAAGAAGAAACGGAAGAAAATGAGCCAAGGACCATGCAAGAGTTTGCTAGGCCTAGTCTTAATAGGGCTGAATCAAGCATACAGAGACCGGTGGTTGCTGCAAATAAATTCTAGATAAAGACAAATGTCATTCAAATGGTGCAGCAGACTTGTCAGTTTGATGGGTTCCCAGACGAAGATCCCAATGCACACATTGATACTTTTCTGGAAATATGTGACACATTCAAGATAGAGAATGTCTCTGAAGATGCAATTAGGCTGAGGTTTTTCCCATTCACGCTCAGATACTGACCAAAGAAGTGGCTGAAGTCTTTCCCTCCAAACACTTTCACTACATAGGGCCAACTAGCAGAAAAATTCCTAGAGAAATATTTTCCACCGTCCAAGACTGCCAAGTTAAGGAATGATATTTCATCATTTCTCCAGCTAGATGGTGAAACCCTTTATGATGCTTATGAAGGATTCAAGGATTTATTAAGAAGATGTCCTCACCATGGGCTTCCGCTGTGGCTTCAGATCCAAACTTTCTACAATGGATTGAATTATGCAAGTAAGCAGTCCATCAATGCAGCCAGCGGAGGTACCATAAATAATAAAACACCTAAAGAAGCAAGGGATTTGATTGAAGACATGGCCCTTACAAATTATCAGTGGAAAACCCCAAGGGAACAAGGGAAATTAAGGGTTGCTGGTTCACATCAATTGGATCCCGTCGTTGCTTTGACAGCTCAGTTGGAAGCAATGAACAAAAAGATTGATTCTTTAGCTTCTTCTTCTTTGGGGAAAGTAATGTAGGTGATGTCTTATGAATGGTGTGGGGGTGGACATCAAAGTCAAGATTGCCAAAGTGGCAACATGTTTGCTAGGCAAGAGCAAGTAGAATATGTTGGAAATATGCCAAGGCAATAGCAGAATAACCCCTACAGCAACACGTACAATCCGGGGTGGAGAAATCATCCTAATTTCTCATGGAATAATCATAATAATCCAAGACGTCCCCCTGGATTCTAGCAATGTTGTCCCTCCAAGAAAGAGTAATTTGGAGGACATGATGGAGAAATTTACAGCAGCTTCTGAAACCAAGTTTTAATCAACTGAAACCGCCCTTAGAAATCAGCAAGCTACTATTCATAATTTGGAGAATCAAGTGGGGAAATTGCCAAGCTGCTCAGTGAGAGACCACAAGGGAGTTTACCTAGCAACACTGAGGCAAATCCTAAAGAACAGCTTAAGGCAATTGCACTAAGGAGTGGAAAAGAGATCAAGGGCAATGTGATTGAGAAAAGAGAAGAAGTGGCAGAGAAAGGGGCTGAAGTACAAGAAAAAGAAAAAGAAGATGATCCTACTATCACTTTGGGAGAGAAAGCTGCAATAGAAAGTGAGAAAGAGAACCAGCCACAAGAAAGCAGCCCCATAATGAAGGAATACCGACCTAGAGTACCATATCCGGCAAGGTTGAATAAGGACAAGATTGATGCTCAGTTCGGTAAGTTTCTTGAACTTTTTAAACAATTGCACATTAATATTCCATTTGCTGAAGCTTTGTCATAGATGCCTAAATATGCTAAATTTTTGAAAGATATCCTTTCTAACAAAAGGAAACTTGAGGAAGTGTCTTTAGTGCATTTGTTCGAAAAGAGTTCAGAAATTTTGCAAAAGAGATTACCTAAGAAGTTAAAAGACCTAGATAGTTTCACCATTCCAGCTCATTTGAAAGATGTTTGGAAAATCTTGAAAGAGTCTTGATTAGATGTGAGGAAACAAACCCGGTGCTTAGTTGGGAAAAGTGTCATTTCATGGTTCAAGAGGGAATCACGTTGGGACACAAAATTTCAAGCAAAGGTATTGAAGTAGATCGGGCTAAGGTAGACACCATCGAGAAGCTACCACCACCCACATCTGTAAAGGCCATCATAAGTTTTTTAGGACATGCGGGCTTTTATCGGAGGTTTATAAGAGATTTTTCTAAGATAGCCCGCCCACTAACAAGACTCCTTGAGAAGGATTTGGATTTTGTCTTTGATAAGGAATGTTTTAGAGCATTCACAACTCTTAAGGAGAAATTGAGCCATGCTCCAATAATGGTAGCTCCCAATTGGAATCTACCATTTGAACTAATATGCGATGCAAGTGATTTTGCAGTGGGAGCAGTCTTGGGTCAATGCAAAGAGAAATACTTCCAGCCTATCTACTATGCAAGCAATACTTTGAACACGGCTGAAGCTAATTACACAACTATAGAGAAAGAGCTATTAGTTGTAGTTTTTGCTTTTGACAAGTTTAGATCATATCTGATCTTGTCAAAAGTGATTGTTCATACAGACCATCCGGCTTTGAGGTATTTATTTGAAAAAATTGATACAAAGCCTAGGCTAATTCGTTGGGTCTTGTTATTGCAGGAATTTGACTTGACGATTCAAGACAAGAAGGGCGCTGAAAATCTGGCAGCAGATCACCTTTCTCGCTTGGAGAATCCAACCTTGGAGAGGTTTGAAGAAGGGGACATTGATAATCATTTCCCCGATGAGCAGCCATATGCCATTCTAAGTGAGGTAAGTAGTTTGAATTTTGAAACACCTTGGTTTGCAGATTTTGCTAATTATTTAGTTGTTAGGGAACTCCCTAAGGACTTAACTTATCAAGAAAAGAAGAAATTCTTTTTCAATTTAAAATATTATTTTTGGGAGGATCCCTTTTATTTAGATTATGTAAGGATCACATGATCCGACGGTGTGTGGCGTGGCCTGAAATGATGAACATTCTTAGTCAATGCCACGTTGGACCAGCTGGTGGTCATATGGGAGCCAATTGAACTGCTCAAAAGGTACTAGAATTAGGATTTTATTTGCCCACTTTGTTTAGGGATAGTTACGAATTTGTGAACCTGTGAGCGGAGATTTTTGCCCGCACTCCCGGTGGAATAGTTCATGTGACTTCAGCACTATTTAGGCTCGGGGCCTTCGAGAACACGGACCTAAGTCCAGAGAAAATAGAGTAACCACCCGGACGGGCCGGGAAAAAGAAAGGGGTGGATGACTCGATTCCTAAGGAATCCCCAACCCCATAATGGGTTTGAAAAGATGGGTACGTGGGGAAGGTGAGAAATGGCCCAGTACCCCCACAACATCTGGTTCATTAGAACCAGCCTCCTTTACAGGTCTTAATATTATAAAATTCTTAAATATAACAATATTATCCATACTACACACAATAATTAAAAGAAAGCATCATTATATTAAAATCAAAGCAATGTCCAAACAAAGCAAATAAATGGACACCCATCCAAGGATGGAAACATGTCCTTACATCGCATGCCTAAATAGGACACCCACCGAAAGGTATAAACATGCCCTTTACATTGGTTCTAAAATAGAAAAGCAAATTAAATTACATGATATTTAACTAATGAGGTACCCACCAAGTGGAAACATACCTCTTACAACATTTGGAAATCTAAATAAATCGATAAAAATAAATATTCATATTAAATAAATCATTCATCAAAGATATTAAATATCAATAGAAAGTAGACATCCATCCATGATAAATTAAATGAATCAAAGCATATAAAATAAATCAAAGCATAATCAAATATAGAATTAAATAAGGCAAATAAAAAAAAATCTAAGTTATAGCTATTGTTTCCATTTAGAATCCTTTATTTCATGTGTTTAGGGGTTTTGGATTTTCATGGGTTTAAGCTACTGTGACTTTTTAAAGAATTAAAATAGATTGAGGTTTTATGTTTTAAAAGGGTGGTAAGACTCTTTGATTAAACAAATTAAGGTTTGAATGGTGAAATCATGAAACTAGGGTTTTAGACACTTTAAAATATTTTTTATTTGTGGTTTTAAATGGTGATTTCAAGCATACTGTGTAAATTTAAAATATTTATGTTTTTATTGTTTTTGATGTTTTAAAGGATTAAGGTTTAGAAAAAGTTAAGGTTTAAGGTTTTAAAGGAGTTAGAGTTTACTATTTTTAGTTTAGAAGTTGAATTTTGGGTTTAGTGTTTTAGAATTTAGGGTTTCGGTGATGCATGATTTTAGGATTTGGAAAAACAATTTGATGATTTCATGAGGTTTTATAAGTTTAAACAAAGTGATTTGAAGTTTACATAAATAGAAAAGATATTTTATAAGACTTTTTGAAAGAAACAGTACCAAGTTAAAAGTTTTGAAAGAAACAGAATTAAATTTTGGTTTTGTTGAAAATATGTTAAATTAAAGTTTTAAGATTTTGAAGAAGTAAAAATAATAATTTTAAGCTTTTTTGGAAAATAAAGCAACGGATTAGTGTTTTTAAACTTTGAACAAAGGGAATTAAGGTTTTAGGGTTTTTGAATTAAAAGACATCATTTATTAGTTTATGCTACTGTGTAAAATATAAAGAAATTAGAATTTCATACCTTATTTTGTAAGTTGCACAAAAATTGCTTCTTGGATGAATAAGCTCCAAAGACAAGCATTTTTTCCTTTTCAATTCCTTAAATTGTGTTTCTGCTGCTTTAAAAATCAATTGAATTCAAGCTTTTCCTTCACGGATTTGGATTTTCCCTCTATAGTCCAATTTTCTCCCCTTCGGCCTCCCTTTATTTGATTGCCTTTGGTCCTTGTTTATAGAGGTTTCATATGGTTTATTCCTAATTAATCACGGCAAGTAATATTGATAAGAAAAGGAAACCGAAACCTAATTGAATTAGGTTTCGAAAAATTTACGTCGGAAAAATTGCGCTGCCGAAAAAATTGCCACAGGAAAAAATGCGCTAGTGAAAAAAATCTGCCGCAGCTGGCTACGGCACGGGAAATGGCATGTTCCATTTCGCTTGCAGGAAAATCCTGTGAGCAAAATGGCTTGGGCCATTTCGCTTGCAGGCAACTTCTGCGGGCGAAATGCCCACGGGCCCGCGCGACGATTTTTTTGTCATCGATTTTTCCGACGCCGATTTTTATTTTTATTTTTATTTGTTTATTTTTATTTTTTATTAATAAAAATTAGATACTAAAGCAAAATTATTTAACAAAAATTATTTTGGACCAATTAGACAACAAAAATTATTTTGGACTAAATAAAACATATTGGACCGGACTGGGTCAAAAATTAAGGGTCTACAGTTTGCCCCCTGCTTGAATGATCTAAAACTTTAGTGAAAGAGAGTGAAAAGCAACAATACTTAATTTTTGAGATGGTTGAGGTTTTGGGTTCTAGACCCAGTTTGAGTTCTGCACTCAAGGATAAATTCCAGGTTCTAGACCTAAGGAAAATTGGGGTTCTGAACCCGGTTCGAGTTCTGGACTCAAGGATAATTCTAGGTTCTCGACCTAAGGAAAATTTAGGTTCTTGACCCTGTTCGAGTTCTGGACTCAGGGATGAATCTAGGTCCTGGACCTAAGGAAAATTTGGGTTCTGGACCTGATTTGAGTTCTAGAGTCAAGGATAATTCTAGGTTCTGGACCTAAGGAAATTTGGGTTCTGGACCCGAGCTAAGTTCTGGACTTAAAAGAGATTATTGGGATACTCAATCCTAACTGGATTCGAATATTCGATCCTAAATGGATTTGGGTTTGGATACTCGATCCTAAATTGGGTTCGGATACTCGATCCTAACTGGATTTGGACACTCGATCCTAAATAGGGTTTGGATACTCGATCCTAAATTGGATTGGGATACTCGAACCTAAACTTGATTTGGATACTCGATCCTAAATTGGCTTTGGATACTTGATCCTAAATTGGATTGGGATACTCGATCCTAACTGAATTTGGATACTCGATCCTAACTGGATTTGGATACTTGATCCTAAATAGGGTTTGGATACTCGATCCTAACTGGATTCGGATACTCGATCCTAACTGGATTTGGATACTCGATCCTAAATTGGCTTTGGATACTCGATCCTAATCTGGATTGGGATACTCGATCCTAAATTGAGTTCGGATACTCGATCATAAACTTGATTTGGATACTCGATCCTAAATTGGCTTTGGATACTCGATCCTAAACTGGATTGGGATTTGATTTGGCACCCGAGATTGGGTTGATTTGGATTTAATTTGGGTACTTGGACCCGAGATTGATTTAATTTGGGTACTTGGACCCGAGATTGAATTAATTTGGGTACTTGGACCCGAGATTGGGTACTTGAACCCGAGAATAAATTTGACTAACCTTTTAGTTGAGAAGTTTGACTGCTCCGGCTGTTCTATGCATGGTGGTACTTCACCCTCAGAATGGATCTTCATCCTTTGAGATCGAGTCTTCACCCTTGAAAATGGATCTTCATCCTTTGAACTGGATCTTCATCCTTGGCATCGAGTCTTCACCCTTTGAAAATAGATCTTCATCCTTTGGACTTCGGGTCTTCACCCTCTGAAAATGGATCTTCATCCTTTGGAATTTGCTTTTTAGCTAGCCTTCATATCTTCTCCTTGCCCCCCTGCGTGGCAAGATATTCAAAATATTTTGTTTATGCATAAACTCAAAATTTTAAAAGGAGAAGCGTTGCCCCCTGTGTAGGCTCAAACCCATGATTTTTCTATGCGGTCTTCGTCTAGTTCTTCTCACAAGCACATATTTCTTCTTTTGTAAAACGACTGGAGCTTCCACAAGCAAATAGGCTTTCCATGCCCCCCTTGGTTCAATATCTTCTTTTGATTCTTTACTTCGCAAGGTGTTTGCTGTTCATTTTGACAAGGAATAGACAAAACAAGACAAGAAAGTGTGATGTGATATACTCATGTATTCATGATATGTATGGATGATACTTACAGCGGTTCCATTGACTCATAAACTGAGGTGATCAGCAGAAGTGTTCTCATTGGTTTCGTTTTGACGCTTGTTCAAGTCTTGCATTGGAATGATCGAAAGCTTTTGCATTTGTGGCTTTTATCTTCAAGATGTTGAAAACATGAGTGGTGGAGACCCTAAGCAGCAGAGTTAGGGATGCATCCATTTCAAACTATATTTCATCATGTCGGTTGGTAGTTTCTTCATAACTTTGCCAATAATAATTTCCTAGCCCAATGTGTCCTTTGGAGGTTCAACATACTTCCCTTAACTTGAAGGCTTTGTATGACAAAACACTTTTCTTTTTTTTTTTTGAATTTTGATTTTGAAATCAAATGTTGCCTTTGCCAAATTAATGTCAATGTACCTCAGGGCTTGATTTTCCAAATTAACATATCTATAACATGACAACCCTAGTTACCGTACTAAACTCGGGAATCATTTCTATTTAGGCAAGAATTGTTGCACTTCAGATAGGCACATACACATTACTTGGCCAAAGGTCTCGTTGAGTTTAAATATTATTTATCTCATATGCATGCTTATTCAAACTATCTCCACTAATAGACTCTACCTTCCAAGAGAGATCAACAGGTCTTTGATAGGCTTGAAATGGGGTCTACGAGGGACATGTGTTTAAATGAAGGCCATTTTGAGATAAGAGTTGACGTGACACAATGGAAAAACACTCACACTTTAAATTTCTTGTTGGAACTTTAGACATCTTGGAGGCAATCTTGCTAAACTCCAAATTCCTTCTATCTTCTTGGCATTAATCTGGATCTTGATTAGGACAGTTTTTGCCAGTTTAAAAACTTTGGTTCCCAAATTCGTTTCCTTTCTTCTTCTTCCTTTTCTTTCCTCTTACTCTTCCCTTTTCTTTCTCTTACCTTACTCTTTCCTTTCTTTTATCATTTTGTCCTTTTTTTCTTGTAGGACTATCAAGTACAAAACTTTCAAGAACTGGATGGTCTTTCTCCTTTTTCTTTGATTTTGATAGAATCTTTGGTTGGGTTGGACCAATTCAAGTAAAAATATCCTAATAAACCAAATGGAAGCATTTTGTTTTTTTAGGTCAAAGAGAACTCACTTGGCTTTTTGAAACATTTTGGGTTTTCTTTTCTTTTTTTCCTTTCTCTTTTCTTTCTCTTTTTATTTTTCTTACTCTTCTTTTTTTTTTTGCTCTCATTTCTCTTGTTTTCTTTTCTTCTCTTTTTTTTGGTTTTAGCTCAAATAGAGTTGTCTTGTTTGTACTAACTTGGACTTCCAATAATGAATGAGTGGAGTAACATAAATCTTCTTTAACAGGGATAAATCATTTGTGACTCCGATGTTGTCTTGATATATTGGAGATATTAGAAAAACTTCAACTACCCTTATTGTTTTGAGAACATCAACTATCCTTATGGTTTTGGCTATGCATTCCATTCTTTGATCTTCTTGCCTCTTCTTCTTAGTGATCATAAGACTTGTCAAAAGTATCACAACAGCTCAGGGCAGGTTGTTGGGGTTATATGCCAATGAAAAGAAAGCTAAAATTTTATGAAGGCTCAAAGGGACAACTAGGGATTGATATTTAATTGGGTGGATACTAATTGTTGGCTAACCAAACAATGCCTAGATCATTTCTCTCTTGAATAAGCAGAGTTCAATTTCGCCTCGAAAGTTTGTCAAAGCATGTTCTAAGACTGACTAGGACCTAGACAAAGGTAATTATGCAGGAGCCCTCTTTAAGTAATCATACACAACTCAATACTATAGAGCAATTCCCTCACCTAGTAAAGTCATTCAAATCATGATGCCTAGATACACTAATTTATAAACATCAAGCTAAATTCCTCATCGTTTGAGCATAAAAATGAACAAAGACCAACAAAATTTTGATGAAAGTAATTTATTGAAAGCAACTTTAAGTTTGAAAAGCACAATAGTTCAAAATATTAAAGAAAGTAAAATTGAAAAGCAACATCCAAGCTAAGAAAAGTTCGTTGAGTTTAAGCTTCTTTTCCTCTCACATCTTCAATATCCCCATCTTGAAAGGATGATAAAACAAAATCTTCTTCCAATCCTTTTCCTACCATGAAGGCTGCTGGTGGATGTACTCTATTGAACCTTGGAACTGGATTATCTTTGGTGTTGGGCTTATCTGGATCAGGCAACTTGCCATTATCAATTAAATTTTGGATCTTATGCCTCAACTTCATGCAATTATCCATTTCGTGTCCAGGCCTTTGATGGACATGGCTAAATGCATTAGTATCAAAGTTAGGTGGAAGAGGATTAGGCAAATGACGAGGAGTCAAGGGTTGTAACAATCCCTTCTTTTGTAGCTTATTGAGGACCCAAGACAGTGGCTTCCCTAATTTTGAAAACTGCCTCATTCCTCCTTGACTAGTGGCATTAACATCAACTTCTTTTTGTGTGCTTTGATTGCCCGACTGGTAATTCCCTTTCTCATTCCTTCTTATTGAAAATTGATTTTTCTCCCTTTTCCATTCTTCAATTTGTAGACCAGCTTGGAGAAGATCTTTGAAATCCCTTATAAGGGTGTGAGACATCCTTTTACGAAGATTGGGCAGGACACCTCTCACGATCATTCTTATTTGATAGGATTCATCATGCCTTTTCTTGAGCAAAGCAACCTTATTTCTCCATCATTTCACATAGTCCACAAAATTCTCATTTGGCCGTTGCCTAATGGACTCAACTTCCATCAAGGTAACTTCCATCTCGACATTATATCCATATTGTTGGATGAAGGCTTTGTAAAGCATATCCCAACTCTTTTGTGTTCCTTCTTCCAAGGTATTGAACCAATTTTGGACAACAGGGTCCAATGAGAGCATGAAGTACCTTAGAGTTTGAGCCTTAGTAGCTCGGGCAGACTGCATGGCAGTGATATACTGCTTCACATGGAGATGAGGATTTTCGGTGCCATTGTACTTTGCAAAGGATGGCATCTTGAACTTGTACGGGACTTCTTCATCTAGCTCAAATAATTTATCAACTTCGGACATTTCTTCAGTTTTCAGCTTCTTCTCAAATTTCTTTTCCAAATCAGCAATCATCTTCTCAACATCTCATGTCTCGGTCTTTTCAATAGTTGCCTTCTCAATGACCTTTGGCTCCTTTTTGTCTTAACGATCTTGTTATTATTGAGCCCAATCATCATCGTCAATGATCACCTTATCATCATCAAAAGCTACTTCATCAGCTTTAACCTTCCCCTTGACTTTCTTGGTGCTAGCAGATGCTTCGACATGGTTTCCTAAAATTGCAGCTAGTTGATTCTTTATGGTCTCGGCCATGGCCTCTTTTATTTCTTCCATTTTGGCATTGAGGGCATCATCCACCATCCTTTGGATTTTTTCGGGTTCCAATGTTTTTGGTGAGCAAGTGATTGAGTCGTTGCTAGACACTTCATCTCTGGCGTAAGTCGAATTGTTGTAAGATTTAGAACTATTGTAATCTAGGGCTGTGAGCCAAAAAGGATCAATGATATGAGATATAAATGTATGCATGTATGCATGCATGCACAAACAATCTACAAAGAAAGATAATTAGGACGTTCCTTCCAACCTTATAACATCCGCACACGAATGGCGAGTCTCTTTTCCTAGGTATATGGTTAACAAAATACCAACATGGGGTATCTTGTTTTCGAATATTTCTCTCGGACGTTTCAACCAATAGTTATATTTTCGAAAATGGAAATCCATCCATGATAATTCCCATTAATTAGGTTTTAATCCATCCAACCAACTAAAGTATCTTTTATACTATATTAGATTAAAACTAAATTAAGAGGTTTATCATAGATAGATTTCTCACTTGAAAAAGGTAAATAATGGTTCATGCCAAAAACAAGCCCATGGTTAATTTATTCTTAGTGTAAACTAGGCCCACAATTGATTTTTGGTATTTCTTAATTGACCCAAATAATTTCTAAGCTCTTTGTAAGAAAAGGTCAGGTGAAAATAATTCTAAGCCCATTGTAAAAGATTTTAGAAAAATAGATTTTGGGCTTAATATTTGGGCCATGAGCCAAAGAATTTTTTATTTGGTTTTAGAAAAATCTTATGTCCAAAGTCCATCTTGAAAAATTTTGAAAATAGCTTTGGTCTTTTGGATTTTCTAAAGAAAAATTTATTTTGAGCTTACAATATACTTAGGTCATATTAGAAAAAGAACAAACCAAATAAGCCATGATTTAAGCCAAGATAAATGAACCATAGTCAAACCACATGCATTTGGGGTAAAACCTAAGGAAAGTAACTAGGCCAATTACATGAGCTTTAGTCTTTGGGTAAAAAGGCTTAGGTTCCCATAGCAAGTATATATCGAATGGTACGAGGCTATGAGTGGTTATGCCATGCTCGATCTCCATACCTTGAGTGAAAGTATGGTATCCCTTACATAACACAACACGGGTAACACGGGCGTCCTAATTCATGCACACAATGCAATCTAATATGATGCAATGGATAATATCATTATAAGAAAGAATAGAATAATATAAAGACCAACGGAATTAACTTCTCTTATCCCCAGTGGAGTCACAATTGTGAGCGGGGATTTTTTCCCCACTCCCGGTGGAATGATCCTTGCGACTTCGGCACTGTTTAGGCTCAAGGCCTTAGAGAATACGGACCTAAGTTTGGAGAAAATGGAGTCACCACCCGGATGGGTCGGGAAAAAGAAAGAGGTGGATGACTCGATTCCTAAGGAATCCCTAACGCCCTAATGGGTTCGAAAAGTTGGGTACGTGTGGGGAAGGTGAGAAATGGCCCAGCACCCCCACAACGCCCGGTTCATTGGAACCGGCCTCCTTTATAGGTCTTAATATTATAAAATTCTTAAATATAATAATATTATCCATACTACACACAATAATTAAAAGAAAGCATCATTATATTAAAATCAAAGCAATGTCCAAACAAAGCAAATAAATGGACACCCATCCAAGGATGGAAACATGTCCTTACATAGCATGCCTAAATAGGACACCCACCGAAAGGTAGAAACATGCCCTTTACATTGGTTCTAAAATAGAAAAGCAAATTAAATTACATGATATTTAACTAATGAGGTACCCACCAAGTGGAAACATACCTCTTACAACATTTGGAAATCTAAATAAATCGATAAAAATAAATATTCATATTAAATAAATCATTCATCAAAGATATTAAATATCAATAGAAAGTAAGCATCCATCCATGATAAATTAAATGAATCAAGCATTGAACTTAAATAAATTAAAGCATATAAAATAAATCAAAGCATAATCAAATATAGAATTAAATAGGGCAAATAAAAAAATCTAAGTTCTTGCTATTGTTTCCATTTAAGAATCCTTTATTTCATGTGTTTAGGGGTTTTGGATTTTCATGGGTTTAAGCTACTGTGACTTTTTAAAGAATTAAAATAGATTGAGGCTTTATGTTTTAAAAGGGTGGTAAGACTCTTTGATTAAACAAATTAAGGTTTGAATGGTGAAATCATGAAACTAGGGTTTTAGGCACTTTAAAATATTTTTTATTTGTTGTTTTAAATGGTGATTTCAAGCTTACTGTGTACATTTAAAATATTTATGTTTTTATGGTTTTTGATGTTTTAAAGGATTAAGGTTTAGAAAAAGTTAAGGTTTAAGGTTTTAATGGTGTTAGAGTTTACTATTTTAAGTTTAGAAGTTGAATTTTGGATTTAGTATTTTAGAATTTAGGGTTTCGGTGATGCATGATTTTAGGATTTGGAAAAACAATTTGATGATTTCATGAGGTTTTATATGTTTAAACAAAGTGATTTGAAATTTACATAAATAGAAAAGATATTTATAAGACTTTTTGAAAGAAACAGTACCAAGTTAAAAGTTTTGAAAGAAACAGAATTAAATTTTAGTTATGTTAAAAAATATGTTAAATTAGAGTTTTAAGATATTGAATAAGTAAAAATAATAATTTTAAGCTTTTTAGGAAAATAAAGCAACGGATTAGTGTTTTTAAACTTTGAACAAAGGGAATTAAGGTTTTAGGGTTTTTGAATTAAAAGACATCATTTATTAGTTTATGCTACTGTGTAAAATATAAAGAAATTAGAATTTCATACCTTATTTTGTTAGTTACACCAAAATTGCTTCTTGGATGAAGAAGCTCCAAAGACAAGCCTTTTTGCCTTTTCAATTCCTTAAATCGTGTTTCTGCTACTTTAAAAATCAATTGAATTCAAGCTTTTCCTTCACGGATTTGGATTTTCCCTCTACTGTCCAATTTTCTCCCCTTCGGCCTCCCTTTATTTAATTGCCTTTGGTCCTTATTTATAGAGGTTTCGCATGGTTTATTCCTAATTAATCACGGCAAGTAATATTGATAAGAAAAGGAAACCGAAACCTAATTGAATTAGGTTTCGAAAAATTTGCGTCAAAAAAATTGCGCTGCCGAAAAAAATACCGTAGGAAAAAATGCGCTGGCAAAAGAATATGTCGCAGCTAGCTACGGCAGTAGGCAAGTAGCGGGAGTCGCCCGTAGGAAATTCCTGCGGGCGAAATGGTCGCCCGCAGGCAACTTCTGCTGGAAAAATGCCCACGGGCCCGCGCGATGATTTTTTCGTCACCGATTTTTTCGACGCCGATTTTTATTTTTATTTTTATTTTTTGACTTTTATTTGTTTATTTTTATTTTTTATTAATAAAAATTAGATACTAAAGCAAAAATTATTTAACAAAAATTATTTTGGACAAATTAGACAACAAAAATCATTTTGGACTAAATAAAACATATTGGACCGGACTGGGTCAAAAATTAAGGGTCTACAGAACCATTGTGATCATTGCTAAAGGACTGGAAACATTTCATCTCGTGATGAGATGCCCCAAAATGGAATTCTAGTGTGTGAAGTCTTTAATGTATGGGGGATCAATTTTATGGGACCATTTCAAATTCCTTTAGTAACAAATATATTCTTGTAGCTATAGACTATGTCTCTAAATGTCCTGAGGCCTAAGCCTTGGCAACCAATGATGACGGGGTAGTGATGAAGTTTTTGAAAAAGTTGTTCTCTCAATTTGGTACATCGAAAGCAATCATAAGTGATAGGGGTACTCACTTTTGTAACGTTCAGCTCGAGAAAGTTTTCAAAAGATTAGGTGTTACACATAGGTTTGCTACTCCTTACCATCCCCAAACTAGTGGCCAAGTTGAGAACATGAACAGGGAAATAAAAAGAATTCTAGAAAAAACTGTAGAGTGATCCCAAAAGGATTGGTCCGAGAAATTGGACAATGCTCTATGGGCTTTTAGGACTGCATTCAAAACTCCTTTGGGCACTGTGCCATTTAGGCTGGTATATGGAAAAGCTTATCATTTACCTGTAGAAATTGAACATAATGCTTATTGGGCTATAAAACAGATTAACCTTGATCTAGCTAGTGCAGGTGAAAGGAGAAAATTGCAGGTAAACTAGTTGGATAAGTGGAAATTGCAAGCTTATGACAATGCAATAATGTATAAGGAGCTTACTAAGAGATGGCATGATGCTCGCATTAAAGAGCAGAAAGAGTTTCAAGTGGGAGATCAGGTATTATTGTACAATTTAAGGCTTCGACTCTTTCCAGATAAGTTAAAATCTCGATAGTCTGGTCCTTTTACAGTTAAGGAAGTTTTCCCCTATGGAGTGGTTGAAATAACTCATCCGGAAAAAGGAGATTTTAAGGTAAATGGGCATAGGCTCAAATTATACTTGGAGGGGGAAATACATGACTTGAAGGAGGTTTTACACCTCCAAGACTAGGGAAATTTGCCCTGAACGTCCAACTAATACGACTTTAAAGAAGTGCTGGGTGGGAGACAACCCACCGTTTTATTCGTTCTATAATTTTTATGTCTTTAATTTCTGTGTTTTTTGTTTATGTCGTCAATTTTTTATTTTTATCCTTCTATCATTGGTTGATGGTTTTTTTGCCTTGCATTCATTTAAATTTATAGAGGAAATTTAATTTTAAGGGGTAAATTGAGCATATTTAAGGACATGCCCGTGTCATTGGGCGTGTTATTATTTTTTAGAGGCAGTAGCTACAACACACCTAGTGACACACCTGTGTCACTAAGTGTGTTATTTTGAATGTAAAACAGTAGTTATGGCATGCCCAGGGACACCCCCATGTCACTGGTCATGCTTCAAAAAAAAAAAAGAGACAGCACGCCCAAAGGACACGCTCTGGCTAGTGGGCGTGTCGTTTCTTTTGTTGTCACAGTACATGTGACATGCCCATTGACATGCCCGTGTCAATGGGCATGTTGTTTAACGACTCATCCAGTACATGTGACATGCCCATGGACACGATCGTGCAGTGGGCGTGTCGTATACATTGTCTCACATTACACATGGCACGCCCAGTAACACGGGCGTGTCACTGGGCATGCCGACGTCTTTATATAAGACCTAAAGCCATTTTAAATGCAAAAATCAATTTTCTTCCTCCCTCATCTCTCATTTTCTCTCAAATTTCTTGCACTCCCACTGCCGTACTCACACACCCATTCACTTCAGAAGAGATTTTAACTTCCGTTTGATTCCACAAATTTTTCACACTCTTCAAGTACAAACTCTCACTTTTGTGATTTTTGTTGGATTTCTTTCATTTTTCTTATGGATTCCTTGTATTATCTTTTATTTTCCTTAGAATTGCAAGATTTATGCTGCGTTTGCTTTATTTTGCTTCATTCTGATTTATTGAGATTTCTACGGCGATTGATTTATTTTGCTTTTGTTTTGATTTCGATTCCATTTTTTATTCAGCATTTCATTTATTTTGATTTAGTTTGCATTTGAATTATAAATTGCTTGATTTGTTTGTTGGGTTATGGCTATAAGGTTTCATTTGCGATTCTAATTAATTACCGTCCTTCAAATTGGTTCATCGCTATTGTTGGTTAAGTGTTTGTTGGATTGGCCTAGATAATAATTTTGTGGCTTTTATTGGTTAAGTGTTTGTTGATATAGGTTGATTAAACTTGTTTTAAATTGGTCGTTGGCATTAATTTTATTGGGAGTTACATTATGCTTCATCATTATAATGTCGGTATTTCGGTAACCTTATGCCGGTCTTTTGTCAGTGTTTCGTATTGTGCTATATTTTTTGTTGTTATTGAGGAATTCTTGTTTGTTTTACAGACAATGGGCCCTTGTAAACAATCATCCTCCTAGCAACCCGCCAACGTGCACGAGGGGAAGGCAGCTCAAGCCAACCCGCTACACGACCATCTTTTAAGTTCATGGCAAACCACAAATGCCTTAGATTCTTAAATGCCGAGGAAAGAAAGCGATTTGAACTTTTCTGCAACAAGGATTGGTCCCCACTTCGTGTTTTGGATTGGGACGCTATGGAACTAGCCAACATTGCAGCAAATATTCAGGAACTAATCAACCAACCAGGATGGGAACAACTGTTCTTCATCAATGAGCCTGCTTACAGAGAACTGACATTGGAATTCTACTGTACCTTTCAGTTCCAAAAGACTAAGGTTTCAATCACTGAGCCAGCCATGAAATTTAGATTAGGGGGCAGAGATTCCATTTGAGTATTAATGACCTTGGGGTACATCTAGGGTTAAACACTGCAGAGGAGGTATAGACTTTCGACTACCTAAATTCCAAGGTGGATTTCATCGAGTATGAAGTTGTTCCCCCTCGGGTTTGGAGGACCTTTGCACCCACTCCAGATAAATATCAACCCAAGGTATCTAAGGCATCTAACTTTGAGTCCTTCCCTTGTCGAGTGGTGCACAATCTGTTAGTCAACACTCTTACAGCTCGGCTGAGCAGCACAGGGGTGGTGAGACTGAGAGATCTATTTTTTCTACAGTGCAAGGTACAGAAGACCCGGTACAATGTCACACACGCCATCACACACTTCTTTTACAAGCAGTCTAAAAATGAAGCATCAGGTACTTTGCATGGTGGCATGTATGTGACACGACTAGCTCGTCGCTTGGGTGTGTTAGATGGATGCCTACCTATGACAGTGGATGGTTTGCCCAAACTATTGGGTATGGACACATTGAAGAGATTAAACCGGGAGTAGGTAGCTGGGCTGCAGGCACCTCCTATGGATTCTGAGGCAACTCCTTCTCTCCTCCTTCAGATATACCACCACCTCCATCGACAGATTTTTCAGGCTCATCCACTGCCACTGGGCCTTCAACCGCTGCCACTGGGCCTTCTTCCACTGCTACACCTTCTTCTTCTGCTGGACCATCTTTTGTCCAGACCCCTACATTCCAAGACTGGCTCCAATCAGTTAATATTGAGTGGGATGATGACAGGAAGCCCACAAATTTTGAGCGTCAAATTTGTAGGATCAAAGGTAAGATCGGGAATATCGAGCTAAAATAGAATAAGATCTTAACTCAGTAGGACTAGATGCAGTAGTTCATACTTCAACAGACTACTTCCTTCCAAGCTCAGCTGGATCACGAGATCTTGAGAAGGCAATGGCTAGAACAATACATGTTAGAGTTCTAAAGGTATCAAGGGTTTAACCCTTTTCAACCACCACCTCCACCATACTAGCCACCTGCACCTACACCTGCACCTCTAGTTGATGTGTCCGAAGATGAGACCAGCGGTGATGATTCCAACGATGCGTCGATCTTTGACTAGCCCACATTTCATTTCATTTTCATGATTTATTTACTATTCTTTTTCTTTTTCTTTTATTTTTATTCCTGTTGGACAATTGCATTGTTCTTTAAAAACTATTTTATCTGTTTGTTTATTTCATTTATTTATGTCTTAACTTTGTTTATGCATTTTACTTTTTGTTTTGAAGAAAATTCGCCTTCACCATACTCTTGGAATCGTACTCATATTTGTCCAATCATTGAAGGGCAATTTTTCTCTCTTTGTTATTTCTTGTTTTGCACACACATTGAGGATAATGTGCGTTTTAAGTGTGGGAGGAGAGGTATACTTTCTTGATTGAGTTACTATTATTTCATTCTTTCCATTTGATTCATTTGTCTCAATTAAGTTCTGGAAATTGTTTTTGGATTCAAGTAAGCTAGATTGCTATAATAGTGTGAATTGAAATGGTTCCTCTTTATATATTAAGTTAATTTGTGATTTTCTAAATGATAATTTCTTGTTGAGGTTAACTTAGCTATCTTGATCAATTGCTGAGGATCAACTGTAATAGCTATAATTAGATAGTGGATTGATGGGAATTGGACACATCTGAAGTTTAAAACCTTAGTTACATTTTTTAGCATGTTGTAATTCCTTATATTCTTGAGTCGGACTTAGTATGACACCTTAATATCTTAAGTTACTGACCCTTGAACAGCCTGTTCTACTGATTTTTACTCTTGAATTAAAACAAATGAGTTGGAATCATGAATAGTGCTAGTAGCCATTTGAACGTGATTCTAGCTGAGCAACCGGGGGTCGGCATCACAAATGTTTACCTTCGCATCAAAAGGTTAGTATCAGTTCAAACAAGTTGGGTTCCTTAAATAATAAAAATGTATATATATGTGTATATATAAATAAAAAAAAAGTTAAAGAACTTAAGAGAAAATTTACATTTTTCATACTTTGTTCATGACTTTTGGATTTTCTGGAATTTTATGTTCAATCTTTTAACTCTCGATTTTTAGGTTTTAGGTTTGTGAAATTTTTATTTTAAAACTTCTTGATTCAGCTGTTATGATTGTGAATTAGTTTTTGGTTGAGTCTGATTCGAGAATTGTCAAACTTTTCTTTTCTTTTTGAATATAGAGGGGTCCATCATATCTGCTTATTATAGTGATTTAGTTTGCTTGAGGACAAGCAAAATGTGAGGGAATTTGATAAGTGCACAATTGGTGGTATTTTGCCCCTATTTCTTAATATAATTATTATCCAATTGAGTTTAATTTGTTTGTTCAAGTGCTTTTTAGGATCAATTTCAGGAATTCTTTGCATTTTGGGGCTTATGGTCATCTCGGAGGAAATTACGGATGAAAGTAGAGGAAAAGAGCAAAATTCTTCAAGTGACACGCCCATGGACATGGTCTTGTCAATGGACGTGCCTTTGATACTGCCACACAAAAGCATTGACACGCCAAGTGACATTGGCGTGTTACTGAGTGTGCCTATTACAATGACTCACAGAAGCTGTGACATACCCAGTGACATGGGCGTGTCACTGGACGTGCTTTATATTCAGAATCCCAGTAGCAATGACATGCCCAGTGACATGGGTGTGTCAGCCTAAAATATTTTCACTATAAAAGCTGAGCTAAAGTGCGAATTAGGTATCAGATTTTCATTCTTTACAACCTAGAGCCGACTTCTAGAGTGAAAAAGAGAGTTTTGAAGCTGAGATTGAAGGTGAAGACATATCCTATACTAGATCTAAACCAAGATTCAAGGATTCAAGTGAAGAAATACAAATTATTCACCATGGATTGTTTGGATTCTTTTTCTTATTTCTCTTGTTTTGGTTTTCTTGTTTTAAACATGAACTAACTCATTCTCTATCTAGATATTGATGAACCCTAGCTTTATTGTATGGATTGAATAATTTTATTTAATTAAATCATTTCATTGAGCTATTTTATTCTTATGATTCTTAATAATTTTTCTCCAATTGATAATAGTATGCTTATTGATTAGTTGCAATTTTCATATTATTGACTTGAGAAAGCTTGATATGAATTGAATATTCATAAGGATTGGGGATTGATTGGAGTGCTAGAGATAGACTTACAAGATCCTTTGGTTTATGATTCCTTATTCTTAATGCAAGATTTACTTAATTATGTTTAAAAAGAGATTCCAGCATTCTACTTAGTGATTAGGGATTAATTCACTTGACAAAGGTTTTAGTCTAATTTAGAGGAATGCCAATTCAACTCTATTATTTGATTTAATTGATTTGATTTTCATAAATATATTTATGGCTAGGGTGATTCAATATCTGGATAGTATTTTCATCATCAATCCTTTTTGCACAACACTCAATCTCTCTTTACTTTAAGTTATTAAGTTAATTGTCTTTAATTACAAAACTTCACATAAATATTGATTTGCTAAACAACAGTTAAAATTTGCACTAGTACTTGACCTTGTCCCTAGTGGAACGATAACTCACTCACTACTTTATTACTTGAGTGACCCGTGCACTTGCGGTTTTGTAATAGCATAGGTTGTACCATCAAAAAACTATTCAATCCATGTAATAAAGCTAGTTCATCAATATCTAGATAGAATGATTTAGCTCATGTTCATAACTAGAAAACCAGAACAAAAGAAATAAGTAAAATAATTCAAACAATCTGTGATGAATGATTTGTGTTTCTTCACTTCAATCCTTGATTCTTGATTTAGATCTTGTATAAATTCGATCTTCACCTTTAATCTTAGTTGCCAAAACTCTTGTTCTTCTAAAGAAGTTGGCTCTAAGTGAAAAAAACTAGACACCTAATTTGCATTTCAGCTCATATTTTATAGCCTAGAAATTTTTCCTAACACGTCCAGTGACATGGCCATGTCATTGGGTATGTCAAAGATGTTGTTTCCAAAGTTATTGACATGGGTAGTCATATGTCTATGTCACTGGGCATGTCATAGCTATTGTAATTCAGGATTAATGACACATTCAAGTGACACGCCCATGTCCATAGGCGTGTTGAAGCTTCTGTAATGTAGGTGAAAGACATGGTCATTCACACGCCCATGTCCTTGGTCATGTCACTCGAAGAATTTGCCAAAAATAGTTCTTTCCCTTATCTTTCATTTTTGATTCTAGCCTAAATGACCATAAGGCCTCAAAATGTAAAAGATTCCTAAAATCAACCCTAACAAGCACTTGAATAAATAAATTAAACTCAATTTGACAATAAATATACTAAGAAATAGGGGCAAAACTATCATCAATGAGACACTTATAAAATTCTCCCACATTACGGAAGAAGAAGGTGAACCTACTCATGTAGAAGTTGAGCATCCTCCTACACCTTCCAAACCTTTCAAAGAAAATGGTGAGTCATCCAAAACCCTAAAGCTCATCCTCAAGGCCATAACTTCTCTTCAAAAGCAATTCAATCATTTTAATTCAACAAGAGAATCATAAAACTCAATAAAAAGATTGATCTTATTTGCTACATTCATCATGACATATATGATTTACAAGGGAAGTTTGATCTTTATCAATGTGAGTTGAGTGAATGGGATGTGAGTGAGCATATTGAAAGCCCTTATAAAGAATTCTCCCAATCATCTCATGCTTACTGTTTAGATCATTTATGATTGTATTTTTAGAGTAATATTATGTGTTTTTAGTTAATGTTTCAATTAATTTTTGTTTAAAGTTTGTTTGAAGTGTTTGTTTTAGGTTAAAGTGCAAAAACTCCCTTGGATGGATCAAAATAGTGATGGAAGAGCATGAATCAAGCAAGACATGGCCAAGCCAAAGCAAGTTTGGCTGTGGCCCTCAAAACCAAAGAAACCAAAGAAAGAAAAGAAAAGAAGGCAGAACTTGACACAGGCAAGTGACATGGCCAAGCCACTGGTCGTGTCACATGACACAGCCAGGAGCTTGGCTGTATCCCATCTTAAGCCAAAGAATAAAGGACCAAGCAAGGAAGGAGCAAAGCTAGACAATAGAAAGAGACACACCTAAGAGACACAGCCAAGCCTCTGGCCGTGTCATATGACACGGCCAAGAGCATGGCCGTGTCACCTACAAGAAAAGAAGAAAAGAAATGGCAGCAGGTGACATTGCCAGCAAGCTTGGCCATGTCACCCCTTGAGAACAAAGAAAAGAAAATGGGCAGAAGGAGACACGACTAGCAAGCTTGGCCGTGTCCCAAAGAAATTGAGAGACACGGCCACTAGCTTGGCGGTGTCACCCTTGATTACTTTGAGTATTTGAATTATCTTACAGAAGGTGTGGAGAAAGTGCGGGACAATCAACTAGCTTTTGCCAAAAGAAATATTAAAGAAAAGAAAAGCTTGCCTAATTTTATGGAAAAAAAAAATTTAACAAAGAAAAGGTGGGAGACAAGAGGGAGTGTGGTGAGTTGGAATGCATGTTTTTGTATTTTGAAGGAATTAAAAAGAGAAGAGAGGGAGAGAGGAAAAACACATTTTGGGGAAAAGACACATTTCTATCTTCTAAAGGCATAATCATCCAAAGGTTTGGTGACTTGAGAAAGCTCCATTCCATATTGCAAAAGGGGAATCAACCATTGAAGAGGGCTTGAGTTCTTCATCATACATCAAAGTGGAGCTAGGAGGAAGACTAGTAATCCTACTCTTGGCATCTTCACAAGGGGTTTTTCTATTCTCTCTTTTAATTCATTTCTAGATTGTTGTTGTGTATTAAGAGAATTAATATTTCAATGGACAATTGTGATTTAATTTGTATTGAGATGAATATTGGTTTTAATTGATAGTGTACCTTGTTTTTGGTTGATTGTATTGGATTGAATGTTAGGTTGATAGATTAGCAACCAATTAATCTTTGAATATTGGATGATTGACCAAGAGGTGAAATCCGATATCAAACTATATAATCAACCACCCTATGAATGAATTAGAAATATAAGTTCTAGGATTTTATTAATTTGGTAATGTAAAATAATTGGTTATTATTAATTCATGAATGTAAAAACTAATGAATTGGTAATTGACTAATTAACCTTAAGGAACAACTTAATTTACAAGGTTATGTTAATGGATAATTTGAGAATTGAGCTTTGATTGAATTGACCTACAACCCTAGGTGTAGACCCTTAATTTTTGACCCAGTCCGGTCCAATATATTTTAATTAGTCCAAAATAATTTTTGTGTTGTCCAATATATTTTAATTAGTCCAAAATAATTTTTGTTATCTTAATTAAATAATATTTGCTTTAATATTTAATTTTTTATTAATAAAAAATAAAAAATAATAATCGGCGACGAAAAATTTTGTCGCCGAAAGGGGCTGTTGTAACACCCCTTAACCCGACTATTTCCAACCGAGCCAAGTGTGCTACAGTATATGCAACATGGTATACAGAACATGCACTAAATAAATTTTTTCCTTTTTTATTACAAATAATAATAATTTACACATTTCTTTAATTGTTATAATTACATTTTGAAAGTCCTTAACAGTACATGCCAAGCTAAACTTTGCTTTGCTCCTCACTTCGCCTCCTGTTGCGCCCTCTGGTGCTCCTTTGTAGCTTCCCATTTGTCAGCTTGGACCCCATAACCTACGAGTTTAGAAAATTAAACTCGCTAAGCATATAGCTTAGTGGGTACTTTAACCGTTAAATAGAAATTAGATGCAAACCACACAATGTTATAGATATGGCACAGCCAACCCAATCATCAATATAAAAATTCTCAGGTTCTTATTATATTTCTGCTATTATTTGTTAAGCTTTTATGACAATATGCTATTCATTTTTATTAATTTACTGCCACTGGATGGTACCTCATCCTATGTCTGTTAATTGCCTAACATTGCTGTTGATTACTGATCTGATGGTTATGTATTTGTATTTTATGGCATTATAATTTCTTTATCATTGTAGGCCCAATACTCTCTTGTTTTGAGTTCCGTTTGTTAAATAACTTATGCATGAATTAAAGTTGTATATTCACTATCTTTGTCCTATGCTTTCCTTCGATAGTTTGGCATGAATGGTTATTCGTGTGTTTATATGCTCCTTTCATTAAGTTCACATATATTTGTTAAGGTTTGGATAAGTCATATAAGAAATTAACCAACTGAATAATGTTTATTACCCTTTGCCGAGTTTAATATTTTGACGGTTCGAAATTTATTTTATTAAAAATTCATAGGGCACCAGTGATTAGGAATCTGTCTATTTTTATCCTAAATCAGCTCAATAGAACTATTTTGTAGTTCAAAGTTTTTATTTTGGGCCTTTGGGCCGGACTGCACTTTTTAGGCCACACTGGGTTTTACAACACTGCAAAAATCCCTCGGTGGGCTTTAAAATCTAAATAAAACACAATTGGGATGTGATTTTTAAAAAACAAAAAATGCTATCTTGTTCTTAATTGGTCAAGCTTTCAAGAGCATATTTTTGATAATTTATTTCATTCCAAACGAATATTTTATCTCAATTATACCTCATTTATTTCTTACCAAATGAACAGTGAATTCTAGCATTTAGTCTCTTATGTACCTTGTTATCTTATTTCCCCAATAACTTTTGTTCTACTAATCTGAATGTAAAAATTCTTGTTTTCACTTGAACTAGACTCATATGAGTCCTTATGATTAAATTTCTAGATTTAAATTTGTTACACATAATTCTTGATGACTCCTTGAACTCTTCACTGGCCAATTGGTTACTCAAATCTGCGCAATGCGTACTATTTCATTTATAACTTTACCTACGCAACTCAGATTGAGACGATTCTTATCTGAAATTAAACTAGCCACATAAGGATATATTCAGTAAAACTTTCAGCTTTAAACAGGCAACAAGTGATGTTTGGCACAATTTCTAATTCAGCCCTGCAGTCTGCTAGGGTCTGCCTGCGCATGGTTCGCTCATTCATGTGTATCTTCTACATTTTAAGTCCAATAGAGATGAATCCAACTCCTATAATTCACAAACATACAAGGGTTCATTTATATATTCTATCACAACATCTAATTCCTGAGGTAAATGGACCAAAACCTGGACTCAAGGCACAAATCTCAGTCTGTCTGGTTTCACAATTCCAGTGTGCATGAGTTATACTCTTTTGATCATATCTTTTTATCTACAAGTGGGATTTAGGAAATTCAAAATTATATGGTTTCCTAACACATAAGGGTACATTTAAGTCTCCTTTCACAGCTTCTAAATGTGTCATTAAGGTCACCTGGACTCAAGGCACAAATCTCAGTCTGTCCGGTTTCACAATTCCAGTGTGCATGAGTTATACTCTTTTGATCATATCTTTTTATCTACAAGTGGGATTTAGGAACTTACAAATTATATGGTTTTCTGACACATAAGGGTACATTTAAGTCTTCTTTTACAGCTTCTAAATGTGTCATTAAGGTCACTTAAACGTAGTCCCAAGTCACAGGTTACTGACTGAGGAATCAAAGTTTTTCAGTTTGTACGCCTGGTATCATTTTGATCATAACTTTCATTCCACACATGAAAATGAGTTGGTTCCAAAGCCTATGGTTTACTGACTTAATTGAGAACAATTAAGTCTTCTTTGTCAAGTTCTAGTTCTATCATTTTTCTAGTATAAATTTCGGTTGAAAATCCAGAAAAATGCAGGACACATGGCTGGCTGCAACAAAACAACACAACATAGCACTCCCATATTTACCTCCCTTATAACCTCAACCCCAAAATCAATCAATACACAACAAACACTTCTATATCATCATCAATATCAACCACATAACCACCACAACTTAAGCACATGAACAATTATAGCAATTACACATCCAAATGCAAAGGCAAAAGAGATCACTAATTCAAGAAGGTTAAAGTACCAAACCTTTTTCCCCTTTGCTTTCCTTAGCTCATCTTTCATCTTTTTCTTCTTTTTCCTTTAGTTTTTCTTGATTTCCTACAAGAATTCCAGCATACACACTTTAAACATACATCCTATGGTTTGAAAACATAAGCTACCAATTCATTTCTTGCCAATTTTTCCTCAATCTAATCTCCTCTAACCTTAAAACCATTATTTCTTTCATCAAATCCTTCAAATAATTATTTCTTGGATTTTCTCCAAATCTAGCTACATGAACCCTAATTTCAATCTCTTAAATTAACCATTAATCCATGAAATTAAAACTAGAGATAGGTTTCTCTTACCTTATAATCTTGTTTGTCACCAAAATCTTCAACCAAAAGCCTTAAACTTTGGAAAAATCACCTCCTCTTCCTTCTCTTATGGTTTGGACGAGTTCACCATGTAAGAGAGAGCTTTTATTTTCTTTCCTTAGCTTATTTTGATCCAAATGGCAGCCATAAGTGGTGAAAATATGTTGGTATAAATATTGACTTCCAATTGGTACACCTTATAGCAAAAATGGCAACTTTTAATTAGTCCACTTGCCTTCTTCTTTTATCTATTTATTTGGAAAGCCATTAGGCTTCCTTTTATTCATATTTTGACCCCCTAAACTTTCTTGTGCTGTAATTTTATAGTCTAGGGTGTGAAAATATAAAAATACCCTTCAGCGATTAATCGATTGTAACTTTTAAACCGTGCGTTTTCGGGAAAAATTGAAACCCACGGTTATGACCCGATTAATCTTGAGAATATTCTTCCGGGGTCGGATATGGGCACTATTAAGAACTTCCGACACTTAATTTTTAAGTTTACATAGTTGCCCCTAACTTTTGAGAAATTTTCACTTAGGTCCTTTTGATATCCCTTCCTGACCTTGCTGTATCTTTATTAATATCGTTTTACTCACAACTCCAAATTAAGTAATTCTTATGCCCACTGAAACTAGACATCCGGGGCTACATTGTATCAAAATTTCAGGTCGATCTGAGCTATATCTCATTTTTGACGGTCCTTCGAAGTCAAGCTTACTATGCTGTCCTAAGGCAGCTTGCACATTGTCTACTAAATCCATCACATATTATTCTGTGCAACTCCAAATTGAGTAATTTCAAGTTATCTAGCTAAGACACAAATAAACAATTAAGTCTTCTTTGAGACTCTCTAATTCTATCATTAACTTGGATGAAATTCGAGCTCAAGTTATAGGTCATGTTCTAAACTCCTTTGTTCTAAGCCTAAATCATATCCTCTATGTCTGTTTCTTACCAATCTGGGATTTGGGATGTTACAACTGCGGCGAAATGGCCAAAGCTTCACCCGCAGATAATTTATGCGGGTGAAATGGCTTGGCCATTTCGCTCACAGGAAAAACCTGAGAGCAAAATGGCCCGCAAGCCAATTTGCCCCTGCGGCAGCTTTTTTGCCAGTGCAATTTTTCCGCAGCAGTTTTTTTTCGCCAGCAAAATTTTTCCGACACAAATTTTTTGAAACCTAATGCAATTAGATTTCAGTTTCCTTTTCTTAATAAATGTTATATTCCATGAATAACTAGATTTAACCATAGAAATCTTCTATAAATAAGGACTAAAACAACACAAAAAAGGGAGGAAAAAAGAAAAAAATTGGATCGAATTTGGAGTAGAAATTGAGACCGAAATTGAGAAGGAAAACTTTGAATCAATCTGATTTTTTGAGAGAGAAGACAAACAATTCAAGCAATTCAAAGGCAGCAAAGCTTGTCTTTGTTTTTATTCATCCAAGAAGAAATTTTTGGTGAAACCAACAAACGGAGGTATGCATCAATTGTCTAATTTCTTCACAGTAGCCTAAATCATCCAATTGTTTCTTTTAATTCAAAAATCCTAGAACCTTAATTCCCCTTTTTTAAAGTCTAAAAACCTTAATTCGTTGCTTTGTTTTCCAAAAAGCTTAAAATTGTTATTTTTGTTTCTTCAAAATCTCAAAACCCTAATTTGCTTTCCAAATTTTCAAAATCATAAATTAAATCTGTTTCTTTCTAAAAACCCTAAAAAACATATTTTCTGCTTCTATAAACTTTAAATTGTTTTGTTTATTTTTTTAAAGTTTCATAAAATTATCAATTGATTTTCAAATCCTAAAACTTAATGCATTCTCCGAAACCCTAATTCTAAAATTTTAAAACCCCTAATTCCATTCCAAAAACCAAAACAGTAAACCCTAATCCTTTAAACCTTAAAACCCTATAAACATATTCAAACACAATAAGCTTTCAAACACAATCCAGTGACCGCAAATCTTAAATCCAATGTTTTAAAATGTCCAAACCCTAATTTCATGATTTCACTTCTCAAACACTAATTTGGCTAATTAAAGAACTTTATCAACCTCTTAAATTCTAAAACTTTGCTCCATTTCAATTCCATTAAAACTCACAGTAGCTTAAACTCATTAACTCCAAAACCCTAAACACATGAGATAAAGAAACTTAAATAGAAACAGTAGCCCTAATTTGAATCTTTATTTGCCTTATTCAATTTTATATTTGATTATGCTTTGATTTATTTTTATATGCTTTAATTTATCTAAGTTCAATGTTTGGTTTATTTAATTTATCATGGATGGACGTTTACATTCTAATGTTGTTTAATATCTTTGACGAATGATTTACTTATTATAAATGGTTATTTACTTTTATTGATTTATTTAGATTTCCAAATGTTGTAAGAGGTATGTTTCCACTTGGTGGGTACCTCATTATTTAAATACCATGTAATTTAAATTGCTTTTCTATTTTAGAATCAATGTAAAGGACATGTTTCTACCTTTCGGTGGGTGCCCTACTTAGGCATGGGATGTAAGGACATGTTTTCATCTTCGGATGGGTGTCCATTTATTTGTTTTGCTTGGACATTGTTTTGATTTTCAATATATTGATGCTTTATTTTAATTATTGTGTGTAATATGGATAATATTGTTATATTTAAGAATTTTATAATATTAAGACCTGTAAAGGAGGCCGGTTCCAATGAACCGGGAGTTGTGGGGGTGCTGGGCTATTTCTCATCTTCCCCACACGTACCCAACTTTCCGAACCCATTAGTGGGTTGGGGATTCCTTAGGAATCGAGTCATCCATCCCTTTCTTTTTTCCATGCCCGTCCGGGTGGCGACTCCATTTTCTCTGGACTTAGGTCCATGTTCTCTAAGGCCCTGAGCCTAAACAGTGCCAAAGTCGCAAGAACCATTCCACCGGGAGTGGGGGCGAAAATCCCGCTCACACTAGGCACCTTTCCAAGAATTGAATTGATCTTGTACAACCATCACTTTCATTATTTTTAGTTTTAATTGTTTTAAAACCGCATTCCAAATCATCAAACCCTTGCTTTTAAATTACTTGCTTTAATTAAATTATTACAAACTACACCTTCCTTGTGAGACAACCTTGGGGCGATCACCTTTGCCCAATAGCCTTGTATACTTGCGAGTGCCGCTTGTAGTAGTACTTAATTCGAGTGCATCAAGTTTTTGGCGCCGTTGTCGGGGAAGGCTTTTTTAAGTAGTAATAGTTTTATTTTTTTTAATTTAATTGTTTGTTTGTTTTCTTTAAATTGCTAAGTATTTTTTTTTGTAAAGATGCAGTTTTCACAGTACGGGGGAGTTTATGATAGGAACGATAATTCTAACATGACATGGCAATTAGCAGAATTAACGAATCAGCTTAAGATCCTAAATGCAAGCGGAAGAGCACCTACGCCATGCCAAGAGATATGTGCAGCATTTGACAATTTAGGACATAGTGCAAACACGTGCTCATTTGGTTTTGAACAATACCAAGAATGGCAAGAGGAAGAATACAACTTTGAAAGTTTCCAGCAAATGGGCAAATATGACCAATATTCCAATCTTTATAATCCAAGCTGGGGAAGCCACCCAAATTTTTCTTGGGAAAATCAGTAGCACATTCCACCTCAAAATTTTTTTCAACCTTACCAAAGAATTCCTTACTTTCAAGGACAATTTTCAAAACAAGATTACCTTAAGAAACCCACATTGGAAGATAGTTTGAATGCCTTCAGTCAAACTACCACACCAAATCAAGATCAACTTAAGGAACCCACTTTGGAAGATAGTTTGAATGCCTTCATTCAAATTAGCACACAAAATCAAGCTCAATGCAAGAAACCCACAGTGGAGGATAATTTGAATGCTTACCTTCAAATTAGTATACAAAATCAGGAAGGGAGCAATAGGAGGTTTGATTCTTTGGAGGAATCATTGAAGAAGGTGGAAACACATGTTGGGCAACTGGCACATCAACTCCAATCACACCAAGAAGAGGAATTTCCTAGCCAATTAGAGCAAACCAATGCAATCATAATTTTTAGGAGTGAAAAGGTAATATATAAAAAAGTTTGTGATTCTTTGGATGCAGGCACTAATCAAGAAGCGAATGGCAAAGAGATACAACCCAACATAGAGAAACCAAGCCAATCAAAGGATGAGGAGAATTTGGAGGCATCAACCTCACCAAAGTTGCATGAATCTTCCAGTCCTTATAGGCCACCAAATCCATTTCCATGTAGCTTGAAGGATGAGAAGCAAGGTAAGCAACTTTCTGACATCTATAACATGCACTCAAAGGAAGATAGTGAAAATGAACTTGAGATGGTCATGACCTTGGAAGTAGAGCCTAATATTTCCCATTTAGGAATTGGGGAGTGTAAGCTAATTTTAGATGTTGAGGTTGTTGAGAGGGAACTTGACATTATTACAATGGATAAA
This sequence comes from Garcia nutans, assembly GCA_947685225.1. Lineage (NCBI taxonomy): Eukaryota > Viridiplantae > Streptophyta > Magnoliopsida > Malpighiales > Euphorbiaceae > Garcia > Garcia nutans. The sequence continues at coordinate 38,349,628 of CANTUV010000002.1, forward strand.
AATCAACCAAACTTGGTTGAACTTAAGAGTCCCCAAAAATCATCTTTTCTACTCTTAGTAATAAGGAAGAGCAGAAGACTGATATACCCATGTTACACAATGAAAACGGGTTTTACAAAGTTCCTATAGCACTGGAGGATTACCCCAAGATGACCTTCATTTGTCCCTTTGGGACAGTTGCTTTTCAAATAACGCTATTTAGGCGTAGCAATACATTGGCTATCCTTTGGAGTTGTATGTTATCCATCCTTTTAGACATGAGCGACAAATTCATTATGGATAGAAGTAGAATTGTGCATCGCATATGGGAACGATGGAAATTAGGTTTTATCTGAACTCATTCTTTTAATTTATGCATGCTCACATTGAGGACAATGTGAATCTTTAAGTGTGGGGTGGATTTTGTGTTTTTACTTTTAACTTGTTTTTGTTTAAGTTTAGTTAATGTTTTTCTTATTTTTCTTTGAATAAATGAATTTTGAAAAGTTCACTATCAACACTACTAACTTTGAATCATGCTATTTTGTCTCTTACCCTTTCATTAGGTCAATAGCATTTTAAGAGGGTTTATGACCAAATGTTGTGTTGAATTAAGTGTGGGGTTAAATTTAGTAGGTTTAAGATTGCAAACCATTATGTTCCTTAGTTGCATATTATAGTAAAAAAATAAAAAAAAATGAAAAAAGAGAAGAGAAAAAATGAAAAAAAATAATAAGAATAATTGTTGTTCTTATTGAAAGGGTAGGAATAAGTTTAGGAATAATCATTGCAAGATTTAATAAGTGAGTGGAAGGTGTTTTGGGATCATTGGGTTATACATATGATCTGTTACTTCATTCTTGAAGCTTGAACTTAATGATTAAGCTCACATTTTCTAAATGTCATGACTTCACCTTAGCCCCATTACAACCCAAAGAAAGACTTTTTGATTGATGCTTGATTGTAATTAGGTGGTGGAGATTTGATTGATAAGCAAGCCTATGGCGATAATCTTTCATTGATTGTTATGAGTGTAAACACCACCATGATCAAACACTTTTAAGAGTTGGTGAGGGAGTGACAACATAGGTTATGCATGGAAAACCAATTAATTGCATGGGTATCGATTTTGTTTGATTTGATATTGATTATGGATTTAGGGATAGGGAAGTCTTGATACATCCTTATAACTTTTGAACTTAACTAAAACTTTTCTTGTTTACTTTGTTTAGATTTTAACCTTGCTTGGGGACAAGCAAGGAATTAAGTGTGGGGTATTTGTTTAGATTATTTATGATTATATTTTTAGAGAAATATTATGTGTTTTTAGTTAATGTTTCTTTTGATTTTTTTTAAAAGTTTGTTTTAAGTGTTGTTTTTAGGTTAAAGTGCAAAAACTCCCTTGGATGGATCAAAACGATGATGGAAGAGCATGAATCGAGCAAGACATGGCCAAACCAAAGCAAGCTTGGCCGTGTCCCTTAAAGAACTTTAAGGCAGAGCATGACACGGCCAGGAGACACGGCCAAGCCACTGGCCATGTCTCACCTAAGGAACAAAACCAAGAAAGAAAAGAAAAGAAGGCAGAACTTGACACAGGCAAGCAACATGGCCAAACCACTGGCCGTGTCACATGACATGGCTAGGAGCTTGGCCATGTCCCATCTTAAGCCAAAGAACAAAGAAGAGCAAAGCAAGGCAAACCAAAGAAAAGGGGCAGCAAGTGACACGACTAGCAAGCTTGGTCGTGTCCCATGAAAATTGAGAGACACGGCCAAGAGCTTGGCCGTGTCACCCCTTTAAAACAAAGAAAAGAATTAAACAAAGTTGGCAAATAAAAGAGGACACACTCATGGGACACGGCCAAGCCACTAGCCGTGTCACATGACATGGCCAGGAGCTTGGCCATGTCACCTAGAAGAAAAGAAGGAAAGAAATGGCAGTAAGTGACACGGCCAGCAAGCTTAGCCATATCCTAAGCAAAGTGAGAGACATGGCCACTAGCTTGGCCGTGTCACCCTTGGTCAACCTTGAAAATTTTAATTCTTTTGCACGAAGTGGGGGACAAACACCAAAAGTAATATTAAAAGAAGGAAAAAGGGGTGCCTAATTCATGGGATGAATATTAAACTAATGAGGAAGTGGGGGACAAAGGAGAGTGGTGTGAGTTGGAAGGCATGGGTTGTGTTTTGAAAGAATTAAAAAGAGGAGAAATGGAAGAGAGGAGCACATTTTGGGGGAGAGATTGACACTCTTCCTTGGTTCTTCATCTACATCCTGCATTTCCATCCTCTCCATCTTCCATAGACAAGCTTCAATTTGATTTTCTATGTGGTAAATTGGGTTAAACAAGCTCTTGAAGGTTGAAGAAAGCTTCATTGAAGGTTTGGTGACTTGAGAAAGCTCCATTCCATATTTCAAAAGGTGAATCATCCATTAAAGAGGGCTTGAGTTCTTCATCATACATCAAAGTGGAGTTAGAAGGAAGACTAGTAATCCTACTCTTGGCATCTTCACAAGGGGTTTTTCTATTCTCTCTTTTAATTCATTTCTAGATTGTTGTTGTGTATTAAGAGAATTAATATTTCAATGGACAATTGTAATTTGATTTGTATTGAGAGGAATATTTGTTTTAAATTGATAATGTTTAACTAAATTACCCATGCCTAGGGTTTCTAGTATATTTGATTGAATTCTTTGATTTGATATTTCCATTAATGTACCATGTTGTTGGTTGATTGTATTGGATTAAATGTTAGGTTGATAGATTAGCTACCTATTAATCTTTAAATATTGGATGACGGACCGAGAGATGAAATCCAATATCGGAACTATATAATCAACCACCCTATGAATGAATTAGAAATATAAGTTCTAGAGTTTTATTAATTTGGTAATGTAAAATAATTGGTTATTGTTAATTCATGAATGTAAAAACTAATGAATTGGTAATTGACAAATTAACCTTAAGGAACAAATTAATTTACAAGGTTATGTTAATGGATAATTTGAGAATTTAGCTTTGATTGAATTGACCCACAACCCTAGGCACCTTTCCAAGAATTGAATTGATCTTGTACAATCATCACTTTCATTACTTTTAGTTTTAATTGTTTTAAAACCGCATTCCAAAAAATCAAACCCTTGCTTTTAAATTACTTGTCAATCAAGCTATTACGAACTACACCTTCTTTATGAGACAACCTTGGGGCGATCACCTTTGCTGCAATAGCCTCGTATACTTGCGAGTGCCGCTTGTAGTAGTACTTAATTCGAGCGCAACACTTACTATCCCTCTCCTTCTATTAATGGTGATAATGATTATAACACTCTAACTCGACCTCCACCATCATGAATAGGAAAAGGAAAGTCTTAGATTAGCCACTTTCTTGTATTCCTTTTTGCATTTACTTGTATTTTTAGCTTGTATTACAATTTATTGTCAATGAATTTTATCTTATTTTAAATCTTCTTTCTATGACTTATATTTTTTTCTACTTTTCTTTTTGCCTTTGTCAAAAGGTGAGAAATGTGATTGAATAAATGTGATTGAATTTAATTGCCAAAGTGGGAGAAGATAAATTATTTAATTGCCAATGTGGAAGAAGAGAAATTATATAAACTATTGGTAAGAAAGCATATAAAGGAGGGCAAATTAATCTATAAAGGGAAAGATAAATAAAGGATGAGAAATATACAAAGAAGGAAATGCTAAACTTAAAATTTTATGGTCATGCATTTCATAAACATTAATAAATCGAGAGGGAGCAACTAAAATAAAAATACCATTGGCATAAACACTTGCACTTGAATTACAAATGATGCATGCACTTGATTACTCTTAATTAAATTCAATTTGATTGCCAAAGTAGGGGGAGATTGTTGACATTGTTGGACAATTAAACTCTATTTTGATCATTGATAATTAAATTGATAAGGTACTAATGATTTCAAACAAGTCTATAGTGCAGGGATGAAAATCGAGCCTTTTGTGTGACCACTCGAACTATCAAGGGATCGTACAAAAGTAGCCCGAGCAGAGAACCAAATAGCGCATATAGAATTGTTAAGCTAAGCACAACCATACTGAGCTAAATCCACAAATCCCACAGAAGAGTTCACATTATCAATGAGCAGTAAAGTCAGGTCACGAGATAGGCATGCGACCGTACTCGAGCACTGAGCGACCACGCCAAACCTTAGCTAAAAATTCATAAACTTATAAAAAGGATTGCGATTTCAATGTGCGGTGAAGTTAGGATGCCATAACTTCGTGCGACAATACAAGAAGCCTGAACAACTGCATAAAATAATGACCAAAAATCTAAAAGTGGTAGAAGAGATAGTGGTCAGCTCTCGCGGTAATTCCTCAATGCTCAAGTCTCATGTGACCACCCAACTGAACCGAGTGACCACACAAGTCTGGAAGATTTGAATCTTAGTACCAAATACCTCGAATAATGACATTTTGACATGTGGATGAAGAAATTTAAATTTAATGGTAAAATTATGCCAAACAACCACACACCGAGTAGTGCGACTACACGTCACAAAAGTATGGGCTAGCTAGATTTTGTCAAACAATAAAATCCAACCATTAGAATTAGTTGTTACAGAGAGTTTTTAAATTGTGCAACTGCACACCGAGTCGAGTGACCGTACACCAAGATTCAGCCACCAAATTAGTGAAAGGCAAGCACTAAACATGTGGGAATCACCTCAAATGGCTAGTTCAAGCTAAATGGCTATAAATACCACATTAAACTTTATTATTGTGGTTAGATAATGATTGTAATTGTATTAAACAACCTCTTTCATTTTCTTGTATCAAAATCTAAAAACTTATATTCCTTGAGTGTTAGGTATGAGCATTAAACACCATTAAAAGTTTGAGTGTGAGCTTGAAAACACTTAGGTTTTAAAGTGAGGCTTAGAAAACTTTTATAAGGGTTGTGTGGATTGATCTCAAACCATTGTAAAGTTTGGTGTGAGCTTATGAAAATACCAAGTTAGAGTTAAGTTTGTAAAAACTCAAGATTAGTGGAACTTTAACAAGTTGTTAAGGAAGCGGATGTATGATTGAGATAAATCTAAACCACTATAAATCTCTTGTGTTCATTATTCTCTACTTTATCTTCTTCTACATCTTCTTCATCTTTGCTTTAAAAGCTTTAATTTAGCATCACTACTTGAATCAACCAATTCACCCCCCATCTTGGTTGCTAATTTGATACAACAATAATGTGTGTGAATATGTGTATTGTATGTAAATACTGCAAATTGCAGTATAAGATGTGAATTTGGGCATATATATATGGATATATGTATGTTGGATATGATGCATATATGCGTGAGTACGCCTTGTATAATGATATTTTCCAAAATATTGAGATTGGTACCATACTGAGGAGGTGGCCTTCGGGTGAATTATGTGACACTTACCTCTAGTGTCGAGAGAGGGCGGCCTACGGGTAATTTATATGACACTTGCCCTCGGTGTCGATAGAGGCGGTCTACGAGTGATTAAATGACACTAGCCTTGGTGTCCATAGGGGTGGCCTTCGAGCGATTTATGTGACACTTGCCCTAGTGTCAAGATGGATTAAATTGATATTTCTGGAACTTGGATATTGTGCAATAATTGTAGGGCCTAATGTGTGAATGTGTGTGTTGTCGTGGTCGTGTTGTATTTTTATGGTTTATAAAACCATGAGAATTGTTGAGGGTCACATTTACAGTTGAGTAAAAGTATAGTAGATTGTGAGGTGGCATAAGGTGTTGTACGCTGTCAAATTATGTATTTAAGGCCAACATCACAAATGTGGGATGCTAGTGGATACTATGAGTTGATGAAGGTTTGATTAAATAGTCCATATTATCTTATAAAATTGAGCATTTTGAATTATATGTTTATGATTATTAGATATGTACCACTAAGCTCTTAGCTTAGCGCGGTAATGTATATCGCATAGGTATTAAAAGTGAATATTAGGGTGAATCGGTGTTTGTTTGAGACTCGAAGATGTGGGTGCCACGACACCAACTTGATGGGTGATGTATTCATCCATAGTTTATGTACTATGTAATGTGTATTTTGTGTAGTAAAAATATTATATGTATATTATACATGTTTTAGGAAAATTATTGTGTATATTAGGGTGAATCGGTGTTTGTTTGAGACTTGAAGATGTGGGTTCCACGACACCAACTTGGTGGGTGATGTATTCATCTATAGTTTATGTACTGTGTAATGTGTATTTTGTGTAGAAAAATATTATATGTTTGTTAGACATGTTTTGGGAAAATGTTATTGTGTATATATGTGAATATTTTAATAAGTATTGTTATTTAAGATATGAATTTGCAATGTACATTGGTACTGTTCAGAATTTTTAAATATATTTTTTTTAAATGATGAAGTATTGGAAATGTATATATTATTGGAAGTATAAATTTTATGGCATGTTGTATTTGTTGAACTTTGGGAATGAGAAAATTTCAGAAAAAACTCTGATGAAATTTTTTCAGAGATTTTTTTTTTATAAATTTGTATTGTAATAATTTACTACTTAATTATATACTATTTATTAGTAATTATGGATATATACAGTGATACAAATGCTTCCCAAAATTTCTATAAGTAATACACATGACTTCTTTTAATCACATGCAATAATCATTTTAAATCAAAGATTATTATTATTATTATTATTATTATTATTATTATTATTCATTTTTTTCCATTTTCGTAGCTCTATAAATAAGTTTTCACATTAGTCCTCTATTTTGCTATGTTTTATTATAAATTCACTACAAACTCAATAATATTAATAGTTTTTAAGCAAACCCAAGTTGCAGCGGAGGAAGAGGATGAAAAGCCATTAAAAGAGTGGCAAGATTAGCTTCAGAAAGTGCAGCTGTTATTTTCAGTGTAAGTTGTCTGTGAAAGTTTGTTTTGTAGAATGGGAGTGAACCCAACTGTATCTGAAATTGATGAATACTGTTTCTATAAATACTATTCCTCTGGTGGTTTAAATCTTACATTAGTTATAAGCTTTTTTACTCTTTTAAAATCTCTGACAATAAGTATATACATTCATATACCTTCATATATCTTCATATACCTTTATAAATAATGACATTTTTATAATTATTTGACAATAGATATATATAAGTATATACCACATATATCTTCATATACCTTTATATAGGGGTGTTCATTGGGCCCGTGGCCCGACCAACCCGGCCCGGCCCGGCCCGAAGGGTTTCGGGCCGGGTTGGGCCGGCCCGAACCCATGCTAGGGTCGGGCCACGGGCCTCAAAATCCAACCCGAGCCCAGCTCGGGTCGGGCCTCGGGTTGGGATAAAAAATCTCGGGCCGGCCCGACCCGGCCCGAGATATTTATTTTTTATATTTTTTAATTTTTTTAAAATTTATTTTTTGATAATTTATTTTTTTAAAATATTATATATAAAAAATTATATAATAATTTATATATTATTAAATATAATTTAGTATAATAAATTTTTAAAATAATATTTATAAGTAAATTTTATTAAAATTTGTAAAAAAAATTATTTTTTTTAAATTTTAAAAAAATCGGGCCGGCCCGACCCGGCCCGAACCCGGCCAAGCCCGAAGTGGCCCGGCCCGACCGGGCTTCGGGTCGGGCCACGGGCTGCAAAACTGTAGCCCGAAAAATTTCGGGCCGGGCTTCGGGCCGGGGTCAAACCCGGCCCGACCCGGCCCGTGTACACCCCTACCTTTATATACCTTCATAAACAATAACATTTTGTAATTATTTGACTCCGTGCTTTTGAAGTCCTGACTGTCACCACATATTTGCAATTTGAAAATATAATTTTTCGTAAATTTGAAAGATATTGCAGTAATTTTTAAAATGTAATCTTATTTTAGGTTATATTTATAATTACCCCATGAGAAAATTCCATTTTGTACGCTAGTAAAGGGTTCATTTTTAATATTACAGCCGCGTGATTTTTTTTTCAAAATTACTTTAAAATCATTATTTTTCTTTTTTTTTTAATTTTTGTAATTTTTTTATTTTCCTTTTTTTACCATATGATTTTATTTATATTTTTTTATTTAATTTTTTGTTATATTATATTTTTAATATTCACATAAAAATAAATATATACATAACATATACACAGCATATATAAAATATACAGTCAACAATATAAACTACATTTATAAATTTACAATACATCATCAATATATCTACAATAAATATACAACACATATACATAATATTTTTAATATTTATTTAATTTAATTTATTTTTTTATTTTTTATTCTCAAAACATTCACACAATATTTATACAATATTCACATAATATTTAATAATTATTACATAGAATACACCCAACTTAAAAAATAAAAACATAAGATACACACACCATCTGCAACACATCTACAATACATCTACTACACATCTATATATTAAAATTATGTATATTTTTTTTATTTTTTTAGGTGTATAATATGTAAAATTTATTTAAAAATAAATTTAATGATTTTTATTCATATATTTTTGCATGTTTTATTTTGTTTTTATTTTTTTGAGTGTTACTTATTTTTTATAATTAAAATTAATTTTTTTTCTTTTTTATAAAAAAATTTAATTTTTATATGATGAAAATAATTTAAAATATTAATTTTTATTATTTTATTAGAATATTTTTATTTAATATTGAAGTTTAAAAAATAAAATTAAAAATTTGAAGTAAAATATTGATTGCAGTGAGGAAAAAAATATTTTAAAAAAACTTTTATTTTATCTAGAAATGAGATATTTTTAAAATTTTACACTAACTTTTTATAAAAGTATAAATATTTTTAATATTTATAGTATTTTTGTAATAAAATTTATTTTTTATGTAGTTATGTAAATGTCCCATTTTAGATTTTTTTAGCATAAACTATAATTTTTTATTATTTGGTAAATTAAACTAAACTTGTTCATCAACTGTAATTGCCAATATAGAAGTCTATGCTCTAAATGATGTTGCATAGTATGACATGGAGTTATTAAGAAATGAAGACAAACTCAACATGAAATACATTTATTTTCCTCAAGAGATGAATGAGGTTGTTCATGTTGAGCATTTTAATAGTCTCCAATAATTGTAGGATTTTAACAGGATGTTTAGGCCAAGATTTATTGTAGTACAAGATAATAAGTATCATAAAATTGTTAAAGACCTTACAGTTTGTGCATTCTACGCATTGAAGAATAATGTAGATACTAAGTTTTATAATGTTGTGGTTGCTGATGTTTTAAATAAGTATTATACACTTAATGTTGGTGAAGATTATTATCATTTCATGCTTCAATGACATAATAGTCCAATGAAGAGGAAAAAACATTGCAAAAATTGTTGATTTTTTCATTACTCCGCAATACGATCTAGTGGATTCATCACTGACCTCTTTCTTGGAGCTTGCAAGAAAGAGAATTGCGACTGTTTCTTTTACCAACGTGAATTCTAAGTTATTTTTGGATGTAATAAAGAGATAGAGAAGAAATAAATTTGAATTTTGGACAATAGAGGGAAGGCTTCATGGCAAATGTAAAAAAGAACTAGAACATAATATAATTGCTAGACGTTTTTCAATTTATAGAACAATATATTGTAATATTTATTCGAATAAATTTTAAATATTATTTATGTTGTTTTAATTTATATTTTTAATAAATTCAATTTTTATTATATAAATTAATATTACATTAATTGTAATTCTGAAATTAACATATATTATATATAATATATTAATTTATGTGAATATAATACTATTATTAAAAAATAAATTGCTATTTTATATTTTAAAAAATTAAATTTTAATTTATCGACAAATACCTTGCTTAATGGGAATACCAACCAAAGTTTTTGTTGGGATTATCAACAAAAAATGATTTTGTCCATATTTAAAAAAAAATTCTTACCTTCATCGGCAAAAATTGCCGTTGGCCATACCGACAACTATTTCATATGTCAATAATACGGAAAACTTGCAGCCAGTGACTTTACTGACAAATAATCTTTTGGAGATACCAATAAATGATTATCTCTCTATAATGCCGATGGAACAGGAATTTTCATCGATACGATTATTATTGGCAAAGTTTTAGGCAAGATAATTTTTCTACCCATAACCTTTCAATATATTTTTTAAAAAATTAACTTACCAACCAATATTTCCGTTGGTAATGGCCTAGATTCTTAAAGTATTGCTTGCACTTCTACTTTTTCTTTAATTTCATAGTTCGATAACCTCTTAGTTTCACTTAACCAAGAAATTGTTCCATTAGCTCCTAATTCCACTCTTCTAACATTCTTCTAAAACTCTTTTAGAAATTGTCAAATTCTTCATTCTGCATATAAGAGAGTTGTCATACTCTGAAGGTAATTATTTTTTAGGTCTAAATGACAATTTAAGAAAATAAGTTAATTTTATTGAGGAAATTACACCATATATTATTTTAACATTTATTTTCATTTTTACTGCATTTATTTTTTTTTTCAATTTTAACTTTTTATTTTTTCAATTTTTATTTTTTATTTTTTCTATTTTACATTTTTTTTTCATTTTTAGTTGTCGAAAGTACAGTGCCTTCTCTTCTTTCTCTTTCTCTTCCTTTCTATTCATTTTCTTAATGTTTTTCTGATTTCTTGCTTTCTATTCCATGATTTGGTAATTAGCACCTTATCTCATAGCTCTCTATATAAACAAATGGTTGTACTTTTCTTAAAAAAATGTTGCAGAAATTCTGATAGGGTTGTGCTTTCAAAGAATACTGCTAATATGAGAATCTTCAACAATTACAAAACACAAGATTTTCATAATATGTTCTAATATAGAGAATTTCATTGTTTAGTAATACAATTGAATGGTAACTGTAATACCAAATAACAATTAAAAAATGCCAAAAAAAAAATTTTGGCCCAATAATAGCGAGAATGAGGTTTCATGATATGCAATATCGATAAACTTCCACATCCCTTGTTGGTGCTTCTAATGCTGGGTTACTCAGATTGAAATGAAAGAGATTGATTATAAATGAAAGACTTTGATTAGTATCACTCTTTAAAGTATATTAAAAAGGAAAGAGATTGACTACACCATCCAAATTATAGACCATTAATTTTTTACCCAGTCCAGTCTGATGTTTTTAAACAGTCTAAAATAATTTTCGTGGTATTGATTTTATTTACTATTTATAATATTTAATAGTTATTTTTAATAATAAAAATAATAAAATAAAAAAAATAAAAAATCGGACGGATCGGCGAGTGAAGTACAGCAGCACTGGCGTGCTGCCTCTAAGTAAGGGAATTCACCGCAGCAATTATCTGCAGCGAATTGGGCACTGCCCAATTCGCCACAGCAGTAAACTGTTTAGATCATTTTTGTACTTGTTTTTAGTATGATTTTATGTGTGTTTTAGTTAATGTTTTGATTGATTTTTGTTTTAAGTTTGTTTAAATTGTTTGTTTTAGGTTTAAGTGCAAAAACTCCCTTGAATGATCAAAACAATGAAGAAAAATGAACAAAGAGCATGAATCAAGCAAGACATGGCCAAGCCAAAGCAAGCTTGGCCATGTCCCTCAAAAGAATTCCAAGACAGTAGCTGACACACACAAGAGACACGGCCAAGCCACTGGCCGTGTCTCACCCAAGGAAAAGAAACCAAGAAAGAAATAAAATAGAGGCAGTGCTTGACACACTCACAGACATGGCCATGTCTGTGAGTGTGTCTGATCGATATGGCCATGTCACTTGAAACTTGGCCATGTCTCAATGTCTTGGCCGTGTTTCATCCTAAAATAGAGCTCTTGGCCGTGTTTCATCCTAACATAGAGGCAGTGCTTTGTTGCGCTCGAATTAACTCTACCACAAAGCGTCACTCGCAAGTATACGAGGTAGCTGTAGCAAAGGTGATCGCCCCAAGGTCGTCTCACAAGGAAGCTAAAGTGGCTAATTGATTATCAGATTATGAATAACAAGTAATGAAGAAAATTCAAATTGTTAACCAATGAAGAAGATTGATTGAAGTTTAAAACGAATAAAAGTAAATTAAGCTGATGTTTTGATTCACTTGATAGAAAGGTCTAGGGTTTGCATTTCTCTACTATTTATATGTATGAATGGTTATTCCTCTTAACTAATTTAATTTCAAAGATTAAATCTCAAACAACTCAATTAATCGAGTCAAGGAAATAAGCTCTCGCATTCAAACCTCTTTCAACTAATCTTGTTATAATTGAAATAATCTTTTTAATAGGTTATATCTCTAATTCACCTAAGTCCCTAATTGAATTGTTCCAGCATTAGACTTCATCTCTCAATCCATCATCTAATACCTAAAACACATAATTGGTGGCCAGTCAATTATATATTGACAATATTTCATTCAATCAAGGCTAAAGAAATTATTAGCTAAGAGAATAACCAATTCATACAATCATAGCAGATCCATACAAACCCTAGACTAGATCAAATTAGTTCATAATGCTATCAAACATACTCATCTCATTAATATTCAAAGAAATCAATTCAGACATGATAATATCCTTAAATACAATTCCAATGAAAATAAAGAGATAAAGTTCAAGAACAAAACCAAATTACAAACTCCTTGAAGCTTCTGAAGAATATCTTGTTCAAATCTTGCAAGAAGGATGTATCAATGGCTAGAACAATCTAATCTAAGCTAGTTTAATCAAAATAAAAAAAACAAATGTGAAACCCTAAGTTCTTCTCTTTGACGGCTCAATCTGCTCTCAAAATCGCAACAACCTCTTAAGCAAACCCTAAATCCATATTTATACGAATCCTGCTTTTAAAAATCCGCGTTGCCTTTGGTCCTTGAGAGACACGGCCAAGCTAGAAGAGACTTGGCCGTGTTGGAGTGCATTGGAGGGACACGGCCAGTGACTTGGCCGTGTCCCTTGCTTGTGTTTGCTACTGCTTGCTTTTGATCTTTTCTTCTTTGGTTGAGTGACACGGCCAAGTCTTGAAGAAGACATGGCCGTGTTGGACCTTTTTGGAGGGACACGGCCAGTGACTTGGCCGTGTCCCTTGCCTGTGTTTGCTTCTGTGAGAATTGCTCTTCTTTACTTTGCATTTTGGTGAGACACGGCCAAGTTAGAACAACTTGGTCGTGTTGGAGCATTTTTGGAGGGACACGGCCACTGACTTGGCCGTGTCCCTTGAGTGTGTCCCTCTCTGTGTCTTGAACTTCCTTTTAACTTGGTATGGGACACGGCCAGTGACTTGGCCGTGTCCTCTGCCTGTGTCAGCTACTGTCCCTTTTTTCCTTCAATTTGCTTCCTTGCCTGTTTTAACCTAAAACAAAACTCAAACAAACTGTAAACAAGAAGTAAATAAACAATGACCAACAAAACATAAACACCATACTAAAAACTAGATCAAAATAACATAAATATTGAAATAAACTAAAACTACCAAAATTAATGAAAACACTAAACAAACCGATTAAAACTAACAAAATACCTAAATAAAACAATAATTATTATAATAAACAAGACACAAATCTATAACAAAAACTAATAAAACAACTACCCCACACTTAAAACTTTGCTTGTCTTCAAGCAAATTCACATGGCATAAATTAAAAACTCAAACAACCTTAACTATAATTCCAGCATATAAGATGAAATCCTTCAAGACTCAGCCATAAATATTTGCATCTTACTTCAATCAAGGATTTTCTTAACTCATTCATTAATCCAAACATACAAATCTTATCTCTCATCTAAGTGTTTCACTCGATTTCAAAGGTTAATCACTCAAACCACTCATGACTGCATACTACCATAAACTTGCTTAATTATCCAATCTCCCTCACTGATTTTCTCAAGAAATAATCCGAAGGTCTTTCATTTGGATGTAATGGGGCTAAGGTAAAGGTATGAGAAAAGACATTTAAGCTGGAGCATCAAGAAATGGAGTATCTAAATTAAACAATACTCTTGCTAAGAAATTCATAACTCCCTCAAATGACATACTCACAATCCATTAATATTTCACATACTTGCATACTTCAAGAAAAATAACAAATCAACATTCTTCCAATGCTAGAAAATATATGGATTTTGTATATATATATATATATATCTCTTTTTTTCACTTTTTTTTATTTTTATCATTTTTTTAATATATATATATACAAAATATAAACTTGCATGGAACATCTAGCTTAAAATGTAGAGGAAAAGAATAATCAACTCTTAATCCAATACAATGTGCAAAGTATGCATTTCAACCCCAAATAGCAATACCATTTTTTATATTTTTTATATTTTTATTTTTTTTAATACTTGCTTACCCCACACTTTGAAATAAACCACCCTATTGTCATATCATAAAACTCCATTCCTTAATGCAGTTATGATGATAATAAGAACATGTTAAGTTGAGAATTGTGTTGATCAAACAATAAAAATGTCAAAGGCTCAACTTGGCTCACTAAGGAATTCATAATTAATGGAGGTCTTTTTAAGCTAAAGGGCTAACCTAATTTGCCTTCATCATTTTAAAACTTGAGATTAAATCATAATGTGAGTTCAATTAGTATGCAAAAGCAAACTCTAGAGATGCAAAATCATGAAGGTGTACACTTAAGAAAAGAAAATAAACTGATAATAAAATTCAATCTATGAGGCTTAAAACTCACATAGGTGGGTTCTCAAAGATTTATATGTCATAAATTGCAGAATGTGAAAATTGATCCTTAATGAATTCAAATGCTCATTTCTATGCTGATACTAAAGTCTCAACTATAATGCTAAAATCACATAAAAGATCAATAAATTTTCAACAATTATGCCATGCACAACAAATACAATAAACAAAACAAGACAAACAAAACAAAAATTAAAGAAAAGTTTAAAGATTATCCCACACTTTAGAATTTACATTGTCCTCAATGGAAACAAGAATAATAAAGAGAAAGAGTTAAAGGACAACTTGTCTTCCATCGTACCCTGGTGAGGCAAAACCCTAACTTTCCATCACAAACACAAATGTTCAAAAACAAAATAAAATATCCAAATATAAAATGTTAACATTAAAACAAAAATGAAAAATAATAACAAAAATACACTAAACACAATAAAGCAAGGAACTCAAAATCTACGGTGAAGGAGGGTGTGAAGATGATGCAGCCGAGGGATGGAGACTCAAAATCTTTGCAAGGTTGCTATTAATCTGTTCCAACTGCTGCAAAACCTCAGCATGGTTACGGTCCACCTTGCCATCCAGTCGATCCACTTTTCCCTCCAGGGCCTCAATCCTAATAAGCACCTCTTGATGTTCCGAGACCGGAGCATCCTCATCTAGATCTAGAGAATCCGAGTCGGACCCCTCTTGGACCCGTGCTCTCTTCTGCCTGTCCTCTGGTGCTTCTGGCTCAGCTGAAGCCATCATATAAGCCCCTCTCCTATGCACCACCATATGCATTTTCTCTAATGTGGCCAAATCTAATGAGTCATTACCCAAAATTCTAGTCATGCGACTGGTACTCGGGTCAAAATTTTCAAGAAGGGCTACTGCTAATGTGGTAATCAACCCTCCAACACAAATTGCCTCCCTCCTTTTATTAGCCACAGTATCAAAAATATCGGCTAACCAATAGCCGGCACTAACAGGCACTGCATTCAAAGCACAATCCAGGAAAAATAGCTCACTCAATTCCACCACACCCGGGCTTTCTTTCCGAGCAAAGAATCCACAAGACATAAACCGATGCAAATACCTCAAAGCAGAATTTCTTCAAAGCAGAATTTCTTAATCTAGATGCTTTGGCCGATTTGGCCACATAGGTCCCCGAGCCTAATGCTCCCCAAGCAAATTGTTGTTTAAATTCTTTAGGTACCGACCTTTCCCCATGCTGATGGAAACCATATATAGCATTCAATTGTTCAATATTAAGCACAAATGATTTACCCAGCAATTTAAAACTCATTCTAGTGCAGATTTTTTTATCATCTCTTGCAACCTTAAGAGTTGTCAGAAATTCCAAAGTCAGCTCCTCAAACTGCAAAGGTCGCAAGGAGACTAGATTCTCCCACCCAAGGAATTGCACATATCGATAAAAATTAGTCCTAATTTGCAGAGCATCAAGAGATTCATCATTAACATACCTCGTCGGGAAAAAACCCCGAGCCAAAAAATTTGCTCTCTTCAAAGATGAAATTGATGAAGAGGAAGAAGCTCCTTCGGTTGTAGGCCTCTTCTTCTTGTGGTGTGAGACTATCTTTGTTCTTGGCATCTTGAGAAATCTGAAAAATTTAACACCAAAACTTGATTAAATCAAACTTTTATGAGCAAAGAAGAAGTTTTAATTGATTATTTCTAGTTTTGGTGAAGAGATTTGAGGTTTAATGGAGATTTGGAGCTTGGAATCATAAAGAATGGAGTTTGCGAGAGAGAGAAAGCGAGAGAGCGGAAAGATTAACAAACAGGAAACTAGGGACTGAATGAGGAAAAAGGTGAAAGAATAGTGTTTTTTAAAGTGAAAAAGTGAGAGACACGGCCAAGTTAGGGTTAACACGGCCGTGTCTAGTGTGTGAAAGTGAAGAGACACGGCCAAGTCTAGGTGACACGGCCGTGTCTTGTGTGTGTTGAGGGACACGGCCAGTGACTTGGCCGTGTCCCATGGGCGTGTCTGCTACTAGAAAAAGAGGTGCAAAATAAAAACAAAGAGCAATTGGTGAAGTCTTGGCCGTGTCCAAGTGACACGGCCAAGGGACACGGCCAAGTCCTTTGGCCGTGTTACTTACTGTGACAAAGTGCAAAAATAAAAATTATTGAGGCTTGGCCGTGTCCCATGTGACACGGCCAAGGGACACGGCTGTGACAAAGTGCAAAAATAAAAATTGTTGAGGCTTGGCCGTGTCCCATGTGACACGGTCAAGGGACACGCCCAAGTCCTTTGGCCGTGTCTCCTTCTGCACTTTCAACTTTTTATTTATTTTAAATTTGAAATCTTTATTTTATATCACCAAATATCAAAGAAATTGCAAACCTCTTCTTCGATCAACCCTGAAAAACATTAGAAAAATAAAAACCGATCAAAGCACCCATTCCATTTATTTAGACTAAACATAAAATCAAAACTTGCTAAATCTAAAATTTACAACTATGAAGAATAAATGCAAACCGATGGGTTACCTCCCATTTAGCGCTTCTTTAATGTCATAAAGCTGGACATCATGCAAGACTTATGGATCACGGATCAAAGTGCTGTCAATGATCCTCACTTCCTGAAATCCTTCATTGTATAGTTTAACTCTATGTCTATTTGCATTAAAAATATTATGGGTTCTAGAGTTAAGCAATTCAATGGCACCAGAAGGACATACCTTAGTTACCTCGAAAGGACCACTCCATCGAGATTTGAGTTTACCTGGAAACAGACGGAGTCGATAATTAAAAAGTAAAACTTTCATACCGGGACTCAATGTCTTTCGCACAATAAATCTGTCATGAAGTGCTTTTGTGCGATCCTTGTAAATCCTCGAGCTCTCATATGCCTTTGGGTTTAGGCACCTTTGGGTCTCCCTCACTAGTGTAGCCCCCTCTTCTAAGGTCAGTTTCAGCTCCAATTTATCTAATGAACCTGTCTGCAAGAAAGCATCTAAAACAACTGCTTCAACACAATTAATTAAAGAACATTCCTCATATAAAGCAGTTGTAGGAATAGGAGAAGTGTTAAAAATAGAAAATTCAACGGTTTGCCCTAAGATAGTCATTGACAACTTACCATTTTTAACATCTATTAAGGTGTTGGTAGTAGCCATGAAAGGCCTACCTAGCAATATAGTGTGTGCTGATGGTGCAGGGTTACTCCCTTCCATGTCAAGAACTATGAAATCCACAGGTACTATTAACCCACCAACCTTAACTAACACATCTTCTATAACCCCTTTCGGGAATCTAAAAGATCTATCAGCTAATTGCAACACCATTTTGGTCGGTTTCAGTTCCCCTAGTTCTAATTCTTTATACACAGAGTAAGGCATCAAATTTACACTGGCTCCTAGATCACACATACCATCAGTCCCCTTTCCATTCCCCACAGTAATTTGAATTATAAAGCTACCAGGATCCTTTAGCTTGGGAGGTAGTTTATGCTGCAGAACAGCACTAGCTACCTCTGAAACTATCACCTTTTCATTCGGCTCATACCTCTTTTTCTTGGTGATCAGTTCTTTGAAGAATTTTGCATAAGCCGGCATATTCTTTACTGCTTCAAGTAAGGGTAAGTTAATACTTACCTTAGACAGCATGTTGAAGATGTTAGAAAATTGCTTATCTGGTTTATCATCCTTCAACCTGCTGGGAAATGGTATAGGAGGCCGGTATAGATTGCTTGCCTTATGTAAATCTGCTGAAGGGGACTTCTCCATTGATTTATCTTCAGCACCTTTGTTCTCTGGATCTCCTTCCTTCTTGTTCCCTTGTCACCTGTATTCACAGAGTCATTTTCAACATTAGTGTTAATTACCTTACCACTTCTAAGAACAGTCACTGATTGTGCCTGCTCAGGTTGACTAGGGAATTTCCCCTTCTATTGAATCTGCATTTGTCGTGCCAATTTCCCTACTTGGGTCTCCACTTTTTTAAAAGATGCTTCTAAGGAATCCAACCTCTTATTGGTCATCTCTTGATTTTTCGCACTGACTTGGATAAAAGCTTGTAAACTTTCCTCCAAGCTCTCTATCTTAGACTGCCCTTGATTTGAGGATTGACCCTGCTGTTGGTTCTGTCTCTGGAGCAAATGGAAAGGCTGCTGAGAATTATTTGTTGCCCAAGAAAAATTTGGGTGATTCCTCCAACCAGGATTGTATGAATTTGAATAAGGATCATTCCGAGCTCTTGGTTGAAATCCCCCCATGGCATTGACTTGCTCATCTTCATTCCCATATGATTCATATGCAGAGGGGCAAATGTTTGCTCCATGCCCGAAAGTTCCACAGATTCCACACGCTTCTTGAGTAGATGAAGAAATATTGTTCTTCATGTTCAGCATCTGCACTTGCCTTGTCAACTCAGCTATTTGATTTACCATCTCACTATTGGCCTCCAATTGGTTCACCCCTTTACTTCTTCCTCTTACACTCTTCTGTTGAGAATTAGCTCCCAACATCTCAAAGATCTCATAGGTTTCATCAGCTGTCTTTTCTCCCATGGCTCCCCCAGCTGCATTCTCAACAGTGTTCTGAAATTGCTGGGTTAGACCATCATAGAAAAACTGATTCAGAAGTTTAAGTGGGTAGTGATGATGTGGACACTGGATCAATAGCATCTTGAATCTGTCCCAAGCCTCATGAAATGGCACTCCTTCAAATTGAGAAAATGTAGCAATCTTCCCTCTCAACTCAGCTGTCTTTTGATGTGAATAGAACTTGCCTATGAACTTGTTATAAACTTGCTCCCAAGTTGTTAGTGAGTTTTCGGGCAACATCATAAGCCAGCTCTTTGCCCTATCCTTCAAAGTATATGGAAAACACCGCATCCTCAACTGATCCTCTGTTAATCCTCCCAATGGAAAAGTGTTGAGGGTGAAGTAGAAATCCCGAATAAAGTTCAGAGGATCTTCATTTGGAACTCCATAGAATGATGGAAGCATATTGCAGTGAATGTTCTTTAACTCATAATTTCTTGCTGCATCTGTCAGTCTTATACAAGAGGTGGAAGTTCCAATGACAGGTCTAGCAAAGTCTCTCATCGTTCTTTGCCTTTCTTCAGCCATTTTAATAGATTGTGCAGATTTCGACTCAAAATTAGAAGTGTCCTCCTCTGTAGTATCAAATCCTGTGTATAGTTCAAACTCTTCCCTGCTCCTTTTCACTCTCTGAATTTCTGGAATGAATGGATATAGCTCTCCTTCGAGTGATCTCCTGCCTTGCATAAACAAAAATTTCTAGGAAAAAGAAATTATTAAAAGCAAAAGACAAAATAAAATCAAAAGTAAACAATGAAAAATAATCTAAAATATCTATGCTAATAAACAATTTCGCCAATTAGCCTCCCCGGCAGCGGCGCCAAAAACTTGTTGCGCTCGAATTAACTCTACCACAAAGCGTCACTCGCAAGTATACGAGGTAGCTGTAGCAAAGGTGATTGCCCCAAGGTCGTCTCACAAGGAAGCTAAAGTGGCTAATTGATTATCAGATTATGAATAACAAGTAATGAAGAAAATTCAAATTGTTAACTAATGAAGAAGATTGATTGAAGTTTAAAACGAATAAAAGTAAATTAAGCTGATGTTTTGATTCACTTGATAGAAAGGTCTGGGATTTGCATTTCTCTACTATTTATATGTATGAATGGTTATTCCTCTTAACTAATTTAATTTCAAAGATTAAATCTCAAACAACTCAATTAATCGAGTCAAGGAAATAAGCTCTCGCATTCAAACCTCTTTCAACTAATCTTGTTATAATTGAAATAATCTTTTTAATAGGTTATATCTCTAATTCACCTAAGTCCCTAATTGAATTGTTCCAGCATTAGACTTCATCTCTCAATCCATCATCTAATACCTAAAACACATAATTGGTGGCCAGTCAATTATATATTGACAATATTTCATTCAATCAAGGCTAAAGAAATTATTAGCTAAGAGAATAACCAATTCATACAATCATAGCAGATCCATACAAACCCTAGACTAGATCAAATTAGTTCATAATGCTATCAAACATACTCATCTCATTAATATTCAAAGAAATCAATTCAGACATGATAATATCCTTAAATACAATTCCAATGAAAATAAAGAGATAAAGTTCAAGAACAAAACCAAATTACAAACTCCTTGAAGCTTCTGAAGAATCTCTTGTTCAAATCTTGCAAGAAGGATGTATTAATGGCTAGAACAATCTAATCTAAGCTACTTTAATCAAAGTATAATCAAAATCAAAGAAAACAAATGTGAAACCCTAAGTTATTCTCTTTGACGGCTCAATCTGCTCTCAAACCTCTTAAGAAAACCCTAAATCCATATTTAAAATCGTAACAACCTCTTAAGAAAACCCTAAATCCATATTTATACGAATCCTGCTTTTAAAAATCCGCGTTGCCTTTGGTCCATGAGAGACACGGCCAAGTTAGAAGAGACTTGGCCATGTTGGAGTGCATTGGAGGGACACGGCCAGTGACTTGGCCGTGTCCCTTGCTTGTGTTCGCTACTGCTTGCTTTTGATCTTTTCTTCTTTGGTTGTGTGACACGGCCAAGTCTTGAAGAAGACACGGCCGTGTTGGACCTTTTTGGAGGGACACGGCCAGTGACTTGGCCGTGTCCCTTGCCTGTGTTTGCTTCTGTGAGAATTGCTCTTCTTTGCTTTGGATTTTGGTGAGACACGGCCAAGTTAGAGCAACTTGGCCGTGTTGGAGCATTTTTGGAGGGACACGGCCACTAACTTGGCCGTGTCCCTTGAGTGTGTCCCTCTCTGTGTCTTTAACTTCCTTTTAACTTGGTATGGGACACGGCCTGTGACTTGGCCTTGTCCTCTGCCTGTGTCAGCTACTGTCCCTTTTTTCCTTCAATTTGCTTCCTTGCCTGTTTTAACCTAAAACAAAACTCAAACAAACTATAAAAAAAAGTAAATAAACAATAACCAACAAAACATAAACACCATACTAAAAACTAGATAAAAAATTACATAAACACTGAAATAAACTAAAACTACCAAAATTAATGAAAACACTAAACAAACCGATTAAAACTAACAAAATACCTAAATAAAACAATAATTATTATAATAAACAAGACATAATTCTATAACAAAAACTAATAAAACATACTTGACACACTCACATACATGGCCATGTCTGTGAGTGTGTCTAATCGACATGGCCATGTCACTTGAAGCTTGGCCATGTCTCATTGTCTTGGCCGTGTCCCTCATCAAAAGTGAAGAAATTTGAAGAAAATTATGTGACACGGCCAAGCTAGGCATGTCTTGGTCGTGCCTCTCATCAAAAGTGAAGAAATTGAAGAAAATTAAGTGATACGGCCAAGCTAAACATGGCTTGGCCGTGTCTCTCATCAAAAGTGAAGAGATTGAAGAAAATCAAGTGACACGGCCCAGCTCCACATGTCTTGGCCGTGTCCCTCAAGAAATCAAGTCCAGAAGCGAACACGGTTATGAGACACGGCCAAGCCACTAGCCGTGTCTCACCAAAAGAACAAAGAAAAGAAAGAAACAAAGAAGAAGGCAGTGAAGGACACGGCCAGCAAGCATGGCCGTGTCCCAAAGAAAAATGAGAGACACGGCCAAGCCAAATCAAGCTTGGCCATGTCACTCTTAATATCTATTTAAGTTCTTTCGCACGACAGAGAAAAGGAGAGGACGGCTAGGGTTTTGAAAGGGAGAAAAGAAAAGAGAAGGAGCAAGCAAACATATTTTGGGATGAGGAGAGAGTGACACTCTCCTTGTCCCTTCATCTTCATCCTCCATCTTCATCTTCTCCATCTTCCATTGATAAGATCTTTGAGGTTCTTTGGGATAAGTTGGGTTAACAAGCTCTTGAAGGTTGAAGAAGCTTCATTGAAAGGTTTGGTGACTTGATAAAGCTCCATTTCATCTTCCAAAGGCATAATCATTGAAAGGCTTGGTGACTTGAGAAAGCTCCATTCCATATTGCAAAAGGGGAATCAACCATTGAAGAGGGCTTGAGTTCTTCATCAAATACATCAAGTGGAGCTAGGAGGAAGATTAGTAATCCTACTCTTGGCATCTTCACAAGGGGTTTTTCTATTCTCTCTTTTAATTCATTCCAATATTGTTTTTGTCGTATTAAGAGAATTGATATTACAATGAACAATTTGTATTTGATTTATACTGAGTTGAATGAATGTTTTAAATTGATGATGTTGAGCTAAAAACCCATGCTTAGGGTTTATAGTATATTTGATTGAATGCTTTCATTTGATATTTCCATTGATGTACCTTGTTGTTGGTTGATTGCATTGGATTGTATGCTAGGTTAATAGATTAGCTACCTATTGATCTCTAGATATTGAATGAAGGACCGAGAGGTGAAATTTGATATCGGAATTATGCAATCGACTACCCTATGAATGAATTAGAAATATAAGTTCTAGGGTTTCATTAATTTGGTAATGTAAAATAATTGGTTATTGCTATTTCATGAATGTGAGAACTAATGAATTGGTAATTGACTAATTAACCTTAAGGAACAAATTAATTTACAAGGTTATGTTAATGGATAATTGAGAATTAAGCTTTGATTGAATGGACCTATAACCCTAGGCACCTTCCCAAGAATCGATTTGATCTTGTATCACCTTTACACATCAACCCTACACTCCTTAATATTAGGTTTAAATTGTTCTTTTACAATTCCAAACAACAAACTCTCTCTTTTAAATTACTTGCTAATCAAGCTATTACGAACTACACCTTCTTGGGGAAACGACCTTGGGGCGATCACCTTTGCTACAGCTACCTCGTATACTTGCGAGTGACGCTTGTAGTAGAACTTAATTCGAGCGCAACAAGTTTTTGGCGCCGTTGCCGGGGAAGGTTGTCGCAGTAGTAGTAGTTTGATTTTTATTTTCAATTTAATTGTTTTGTTTATTTTCTGTGAATTGTTTGTTTGTTTAGTTTTATTTTCTTTCAATTTAATTGTTTTTAAGTTGCTAAGTGCCTTGTGTAAATATGCAATTTTCAAGGTACGCAGGGGTTTACGATGATAACCCTAACTCTGACATGGCATGGCAGTTAGCAGAATTAACGAACCAACTTAAGATGCTAAATGCAAGAGGACAAACACTTATGCCTACTCGTGAAGTATGTTCGGCTTATGGCATTGCAGGACATAGCGCAAACATGTGTTCATTTGGTTATGGACAATATCAAGAGAGGCAAGAGGAAGAATATGCCTATGAAAGTTTCCAGCAAAGGGATAGAAGTAACCCATATTCCAATCCTTGTAATCCAAATTGGAGAAACTACCCAAATTTTTCTTGGAAAAACCGGCAGCACATTCCATCTCCAAATTTTTTTCAACCTTACCAAAGAAGTTCTTACTCTCAAGAACAATATTCAAATCAAGAGTACCTTAAGCCACCCACATTAAAAGATAGTTTGAATGCCTTCATTCAAACTAGCACACGAAACCAAGATCACCTTAAGGAACCCACCTTAGAAGATAGTTTGAATGCCTTCATTCAAATTAGCGTGCAAAATCAAAGTAAACTTAAGGAACCCACTTTGGAAGATAGTTTGAATGCCTTCATTCAAATTAGCTCACAAAACCATGATAAATTTGAGAAATCCACAGTGGAAGATGATTTGAATGCTTACCTTCAAATTAGCACAGAAATTCAGGAAGGAAGCAATGAGAGGTTTGATTCTTTGGAGGAATCATTGAAGAGGGTGGAAATGCAACTTGGGCAACTAGCACATCAACTCCAAGCACACCAAGAGGAGGAATTTCCTAGCCAATTGGAGCAAATAGAGGTAATCACAAATTTTAAGAATGAACAGATGATATATAACGATTTTTGTGATTCCTTTGATGCATGAACTAACAACGAAGAAGATGGCAAGGAAATGCAATCAGACATAGAGGAGTTAATTCAATCAAAGGAGGAGGAGAATTTGGAAGCATCGACTTCGACAAAATTGCATGAACCTCCAAATCCTTGTATGCCATCAATCCCATTCCCAAGTAAACTGAATGCACAGAAACAAGGTATGCAACTTTCAGAACTCCATGACATGCCCTATAGTGAAGATAGTGTAGATAAGCTTCAGGTGGCCATGACCATAGAAGTAGAGCCTAATTCTTCCAAATTAGAAATTAATGAGGGCAATTTACTAGTGAATAATGAGATTGTTGAGGGAGAATTTCAAATTGCTAAAGAGAATGTAGAACACATTCAACCAAACTTGGTTTAACCTAAAAAGACCCCAGGAATTTTGAAAGATGTTTTAGTTGGGGAATGCAGTATGCAACAAATTATCATCTCTCCCACTCTTGGTGGTGAGAACGAGCAGAAACCATATAAAACCATGTTGCAAACTGAAAAAGTTTCTTACTACGTCCCTATAGCATTAAAAAATCAAGCTAAGACAACCCTCACATGTTCTTTTTGGACAATTGCTCCCCTAAGAATGCTACCTAAGCTTTTCAATATATTGGGCACTTTTCAAAGTTGCATGGTGTTCAACCTCTCGGTCATGGGCTCCAATTGCATTATGGGTGGAAGGAGCCCCACACATCGTATATGGGAACGATGGAAATCAGGTATCATCTAAACTTTCTCTGTAGTATGCATGCTCACATTGAGGACAATGTGAATTTTTAAGTGTGGGGTGCATTTGGTGTTTTATGTTTTTACTTTTAATTGCATTTTGTGTTTTTGTGTTTTTACCTTTAATTTATTTTTGTTTTTGTTTAAGTTTTAGTTAATGTTCTTAATGTTTTTCTTTTAATAAATGAATTTTGAAAAGTACAATTGTTATAAAATTGTTGATTGATGACCTTTGAATTTTTGAAGCATGAATTTGAGAATTGAGTAGAATTGGTGCTTATTGTCAATTTTTTTTTGTTTTTCCCTTGCATTGCCATTAACCTAGTGAGGAATTGAGCCATCAACTTATCATTCTTATTGTGGGTGAACATCTTTGATTGATGAATTACGAGAACTTGCTTTGAAATGCATTTTAAGACTACATGAAAATTTCAATTTGGCATCAAGATGATTAAGGCAAATAGGTGAACAACTTTGGCTTAAAAAGACCAACCCTATATTCAACCTTAGTTAGCCAATTTTGAGCTTATTTTATTTTTCCTTTTCTTTCTTTTGCACAACACCATTAGCTTGAACCTTGTTGTTTAACTCTTACCCTTTCATTAGGTCAAGAGCATTTTAAGAGCGTTTATAACCGAGTGTTGTGTTGAATTAAGTATGGGGTTAAATTTAGTAGGTTTAAGATTGCAAAGCAAAATAAAAAATAAAAAATATATAAAATAAAAATAAAAAAGAAAAAAAAAGAAAAAGAAAAAAAAGAAAAAGAATATATATATATATATATAATAATAAGAATAATTGTTGTTCTTGTTGAAAGGGTTGGAATGTATCATTGCAAGATTTAATAAGTGAGTTCCCTTGAAAAGCTCTTTAATGTCAAGGGGTAGATGAGAGAAAGGTGTTTTGGGATTGTTGGGTTATGTATATGATCGGGTACTTTATTCTTAAAGTGCTCTTGAACTTAATGATTCAGCTCACATTTCCTAAATGCCATGCCTTTACCTTAGCCCCATTACAACCCAATAAAGACCTTTTGATTGATGATTAATTGTTATTTGTGGTGGAGATTTGATTGATAAGCAAGACTATGGTAATAATCTTTCATTGATTGTTATGAGTGTAAACACCACCATGATCAAACACTTGTAAGAGTTGGTGAGGGAGCGATAACATAGGGTATGCATGGGAAAACCATTTAATTGCATGAGCGTCGATTTTGTTTGATTCAATATTGATTGCGGATTTAGGGATAAGGAAGTCTTGATATATATTTATAACTCTTGAACTTAACAAAATTTATCTTGTTAGTGTGTTTTGATTTTAGCCTTGCTTGGGGACAAGCAAGGAATTAAGTGTGTGGTAGTTGTTTAGATCATTTTTGTACTTGTTTTTAGTATGATTTTATGTGTGTTTTAGTTAATATTTTGGCATGGGAATTTGTAGAGCTAAGATATTAATTTTTTATTTATCTTTAAAAAAATTAAAATTATAAGAATCAGTGCTCAGAGGATGTCCCCTCAACATTGATTAATATTTTCTTTTTATTTTTTTATTTATTGAGCTGAGGGAACAACTCAGTTATTAATTAATTTATTTATTTAAATCATTTTAACTTAGTTAAAGGGGACAAATCCTCCTCTCAGCTCAATTATAATAATTTTTTATTTAAAATAATCCAACCCTTTCCATTTAATCTTTCTCAATATTCATACAACACCAAACTGAACACTCTCTTCTTCTTCTTCTTCTTCTTCTTCTTCATTGAACCCGTTCATTCTCATCTTTCTCATTTTTATTCACTTCAATTTTTTCCCTTTCATTATAAGCTAAAAATAATTAAAATTCACTTATATTTTATCATCTCCAATTATATATAATTATAAGGTAAAAATACAAAATAATAAATATATTTTTAAATTCTTAAATTATTTAAATTATTTAATATATTTGTAAATGATTGATTAATATAATTTTTTGCTTCATATTTATATAAATTCTAGAATCTTTATTTCATGGTATTTGTATTATTTTATAGTTGTACATTTAATTGTTAATATAATTTAAAATTTTAGTCGTAATTATATATGTATAATTTTTTTCTTGACATATTCACTAATTACATGAATAATAAAGAAATGTGATTTTTGAAATATATAATGAAATTATTTTATTATTTATTAGGTTAAAAGATAATTTTAGTTGTAATTATGTGTGTGTAATTCTTTTCTTGGCATATTCATTAAGTATATGAATAATGAAGTA
Organism: Garcia nutans; assembly: GCA_947685225.1. Classification (NCBI taxonomy): domain Eukaryota; kingdom Viridiplantae; phylum Streptophyta; class Magnoliopsida; order Malpighiales; family Euphorbiaceae; genus Garcia; species Garcia nutans. The sequence goes on from CANTUV010000002.1 coordinate 38,377,212, forward strand.
TAATATATTGAACTAATTTTATTATTTATTAGAATAAAAAATAATTTTTGTTGTAGTTATATGTGTGTTATTATTTTTCTTAGCATATTCCTTAATTACACAAATATTGAAGAAATATAAATTTTGAATATATATTGAAGTGATTTTATGATTTATTAGGATAAAAAATAATTTTAGTTGTAGTTATTTGTATGTAATCTTGTGTAATTTTTCTTGGCATATTCATTAATCATGAATAATGAAGAAATAACAAATTTGAAATTATATTGAAATAATTTTATTATTTATTAGAATAAAAAATAATTTTTGTTGTAGTTATATGTGTGTAATTCTTTTGCTTAGCATATTCACTAAATACATGAATATTGAAGAAATATAAATTTTGAATATATATTGAAGTGATTTTATTATTTATTAGGATAAAAAATAATTTTAGTTATAATTATATGTGTGTAATTTTTATCTTGGCGTATTCCTTAATTACACAAATAATGAAAATTATAAATTTTGAATACATATATTGAAATAATTTTATTATTTATTAGGATAAAACATAATTTTAGTTGTAGTTATATGTTTGTTTAGGACTTAAAATTTATATTATACTTTTTTCTATGAATATCAACTAAAATTTTATGTTATATTTTACTTTGTCACGTTAATTATGTTCTTAATTATTGTCTCCATCCTTGAATCCCCCCAAAAAAAAATAGACAATATATTTTTTTAAAAATTTATTATTTGTGAATGAATTAGTTGATGATTCAATCTTAATCAATATCATTATGCTACTGTATTATAGTTACAATTAATGTCTTGTGAATTTTGCATTGGATTAAAAAATATTTTAATTGCTAAATTAATTATCAAGACTTAAAATTTTAATTATATGTAAATTGTCAACTTATATAATTAAAATTTTAATTATATGAAATTACTTTTGTCATTTTCATCATAACAAGTTATTGGTATAAATTAAGAAATTTTGAAAAAAAAAACACACTGAAATATATGTATTTCTTGTATTTTGAAATATATATTATTTAAATTTTAATTTTAATATTAATATGATAAAAAATCTCACAAAAGAATCCAATTTTTTTTTTAAATAGACTCATTATAATCAATTTAATAATATCTAAATCTAATCATTTCATAGATTTTATAAATATATAAACTAATAAATGATAAATTATTATTGTATAACTAAATTTTAAAATGATTTTCTATATTATTTAAAAACTCAGTCTTGATTAAAATTCAATATTCAGTGATTATTTATTTAATACACTTAATGTTATATAGAGTATGTTTCCTCAAACATCTGAATATATGCATGTTTATATTACATCTTTATGATTGGATCCCAATGCTACAAGGTATCAAAATTTGTTATGGGATATTTCTGAAGAGTTCTATAATGGTATGATATTTGATTCAAAGAATGACGTAAAGAGAACTGCTAAGGAGTACTCCATTAAAAATAATTATCAATTTAAAACGGAGGAGTCTAGAAGTAATTCTCTTGCATTGATATACAAACATAATAAGGATGGGTGCAATTGGAGACCGTGCGCGAGTAAAAAAAAGAATAAACAATTTTAGGAGGTAACTATATATAATTGCCTCATACTTGTAGATTTCTAATGGTGTCACAAGATCATAGAAATTTGGATTCTACTTTCATCACGAGTTGTATAGAAGAATTGGTTAAATCAAATTATAGGATTAAGGTTGAATTAATCATTGCGCATATTAAGGAAAGATTTCATACCATAGTACCGTATAAGAAAGCATTAGTTGCAAAACAAAAGGCACTTGCAAGATTATTTGGAGATTGAGATGAGTAGCACAAGTTGCTAAGGGCATAAATGTTTGCTACAATTCATTATAATCCATGTCTTAGGTATGAAATCTAAGATCATAAAGTTGAGAAGAATAATAGACTTATTTTGGGTGTCAGACAATTTGAGAGGATGTTTTAAGCGTTCAAGCCATGTATTGAAGGATTTATACACGGTGGTGGAACTAGGATTCAATTGAGGGGATGTCAAAATTTTAAAGCTAAAAAACTTGTATTTAATATATAAGTTCATTGCAAATAAATTTAAGATAAATTTGAATAAAATTAATTCTTTTAATATTATAGTAGTGTGATGTAATATTAAAAGAAAAAATATATATTTGATTTTTATTTATATATTTATGTTATGTATACATATATTATATTTTTGTCAAAATTATATAATGAATATATTTTAATCTCGAACTAAACTTAAGAAAATAAGAACATGTGTCAAAATTTAATCATAATTAACTTGGGCAAACGAAAAAGTTAAATTTTTAGAAAATTTTTATTTTCCTAATTTAAGTTAGGTTCATGAACATATCTAAATAAGACTAGTGAAATTTATAAGTATTTTACAAGTAGTAAAGAGTAGTACTAAGTTCATATACCTATTTCTGTGTTTTTTTTTATATGTAATATAAATCATATTGGCATATAATTAATTTAATGCATATATTAGAAACAATTAATAATTATTAATAAAAATAATCTAATAAATTTAATGTAATTAATCATTGAAATCAAATGATTGAAAATTTTAAAAAATAAAAGTAGTATCAAAAACATTATACCCAAACATCCATTTAGAGTCAATTCTAGTACTAATATTGTAGTAGATTATTTAATTTATTTTCAATATATTTTATATTTAATTCTGCTTTTCGATTCTTACAAAAAAATTATAAAAAAATGGGAGAATGTGCAAATATACCCTTAAAGTTATCATGCAGGTACAACTTGGCCCTTATTCTTTTTTCTTTTTTACTCATTTAAGCTCAAGTTTTTGCAAAATAAAGTTTTTAAGCCCCTGATTTTTAACAAAAATACTAACAATGTTAATGTTTAAAGAAAACAAGAGAAAATATACAAATATGTCCTTGAAGTTGTCATATAGGTACAATTTAGCCCTTATTCTTTTTCTTGGTTCATTTAGGCATAATTTTTTACAAAATGAAAATTTGAAGTCACTTATTTTAATAGAAATACTAATACCATTAAAGTTAAAAAAAATGTAATCCACTAATTTGGAAAAAAAATTAAGGGCATGACTGTAAATTTATTAATTAATAAAATACTAACTCACGAGCAGTAATGTATAGAAGTGGTTATGGTCTCTCTTTGTAACTTTCAGAGAAAAAAATACTGAAATAAAAACATTTGCAATTACAAATTCCAAATATAGAAACTAAAAATTGTGATAAAGGCTACATGAATAAAACTAACAAGGGTTTTCTATATTTTTTTAATTATAATATTCATAGTAAAATATTAGGCTCTTTAGGATTTGGATCATTCTCTAATAGGTTGGAGATACTGAGCATGTAGGATTATGAAGATCATAGAAGGTCATCCCCTTGATCTCTCCCAACTCTCATAACTATATTCTCTTTATCGAATTATAAATTTAGAAATGTAATCAATTTTAACCGTTAAAGTTTTTAACAAAATATGTGCTTAAAAATTTCATTTTGCAAAAAGTTATGTCTAAATAAGCCAAGAAAAGAATAAGGGCTAAATTGTACATGTGTGACAACTTTGAGGGCATATCTGCACCTTTTTCCTTATTTTTTAAAAATTTTAACAATGTTAATATTTCTGTTTAAATGAGGGGCTTAAAACTTTATTCTGTAAAAATTTGTGCTTAAATGAGCCCAAAAAAAAGAATAAGGGCTAAATTGTACCCTGCTGACAATTGTAGGGACATATTTGCACCTTCTCCCTAAAAAAATGCAATAATCACGTAAGAGTTAGCTTTTGAATTTGATTGTTTGTACCATCAAATTTACTATAAACTATATAATCCTAAATTAAACAGATGGGTGATGGGCTTCTTGAATGGACTAATATAAATTATATTAGCATATATATATATATATGTGGAATTCTAACTATGGACCAGGGGGCCATAGACCCTCTAGGACCCTCCTGGTTCCACCTATGCTTATACATTTCGTTCAAGTATTAGTAGTCAATGGGACTTTTTTATATGAAAATATAAGTGTGTGCTTCTTGCAGCACAATTCTTTAATGGCGATGGAAGTATATTTCCAGTTGCTTATGAAATTATCGAGAATGAAAGTAAGAATAACTGGGAATTCTTCATGCGATGCATTTGACACTAAGTCTATCCAAGAAGGCACGACATTTGACTTTTATCTAATAGGCATGTTAGAATTAAACATTTTATGAATGACCCAATGTAGAGGGACTTTGGACATCTGTAACACCCCTAAATCCCATATACGTTCACTACATATCACCACCATGTAATGAACATACATAGAACCTAAGAATGCTACGGTTTTCCATAAACAATTCACAATATATATATATAATATAATGATATTTAATTGTAAACTAAATCAAAATAGGTATAAACATTTTATTTGATATGCAGCGGAATTTATCAAAATATTTATATATATATATATATATCCAAGTACCAGTTCACAAAGTTATATACATATACATTAAATCCAATATTTTACAAAACATAAAGATTATATACATGATTGGCAGCTTTCTCTTTGATCTTTAAGTCCAGTACAACTCTTCAATTCCTAGACTCACTCGGTCTAGTGGATCTCTCGGGTTCTTCCCTAACACCTGCGCGATAAACACAATCGCGCTAAGCCAACGGCTTAGTAAAACAACTATAGTATCAATATGCTTTGATGCCATGCTCATGACCCTCAATCAAATAAATAATACATAGCAAATCATAACTTATTCATCATAAATTATCAACCCATAATTACATTATATCATTACTCATCAATTTCATTAAGCAATAGTCACAATTTAACAATCATAAATCACATTAAGCCTAAGACACACATGGGCCCAAAACACCCTAATATGTTATTCAAAGTTCAGAGTCCCTGTGTTTGATTCAATATCATAATCATCAAGCCCGTAGGCAATATATATATATATCATATCTCTATCCATGGATAGCGTAACAGACCCAGTCTCTTGGACCATCAACCCATTAACATGAGGAGATCCTCAACTCGGTTAGACTGTTACAAGTTTCAATTGGATTCATCAGCTTACGGGCCATCCCATTTCGCCTATCCAATGATTCATAAACATCACATTTCTCATATATCAACTGGAACCGGCTTACGGGCCATCCCATTTCGCCTATCCAGTGATTCAATTGGAATTGGTTTACGGGCCATCCCATTTCACCTATCCAATGATTCATAGGCATGCCATCAAAAACAGGACTCTGAAAGTTGAATCAACACATTAGGCATATTAACATTTCATTTATTCTTTCACAATTTATTCCCTTTACATCAACTTGGCCCAATCACAATGGCCTCACATATCATTTAATTCATCTTAATCATTCACATTAGTTTTGCATCAATTCTCAAATCATATCAAAGCAACTCAATCATGTTAATTCCATACCCCATCACATAAGTATGCACAATTAATAACTTCCCCATACATTACACAAAACATTATAAATATGCCTTCACAATGCATCAGTGCTCTCAATGCTTTAACAAATACATGTGTGTTATGCTTTCACATCTTATAAATGTATGCAATGATGTAGTTGCACTTACCTCAATAACACTTCACTCAACTCTAATTACTTCCTCTATCAAGGGTCTCTTACTTTTCAAATAAATGATGGTTCACCCTCTTCAAGACCTAATCCCAAAAATAGCAATATACACTTACTTAGGGATACACAAGAGATAATCAAGTTAATAAATAACTAGGGCAAACCCTAAACTTAACACGCTCACCCACACGGGCGTGCTACTGGGCGTGTAATACATACTGTCTCAACCACTTAACAACACGTCCAACCCCCTGGACGTGCTCCTGGCCGTGCCAATTCTCCAATCTCACAGTAGCTATGACACGCTCAATAACACGGGCGTGTTAATGGTCGTGTCACACCTACTGCCTCCAACACAATTGACACGCCTAAAGACTCTGGACGTGCTCATGGGCGTGTCAGGCCAACAACTCAGATTCCGGCCACACCAACAAACAAACAACCAAACTCTTCTTATCACTTTCTTTCCTTTCAAACAAACTCATCCAAACTAACCCAAAAACCAACTCAAACATACGACAACACCAAAACAAGACAAGACACATACACAAACACAAATCACAAATCATCATCATCACTTCAAACCCTCAACACCAACATATCTCCATCTTTACCAAGAAACCCACTCTATCCATCAAACAAACCCCAAAATCCATAATCAAAGAATCAAACACCCATAAAAACATCTCAATCAAGCCAACATACTCTTAACATTATACCACTCCATCAAAACCCAAACATAACTCAAACAACACAAGAAAACAAGAGAGAACTTACCAAATTTGAGGAAACTTCACAAATCTCTAACATGATGATTTGATTCTTCCTTCAAATTACTCTTAGCTCTTCAATCTCTCTCTTGCTCTCTTCCTTCTTGGATGTCCGGCCAACAAAAATGGAAAGAAGAAAAATGAAGAGTAAACAAATCAACTCTTATCTCTACACCAAAATCCACTCACTCTCATCCAAGCATTTTAATATTATTATAATCCAAATTAATCCCTTCCACTAATTAATTACTTCCATTTTCCTTAATTAATTAAATACTCAATAATATAAAAATATCTTCCTCCACTACTACTCTCTCTTTGACCATTATTTGACTCATATATATGTTATATATATATTACCATATACATAACATATAAACTTGTCTCTAAACCCTATTTCTTCCCAAAACACATATACATATACTTTACTTCTCTCAACTTAAACCAACAACAACAACAACAACAACAACAACAACACATACAAAACTTCTAGGGCATGCATAGGGATATTACAACATCTATATTACATTCACCACGTTGTTAATAATTATGACACCAAATTCAAGAGCACTATGAAAAATTTCATAAAAAAGAAGGTATAATGTATAAAGTGATGTGCTATTAATTTTGAGTGTTGATTATTATTATTATTATTTTAAGTATATGTTGATGTTTGGTTGTATGTAGAGAAAATCATGTGCAAAAGTTTAGGAAGCATATGAAAAGAAATTGATGCTAGACAACTAGAAGCATATGCATAGTTGAAGAAAATTCCTAAGTATAAGTGGGCTTTGTGTTATGACGATGGCCATCTTTGTAACACCCATAATTTTTGTAAAATATAATTAAATAAATAAATTAGAAGGATTAAGAGAGGTGTTAGAAGGAGGAGATAACTAATGTATATGTGAAATATAAACAAAATATACATAATATATAAATGTCACTAAAAATATAAAAAAGTGAAAAAGTAAAAATTTAAAGTAAAAGGTAAAAATGTTAAAAAATTAAAAAATGAAATTAATTTTGGTGGATGATATAAATTAAGGATTTATAATAATAATAATAATAATAATAATAATAATAATAATAATAATAATAATAATAATAATAATAATAATAATAATAATAATTATTATTATTATTATTATTATTATTATTATTATTATTATAGGAAATAAGAAAAAAAAACAATTTGAATCATCATCATCATCATCTTCTTCTTCTTAGCTTTGGCCAAACCACCATTGATGAAGGGGGAAGGTCTTTGTCACCAATTTTTATAAGGATTTTCAAGAATTGAAGGAAGTTTTGGTGAAATTCCAACTAATTAATAAGTTTCCTTTGCATTTAAGGAAGTTTTTTTTGAAAACTTTCAATTACGTAGAATTTCAACTTTTAAAGGAGTACTTGGTAATTGCTTAAATGATATGTAATTAAGTTATTTTGATGTGGTGATGATGATTTTATGATTAGTTGATTGATTTATGTAGGCCTGGTTGAAGTTTGGAAGAAGAAAAGAGTGATTTAGGGTTTTGATGGGAAATTTATAAAGAATTAATGTAAATTGAATTTAATTACTTAAATTGTGTTAGAATATGATTCTAATGATAGAAATTAACTTAAAACATGATTTAGAATGGATTATAATAGATTTTTAAAATTAAAGTGCATTGAGGAAAAAATTGAAAATTTCAAGAGAATGTAATAAAATAAGTTTTATTAGTTGAAGAGTATAGAAATATAGTTCTAATGAATTATTTAAATTCATAATGTGGATAGGAGTTGAGTAGATTGGGTTTGCCAAGTCAAAGTGGTGAAGGGCATTTGGTGAAAGTAGAGTTTGAAGAATAATTTGGCTTAGATTTTGACATTTGGAGGTTAGTATATACTTTGATAGCTATTATTTCAATTGTATTATTTTTAACATAACACATTGCATTTGGATGAATGTGTTATGTGACTTATACATTGATATTTATATGTGATATGCATTGTTTGAAATGAAAATGTGTAATTTGCATAAATTATGATAGGTTAAGCGATTAAGGAATGGCTACCATTAGTAAGATATATAAAATGTAAAAAGTGTGAGTTATGTGTAAAAATGTGGAAATTAGCCACATTATGTTTGTGACTAAGAATGATGTTGGATATGAATAGAAATATGCAAAATGAATGTAAAATGTGAAAAAATATGTATAAAGTGTGAAAGGATGAATATGTACTGCATATTACCTTATATAATATCTAGTTCCAAAAAATTATTTTTGATATTGTTTGACATGTCGTACGCCTTTAGGGCGAGACACGTTGATGTCACAACTATGATTATGTCATCGGACGAGACACACTGGTGTCACAGTATTGATTATGCCTTCGGGCGAGATACGCTTATGTCATTAGTATTGAGATAGGCCAAAATAATATTTTTAGGACTAGATTATTGTATAAGAATTTTTGGGGCCAATGTGTGTTGGTGATTATGATAAATTAATGAATTTTTATTCATATATATTTTTCATGGTATTATTGCATAATGCATTATTAAGGAATGTTATTACCACTATTGTTATCAAAGTATATACTGCTAAGTTAAGCCGAGCTTGGTTCAACAAAATTATCTTGGTGGAGCCAACAACGTAGATAAAGTCTTCATAAACTCAATATATTTTACTTAATTGATCATCCTCATTGTCTAACCTTTATAAAAACACCATTTACTATCTAGATTTTATTTAAGTTGTAATGCTTGTGATCAATACTGTAACCTTAGTGTAAGAACGTACCCTAATTTGTAGTATAAAACCCTAATTCCATGTTTTATAAGATCAAACCCTAATTGCATGTTTTATAAGATCAACCTCTAATTGCATCTTTTAAACCTAGAATTATATTATTAAGCTTTAATTGCATATTTTAAATCCTAATTGCATGTTTTAGTTTTAATTTTAACCCTAGTTTGTATGAAAAACCCTAATTTTGCATGATTAAATCCTAATCCATTATAAAATCTTAATTTAACATTCCAAACCTTAGTTTTTGGTTAAAACCCTAATTTAACATTCCAAACCTTAGTTTTAGGTTAAAACCCTAATTTCCATGTTTAAACCTTAGTTTTAGGTTAAGACACTAATATGAATGTTTAAACCCTAGTTTTAGGTTTAAAACCCTAATTTCATTCCAAAAACCCTAATTTCTTGATTAGAACCCTAATTGCACAATAACATCCTAATTTGTATAATAAAATCCTAATTTTATGATTATTTGGTAATTAATTGTGTGTTTAAATTAATTATTTTCTATGAATGATTAAATTGCATTTATTTATTATTGTTTGAGATTTTAAAGAAGATGTAAAAGGCATATTTTTATTATGTGGGTGCCTTATTTATTTTAATTATTTATTTTAATTGTTTGAACTTTGAGACTAATGTAAGGGATATGTTTCCACCTATTGGTAGATATCCTATTTATTTATTTTATTTTAATTTCTTTATGGATGTTTGGACTTTGTAAGGGTATGTTTCCATCTTATATGGGTGCCCATTGTTATTTGATTTGTTTTGGATTAATAATATTTCATTCTTTATTTTAATAATTTTGTAATATGGATGATGTCCTGATGATTAAGAATTTAATAATATTTAGACATGAAAAAGAGGCAGGGTCTAATGAACTAAGCATTATGGGGGTGCTAGACCATTTCTCACATTCCCCATGCATACTCAACTTTTTGAATCCAGTAAGAGTTAAGGATTCCTTTGGAATCGAGCCATCCACCCTTTCTATCTTCCCAGCCCGTTCGAGTGGTGACTCCTATTCTTTGGATTTAGGTTTGTGTTCTCTAAGGCCTAGAGCCTAATAGTACTGAAGTTGCAAGAACCATGCCATCGAGAGTGGGAGCGAAAATCCCTGCTCACACTATATACTCATTTTGATTACCTAAAGACATATATTAACTTTTCCTCATATAAATCTCACTTTCTAAGTCTCAAAATTTAATAGATTGATCTCACTTCAGTCTTTAACAATCTAACTTCAATTAAAAAAACTCCCAAGATTACATTAACAATTTACTACTAAATTGACTCACTAAAGTTATTCATTTAAATCCAATAAATAATAATTGATTTTCCATAAACACAATCAAATCCAAACGTCAATTCTCATTCATTTGCTCTTTTGTTCCTCCTTCTTCATATTACTTATTTATGTATAGCTTAATCATATAATGTTATAAATATTATTACCCTTGACTTTAAGTATAACTTATTTAGCTAAAAATTATTCTTTTATGTAATAACCATATAACTTCACATACACTTTATATCAATGAACAAATAATTGAATAATTTAATTATCTAGGTTGTAATATCCGTGATTTTAGAGAAATTAAATAAGTATTTGGAGGTATGAGAGTTATATATATCTAATGTATACATAGTGTATATATAGTATATACATATTATATATATAATATATGTTGGTTATATATATATATATATATATTATATACTTGATATATATAATATAAATATATAGTATACTTGGTGTGTACATATAGTACACATAATATATATACAAATACATATGGGTATATATATATACTAAATATACATTATATATATACATAATATATACATTACGTATATATGTAAATAATATATATATATAATATATAAGTAAAATATATATGACATATACATATACATGAGATATAATTAATATATATATGAGGCATAAAGTGGTCTTGGAACAACAACAACAACAATAAGAGAAGAAGAGAAGTCAAACAAGGAAATGAGCTAATTGGTGGAAGATTAAAGTTAAGAGACATTTAGTTAATCAAATATAAAGAAGGGTAAGGATGCAAAATTGAAGAAAAGACTTCATCTTTTCTTTGTTTCCTTTCCATGGTCGAACTAAAGAGAGAGAAAAAAGAAAAGAGTGATCTTACCAAAGACATGAAAATTCATAAAAAATCCTAAGGAATCAAATGAATTTTTTTTTAAAGGAAATCAAGAATACAAGTAAGTAAACCTTTTCTAAGATTTATTTTTTTCTATTTTAAGATTATATTTTGAAATCTAGAGAGAGATAGTTGATTAAAAATTGTTAATTGATAGAATTATAGTTGGTAAGGTAAGTATGTGTTGAATTGGTGGTTTATTGTTTTAAAAGAATAAAGAATGATGGAATTGTAGTTTTGGAATGATTATGTATAATTAGGGTTTCAAATATGGGTAGTTATAATTATTGAAATGGAATAATTTAATGTTGTTTTAATATGTATGTAATGATTCTATGCTTGGAAATTGATTATGAGAGAGTTTGGTTAAGTTTAGGTTTATAGGAAAGGTTATGTTTAATTTAGGATTTTGGTATGGATAGTTATAATTGTTGAAAGGGATGAATTTAATGTTATTTAAATATATAGATAATGATTTTATGGTTAAATGTTAGAAATGAGTGGGTTTGGTTGAAGTTTAAATAAGGTAGTAATGGTAAAAATAAGGTTTTGGTGAAATTTTTTTTATAGAGATGATATAATTAGTGTTTGAATGACTAAAGTGTGTTAAAATAAGTTGATAATGCTATATTTGAACTTATAATGTAATATCCCAAAGTATGCCCTAGAAGTTTGATGTTATTATTGTAATTGGATTATATATATATATGTTAATTTGAAAGAGAAAAGAATTCAAAAGAGAGTGTATATGTTGGATATATGGAAATATATATAACATATACACAAGTCAAATGTGATGGTCAAAGGAAGAAGATATTTATTTTATTATTTATGAAAATTAATTAATAAGGAAATTATGAATGGAAGAAAATAAGTTTGATTATTTTAATATTAAAATGTCTTGGTGGAGGTTTAAAGAGGAAAGTGTTGTATTCATTTCTTCTCCATTTTCTTTTCTTTTCCTTTGTTGGCCGGCCATCCAAAGTAAGAGAGCAAGAGTGAGTTATGTTTGTTCCAAGCTCAAATTGAAGGAAGATTCAAGTGATTAAGTTGGAATTTGTGAAGTTCATCAACTTTGGTAAGTTCTCTCTTGATTTCTTTTGTTGTATTTGAAGTTGTATATGAGTTTGATTGTTGATATTTGCAAGTAGGGTTGTGTTGATTGTAGTATGTTGGAGGGTGTTTGATTTAATTGATTGTGGTGTTGGTTTTGAATTAAAGATAAGAAGTTAGGTTGATGTTGGTTTTGGAAAAGTAAAAGTGATGTTGGTTTTAGGGTTTTAAAGTGGTAAGTGAGGTTAAACTTGAGTTTGATCAATTATTTTCATAGATTTTCATGTTGATTGTGTTTGTTGAAGTTGTAAGCATTGAATATGTGAATTTGGTCCGAAACAGAAGCATCTTGGATGCCACGCCCGTGGGGGTGTTGGATAATTGGACAGATTCGTTTTTTAACCCACGCCCGTGGGGGTTTGTGAGGCCACAACTGTGGGGTTGGGAGGCCACGGCCGTGGGCCCTAATTAGTGGTGTTAAGTTGTAATTTGTGATTTAAGGGTCTAGTAAGAGGTTATTAAGTGAATATTTGCATTGGAATTGATGTATTTTATCATTTTTGGATTAGGTCTTGAAGAAGATAATTTGCCCTAATTCAAGTGGTGAAGAAGTGTTGGAAGAGGAAGTGTATAGATTTGTGTGAGTGGTGTTTAAGGTAAGTACAAACTACATTATTGCATACATTCATATGATGTTGAGACTTAACACACATTTGATTGTAAATGTGTTAAGAAATCTAATGTATTGCTGATGCATATTAATAATGTATTGTTTGGTATAATGTGTATGTTGTGATAAGCATGTAAAATGTGTGTTAATGTCATTTGTTATATATACACTGGAATGATGAATTGATTAATGTGATTTGAGATATAATGAGATGTAAAATCAATGTGGTTGGTTATAATGATGTAAATAAGATTGTTGAAGCATATTTGCCTACATGATGATGAAATGAAATATGGAATATGTAATGTGAAAGATTTGATGATATGATGAATTGTTTTAATGTGAGTTGAGATGATATGAGGTATGAGGCCATGATTGTTGGCTATGATAAGGCAAATGAAATATAATTGGGGCATGGATGCCTATTTAATTATGAGAAATGAAATGAAAAGAAATTGATAAAGAGATAAATGAAATGATTGTATGCCTAATATGTTAATTCAATTTTCAGAGTTCTGGGTTTGGCGGCATGCCTATGAATCACTGAATAGGTGAAATGACCGGGTCGTAAGCCGATTCTAGTTGAAAAATGTGAAATGATAAATGTGAAATGTGATTCTTTTGGGGTGAAAAGACTGGGCCATAAGCCTCAAAAACAGTAACAGTCTAGCCGGGTTGAGGATCTCCTCAAGTTTAGCCGGGTTGAGGTCCAAGAGACTGGGACTGTTACACTATCCATGGATAGAGATATGTATATATTGCCTACGGGCTTGATGATTATGATTATAGACCAAAGCAGTAACTCTGAACTTTGAATAACATATTAGATTCTTTTTGGGCCCATGCTTGTGTTTGTCTAATTGTGATTCTTGAAAGATGAAACAAATGAATATTGCGATAAGTTTTTGAAGAATGTGAGGTTTGTAATATGGTATTCTTTTGAATTGTTTTTGAAACTTGATTGTATGACATTAGCATGGTATTGAAGCATAATAATATTGTAGTTTGAACCACTAAGCCGTTGGCTTAGCGCGAGTGTGATTCATCGCGCAGGTGACAGGGAAGAACCAGAGAGTTCCTCTATGCCGAATAAAGTCTAGATTTTTGAGGTGTGGATAGTGGAGCTTAAAGATCAAAGACATACAGCCAAACATGTATATATTTTCTATTTTGTAAAACTTGAGTTTTGATGTATATGTATTTGAAAATATTTGTTATATTTTCCGCTGCGTTTTGTATAAACATTTTGGTCTATTGTGTTTTATAAATTTCCTTTGAGTCTTAAATTTGTTCATATTATATAAAAAGGGGATTATAAGTATGTTTTGTAAACTGTGACATTTCTATATTCAGTATACGTATATTACGATCGTATTAGCATGCTGTGTATGTAAACGGGGGTATAGGAGTGTTACAATTGTTTTGGTATCAGAGCCTAGGTTTGAGATTCTCAACCTAGGTCAATTGTAAGAAAAAGAATATTTTGATTTTAAAAGTTGGTTTTTGAATAAGATACATGTTTTGGTATGGCAGTCTTTGATCTTTAATAAGGTATATTCTGCTATGTTTGCAGATATAGGTAGTGATGGCATCTCATTCGCGTCAGTCCGTAGAAGGTAGTGCGGAGAGTGTAGCTCCTAAAGAGAGTAGAGATGGAGCGAGGGTTGAGAGAGTCAGTGAGGCACCTGTTTCTGTGCCAGAGAGATCAGCTGCAGATGAGGCTCCGCCGGGTTGGTTAAGGCATATGGTAGAACTATTTAGACAAGCTCCAGTGCAGCCACCACCACCACCTCCACAGCCTCAGGTGCCGGTGAGACATTATGATAAGTTGAGGAAGTATGGGGCTAAGGATTTCTTGGGCACTACCGATCCTGCAGTGGCTGAGCAGTGGTTGGATAAAGTGCACATGATATTCATCCAGTTACAAGCTACTCCAGATGAGAAATTTGACTATGCCAGATCCCTCCTTCAGAAAGATGCCTATGACTGGTGGAAGACGGTTCCTCATGCCATGGATGATCCACCTACATTATCATATGGTGATTTTCTGCGGGAATTCGAACAGAAATATACTCCGAGGGAGTATAAAGATATTAAGAAGATGGAATTCTTAAATTTGAGGCAAGACAACCAGACGGTAATAGAGTATGAGATTGAGTACATCCGGTTGAGTCGCTATGCCGGGGGAATTATTTTTGATGAAATAGACCGGTGCAGAAGATTTGAGGAGGGATTGAGGCCCTCTATTATGTGCATTGTGGCTGGTTCTTGGTACCATGATTTCTCTCAGCTTGTTGCAGCAGCTAGAAGTGTTGAGAGAGCGCAGAGCATTGCAGCAGCTGCTACTGAGGAGGAGACTAGAGTAAGGAGACCCCAGTTTGAGGCAGGGTCTTCATCTATGAAGAGGGGTAAAGGAAGTTTTGTTCCGAGGATCAGTAGAAGCCAGAGACAGTCAGGCAGATTAGTACAGTATCAGAGGCAGAGGCCGAGACCGACAGCTTCTGTAGCTAGTGCACCGACTCCTATGATTTAGAGGTCTACTCCACCTATATGTGAGCATTGTGGTAAGACCCATGGAGGTGTTTGTTGGAAGATTGGTGGACCAGTTGGGTGTTTTAGATGTGGGTCACCAGCTCATTTCGTTAGAGATTGTCTTGAGATGCAGGAGTATAGACAGGCTGATACTGCAGCTTCTCGACCTAGTGTCAGCAGAGGTGGTCGAGGGGGCAGAGGTTTTAGTAGAGGTGGTAGACCCGGGTTTAGTCAGAGAGGAGGATCTTCATCCAGAGATAGTAGGCCAGCTGAGGCCGAATCTTCTCAGAGGGTATATGTGATGCAGAGGCAGCCAGATGCTTCAGCAGTTATAGCGGGTACATTTTCTCTATTTGGCATTTCAGTTCTTGCTTTAATTGATCCAGGATCTACTCATTCATACATAAGTGCATCTATCTTGCCTGTGTCTGAATTGCATTCTTAGTCCTTAGGATTTGATGTCTTAGTGACAAATCCTTTAGGACATAGTGTTGTGGTGAGTAAGGTGCATCGTGATAGTGCAGTTGTGGTGCAAGGTGAAGAGTTTCTTGGTGATTTGATTGAAATGCCTTTTAAAGAGTATGATTTAATCTTAGGCATGGATTGGTTGTCTAAGCATGGAGCTATGGTAGATTGTCAAAAGAAGTGTGTCACCTTGAGAACCAGTGATGGTAGGAGTGTGATAGTATCTAGTGAACAGAGACAACTTGCATCCTTGTTGGTATCAGCTGTAACAGCTAGAAGATTGATTAGAAAAGGGTGTGAAGCTTATCTTGCTCATGTTGCAGATACTAGAGTAGTGGGTTCTCAACTTGATAATATAACCACAGTTGCAGATTTTCCGGATGTGTTTCCTGAGGAGTTGCCAGGGTTACCCCCTGAGAGAGAGGTTGAGTTTGGTATCGATTTGTTGCCTGGTACCACTCCTATCTCTATTACTCCTTATCGAATGGCACCTGCTGAATTGAGAGAGTTGAAGGTGCAGTTGCAGGAGTTGTTGGATAAAGGGTTTATTCGCCCTAGTGTTTCACCGTTGGGAGCTCCTGTGTTGTTTGTGAAGAAGAAGGATGGTACTTTGAGGTTATGCATTGATTATAGGCAATTGAACAAAGTAACTATTAAGAATAAATATCCTTTGCCTAGGATTGATGATCTCTTTGATTAATTGAAGGGAGCAGCAGTGTTTTCTAAGATTGATTTGAGATCAGGGTACCATCAGTTGAGGGTTAGAGCTAAAGATGTTCATAAGACAGCTTTTCGTACAAGATATGGGCATTATGAGTTTTTAGTAATGCCTTTTGGATTGACGAATGCACCTGCAGCTTTTATGGATTTGATGAATAGGGTGTTTAGGCCCTATCTGGATCAGTTTGTGGTGATCTTCATTGATGATATTTTGGTGTATTCGCGTGATAAAGAGGAACATGACAAGCATTTGCGGATTGTGTTGCAGATCTTGAGAAAAAAGCAGTTGTATGCCAAGTTGTCAAAGTGTGAGTTTTGGCTTGACCAAGTTACTTTTCTGGGTCATATAGTTTTAGCAGATGGTATAAGAGTTGATCCAAGTAAAGTTGAAGCTATTTTGAATTGGAGTCCACCAAAGTCAGTGACTGAAGTTAGAAGTTTTCTGGGCTTGGCAGGCTATTACCGAAGGTTTGTGAAAGGTTTTTCTTTGATAGCTACTCCACTCACCAGATTGCTTCGGAAGGGATTTAGATTTGTGTGGACAGATCAGTGTCAAGCTAGTTTTGAGCAGTTTAAAGAAATGTTGACTCAAGCGCCTATTCTTACTTTACCTGTGGAAGATAAACCATATGTGATTTATAGTGATGCCTCACATAATGGTTTAGGATGTGTTTTGATGCAAGAAGGTAAAGTTGTAGCTTATGCTTCTCGGCAGTTGAAGCCGCATGAGCTCAATTATCCGACACATGATTTAGAATTGGCAGTTATAGTGTTTGCTTTGAAGATTTGGCGACACTACCTATATGGAGAGAAATGTTTTATCTATACGGATCACAAAAGTTTGAAATATTTGGGTGTTCAGAAGGAGCTGAATCTTCGATAGAGACGGTGGTTGGAGTTAATCAAAGACTATGACTGTTTGATTGATTATCATCCTAGTAAGGCAAATGTAGTTGCTGATGCCTTAAGTCGGAAGTCTTTAGCAGGTTTGGCTGTTTATTCGCTCTCATTGCTTGTTGAGTTGAGAGCGTTGCACGCTAGTTTTGAAGTATGTGATGATGGTGCATTATTGGCTCAGTTGCAGTTGAGACCAATATTGTTGGATCAGATAAAGGAGGCTCAATTGGCTGATGAGAAAATTTAAAAGATTGTGTCAGATTGCCGAAAAGGTGAGAGCCGGGATTTCTTTGTGAGAAGCGATGGTAGCCTTTGGTTCAAGGATAGGTTGTGTGTTCCTAATGATGATAGTTTGAGAAAGATTATTTTAGAGGAAGCACACCAATCGGTTTTTGCTATGCATCCGGGTAGTACAAAGATGTACCATGATTTGAAACAGCATTACTGGTGGTCTGGTATGAAGAGAGACATAACGAAATTTGTATCCAAATGTCTCACTTGTCAGAGGGTGAAAGCTGAGCATCAAGTTCCAACAGGGTTGCTTCAACCTTTAACAGTGCCTGAATGGAAATGGGAGAAAGTAGCAATGGATTTTGTATCTGGGTTGCCATTGACTCAGAAGAAGCATGATGCTATCTGGGTGATTGTTGATCGGTTGACAAAGACAGCTCATTTTCTTCCAGTTAGAATGAATTATTCTCTTGAGAAGTTAGCTGAGCTGTATGTCAGTGAGATAGTGAAGTTGCATGGAGTCCCAATTTCTTTGGTGTCTGATCGAGATACTAGGTTTACTTCGAGGTTTTGGAAGAGTTTGCATAGTGCATTGGGTTCTCGATTGCACTTTAGCACTGCTTTTCATCCGCATATAGATGGATAGTCTGAGAGAGTGATACAGATTATTGAGGATATGTTGAGAAGCTGTCATTGATTTCTCTGGAAGTTGGGACAGATTTTTGCCATTTGTGGAATTTGCTTATAACAACAGTCATCAATCCAGCATTGGTATGGCACCATTTGAGGCATTGTATGGTAGAAGATGCAAAACACCTTTATGTTGGAATGAAATTGGAGAGGGCAAGTTAATTGGTCCTGATTTGGTTAAAGAAACTGAAGAGAAAGTGAAGATAATTCGGGATCGGTTAAAAGCAACTTCAGACCTACAAAAATCTTATTCTGATTTGAAAAGGAGAGACATAGAGTTTGATGTTGGAGATAAAGTATTTTTGAAAGTGTCTCCTTGGAAGAAGATTTTGAGATTTGGTCGGAGAGGGAAACTAAGTCCTCGTTTCATTGGACCATATGAAGTTTTAGAAAGAGTTGGGCCAGTTGCTTATTGTCTTGCTTTGCCGCCTGAGTTGGATAAAATCCATAATGTATTTCATGTTTCTATGTTGCGGAGGTACAGATCAGATCCATCTCATATCTTTCCAGTTGAATCTATTGAGGTGAGTTCAAATCTGACATTTGAAGAAGAACCAGTTGCTATTTTGGCACATGAAGTGAAAGAGTTGAGAAATAAGAAAGTGCCACTGGTGAAGGTTCTTTGGAAAAATCATGGTAGAGAAGAGGCAACTTGGGAGAGTGAGCAAGCAATGCGAGATCAATATCCTCAACTGTTTCGGACTTGATATTAGGTAATTTTGAGGATGAAATTTTTTTTAGAGGGGGAGAATTGTAATATCCCAAAGTATGCCCTAGAAGTTTGATGTTATTGTTGTAATTGGATTATATATATATGTTAATTTGAAAGAGAAAAGAATTCAAAAGAGAGTGTATATGTTGGATATATGGAAATATATATAACATATACACAAGTCAAATGTGATGGTCAAAGGAAGAAGATATTTATTTTATTATTTATGAAAATTAATTAATAAGAAAATTATGAATGGAAGAGAATAAGTTTGATTATTTTAATATTAAAATGTCTTGGTGGAGGTTTAAAGAGGAAAGTGTTGTATTCATTTCTTCTCCATTTTCTTTTCTTTTCCTTTGTTGGCCGGCCATCCAAAGCAAGAGAGCAAGAGTGAGTTATGTTTGTTCCAAGCTCAAATTGAAGGAAGATTCAAGTGATTAAGTTGGAATTTGTGAAGTTCATCAACTTTGGTAAGTTCTCTCTTGATTTCTTTTGTTGCATTTGAAGTTGTATATGAGTTTGATTGTTGATATTTGCAAGTAGGGTTGTGTTGATTGTAGTATGTTGGAGGGTGTTTGATTTAATTGATTGTAGTGTTGGTTTTGAATTAAAGATAAGAAGTTAGGTTGGAGTTGATCAAAGACTAGTGTTTGTATGGATCTGCTATGATTGTATGAATTGGTTATTCTATTAGCTAATAATTTCTTTAGCCTTGATTGAATGGAAAATTGTTAATATATAATTGATTGGCCACCAATTAAAGATAAGAAGTTAGGTTGGAGTTGATCAAAGTCTAGTGTTTGTATGGATCTGCTATGATTGTATGAATTGGTTATTCTATTAGCTAATAATTTCTTTAGCCTTGATTGAATGGAAAATTGTTAATATATAATTGATTGGCCACCAATTATGTGTTTTAGGTATTAGATGATGGATTGAGAGATGAAGTCTAATACTAGAACAATTCAATTAGGGACTTAGGTGAATTAGAGATATAACCTATTAAAAAGATTGTTTCAATTATAACAAGATTATTTGTAAGAGGTTTGAATGCGAGAGCTTATTTCCTTGACTCAATTAATTAAGTTGTTTGAGATTTAATCTTTTAAATTAAATGAGTTAAGAGGAATAACCGTTCATACATATCAGTAGTAGAGAAGTGCAAACCCTAGACCTTTTTATCAAGTGAATCAAAACATTAGCTTAATTTACTTTTATTCGTTTTTACACTACAATCATTCTTCTTCAGTATTTAGCAATTTAAATTTATTCATTACTTGTTACTTTTAATTTGATAATCAATTAGCCACTTTAGCTTCCTTGTGAGACGACGTTGGGGCGATCACCTTTGCTACAGCTACCTCATATACTTGCGAGTGACGCTTTGTGGTAGAGTTAATGTAATATCCCAAAATGTACCCTAGAAGTATTGGAGTAATTATTGTTATTATTGGATTAAGTGTATTTATTTTATTGGAAAGAGAGTTGAGGTTAGAGTAATGTGTATATGTTGTATATATTGTGATATACTTAACATATACAAATATTTGTTTGAAGGGTATAAATGTAATTATTTTGAAATTGAGTTAGTGGATTAAGATGGGTGGATGGTGATGTTTGAGATTATTTTATTTTTATTTGTGTGGAGGAGAATGTTTTGAGGAGAGAGAGGGTTAATGTTTGACTTTTCTTTCTTTTCCTTTTCTTCCTTCTTCCTCTCTTCTCGTGTCTCTCATTTTCCTTTTCTTCTCCTTTCTTTGCTTTGGACGGCAGCAGCAAGAGAACAAGAGAGAGGGAGAGATTTGACCTTCCAAGCTCAAGATTGAAGAAGTTTTCAAGAGATCAAGGAGGAATTTAAGAGTTTTCTTCATTCTTGGTAAGTTTCCTCTTGATTCCCTTGTTTTCTTTGAGTTTGTGTTGTGGGTTTGGTGATTTATGGTTGTTGGTATGGATATGTTTGAGTGTGTTGTGTTTAAGAGTGTTGGGTTTACTTGATCTTTGATTCTTGGGTTGGATTGAAGAAAAGAGTAAGATTGAAAGGAAGAATAAGTTTGTTGGTTAAGATTGAGTTGTGGTTGTGTTTAGAGTTTTTGATGATGTTGTGATTTGGTGTTGGATGTGTATTTTGAGTTGTGTTGGTGTTTTTGCAAGGTTGTTATGGTTTTGGGTGTGTCTAGTTGTAACACCCCATCTTAGCCTACGTTTATAGACCAAGATGGACTGTTATCTCATGGTGATTGTGTCTTAATATTTTACTTAGCAATTTTTAAGTGCAGATTTTAAAAAAAATTTTGCCATAACCTCCCCTAAAAATGGAGGTCCCAAGTGTCGACAAAACTGATTTTTCTTATTTTTGAAAAATATTTTGTTTCACAATTCAACTCAAGCACACTCCCAATAATCCACCCTTATAACCTCAACTACAAATCCTGCAAGAAGAATTCACACTTCTATATTCACAACCCAACTCAATTCAAAACCATACATTCATTATACATTACTAGATTTACATGTACATCAAGTTATCTCTTTGTATTGTTCAAATAAGTACATGCCAGTTTCTAATACCAAAATACAAAATGAAGAGCACCACCTAAATTTGTTGATGACCCGCAAATCGCAGAACTCTTCTGCTCGTTACTGGCTCCTTGCTAATGACCTACGAGTTTAGAAGAAACTAAACTAGCTAAGCATTGCTTAGTGGGTACTTTAACTAATTACGAAAAATAAATAATAAAAGCATAATGCACTTTTAAAATCAATGAGTCGTATTGAAAAATAATATCACAGTAAAAACAATTCATACATGTCATATATTCAGTTATTATCATTTTATCAATTCGCTCCACAAGGTAATTTGGTAGACTAACGTATGGTAAGGAACTAACTGAAACAACTGTATATATATTCTGTGGCTGTGGCCCTAAAAAAAATCGCGGACCAAGCCTTGTGGAATCTGTGGCCGAAGCCCTCGGACCGGAGTCCTATATAACTCGGGCGATTGCCCTATATAACTCGGACCGAAGTCCTATATAGCTCGGGTCGTCACCCTATATAACTCGGACCGAAGTCCTATATTAAAGCAGCACTGCATATAGTATGATATATCATACCCTTACCGTACTCAGTACTGTCCCAGATACCAAGTGGAGCCAAAATTCTCATACCATTACTTAATCGAATATGCATTATACAATTATCGACTTATGGTTCTTATATTATTTCAACGTGAAATATCATATTTTATCATTTTAATAACATACTATACTCATTTATATTCATAAGGAATCAATTGGATTACTTTTGAAAAATGACCAAATGAATAATAGCAAAATGACCATATGAATAGTAAATTCTGGTTTTGGACTCAACTCGATCCTTATTTTGAAAAATCGTATAAAATAATCCACTTGAGTAAAAATTCTAAAATTTTTACAGAATTTATTTCTACATGTTAAAATCATTCCTTTAAAATTTCAGATCAAAATGGACACAAAATCTTGGTCAAATAGTTCACCCAACCAGACTGCTCCAGTTGCCCTGCATCCTGGCAGCAGTTTTGAATTTTATAAATTCCGTAAATTAAATTCAATCAATGTGGTTCCAAATTATTTTTCTCAAATACTAGACTTATTAAAAAACAACATATCCAAAATTCAACTCAATATAATTTTTCTATATTTAATTAAAAATCGTACAAGTCACAGCAATTTACTAATTGTAAAACAGAAAAATTTTCAAAAAGAAGTTCAATGGTTAAAGTACCAAACCTTGCTTTTCCTTGCTCTTCTTATCTATTTCACTTCCTTTCCTCTCTAATCTCCTTGATTTCCTATGAATTTAATATGTCACATATGTAAGAACAAACCCTAGATATGAACATGATGCTGCCTTATGATTTTCTAACAATCCTTTACTTATTCTTACTAATAATCACCATTTTCATCATTTCCTTTAAGTAGTTTATCATTTTTCACCATAATCATCAACTTACTAATTCTTTCCCAACATGAACATAATATCAAATCTTCCTAAACATAGCCTAATACCTAATTCTAATGAAAGAATAAGACTTAGGATGGTATCTTACCTTATTTCCTATTGAATTTCACTTGAGAAATGGCTTGGACTTGAAACTTGTCTCCTTGAAAAAGGAAGGGAGGGGGAGCACGACTTAAAGAAGAAGAAAAGTGGTGATGGTGGTGTCTTTTTGATCCTTACTTGGGTTTGGATGACCATAATTAGTTATTTATAATTTAATTTACATTTAATTAATTTATTTATTTTCAATGGCCATGATTTGTCCAACACATTTGGATTTAATGGCTAGGATTTGATTTATTTTCAATGGCCATGATTTGTCCAACACATTTGGATTTAATGGCTAGGATTTGATTTATTTTCAATGGACATGATTTGTCCAACACATTTGGATTTAATGGCTAGGATTTGGTTTATTTTCAATGGCCATGATTTGTCCAACACATTTGGATTTAATGGCTAGGATTTGATTTATTTTCAATGGGCATGATTTGTCCAACACATTTGGATTTAATGGCTAGGATTTGGTTTATTTTCAATGGCCATGATTTGTCCAACACATTTGGATTTAATGGCTAGGATTTGGTTTATTTTCAATAGCCATGATTTGTCCAACACATTTGGATTTAATGGCTAGGATTTGGCCACTTGAAAGTGGTTTTTTTTTTAATATTTTGCCCCCAAAGTTATATTTAATTACAAAATTGCCCCTCCAGTGGAAATGTCCAAAATGTCCTTATTGGAAAATCGCCCGTAACTTACAGACCGTGCGTTTTCAGGAAAAATTGAAACCCACGGTTATGACCCGATTAATCTCAAGAATATTCTTCCGGGGTCGGATATGGGCACTATTAAGAACTTCCGACACTAAATTTTTAAGTTTACATAGTTGCCCCTAACTTTTGAGAAATTTCCACTTAGGTCCTTTTGATATCCCTTCTTGACCTTGCTGTCTTTCTTTATTAATATCTTTTTACTCACAACTCCAAATGAAGTGATTCTTATTCCTACTGAGACTAGACATCTAGGGCTACATTGTGTCAAAATTTCAGGTTGATCCGAGCTATATCTGATTTTTGACGGTCCTTTGAAGTCAAGCCTACTATGCTGTCCTGAGGCAGCTTGCACATTGTCTACTAAATCCATCATATCTTATTCTTTACAACTCCAAATTGGGTAATTTAAAGTTATACGTCTATCTAAGACACAAATAAACAATTAAGTCTTCTTTGAGACTCTCTAATTCTATCATTAACTTGGATAAAATTCGAGCTCAAGTTATAGGTCATGTTCCAAGTTCCTTTGTTCTAAGCCTAAATCATATCCTCTATGTCTGTTTCTTACCAATCTGGAATTCGGGATGTTACACTAGTTGAGTTTTGTTGAAGTGGAAGATGGTGGAAGATTGTTGTTTGTTGGTTGGATTGTTGTTTTGGCCGAAATCTGGGTTTTTGGCCTGACACGCCCAGGAGCACGTCCAGGTCTTTAGGCGTGTCAATTGTGTTGGATGGCAGTAGGTGTGACACGGCCATTAACTCGCCCGTGTTAGTGAGCGTGTCATAGCTACTGTGATTTTGGGGAATTGACACGGCCAGGAACACGTTCATGATGTTGGACGTGTCGATACTTCTGAGAGACAGTAGGTATTACACGCCCAGTGACACGCCCGTGGTCCTGAACATGTAAATGCTTCTGTGTTGTGGAGTTAGGGCACGATCAGGGACACGCCCGTGTGGGTGAGCGTGTCCAGTTTAGAGTTTGCCCTAATTGATTCTTAGCCTTATGATCTTATGTGAGTTTCCTCATTGTTTTGAATTAGGTTGTGAAGAAGGTGAATTGCCTTAATTATTTGGTGAAGGACTTGTTAAGAGGAAGTGTTTAGAATTGTGTGGATTTCTTTTGATGTAAGTACAAACCTTGCATTATAACATACATTCATGTGATTTTGGAACTTATACATTTGAGTGTGAATGCACTAAGTAATTTCATTGTATTGTTGATATGTTTGAATAATGTTACGTTTTATACAATATGAACCTCATGAAATGTAATATGGTATATGTATGTGTTACGAAAATGAAAGATGTGATGATAAGATGATGTGTAAAGCCATTGTGATTGGCTATATTGACTCAAATGAGGCATGTTTGCCTAGTTGATTGTGGAATGAGAAATGAATTGAGAAAAAGTTTGTTAAAGAGATATATGAAATGGTTGTGTGCTTAATATGTTTATTCAAATTTCAGAGTACTGGTTTTGGTGGCATGCCTATATAAAGGTAACAGTCTAGCCGGGTTGAGGATATCTTCAATTGAATTGAATTGATGGTCCAAGAGACTGGGTCTGTTACACTAAATGAAATGTGAAAATGAAATTTATGAAAAGTACCAGTCTAGCCGGGTTGAGGATCTCCTCGATTAGTCGGGTTGATGGTCCAAGAGACTGGGTCTGTTACTAGTAACAGTCTAGCCGGGTTGAGGATCTCCTCATGTTAATGGGTTGATGGTCCAAGAGACTGGGTCTGTTACACTATCCATGGATAGAGATATGATATATATATCGCCTACGGGCTTGATCATTGTGATTATAAACCAAAGCAGTAACTCTGAACTTTGAATATCATATTAAATGCTTGTTGGGCCCATGTGTGTCTATGTTAAATGTGTGAGTGATGGATGATGATATAATTATTGAAATAATGAAATGAAACATCCATAAAATAAAGTGTATTGAGTATGATCTATATTGTTTGAATGTATGACATAGCATAATATCATTATAGTTTGTTCTACTGAGCTGTTGGCTCAGTGCGATTGTGGTTCATCGCGCAGGTGACAGGATTGAACCCGAGAGTTCCTCTAGACCTAGTGAGTCTAGGCGTTGAAGAGTTGATTTTTGGACTTAAAGATCAGAGAAGAGCTGCCACTCATGTATATATTTTATATTTGTAACTTTTGATTTTGATGCAAATGTATTGGGAAACATTTGTTATATTTTCCGCTGCGTTTTAAATAAACTTTCTATCTATTTCATTTTATAAACTCATTTAAAAGTTTTGAATTTGTTCATAGTATATAAGAGTCATGTCATGTGTGTTTTGTAACCGTGACATTTCTATATTCAGTATATGTATATTACGATCGTATTAGCATGCTGTGTACGTATACGGGGTATAGGGGTGTTACAATTGTTTTGGTATCAGAGCCTAGGCTTGAGATTCTCAACCTAGGTAAACTGTAAGAAAAAAAAATATTTTGATTTTAAAAAGTTGGTTTTGAATAAAATATATATATTTAGTGTTGGCAGTCTCTGATCTTTAATAAGGTGTATTCTGCTATGTTTGCAGATATAGGTTGTAATGGATCCTCATTCACGTCAGTTTGTTGAGGGAAGTGCGGAGAGTGTAGCTCCGGAAGAGAGTAGAGATGAGATTAGAATTGATAGAGCCGGTGAGGCACCTGCTTCTGGGTCAGGGAGACCAGTTGGTGATGAGGGTCCACCAGCTTGGTTCAGGCATATGATGGAAGTGATGAGACAAACACCAGTGCAACCACCGCCACCACCACCTCAGCCTCAGGTATCAGTGAGACAGTATGATAAGTTGAGGAAGTATGGGGCGGAAGATTTTCTAGGCACTATTGATCCAGCTGTAGCTGAGCAGTGGCTTGATAGAGTGCAGAGAGTGTTTATTCAGCTGCAAGCCACGCCTGAAGAAAAATTTGATTATGCTAGGTCATTATTACAGAAGGATGCATATGACTGGTGGAAAACAGTGCCTCACGCTATGGATGATCCACCTACCTTGTCTTATGCTGACTTTCTCAGAGAGTTTGAGCTGAAGTATACTCCTAGGGAGTATAAAGATGTTAAAAAGATGGAGTTTCTGAGTTTGAAACAAGACCACAGGACAGTAACAGAGTATGAGGTCGAGTTCATCAAATTGAGTCATTATGCTGGAGGTATTATATCTGATGAGATTGACAGATGCAGAAGGTTTAAGGAGGGATTGAGGCCCTCTATTTTGTGTCTTGTGGCTGGTTCCAGATACCAGGATTTCTCCCAGCTTGTTGCTGCAGCTAGGAGTGTAGAGAGAGCCCAGGGCATTGCAACATCTGCTTATGAGGAGGAGACTAGAGTGAGAAGGCCCCAGTTTGAGGCAGGGTCTTCATCTGTGAAGAGAGGTAGAGGCAGCTTTGTTCCTAGGATCAGCAGGAGTCAGAGGCCAGTTGGTAGGTCAGTGCAGTTTCAGAGACAGAGATCGAGACCTACGATTTCAGTGACGAGTGCTCCGACTCCAACGGTTCAGAGGTTCACTCCACCTATATGTGCTCAGTGTGGGGGGTCACATAGAGGCATTTGTTGGATGAGTAGGGGACCAGCTGTGTGCTTCAGATGCGGATCCCCTGATCATTTCATTAGAGAATGTCCTGAGGTACAGGAGCAGAGGTCGGTGGATACTGCAGCTTCACGACCTAGTATTAGCAGAGGAGGTAGAGGAGGCAGAAGTTTTAATAGTGGGGATCGATCTGGGTTCAGTCAGAGAAGAGGCTCTTCATCTATGGACAGTAGACCAGATGAGGTTGGACCTTCCCAAAGAGTTTATGTGATGCAGAGGCAGCCAGATGCTTCAGCTGTTATTGCTGGTACATTTTCTTTATTTGGCATTTCAGTACTTGCTTTAATTGATCCAGGATCTACTCATTCATACATAAGTGCATCCATTTTGCCTGTGACTTATTTGCATTCTGAGTCCCTAGGATTTGATGTCTTGGTGACAAATCCTTTAGGGCATAGTGTGGTTGTTAGTAAGGTACACCGAGATAGTGCGGTTGTGGTGCAAGGTGAAGAGTTTCCTGGTGATTTGATTGAGATGCCATTTAAAGAGTATGATTTGATTTTGGGCATGGACTGGTTGTCTAGACATGAAGCTGTGGTAGATTGTAAGAAGAAGTGTGTTACTTTGAGAACTAGTGATGATAGAATTGTGATGGTATCTAGCGAGCAGAGACAACTTGCATCCTTGTTGATTTCAGCTGTTTCAGCTAGGAAGCTGATTAGAAAAGGGTGTGATGCCTATCTCGCTCATGTTTTGGATACCAGGGTAGAGGGTTCTCAGTTTGATAGCATTCCCACAGTAGCTGAGTTTCCAGATGTATTTCCAGAGGAGTTGCCAGGATTGCCTCCTGAGAGAGAGGTGGAGTTTGGTATTGATTTGTTGCCAGGTACCACTCCTATCTCTATTACTCCTTATAGAATGGCACCTGTTGAATTGAGAGAATTGAAGGTGCAGTTGCAGGAGTTGCTGGATAAAGGATTCATTCGCCCTAGTGTTTCGCCATGGGGAGCTCCTGTTTTGTTTGTGAAGAAGAAGGATGGTACTATGAGATTGTATATCGATTATAGGCAATTGAATAAAGTGACTATCAAGAATAAATATCCTTTGCCTAGAATTGATGATCTCTTTGATCAATTGAAGGGAGCAGCAGTATTTTCCAAGATTGATTTGAGATCAGGGTACCATCAGTTGCGGGTCAGAGCTGAGGATGTGCCCAAGACAGCTTTTCGAACCAAGTATGGGCATTATGAGTTTCTAGTGATGCCTTTTGGGTTGACGAATGCACCTGCAGCTTTCATGGATTTGATGAATAGGGTGTTTAGGCCCTATCTGGATCAGTTTGTGGTAGTCTTCATTGATGATATTTTGGTGTATTCTCGTAATGAAGAAAAGCATGATAAGCATTTGAGGATTGTATTGCAGATTTTGAGAGAGAAGCAGTTGTATGCTAAGCTGTCGAAATGTGAGTTCTGGCTTGATAAAGTGACTTTCCTCGGTCATATAGTTTCAGCAGATGGCATTAGAGTTGATCCGAGTAAAGTTGAAGCTATTATGAATTGGAGTCCACCAAAGTCTGTGACTGAAGTTAGAAGTTTTCTGGGTTTGGCAGGCTATTATCGACGCTTTGTGAAAGGATTTTCTTTGATAGCTACTCCACTTACCAGATTACTTCGAAAAGGAGTTAGATTTGTGTGGACTGATCCGTGTCAAGCTAGTTTTGAGCAATTGAAAGAGATGTTAACTCAAGCACCTGTTCTCACTTTACCTGTGGAAGATAAACCATATGTGATCTACAGTGATGCTTCACATAGTGGTTTGGGTTGTGTTTTGATGCAAGAGGGTAAAGTGATAGCTTATGCTTCTCGACAGTTGAAGCCACATGAGCTAAACTATCCAACCCATGACTTGGAGTTAGCAGCCATTGTGTTTACATTGAAGATTTGGCGACATTACTTGTATGGAGAGAAATGTTTTATTTACACTGATCACAAAAGTTTGAAATATTTGGGGGTTCAGAAAGAGCTTAATCTTCGACAGAGACGGTGGTTGGAATTGATTAAAGACTATGATTGTTTGATTGATTATCATCCAGGTAAAGCAAATGTTGTTGCTGATGCCTTGAGTCGGAAGTCTTTAGCAGGTTTGACTGCTTATTCGCTCTCGTTGCTTGTTGAGTTGAGAGCGTTGCATGCTAGCTTTATATCTTGTCATGATGGTGCATTGTTGGCACAATTGCAGCTGAGACCAGTGTTGTTAGATCAGATTAAAGAGGCTCAATTGATTGATGAGAAAATTCAGAAGATTGTTTCAGATTGCCAAAAAGGGGAGAGCCGAGATTTTCTTGTGAAAGGTGATGGGAGCTTATGGTTTAAGAATAGATGGTGTGTGCGGATGATATTAGTTTGAGAAGGATTATTTTAGAAGAAGCACATTAATCAGTTTTTGCTATGCATCCGGGCAGTACGAAGATGTATCATGATTTGAGACAACATTACTGGTGGTCTGGTATGAAGAGAGACATTGCTGAGTTTGTATCCAAATGTCTCACATGTCAGAGGGTTAAAGCAGAGCATCAGGTCCCAACAGGGTTGCTTCAACCTTTATCAGTGCCTGAGTGGAAATGGGAAAGAGTGACTATGGACTTTGTGTCTGGTTTACCATTGACACAGAGAAAACATGATGCCATTTGGGTGATTGTTGATAGGTTGACTAAGACAGCTCATTTTCTTCCGGTTCGGATGGATTATCCACTTGAAAAATTGGCTGAATTGTATATCCATGAGATTGTGAAATTGCATGGAGTCCCAATTTCTTTAGTGTCTGATTGAGATCCGAGGTTCACATCGAGGTTTTGGAAGAGTTTGCATGGTGCTTTGGGTTCTCGATTACACTTTAGCACTGCTTTCCATCCGCAGACAGATGGGCAGTCAGAGAGAGTGATACAAATCATCGAGGATATGTTGAGAAGCTGTGTCATTGATTTCTCTGGAAGTTGGGACAGATTTTTGCCACTTGTAGAATTTGCCTACAACAACAGTCATCAATCCAGTATTGGTATGGCACCATTTGAGGCATTGTATGGAAGAAGGTGTAGAACACCTTTATGTTGGAATGAGACTGGTGAAGGTAAGTTAATTGGTCCTGATTTGGTTAAAGAGACAGAAGATAAAGTGAAAATAATTCGAGATAGGTTGAAAACAGCTTCAGATCGGCAGAAATCTTATTCGGATTTGAAGAGGAGAGACATTGAGTATAATGTGGGAGATAAAGTATTTTTGAAAGTGTCTCCTTGGAAAAAGATTTTGAGATTTGGTCGAAGAGGGAAGCTGAGTCCTCGTTTCATTGGACCATATGAAGTATTGGAAAGATTGGGACCGGTTGCTTATCGGCTTGCTTTGCCACCAGAGTTAGACAGAATCCATAATGTCTTCCATGTTTCTATGTTGAGGAGGTACAGGTCAGACCCATCTCATGTGTTATCAGTGGAATCTATTGAGGTGAGTCCGGATCTGACTTTTGAAGAAGAACCGGTTGCTATTTTAGCATATGGGATGAAAGAGTTGAGACATAAGAAAGTGCCAATTGTGAAGGTTCTTTGGAAGAGTCATGGTAGAGAAGAATCAACTTGGGAGAATGAGCAAACGATGCTAGATCAATATCCTCAGTTGTTTCAGACTTGATTTCAGGTAATTTCGAGGACGAAATTTCTTTTAGAGGGGGAGAATTGTAATATCCCAAAATGTACCCTAGAAGTATTGGAGTAATTATTGTTATTATTGGATTAAGTGTATTTATTTTATTGGAAAGAGAGTTGAGGTTAGAGTAATGTGTATATGTTGTATATATTGTGATATACTTAACATATACAAATATTTGTTTGAAGGGTATAAAGGTAATTATTTTGAAATTGAGTTAGTGGATTAAGATGGGTGGATGGTGATGTTTGAGATTATTTTATTTTTATTTGTGTGGAGGAGAATGTTTTGAGGAGAGAGAGGGTTAATGTTTGACTTTTCTTTCTTTTCCTTTTCTTCCTTCTTCCTCTCTTCTCGTGTCTCTCATTTTCCTTTTCTTCTCCTTTCTTTGCTTTGGACGGCAACAGCAAGAGAACAAGAGAGAGGGAGATATTTGACCTTCCAAGCTCAAGATTGAAGAAGTTTTCAAGAGATCAAGGAGGAATTTAAGAGTTTTCTTCATTCTTGGTAAGTTTCCTCTTGATTCCCTTGTTTTCTTTGAGTTTGTGTTGTGGGTTTGGTGATTTATGGTTGTTGGTATGGATATGTTTGAGTGTGTTGTGTTTAAGAGTGTTGGGTTTACTTGATCTTTGATTCTTGGGTTGGATTGAAGAAAAGAGTAAGATTGAAAGGAAGAATAAGTTTGTTGGTTAAGATTGAGTTGTGGTTGTGTTTAGAGTTTTTGATGATGTTGTGATTTGGTGTTGGATGTGTATTTTGAGTTGTGTTGGTGTTTTTGCAAGGTTGTTATGGTTTTGGGTGTGTCTAGTTGAGTTTTGTTGAAGTGGAAGATGGTGGAAGATTGTTGTTTGTTGGTTGGATTGTTGTTTTGGCCGAAATCTGGGTTTTTGGCCTGACACGCCCAGGAGCACGTCCAGGTCTTTAGGCGTGTCAATTGTATTGGATGGCAGTAGGTGTGACACGGCCATTAACACGCCCGTGTTAGTGAGCGTGTCATAGCTACTGTGATTTTGGGGAATTGACACGGCCAGGAACATGTTCATGATGTTGGACGTGTCGATACTTCTGAGAGACAGTAGGTATTACACGCCCAGTGACACGCCCGTGGTCCTGAACGTGTAAATGCTTCTGTGTTGTGGAGTTAGGGCACGGTCAGGGACACGCCCGTGTGGGTGAGCGTGTCCAGTTTAGAGTTTGCCCTAATTGATTCTTAGCCTTATGATCTTATGTGAGTTTCCTCATTGTTTTGAATTAGGTTGTGAAGAAGGTGAATTGCCTTAATTATTTGGTGAAGGACTTGTTAAGAGGAAGTGTTTAGAATTGTGTGGATTTCTTTTGATGTAAGTACAAACCTTGCATTATAACATACATTCATGTGATTTTGGAACTTATACATTTGAGTGTGAATGCACTAAGTAATTTCATTGTATTGTTGATATATTTGAATAATGTTACGTTTTATACAATATGAACCTCATGAAATGTAATATGGTATATGTATGTGTTATGAAAATGAAAGATGTGATGATAAGATGATGTGTAAAGCCATTGTGATTGGCTATATTGACTCAAATGAGGCATGTTTGCCTAGTTGATTATGGAATGAGAAATGAATTGAGAAAAAGTTTGTTAAAGAGATATATGAAATGGTTGTGTGCTTAATATGTTTATTCAAATTTCAGAGTACTAGTTTTGGTGGCATGCCTATATAAAGGTAACAATCTAGCCGGGTTGAGGATCTCTTCAATTGAATTGAATTGATGGTCCAAGAGACTGGGTCTGTTACACTAAATGAAATGTGAAAATGAAATTTATGAAAAGTAACAGTCTAGCCGGGTTGAGGATCTCCTCGATTAGTCGGGTTGATGGTCCAAGAGACTGGGTCTGTTACTAGTAACAGTCTAGCCGGGTTGAGGATCTCCTCATGTTAATGGGTTGATGGTCCAAGAGACTGGGTCTGTTACACTATCCATGGATAGAGATATGATATATATATCGCCTACGGGCTTGATCATTGTGATTATAAACCAAAGCAGTAACTCTGAACTTTGAATATCATATTAAATGCTTGTTGGTCCCATGTGTGTCTATGTTAAATGTGTGAGTGATGGATGATGATATAATTATTGAAATAATGAAATGAAACATCCATAAAATAAAGTGTATTGAGTATGATCTATATTGTTTGAATGTATGACATAGCATAATATCATTATAGTTTGTTCTACTGAGCTGTTGGCTCAGCGCGATTGTGGTTCATCGCGCAGGTGACAGGATTGAACCCGAGAGTTCCTCTAGTCCTAGTGAGTCTAAGCGTTGAAGAGTTGATTTTTGGACTTAAAGATCAGAGAAGAGCTGCCACTCATGTATATATTTTATATTTGTAACTTTTGATTTTGATGCAAATGTATTGGGAAACATTTGTTATATTTTCCGCTGCGTTTTAAATAAACTTTCTATCTATTTCGTTTTATAAACTCATTTAAAAGTTTTGAATTTGTTCATAGTATATAAGAGTCATGTCATGTGTGTTTTGTAACCGTGACATTTCTATATTCAGTATACGTATATTATGATTGTATTAGCATGTTGTGTACGTATACGGGGTATAGGGGTGTTACAGTTAATTTGGGGGAAACAAGTTTTTGGCGCCGTTGCCGGGGAGGCTAATTGGCGTAATTGTTTATTATAAAAAAAATTAGATTATTTTCAGTATTTATTTTTTATTTTATTTTGTCTTTTATTTTTAATAATTTCTTTTTTCTAGAAAAATTCTGTTTATGCAAGGCAGGAGATCGCTCGAAGGAGAGCTACATCCATTCATTCCAGAAATTTAGAGAGTGAAAAGGAGCAGAGAAGAGTTTGAGCTCTACACCGGATTTGATACAGAGGAGGACACTTCTGAATTTGAGTCAGATTCTGCACAATCAGTTAAAATGGCTGAAGAAAGACAAAGAACCATGAGAGATTTTGCTAGCCCTGTCATTGGGACTTCCACATCTTGTATAAGGTTGACAGATGCAACAAGAAATTATGAGTTGAAGAACATTCACTACAACATGCTGCCATCATTCTATGGAGTTCCAAATGAAGATCCTTTGAACTTTATTAGGGATTTCTACTCCACTCTCAACACTTTTCCTTTGGGAGGACTAACAGAAGATCATTTGAGGATGAGATGTTTCCCTTATACTTTGAAGGATAGGGCAAAGAGCTGGCTCATGATGTTGCCTGAAAATTCACTGACAACTTGGGAGCAAGTTTATAACAAGTTCATGGGCAAGTTCTATTCACACCAAAAGACAGCTGAGTTGAGAGGGAAGATTGCTACATTCTCTCAATTTGAAGGAGAGCCATTTCATGAGGCTTGGGACAGATTTAAGATGCTATTGATCCAGTGTCCGCATCATCACTACCCACTTCAACTCCTTAATCAGTTTTTCTATGATGGTCTAACCCAGCAATTTCAGAACACTGTTGATAATGCAGCTGGGGGAGCCATGGGAGAAAAGACAGCTGATGAGACTTATGAGATCTTTGAGATGTTGGGAGCTAATTCTCAACAAAAGAGTGTAAGGGGAAGAAGTAAAGGGGTGAATCAATTGGAGGCCAATAATGAAATGGTTAGTCAAATAGCTGAGTTGACAAGGCAGGTTCATATGCTAAACATGAAGAACAATATTTCTTCATCTACTCAAGAAGTGTGTGGAATCTGTGGGACATTTGGGCATGGAGCAAATATATGTCCCTCTACATATGAATCTTTTGGGAATGAAGCTGAGCAAGTTAATGCTATGGGGGGATTTCAACCAAGAGCCAGGAATGATCCTTACTCCAACACTTACAATCCTGGTTGGAGGAGTCACCCCAATTTTTCCTGGACAACAAATAATGATCAACAGCCTTTTCATTTGCTTTAGAGACAAAACCAACAGCAGGGCCAATCCTCAAATCAAGGTCAGCCTAAGAGGGAGAGTTTGGAGGAAAGTTTATAGGCTTTTATCCAAGTCAGTGCTAAAAATCAAGAGATGAACAACAAGAGGCTGGATTCACTAGAAGCATCTTTTAAGAAGGTGAAGACCCAAGTGGGGCAACTTGGTCAACATATGCAGATTCCCAAGTCAACCTGAGCAGGCACAATCAGTGACTGTTCTTAGGAGTGACAAGGTAATTAATAATAATGTTGAAAATAATTCTGTGAATGCAGGTGAGCAAGAGGATAAAAAGGAAGGAGAACTAGAGAACAAAGGTGCTGAAGAAAGATCAATGGAGAAGTCCCCTATAGCAGATTTGCACAAGGCAAGCAATCCACACCGGCCACCTATGCCATTCCCCAGCAGGTTGAAGGATGATAAAAAAGATAAGCAATTTTCAGATATCTTCAACATGCTGTCTAAGGTAAGTATCAACTTACCCTTACTTGAAGCAATTAAGAACATGCCGGCTTATGCTAAATTCTTCAAAGAACTGAATACCAAGAAAAAGAGGTATGAGCCGAATGAAAAGGTGATAGTTTCTGAGGTAGCTAGTGCTGTTTTGCAGCATAAACTACCTCCTAAGATAAAGGATCCTGGAAGCTTTATTATTCAAATTACTATGGGGAATGGAAAAGGTACTGATGGCATGTGTGATTTAGGAGCTAGTGTGAATTTAATACCTTATTCTGTTTATCTTGATTTGGAACTAGGGGAACTTAAACCAACAAAAATGGTGTTGCAATTAGCTGATAGATTTCTTAGATTCCCGAAAGGGGTTATAGAAGATGTGTTAGTTAAAGTTGGTGGTTTGATAGTACCTGTGGATTTCATTGTTCTTGATATGGAAGTAAGTAATTCTTCACCATCTGCACACACCATTCTGCTGGGTAGGCCTTTTATGGCAACTACCAACACTTTGATAGATGTTAAAAATGGTAAATTATCAATGACTGTCTTAGGACAAACTGTTGAATTTTCTATTTTTAACACTTCCCCTATTCCTACAACTACTTTATATGAGGATTGTTCTTTCATTGATTGTGTTGATGCAGTTGTTTCAGATGTTTTCTTGCAGACATGATCCTCTGATAAATTGGAGCTGGCATTGACCTTAGATAGTGATTTGGAAATTTTTGATGCAGAAATAGCCAGTTGTCTTGAGACCTTAGGAAGTGCAGAAGTAGAGGAACTTAAGGAGGACCCAGTTTGTGAGCTTCCCTCCATTCAAAAAGAAGAGAAGAACCCCTCACCAGAGTTAGAGCTGAAAGAGTTGCCTAAGAACCTGAAATATGTGTTTTTAGGAGATCACAACACCTTACCTGTGATAATATCTAGTGAACTTAGTGAAGGGGAGGAGATGAGGTTGGTGAGTGAGCTTAAAAGATTAAAGAGAGCAATAGGATGGGGATTGAGTGACATCAAGGGTATTAGCCCTTCCATGTGCATGCATAGAATCACTTTAGAAGAGGGAGCTAAACCTATGAGGGAGACTCAAAGGCGTCTTAACCCAAATATGAGTGAAGTGGTTAAAAAGGAAGTGCTCAAATTGCTGGATGAAGGAGTAATATATCCAATTGCTAATAGTGAGTGGGTGAGCCCAGTACATGTAATTCCTAAGAAATCTGGAATCACTGTGGTGAAAAATGAGAATAATGAATTGGTTCCTACTAGGACTACTACTGGGTGGAGAATGTGCATCGATTATAGGAAGTTGAACAATGCTACAAAGAAATATCATTTCCCTCTTCCTTTTATTGATCAGATGTTAGATAAACTTTCTGGACACTCACATTATTATTTTTTTGGATGGTCTTTCAGGTTACTATCAGGTGCCGATTGCACCAGAGGATCAGTCCAAGACTACCTTTACTTGCCCTTTTGGGACTTATGCATTTCAGCATATGCCCTTTTGTGCAATGCACCTGCAACTTTTCAGAGATGCATGATGTCTGTCTTCTCAGATATGATAGAAGATTTTATTGAGGTATTTATGGATGACTTTTCAGTTTTTGGTAATTCTTTTGATAATTGCCTCAATAAACTTGTTCGTGTGCTTGAGAGATGCATTGAATGTAACCTTACTTTAAGTTGGGAAAAGAGTCATTTTATGGTTACCCAGGGCATTGTTTTAGGTCATGTGGTGTCAAGTAAAGGGATTGAGGTGGATAAGGCTAAAGTTGAATTGATTGCTAAATTACCCCCTCCTACCTCTGTTAAGGGAATAAGAAGTTTCCTAGGGCATGCAGGATTTTACAGGAGGTTTATTAAGGATTTTTCCAAAATAAGCCAACCATTGTGCCATTTGTTGGGGAAAGATGTTCCATTTTAATTTACAGCACAATGCATGCAAGCTTTTAATTCCCTTAAAGAAAAATTGACTAGTGCACCAGTGATTGTAGCTGCTGTTTGGACTTTACCTTTTAAAATCATGTGTGATGCCTCTAATCATGCAGTAGGAGCTGTTCTTGGGCAAAGGGTTGATAAATACTTGAGAGTAATATATTATGCCAGTTTGACCCTGAATAGTGCACAAATGAACTACACCACAACTGAAAAGGAAATGTTAGCTGTTGTTTTTGCTTTAGACAAATTTAGAGCATATTTAATTGGGTCAAAAATTATTGTGCATTCTGACCATGCAGCTCTAAAATAGCTTTTAACAAAACAACATGCTAAACCGCGCTTAATTAGATGGGTGTTGTTAGTGCAAGAATTTGATTTCCAAATCAAAGATACTAAGGGTAGTGAGAATGTATTGCTGATCATTTATCTAGATTACCCTTCTTTAGTGAAAATCTTGCATCTGATACATTCATAAAAATTTAGAAGCATTTCCTGATGAGCAGCTTTTTGTGGAATTTGTTGCACCTTGGTTTGCAGATATTGCTAACTATCTTGCTTGTGGTATTTTACGTACTAACATGTCATTTCAGGAAAAGAAAAGGTTTTTACATTTGAGTAAGTTTTATTTTTGGGATGAACCTTATCTATTCCGGATTTGCAAAGATGAGATAGTTCGCAGGTGTGTATCTGAGGAAGAACAACTGAGTGTTCTTCAATTTTGTCATGATCTTCACTGTGGGGGTCATTTTGGAGGAAGAAAGACTGCAGAAAAGGTGCTACAAAGTGGTTTTTACTAGCCTACTTTATTTATAGATGCTCAAGAGTATTGTAAGCACTGTGATCGTTGCCAAAGAGTAGGTAACATTGGGAGGAGGAATGAAATGCCCCTTCAATCATATATTGTTGTTGAACTGTTTGATGTGTGGGGAATAGACTTCATGGGTCCTTTCCCCAAGTCTTTTGGATATGAGTATATTTTAGTTGCTGTTGATTATGTTTCCAAATGGGTGGAGGCAATCCCCACCCATACTAATGATGCTAATGTAGTTGTTAAATTTGTGAAGGAAAATATTCTTAGCAGATTTGGTACGCCAAGGGTGATAGTCAGTGATGGGGGGAGCCATTTTTGCAACAGGCTTTTTGAGAAGTTAGTGCACAAATATGGTGTTAAGCACAAAGTGGCAACCCCATATCATCCACAGACTTCTGGACAAGTGGAAACATCCAACAAGCAGATTAAGGGAATTCTGGAGAAAACAGTCAACACATCAAGGAAGGATTGGGCAAACAGATTGCATGATGCACTATGGGCATATCGGACTGCTTTCAAAACTCCTCTTGGTATGAGTCCATACCGATTGGTTTTTGGAAAAGCTTGTCACTTACCAGTGGAGTTGGAGCACAGAGCATATTGGGCAATCAAGACTCTGAATTTGGACTTGGACAAAGCAAAGAGAGAACAATTTCTGCAAATTTCAGAGTTAGATGAGCTGAGAAATGAGGCGTATGAGAGCTCGAGAATTTACAAGGATCGCACTAAAGCACTTCATGACAGAATTATAGTGCGAAAGACATTGAGTCCAGGTATGAAAGTGTTACTTTTTAACTCTCGACTCCGTCTTTTTCCAGGTAAACTCAAGTCTCGATGGAGTGGTCCTTTCGAGATAACTCAGGTGTATCCTTCTAGTGCCATTGAATTACTTAACTCTCGAACAATTGAGACTTTTAAAGTGAATGGACAGAGAGTTAAACCATACAATGAAGGATTTCAAGAAGTGAGGGTCATTGACAGTACTTTGATCCGTGATCCCTAGGCTTTGCATGATGTCCAGCTTTATGACATTAAAGAAGCGCTTAATGGGAGGCAACCCATCGGTTTGCATTTATTTTTGATAGTTGTAATTTTAAATTTAGCAAGTTTTGATTTTATGTTTAGTCTAAATAAATGGAACAGGTGCTTTGATCAGTTTTTATCTTTCTAATGTGTTTCAGGGTTGATCGGAGAAGAGGGTGCAATTTCTTTGATATTCGGTGATTTATATAAAAAAAATAATAAAAATAAAAAAAGAAGTTGAAATGGCAGAAGAAGACACGGCCAAAGGACTTGGTCGTGTCCCTTGGCCGTGTCACTTGGACACGGCCAAGCCTCAACAAAACCACAAATATGCTCTTTGTCACAGTGAGTGACACGACCAAGGAACACGGCCGTGTCCCTTGGCCGTGTCACTTGGACACGGCCAAGCTTCACTATTTTGTTTTTTTGCTTTTTATTTTGCACCTTACTTCACAGAGACGAACACGCCCAAGGGACACGGCCAAGTCACTGGCCATGTCCCTCAAAAATCACATGACACGGCCGTGTTGTCCACAACTTGGCCGTGTCCCTCATTTTTACACGTTAAAAAACACGATTTTTCCCAGTTTCTTTCCATTAAATCCCTAATTCCCTATTTCTTCATCTCTCTCTCTCTCTCGTTCTCTTTCTCCCAAACTCCATAATTTTTTATTCCAAGTGACAAATCTTCCTTTAATCCTCAAATCTCTTCACCAAATCTAGAAATAATCCATTAAAACTTCTTCTTTTCTCATAAAATTTTGATTTGATCAAGTTTTGGTTTGAATTTTTCAGATTTCTAGAGATGCCAAGAACAAAGGTTGTTTCACACCGCAAGACGAAGAAGTCTACAACCGAAGGAGCTTCTTCCTCTTCATCAACTTTATCTTCGAAGAGAGCAAGTCTTTTGGCTCGGGGTTTTTTTCCTGACAAGGTATGTCAATGATGAATCTCTTGATGCCCTGCAAATTAGGACTAATTTTGATCGATATGTGCAAATTCTTGGGTGGGATACTCTAGTCTCCTTGAGACCTTTGCAGTTTGAGGAGCTTACTTTAGAATTTTTGACATCTCTCAAGGTTGAAAGAAATGATAAGAAAATATGCACTAGAATGATGTTTAAATTGCTAGGTAAATCATTTGTACTTAATATTGACCAGTTAAATGATATATATGGTTTTCATCACCATGAGGAAAGGTTGGTACCCAAAGAATTTAAACAACAATTTGCTTGGGGAGCTTTAGGCTCGGGTACTTATGTGGCCAAATCGGCCAAAGCATCTAAATTAAGAAATTCCGCTTTGAGGTATTTGCATAGGTTTATGGCTTGCAGATTCTTTGCTCGGAAGGAGAGCCCGAGTGTGGTTGAAG
Source organism: Garcia nutans (assembly GCA_947685225.1). Lineage (NCBI taxonomy): Eukaryota > Viridiplantae > Streptophyta > Magnoliopsida > Malpighiales > Euphorbiaceae > Garcia > Garcia nutans. The sequence continues at coordinate 38,418,178 of CANTUV010000002.1, forward strand.
TGAGTGAACTATTTTTCCTGGATTGTGCTTTGAATGCAATGCATGTTAGTGCTGGCTATTGGTTAGCCGATATTTTTGATGTTGTGGCTAATAAAAGAAAGGGGGCAATTTGTGTTGGAGGGTTGGTTACCACATTAGCAGTAGCCCTTGTTGAGGATTTTGACCCGAGTACTAGTCGCATGACTAGAATTTCTGGTAATGACTCTTTGGATTTAGCTACACTTGAGAAGATGCACATGGTGGTGCATAGGAGAGGGACTTATGTGATGCCTTCAGCTAAGCCTGCAGCACCGGGGGACAGGCAGAAGAGAGCACGGGTCCAAGAGGAGTACGACTCGGATTCTCTTGACCTAGATGAGGATGCTCCGGTTTCGAAAAGTCAAGAGGTACTTCTTAGGATTGAGGCCCTGGAGGGCAAAGTGGATCGACTGGATGGCAAGGTGGACCGTAACCATGCTGAGGTTTTGCAGCAGTTGGAACAGATTAATAGCAACCTTGCGAAGATCTTGAGTCTCCATCCCTCGGCTGCATCATCTTCATGTCCACCTTTTCCATAGATTTTGAGTTCCTTGCTTTATTTTGTTTAGTGTATTTTGTTTTTATTTTTAGTTTTTGTTTTAAGGTTAACGTTTTATATTTGGATATTTTATTTTTATATATTGTACTTTTGTTTTTGAACTTTTGTGTTTGTGATGGAAAGCTAGGATTTTGCCTCACCAGGTACGATGAAGACAAGTTGTCCTTTAACTCTTTTTATTTATTATTCTTGTTTTACATTGAGGACAATGTAAATTTTAAGTGTGGGGTACTCTTTAAGCTTTCCTTTAATTTTTGTTTTGTTTGTCTTGTTTTGCTTATTGTGTTTGTTGTGCATGGCATAATTGTTGAAAATTTAGTGATCTTTTCTGTGACTTTAGCATTGTAGTTAAGACTTTAGTATCAGCATAGAAATGAGCATTTGAATTAGTTCAGGATCAATTTTCACATTCTGCAATTCATGACATATAAATCTTTGTGAACCCACCTGTGTGAGTTTTGAGCCTCATAATTTGATATTATTTTCAAGTAATTTTCTTTTCTTAAGTGTGCACCTTCATGATGTTGCATCTCTAGAGTTTGCTTTTGCATACTAATTGAACTCACATTATGATTTAATCTCAAGTTTTAAAATGATAAAGGTAAATTAGGTTAGCCCTTTAGCTTAAAAAGACCTCCCTTAATATTGATTTCCTTAGTGAGCCAAGTTGAGCCTTTGACCTTTTCTTGTTTAATCAACACAATTCACAGCTCGACTTTCTCTTATTATCATCGTACCTGCATTAAGGAATGGAGTTCTTATTATATGACAATAGGGTGGTTTATTTCAAAGTGTGGGGTAAGCAAATAATAAAAAAAAATATGGTATTGCTATTTGGGGTGAAATGCATACTTTGCACTTTGTATTTGATTAAGAGTTGACTATTCTTTTCCTCTACATGTTAAGCTAGATGATCTATGCAATGTTATATTTTGTATATATATGTATAAAAAAATTATATATAATAAAAGAAAAATAAAAAGAGAAAATTAAAAAAAAAGATATATATATATACAAAAGTCAAATATGTTCTAGCATTGGTTATCAAAAGAGGAATGTTGACTCATGCATTTTTCTTTGGGTATGCAAGTATGTGAGGTATCAAGGGTTGGTGAGTATGCTATTTGAAGGAGTTATGAGTTTCTTAGCAAGAATAGTGTCTAATTTAGATACTCTATTTCTTGATGCTCCAGCCTAAATATCTTTTCTCACACCTTTACCTTAGCCCCATTACATCCAAATGAAAGACCTTCGGATTATTTCTTGAGAAAATCAGTGAGGGAGATTGGATAATTAAGCAAGTTTATGGTAGTATGCAATCATGAGTGGTTTGAGTGATTAACTTTTGAAATCGAGTGAAACACTTAGATGAGAGATAAGATTTGTATGTCTGGATTAATGAATGAGTTAAGAAAATCTTGATTGAAGGAAATTGCAATTATTTATGTCTGATGTCTTGAAGGATTTCATCTTACATGCTGGAATTATAGTTAAGGTTGTTTGAGTTTTTAATTTATGCCTTGTGAATTTGCTTGAGGACAAGCAAAGTTTTAAGTGTGGGGTAGTTGTTTTATTAGTTTTTGTTATAGCTTTGTGTCTTGTTTATTATGATAATTATTGTTTTATTTAGGTATTTTGTTAGTTTTTATCGGGTTGTTTAGTGTTTTCATTAATTTTGGTAGTTTTAGTTTATTTCAGTGTTTATGTTATTTTTGATCTAGTTTTTAGTATGGTTTTATGTTTTGTTGGTTATTGTCTATTTACTTCTTGTTTTAAGTTTATTTTGAGTTTTGTGTTAGGTTGAAAAAGGCAAGGAAACAAATTGAAGGAGAAAGGGGCAGTAGCTGACACAGGCAGAGGACACGGCCAAGTCACTGGTCATGTCCCATACCAAGTTAAAAAGGAAGAGCAAGTCACAGAGAGAGACACAAGCAAGGGACATGGCCAAGTCAGTGGCCGTGTCCCTCCAAAGAAGCTCAACACGGCCAAGTCACCTTCACTTGGCCGTGTCTCACTTAGTTCCAAAGCAAAAGAGAATTACATCTTCACAGAAGCTAACACAGGCAAGGGACACTGCCAAGTCAGTGGCCGTGTCCCTCCAAAATAGTCCAACACGGCCAAGTCAAGCTTCAACTGGCCGTGTCACTCAACCAAAGAAGAAAAGAAGGAATTCTGAGATAGAAGCGGACACATGCAAGGGACACGGCCAAGTCACTGGCCGTGTCCCTCCAAAGAACACCCACACGGCCAAGTCACATGCAACTTGGCCATGTCTCTCATGAACCAAAGCCGTAGCGAGTTTTTAAAGCAGACGATTCATATAAAAAGAAAGAAGAAGCTAGGGTTTGGACTGTTGGCGATTTTGAGAGAGAATTGAGCTGTTCAAGAGACTAGAGTTTTGATAACTTTATTTTCTTTTGATTTTGATTTCACTTTGGATTAATTTAGCTTAGATTAGATTGTTCTAGCCATTGATTCATCCTTCTTGCAAGATTTGATCAAGAGATTCTTCAGAGCTTCAAGGAGTGTGTAACTTGGTTTTGTTTTCGAACTTATTCTCTTTATTTTCATTGAAATTTTATTAATGGATATTATCATGTCTAATTTGATTTCTTTGAATATTAATGAGATGAGTATGTTTGATTGCATCATGAACTAATTTGATCTAGTCTAGTGTTTGTATGGATATGCTATGATTGTATGAATTGGTTATTCTATTAGCTAATAATTTCTTTAGCCTTGATTGAATGGAAAATTGTTAATATATAATTGATTGGCCACCAATTATGTGTTTTAGGTATTAGATGATGGATTGAGAGATGAAGTCTAATACTGGAACAATTCAATTAGGGACTTAGGTGAATTAGAGATATAACCTATTAAAAAGATTGTTTCAATTATAACAAGATTAGTTGTAAGAGGTTTGAATGCGAGAGCTTATTTCCTTGGCTCAATTAATTAAGTTGTTTGAGATTTAATCTTTGAAATTAAATTAGTTAAGAGGAATAACCATTCATACATATCAGTAGTAGAGAAGTGCAAACCCTAGACCTTTTTTTCAAGTGAATCAAAACATTAGCTTAATTTACTTTTATTCGTTTTTACATTACAATCATTCTTCTTCAGTATTTAGCAATTTAAATTTATTCATTACTTGTTACTTTTAATTTGATAATCAATTAGCCACTTTAGCTTCCTTGTGAGATGACCTTGGGGTGATCACCTCTGCTATAGCTACCTCGTATACTTGCGAGTGACGCTTTGTGGTAGATTTAATTTGAGCGTAACAGTCGTAAGTCGATTCCAGTTGAAAAATGTGAAATGATAAATGTGAAATGTGATGTTTTTGGGGTGAAAAGACTGGGTCGTAAGCCTCAAAAACAGTAACAATCTAGCCGGGTTGAGGATCTCCTCAAGTTTAGCCGAGTTGAGGTCCAAGAGACTGGGTCTGTTACACTATCCATGGATAGAGATATGTATATATTGCCTATGGGCTTGATGATTATGATTATAGACCAAAGCAGTAACTCTAAACTTTGAATAACATATTAGATTCTTTTTGGGCCCATGCTTGTGTTTGTCTAATTGTGATTCTTGAAAGATGAAACAAATGAATATTGCTGTAACACACCTATACCTCGTATACGTACACAGCATGCTAATACAATTGTATTATATGTATACTGAAAATAGGTATGCCACGGTTTATTTAAACATACAAATAATCCCTTCTCAATAATATGAATAAATTTAAAACATTTAAATTAAATTTTAAAAAGAAAAAAAATAGATAAAATGTTTATTCAAAATGCAGCGGAACAATATACAAATATTTACAAATACATATACATCAAAACTCAAGTTATACAAAACATAAAATATATACATGTTTGGCAGTATGTCTTTGATCTTTAAGCTTCACTATCAACACCTCAAGATCTAGACTCTACTTTGCCTAGAGGAACTCTCCGGTACTTCCCTGTTACCTGCGCGATAAATAATCGCGCTAAGCCAATGGCTTAGTGGTACAAACTACAATAATATTATGTTTTGATGCAATGCCAATGTCACACAATCAATTCCATACACCATTTAAAAGAATGTTATACTTCAACATCTTACTTTCCTTAATGTCATATCAAACATTCATTCTCAATAAGATACTTATGCATTATGAGTAATCTCATTATTCATTGGTTTCACCATCCAAGAATCACATTGAAAACAAAGACAAGCATGGGCCCAAAGACACTAATATGCCATTCAACTTTCAGAGTTAATGTTTTGGTTTAATTATCACATTTATCATTATCATTATCCCAACTAGGCTTCAAAGATTAGGTTCAACCAAGCTTCAAGGGGAACAAAGCATGCTAAGTATCAACCCAACTTGGCTTCAAGAACCAAATCCAACCTAGCTTCAAGGGTTGTAACATCTCAATTAGGCTTCAAGGACTAGATCCAACCAAGCTTCAAGGGGAGTAAAACATGTTAAACTTCAACCCAACTTGGCTTCAAGGATCAAGCCCAACCTAACTTCAAGAGATTGTTACTATAGGCATGCCACCAACAACAAAACTCTGAAAATGGAATAACACATTAGCCACACAATTCATTAATTATTTCATTATCAATTTCATTCTCATTTACTTATCATCACTTAGGCAACCATGCCTCAATCATCTCATTAGCACCATTATCATTTTAGCCAACAACCATGGCTCCATATCTCATCGGGAGAATATATATATATCATCAATTCATCATTTAAATATACATAATCAATGACATTAACACACATTTTAGATGCTCATCAATCATTCATATTGTACCAAACATAACATTATTCATAAGCATCAACAATGCATTAGATTTCCTAACACATTTACAATCAAATGGATGTTAAGTCTCAACATCAACTGAATATATGCAATAATGTAGTTTGTACTTACCTTAAGATAACTCTCACCAATCTATACCCTTCCTCTTCCAAGAACTCTTCACCACATAGGTTAAGGCAATTCAACCTCTTCACAACCTAAATAAAAAAGGAATATTACACATGAGATACTAAGACTAAGAACCAACTAAGGCAAACTCTATACATGACACGCTCAACAACACGGGCGTGTCCTTGACCGTGTCCTAAACTCACAACACAGAAGCTTTGACACACTCAGAACCACGGGCGTGTCACTGAACGTGTAATACATTCTGCCTCCCAGAAACATTAACACGTCCAACAACACGGACGTGCTCATGGCCGTGTCAATTCTTCAACCACACAGTAGCTATGACATGCTCAGTGACATGGGCGTGTCACTGGACGTGTAAATGCTACTACAACACAGAATCGTTGACACGCCCAAAGACTTGGCTGTGCTCATGGGCGTGTCAGGCCAAAAATACAGATTCTGGCAACATCAACACTACATCCAACAAATCACTTTCTTTCACCATTTTCCACTTCAAACAAACTTAACTAAACACACCCAAAAACCATAATAAACTTGCAAAAACACCAAACAATACAAAACATACATCAAACACAATTCATAATCATCACCACAAACCCTAAACACAACCACAAAACTATCTCTTCCAACAAACTTACTCTTTCCTTCAATTCAACCGCAAAACTCAAAATCAAATGAATCAAACACTCTTAAACACACCACAATCAAACACACTCCTATTAACAACAATCATCCATCAAACTCAAACACAACTTCAAATAAAATAGAGGAAAACAAGAGAGAGCTTACCACCAATAATGAAACTTCTTGAATTTCAACTTGGTTACTTGAATCACCTTTCAACTTTGAGCTTGGAACCCAAAACTCTCTTTTGCTCTCTTGTCTTGATGATGTCAGGCCAACAAAGAAAAAGAAAAGAAAATGAAGATAACAAGTCAAACACTTATCTCTTTAAACCTCCACCAAGTCATTTTAATATTAAAATAATCCAAATTAATCTCTTCCATTCATAATTTCCTTATTAATTAATTCCATAAATCATAACATAAATATCTTCTTCCATTAGCTTTCTTTGACTTTGACTTGTGTATATGTTGTATATATTTTCATATACACAACATATACACTCTCTCTATAATTTTTTTCTCTTCCCAAAGAATCATATACATTCAATCCAATTACAATAATAATATCAAAACTTCTAGGGCATACTTTGGGATATTACAATTCTCCCCCTCTAAAAAGAAATTTCATCCTCGAAATCACCTGATATTAAGTCTGAAACAGTTGAGGATATTGATCTCGCATTGCTTGCTCACTCTCCCAAGTTGCCTCTTCTCTACCATGATTCTTCCAAAGAACCTTCACCAGTGGCACTTCCTTATGTCTCAACTCTTTCACTTCATGTGCCAAAATAACAACTGGTTTTTCTTCAAATGTCATATTCGAACTCACCTCAATAGATTCAACTGGAAAGATATGAGATGGATCTGATCTGTTCCTCCACAACATAGAAACATGGAATACATTATGAATTCTATCCAACTCAGGTGGCAAGGCAAGACGATAAGCAACTGGCCCAACTCTTTCTAAAACTTCATATGGTCCAATGAAACGAGGACTCAGCTTCCCTCTTCGACCAAATCTCAATATTTTTTTCCAAGGAGACACTTTCAAAAAGACCTTATCTCCCACATCAAACTCTATATTTCTTCTTTTTAAATCCGAATAAGACTTCTGCCGATCTAAAGCTGCTTTCAACCGATCCCGAATTATCTTCACTTCCTCTTCAGTTTCTTTAACCAAATCAGGACCAATTAACTTGCCCTCTCCAATTTCATTCCAACATAAAGGCGTTCTACATCTTCTACCATACAATGCCTCAAATGGTGCCATACCAATACTAGATTGATGACTGTTGTTGTAAGCAAATTCCACAAGTGGTAAAAATCTGTCCCAACTTCCAGAAAAATCAATGACATAGCTTCTTAACATATCCTCAATAATCTGTATCACTCTCTCTGACTGCCCATCTGTCTGTGGATGAAAAGCAGTGCTAAAGTGCAATCGAGAACCCAAAGCCCCATGTAAACTCTTCCAAAACCTCAAAGTAAACCGGGGATCTCGATCAGACACTAAAGAAATTGGGACTCCATGCAACTTTACTATTTCACATATATACAGCTCAGCCAATCTTTCAAGAGAATAGTCCATCCGAACTGGAAGAAAATGAGCTGTCTTAGTCAATCGATCAACAATCACCCAAATAGCATCATGCTTCTTCTGAGTCAATGGCAATCCAGACACAAAATCCATTGTCACTCTCTCCCATTTCCATTCAGGCACTGTTAAAGGTTGAAGTAACCCTATTGGAACTTGATGCTCAGCTTTTACCCTCTGACACGTGAGACACTTGGACACAAACTCCGTTATGTCTCTCTTCATACTAGACCACCAATAATGCTGTTTCAAATCATGGTACATCTTTGTACTACCCGGATGCATAGCAAAAACCGATTGGTGTGCTTCCTCTAAAATAATCTTTCTCAAACTATCATCATTAGGAACACACAACCTATCCTTGAACCAAAGGCTACCATCACTTTTTATATAGAAATTTCGGCTCTCCCCATTTTGGCAATCTGATACAATCTTCTGAATTTTCTCATAAGCCAATTGAGCCTCCTTAATCTTTATCCAGCAATACTGGTCTCAACTGCAACTGAGCCAATAATGCACCATCATCACATACTTCAAAATTAGCATGCAATGCTCTCAACTCAATAAGCAACGAGAGCGAATAAACAGCCAAACCTGCCAAAGACTTCTGACTTAAGGCATCAGCAACTACATTCGCCTTACCAGGATGATAATCAATCAAACAGTCATAGTCTTTAATCAGTTCTAACCATCGCCTTTGCCGAAGATTCAGCTCCTTATGAACACCCAAATATTTCAGACTTTTGTGATCCGTAAAAATAAAACATTTCACCCCATACAAATAGTGTCGCCAAATCTTCAAAGCAAACACTATAGCTGCCAACTCCAAATCATGAGTTGGATAATTAAGCTCGTGCGGCTTCAACTGCCGAGAAGCATAAGCTATGACTTTACCCTCTTGCATCAAAACACATCCTAAACCATTATGTGAAGCATCACTGTAAATCACATATGGTTTATCTTCCACGGGTAAAGTAAGAACAGGTGCTTGAGTCAACATTTCTTTCAACTGGTTAAAGCTAGCTTGACACTGATCCGTCCACACAAATCTAACTCCCTTTCAAAGCAATATAGTGAGTGGAGTAGCTATCAAAGAGAAACCTTTCACAAACCGTCGATAATAGCCTGCCAAACCCACAAAACTTCTAACTTCAGTCATTGACTTTGGTGGACTCCAATTCAAAATAGCTTCAACTTTACTTGGATCGACTCTTATACCATCTGCTGAAACTATATGACCCAGAAAAGTAACTTGGTCAAGCCAAAATTCACATTTCTACAGCTTAGCATACAACTGCTTCTCTCTCAAAATCTGTAATACAATCCGCAAATGCTTGTCATGCTCTTCTACATTACGCGAATACACTAAAATATCATCGATGAAGACCACCACAAACTGATCCAAATAGGGCCTAAACACCCTATTCATCAAATCCATAAAAGCTGCAGGTGCATTCGTCAATCCAAAAGGCATTACTAAAAACTCATAATGCCCATACCTTGTGCGGAAAGCTGTCTTAGGAACATCTTCAGCTCTAACCCTCAACTGATGGTACCCGGATCTCAAATCAATCTTGGAAAACACTGCTGCTCCCTTCAATTGATCAAAGAGATCATCAATCCTAGGCAAAGGATATTTATTCTTAATAGTCACTTTGTTCAATTGCCTATAATCAATGCATAAACTCATAGTACCATCCTTCTTCTTCACAAACAACACAGAAGCTCCCCAAGGAGAAACACTGGGGCGAATAAACCCTTTATCCAACAACTCCTGTAACTGCACCTTCAACTCTCTCAATTCAGCTGGTGCCATTCGATAAGGAGTGATAGAGATGGGAGTGGTACCAGGCAACAAATCAATACCAAACTCAACCTCTCTCTCAGGGGGTAACCCTGGTAACTCCTCAGGAAACACATTCGGAAAATCTGCAACTGTGGTTATATTATTAAGTTGAGAACCCATTGCTCTAGTATCCACCACATGAGCAAGATAAGCATCACACCCTTTTCTAATCAACTTCCTAGCTGTTACAGCTGAAACAAACAAGGATGCAAGTTGTCTCTGCTCACTATATACCATCACACTCCTACCATCACTGGTTCTCAAAGTGACACACTTCTTTTGACAATCGACCACAACCCCATGCTTAGACAACCAATCCATGCCTAAGATCAAATCATATTCTTTAAAAGGCATTTCAATTAAATCACCAAGAAACCCCTCACCTTGCACCACAACAGCACTATCACGATGCACCCTACTCACCACAACACTATGTCCTAAAGGATTTGTCACTAAGACATCAAATCCTAAGGACTCTGAATGCAATTCAGACACAGGCAAGATAGATGCACTAATGTATGAATGAGTAGATCCTGGATCAATCAAAGCAAGTACTGAAATGCCAAATAAAGAAAATGTACCCGCTATAACTGCTGAAGCATCTGGCTGCCTCTGCATCACATATACCCTTTGAAAAGATCCGGCCTCATTTGGCCTACTGCCTCTGGATGAAGATCCTCCTCTCTGATTAAACCTGGGTCTACCACATCTACTAAAACCTCCGCCCCCTCGACCACCTCTGCTGACACTGGGTCAAGAAACTGCAGTATCTGTTTGCCTATCATCTTGCATCTCCGGGCAATCTCTAATAAAATGATCTGGTGACCCACATTTAAAGCATACCCCGGATACACCAGTCTTTCAACAAGCACCCCCATGGGGCCTACCACAGTGAACACATACAGGTGGAGTATACCTCTGAACTACTGGGGTTGGGGCACTTGCTACAGAGACTGTCGGTCTCGGCCTCTGCCTCTGATACTGCACTGGTCTGCCTGACTGCCTCTGACTCCTACTGATCCTCGAAATAAAACTTCCTCTACCCCTCTTCACAGATGAAGACCCTGCCTCAAACTGGGGTCTCCTTACTCTAGTCTCCTGCTCAGAAGCAGCTGCTGCAATGCTCTGCACTCTCTCAACACTTCTAGCTACTGCAACAAGCTGAGAGAAATCCTGATATCGAGAACTAGCCACAATGCACATGATAGAGGGCCTCAATCCCTCCTCAAATCTTCTGCACCGATCTATTTCATCAGAGATAATTCCCCCAGCATAACGACTCAACCGGATGTACTCAATCTCATATTCTGTCACCGTTCGGTTGTCTTGCCTCAAATTCAAGAATTCCATCTTCTTAATATCTTTATACTCCCTCGGAGTATATTTCTGCTCAAATTCCCTCAGAAAATCACTATAAGATAGTGTAGGTGGATCATCCATGGCATGAGGAACCGTCTTCCACCAATCATAGGCATCTTTCTGTAGGAGGGATCTGGCATAGTCAAATTTCTCATCTGAAGTAGGTTGCAACTGGATGAATATCCTCTGCACTTTATCCAACCACTGCTCAGCCACTGCAGGATCAGTAGTGGCCAAGAAATCCTCAGCCCCATATTTCCTCAACTTATCATAATGTCTTACTGGCACCTGAGGCTGTGGTGGTGGTGGTTGCACTGGAGCTGGCCTCAATAGTTCTATCACATGCCTTAACCAACCCGGCGGAGCCTCCTCTGCAGCTGATCTCTCTAGCATAGAAATAGGTGCCTCACTAACTCTATCAACTCTAGCTCCATCTCTACTCTCTCCTGGAGCTACACTCTCAGCACTTCCTTCTACAGTCTGACGTGAATGAGACTCCATTACTACCTATATCTGCAAACACAGCAAAATATTCCTCATTAAAGATCAAAGACTGCCATACCAAAACATGTATTTTACTCAAAAACCCACTTTAAAAATCAAAATATTCTTTTTCTTACAATTGACCTAGGTTGAGAATCTCAAACCTAGGCTCTGATACCAAAACAATTGAAACACCCCTATACCCCGTATAAGTACACAGCATGCTAATACGATCGTAATATACGTATACTGAATATAGGTATGCCACGGTTTATTTAAACATACAAATAATCCCTTCTCAATAATATGAATAAATTTAAAACATTTAAATTAAATTTTAAAAAGAAAAACAATAGATAAAATATTTATTCAAAACGCAGCGGAACAATATACAAATATTTACAAATACATATACATCAAAACTCAAGTTTTACAAAACATAAAATATATACATGTTTGGCAGTATGTCTTTGATCTTTAAGCTTCACTATCAACACCTCAAGATCTAGACTCTACTCAGCCTAGAGGAACTCTCTGGTTCTTCCCTGTTACCTGCGTGATAAACCATAATCGCGCTAAGCCAACGACTTAGTGGTACAAACTACAATAATATTATGTTTTGATGTAATGCCAATGTCACACAATCAATTCCATACACCATTCAAAAGAATGTTATACTTCAACATCTTACTTTCCTTAATGTCATATCAAACATTCATTCTCAATAAGATACTTATGCATTATGAGCAATCTCATTATTCATTGGTTTCACCATCCAAGAATCACATTGAAAACAAAGACAAGCATGGACCCAAAGACACTAATATGCCATTCAACTTTCAGAGTTAATGTTTTGGTTTAATTATCACATTTATCATTATCATTATCCCAACTAGGCTTCAAAGATTAGGTTCAACAAAATTTCAAGGGGAACAAAGCATGCTAAGTATCAACCCAACTTGGCTTCAAGAACCAAACCCAACCTAGCTTCAAGGTTTGTAACATCTCAATTAGGCTTCAAGAACTAGATCCAACCAAGCTTCAAGGGGAGTAAAACATGTTAAACTTCAACCCAACTTGGCTTCAAGGATCAAGCCCAACCTAACTTCAAGAGATTGTTACTATAGGCATGCCACCAACAACAAAACTCTGAAAATGGAATAACACATTAGCCACACAATTCATTAATTATTTCAATATCAATTTCATTCTCATTTACTCATCATCACTTAGGCAACCATGCCTCAATCATCTCATTAGCACCATTATCATTTTAGCCAACAACCATGGCTCCATATCTCATCGGGAGAATATATATATATATCATCAATTCATCATTTAAATATACATAATCAATGACATTAACACACATTTTAGATGCTCATCAATCATTCATATTGTACCAAACATAACATTATTCATAAGCATCAACAATGCATTAGATTTCCTAACACATTTACAATCAAATGGATGTTAAGTCTCAACATCATATGAATATATGCAATAATGTAATTTATACTTACCTTAAGATAACTCACACCAATCTATACCCTTCCTCTTCCAAGAACTATTCACCACTTAGGTTAAGGCAATTCAACCTCTTCACAACCTAAATCAAAAAGGAATATTACATGAGATACTAAGACTAAGAACCAACTAAGGCAAACTCTATACATGACATGCTCAACAACACGGGCGTGTCCCTAACCGTGTCCTAAACTCACAACACAGAAGCTTCGACACGCTCAGAACCACGGACGTGTCACTGAACGTGTAATACATTCTGCCTCCCAGAAACATTGACACGTCCAACAACACGGACGTGCTCATGGCCGTGTCAATTCTTCAACCACACAGTAGCTATGACACGCTCAGTGACATGGGCATGTCACTGGACGTGTAAATGCTACTGCAACACAGAACCGTTGACACGCCCAAAGACTTGGTTGTGCTCATGGGCGTGTCAGGCCAAAAATATAGATTCCGGCAACATCAACACTACATCCAACAAATCACTTTCTTTCACCATTTCCCACTTCAAACAAACTTAACTAAACACACCCAAAAACCATAATAAACTTTCAAAAACACCAAACAATACAAAACATACATCAAACACAATTCATAATCATCACCACAAACCCTAAACACATCCACAAAACTATCTCTTCCAACAAATTTACTCTTTCCTTCAATTCAACCCCAAAACTCAAAATCAAATGAATCAAATACTCTTAAACACACCCCAATCAAACACACTCCTATTAACAACAATCATCCATCAAACTCAAACACAACTTCAAATAAAACAAAGGAAAACAAGAGAGAGCTTACCAACAATAATGAAACTTCTTGAATTTCAACTTGGTTACTTGAATCACCTTTCAACTTTGAGCTTGGAACCCAAAACTCTCTTTTGCTCTCTTGTCTTGATGATGTCCGATCAACAAAGAAAAAGAAAAGAAAATGAAGACAACAAGTCAAACACTTATCTCTTTAAACCTCCACGAAGTCATTTTAATATTAAAATAATCCAAATTAATCTCTTCCATTCATAATTTCCTTATTAATTAATTCCATAAATCATAACATAAATATCTTCTTCCATTAACTTTCTTTGACTTTGACTTGTGTATATGTTGTATATATTTTCATATACACAATATATACACTCTCTCTATAATTCTTTTCTCTTCCCAAAGAATCATATACATTCAATCCAATTACAACAATAATATCAAAACTTCTAGGGCATACTTTGGGATATTACAATTGTGATAAGTTATTGAAGAATGTGAGGTTTGTAATATGGTATTCTTTTGAATTGTTTTTGAAACTTGATTGTATGACATAAGCATGGCATTGAAGCATAATAATATTGTAGTTTGTACCACTAAGCCGTTGGCTTAGCGCGAGTGTGATTCATCGTGCAGGTGACAGGGAAGAACCGGAGAGTTCCTCTAGGCCGAATAAAGTCTAGATTTTTGAGGTGTGGATAATGGAGCTTAAAGATCAAAGACATACAGCCAAACATATATATATTTTCTATTTTTTAAAACTTGAGTTTTGATGTATATGTATTTGAAAATATTTGTTATATTTTCCGCAGCATTTTGTATAAACATTTTGGTCTATTGTGTTTTATAAATTTCCTTTGAGTCTTAAATTTGTTCATATTATATAAAAAGGGGATTATATGTATGTTTTGTAAACCGTGACATTTCTATATTCAGTATACGTATATTACGATCATATTAGCATGCTGTGTATGTATACGGGGTATAGGGGTGTTACATATAATGTATTTTAGGATTGATTAAGGTGAAATTTTAAAATCAAAGTGAAGAAGGGCTTTGGTGAAGTTTGAGTTGGAAGATGGAATTGGCTTGGAAATTGACGAATTGAGGTTAGTACATTCCTTGGTAATGCTTAAATTAAATTTATATAAATGACATTAGTCATTTTGGTATACTTTAAAGGAAATTCTTATTCCTTTAAAGTAGTAGTATTGTACATTGATAATATTAAGACTAAATGTAGAAATAATATATAAGATGAAATGTAATTAAAAAGAAGGTTAAACACGTAATCTATGCATTGTTGCATAGTTATGTAATATATATTTTATTGTGAAATTTATCAATGAAAATAAATAGAAAATGTGAGGAATTTGGAAAATTAATAAAATACAATAATAAGATGAAAAATGTGAAATGTGATCGAGAATATAGGAAATGGTCAAGCAATAGTTAGAAATGATTTGAAAAGATGAGAATGAAATATAAAATGTAATGTGATTGAAAAATATTAAAAATATGAAATAAGCAAAAATATGAAAAATTGATAAAATGAGACTATGTGTGTGTTAGTGTTCATAATATGTGTAATATTTTATGAATTAATGATAACCCATGGAATTATGGCTAGTATTAATGTTGTGCATAAATTGTGGGAATATAAGATAATTATTGCTAATGTGATAAATATTCACATTGCAATGGTATTTAAGTAATATATAATGTGATATAAATTATGTATACGAAAGTGAATTGTGATAAGAATGTGAACATGCTGATAAGTAATGCGATGATATGTGCAAGTTATAAAAATGTTAATTATACACTAAAATGTGAAAGTGAGCCACATTTATAATATATGTGATAATCATGTTGATTATGACTGGTAAATTGGTAAAAGAGTATGAAATGTGTGTTTGCCTTGTATAGTATCTTATTTCAGAGAATTATTTTTTGTGCTATATTATTTGCCTTCATGCCAGACGCTGGGCGTTACTATTATTTGCATTCGGGCTAGATGCTGGACATCACTATTATTTGCCTTAGGGCCAAACGTTGGGTGTCACTATTATTTATCTTCGGGGCTAGAAACAGAGGTGTCATTAGAGGATGGATGCTACACTTAGATCTCCGGTATTGTGATAGACCATAATAATATCTTTGGAACTAGAACACTACAAAAGGTTGTTTGGACCCAATGTGTGTGTTTGTGATGTGTTATGTGTATATATATATGTGTTGTGTTGTGAATAATAGTATATATTGATTTGATTGCGATAAGATAAAGTATGTGAGATAAATTGATGAATAATGCATGGTAATAGGTTATGACTAATGATAAGTGCACAATTGATGATATTTTGCCCCTATTTCATTATATGATTATTATCCAATTGAGTTTAATTTGTTTGTTCAAGTACTTTTTAGGATCAATTTCAGGAATTCTTTGCATTTTGGGACTTATGGTCATTTCAGATGAAATTACGGATGGAAGCAGAGGAAAAGAACAAAACTCTTCAAGTGACAAGCCCATGGACATGGGCGTGTCAATGGACGTGCCTTTGATACTGCCACACAGAAGCATTGGCATGCCCAGTGACATGAGTGTGTCACCGAGCATGCCTATTACAATGACTCATAAAAGCTGTGACACACCCAGTGACATGGGCGTGTCACTAGATGTGCCTTATATTCAAAATTCCAGTACCAATGACATGCCTAGTGAAATGGGCGTGTCACTGGGTGTGTCAGGCGAAAATACCTGCACTGTCAGGCGAATTAGGGATCCGATTTTCATATTTTACAACCTAGGGCCGACTTCTAGAACGAAAAAGAGAGTTTTGATGCTGAGATTAAAGGTGAAGACACATCCTATACAAGATCTAAACCAAGATTCAAGGATTCGAGTGAAGAAATACAAATTATTTGCCATGGATTGTTTGGATTCTTTTACTTATTTCTCTTGTTTTGGTTTTCTGGTTTTGAACATGAACTAACTCATTCTCTATCTAGATATTGATGAACCCTAGCTTTATTGTATGGATTGAATAATTTTATTTAATTAAATCATTTGATTGAGTTGTTTTATTCTTATGATGCTTAATAATTTATTTCCAATTGATAATAGAATGCTTATTGATTGGTTGCAATTTTCATATTATTGACTTGAGAAAGCTCGATATGAATTGAATACTCATAAGGATTGAGGATTGATTAGAGTGCTAGAGATAGACTTACAAGATCTTTTGATTTATGATTCTTTATTCTTAATGCAAGATCTACTTAATTATGTTTGAGAAGAGATTCTAGCATTCTACTTAGTGATTAGGGATTAATTCACTTTAGAAAGGTTTTAGTCTAATTTTAAGGAACGCCAATTCAACTCTATTATTTGATTTAATTGAATTGATTTTCATGAATATATTTATGGCTAGGGGGATTCAATATTTGGATAGTATTTTCATCATCAATCCTTTTTGCACAATACTCAATCTCTCTTTACTTTAAGTTATTAAGTTAATTGTCTTTAATTACAACATTTCACAAAACATTTGATTTACTAAACAAAAGTTAAAATTTACACTAGTACTTGACCATGTCCCTAGTGGAATGATAACTCACTCATTACTTTATTACTTGAGCAACCCGTTCACTTGTGGTATTGCAATAGCATAGGTTCGTGCCATTAAGTTTTTGGCACTGCTACCGGGGACAACGGTTTTCAATATTAGTAATATAATTAAGACTGTTGATTTAGTTTTTATTTTATTTTGTTTTAACACAAGTCTTGCTTTTTGACTGTCATTCTAGGTACTTCTTTCCATTTATGACCCGAGCTAGCTCTTCCCAACTCCTTGAATTAGATCAAGATTTAGAGAGAACATTGAGGAGAAAGTGAAAGGAAGAAGAGGAAACAGTTCTGGCAAAGACGGAACCGAACTTTGAAGATCTCATCTTAGAAGAAGAAATGGCAGAAAATGAGCCAAGGACCATGCAAGAGTTTGCTAGGCCGACTCTTAATGGGGCTGAATCAAGCATACAGAGACCAGTGGTTGCTGCAAATAAATTCGAGATAAAGACAAATGTCATTCAGATGGTGCAGCAGACTTGTCGGTTTGATGGGTTCCCAGACGAAGATCCTAATGCACACATTGAGACTTTTCTGGAAATATGTGACACATTCAAGATACAAAATGTCTCTGAAGATGCAATTAGGCTGAGGTTGTTCCCATTCACGCTCAGAGACAGACCAAAGAAGTGGCTGAAGTCTTTCCCTCCAAACACTTTCACTACATGGGGCCAACTAGCAGAAAAATTCCTAGAAAAATATTTTCCACCGTCCAAGACTGCCAATTTGAGTAATGATATTTCATCGTTTCTCTAGCTAGATGGTGAAACCCTTTATGATGCTTGGGAAAGATGAAAGGACTTATTGAG
Organism: Garcia nutans; assembly: GCA_947685225.1. NCBI lineage: Eukaryota > Viridiplantae > Streptophyta > Magnoliopsida > Malpighiales > Euphorbiaceae > Garcia > Garcia nutans. Next base: position 38,436,373 of record CANTUV010000002.1, read on the forward strand.
AGGATGTCCTCACTATGGGCTTTCGCTGTGGCTTCAGATCCAAACTTTCTATAATGGATTGAATTATGTAAGTAAGCAGTCCATCAATGCAGCCGGCGGAGGTACCATAAATAATAAAATACTTGAAGAAGCAAGGGATTTGATTGAAGACATGGCCCTTACAAATTAACAGTGGCAAACCCCAAGGGAACAAGGGAAATTAAGTGTTGCTAGTTCACATCAATTGGATCCCGTCGTTGCTTTGACAGCACAGTTGCAAGCAATGAACAAAAAAATTGATTCTTTAGCTTCTTCTTCTTCGGGAAAAGTAATGCAGGTGATGTCTTGTGAATGGTGTGGGGTGGACATCAAAGTCAAGATTGCCAAAGTGGCAACATGTTTGCTAGGCAAGAGCAAGTAGATTATGTTTGAAACATGCCAAGGCAACAGCAGAATAACCCCTACAACAACACGTACAATCCGGGGTGGAGAAATTATCCTAATTTTTCATGGAATAATCAGAATAATCCAAGACCTCCCCCTGGATTCCAGTAGCCCCAACATCAATAAGCTGCTCCTCCAAGAAAGAATAATTTGGAGGACATGATGGAGAAATTTATAGCAGCTTCTGAAACTAGGTTTCAATCAACTGAAACCACCTTTAGAAATCAGCAAGCCTCTATTCAAAATTTGGAGAATCAGGTGGGGCAAATTGCCAAGCTGCTCAGTGAGAGACCACAAGGGAGTTTACCTAGCAACACTAAGGCAAATCCTAAAGAGCATCTTAAGGCAATTATACTAAGGAGTGGAAAAGAGATCAAGGAAAATGTGGTTGAGAAAAGAGAAGAAGTGGCAGAGAAAGGGGCTGAAGTACAAGAAAAAGAAAAAGAAGATGATCTTATTGTCACTTCAGGAGAGAAAGTTGCAATAGAAAGTGAGAAAGAGAACTAGCCACAAGAAAGCATCCCCATAATGAAGGAATACCGACCTAGAGTACCATATCCGGCAAGGTTGAACAAGGATAAGATTGATGCTCAATTCAGTAAGTTCCTTGAACTTTTTAAACAATTTCACATTAATATTCCATTTGCTGAAGCTTTGTCACAAATGCCTAAGTATGCTAAATTTTTGAAAGATATACTTTCTAACAAAAGGAAACTTGAGGAAGTGTCTTTAGTGCATTTGTCTAAAATGAGTTCGGCAATTTTGCAAAAGAGGTTACCTAAGAAGTTAAAAGACCCAAGTAGTTTTACCATTCCATGTTTGATACGTAACCTTGAGGTTAAAAGTGCATTGGCTAATTTGGGGGCTAGCATAAGTGTTATGCCCTACAAAATGTTTAAAGAGTTAGGCATTGGTAAACCTAAACTAACACTTATGACCATCCAACTTGTGATAAGTCAGTAGTCTACCCTTGTGGCATTATAGAAGATGTGTTGGTAAAAGTTAGGGATTTTATTTCTCTAATGATTTTGTTTTCATCGATATCGATGAGGATGCAGATGTTTCACTTATTCTTGGTAGGCCATTTTTAAATACAGGTAGTGCCCTTATCGATGTTCATGATGGCACATTAACTTTGAGAGTGGGTAGTGAAAAAGTTATTTTTAGGATACATGATGAAACACTCACTTTCACTTGATGAGGCAGAATCATGCAATGATATTATTGAGCATGAAACCGTCAATTGTGTTACTAACATTGTTTTCAAGAATCCCCTTGAGTTGTGTTTATTGCAGGAAAATGTTAAGGATCGAGAAGCAATGGAGCAGCTTGCTTTTCTTGAAGCAAGCAAATCATTCAAATGTCGGGCATATGAAACTATTGATGTAACAACCCTATACCCCGTATACGTACACTGCATGCTACCACGATCGTAATATACGTATACTGAATATAGGAATGCTACGGTTTACTAAACAAACCATTCATTCCTTTATTCAATAATATGAGCAAACTTAAACATTTAAGTTATATCATAAACATAATAGATAAAAATGTTCATTCAATACGCAGCAAAAAATATAGTTATATTTACATATATATATATATATACATCAAAATACATAACAGTTATACATGTTTGGCAGTTCGTCTCTGATCTTTACGCCACAATCAACACCTCAAGGTCTAGACTCGACTCGGTCTAGATGAACTCTCTGGCTCTACCCTGTCACCTGCGCGATGAACCACAATCGCTCTAAGCCAACGGCTTAGTGGTACAAACTACAATAACAACATGCTTCAATGCAATGCCAATGTCACACATTTCAACAATTAAGACAATATTCACAATTGATATCCTTATATTGTTCATAACACTACATTTCATTATTCTATTCACTTTTTTCATCATTTATGAATTACATTGAAACAAAGACAAGTATGGGCCCAAAAGACACTAATATGCCATTTCACTTTCAGAGTTAATGTTTTGGTTCAATTTTCACATTGATCATTATCATTTTCCCAACTAGGCTTCAAGGATTAGGTTCAACCAAGCTTCAAGGGGAACAAAGCATGCTAAGTATCAACCCAACTTGGCTTCAAGAACCAAACCCAACCTAACTTCAAGGGTTGTAACATCTCAACTAGGCTTCAAGGACTAAATCCAACCTAGCTTCAAGAGATTGTTACCATTAGGCATGCCACCAACAACGAAACTCTGAAAATGGAATAACACATTAGACACACAATTCATTCATTATTTCATTATCATTTTCTTATCATCATTTAGGCATCCATGCCTCAATCATCTCATTTGCATCATTATAGCCAACATCAATGGCTTCACATCTCATCAAGAGAGTATACATAATCAATTGCATTGGACATATATTTTAAATTCATCATCATCTAGGCAAACATGCCCCACTTATTTCACTTGAATCATTGTAACCAACCACAATGGCATCATATCTCACCATATCTCAATTCACATTATAGCAATTCATCATTAAAGTATTTATCATAACCAATTGCATTGCACATACCTTTTGAATGATCATCATATCTTTCACATTATATAAATCAAATTGTATTAACAATATAGTACATTACTTAACACATTTGTAACCAAATGTGTTAAGTCTCAAAATCATGTAAATGAATGCAACCATGTAAGTTTGTACTTACCTCAAGAGCAACTCACTCCATACCAAACTCCTCTTCCAAGAATCTTTCAACACTTGGATTAGGGCAACTCAACTCTCTTCAAAACCTAAACCAAAGGTCATCATACACATGAGATAATAAGGCTAAGAACTAACTAGGGAAAACTCTACACATGACACGCTCAACAACACGGGCGTGTCCCTGACCGTGCCCTAAACTCCCAACACAGAAGCTTTGACACGCTCAGAACCACGGGCGTGTCACTGAACATGTAATACATTCTGTCTCACAGAAACATTGACACGTCCAACAGCACGGGCATGTTCATGGCCGTGTCAATCCACCAACATCACAGTAGCTATGACACGCTCAATGACTTGGGCGTGTCACTGCTCGTGTCACCCATCCAAGAACACAGAACCATTAACATGCCTAAAGACCTGGCCATGCTAATGGGCGTGTCAGGCCAAAAATATAGATTCCGGCAACATCAACACTACATCCAACTTATCACTTACTTCCACCATTTCCCACTTCAAACAAACTTAATTACACACACCCAAAAATCATAATAACTTGCAAAAACACCAAAACAATACAAAGCATACATCAAACATAAATCATAATCATCACCACAAATCCAAAACACAACCACAACACTTTCTCTTCCAACAAACTTACTCTTTCCTTCAATCCAACCCCAAAATCCAAAATCAATTGAACTAAACACTCTAAAATACACCAAAATCAAACAAACACATATCAACCACAACCTCAACTCACAAACTCAAAGAAAATCAAAGAATCAAGTGGAAAACTTACCAAGGATGAAGACACTCTTAAATTTCCAACTTGATCACTTGAAAACTTCCTTCAATCTTGAGTTTGGAAAATAAAATCTCTCTCTTGCTCTCTTGCTATGGAGTGTCGGCCAAAAGAAAAGAAAAGAAAAGGAAGAGATGAAGATACACGAAGAAGAAGAAAGAAACAATAAGAAAAGAAAGAAAACAAAGTCAACCCTCAACAACTCTCTCCTCAAAACCTTCTCCTCCAAGCATTTAAACAATAAAATATTCAAAATATCTCCATCCACTTCCACTTACTCAAATTCCACTTAATTAATTTCCTTATAATTAATTATTAAAAATTAACTCTTTCTTTGACTTTTCACTTCTTTTGACTTGTATATGTTGTATATACCTCAATATATACAACATATACACTCTCCTAATTACCTCTTTCTCTTCCCACTAAAACATATACACTTAATCCAAATACAACAATAAATATTCCAAAACTTTTAGGGTATACTTTGGGATATTACAATTGAGATACCAAAGGAGGAAAAACCAAAACCTTCGGTGATTGATCCACCCAACTTGGAACTTAAGCCCCTTCCAGATCATCTTGAGTATGGATTTCTGGCAGAGAAAAAGAATTGCCAATAATTTTGAGTTCCCACCTATCTTCTGAGCAGAAGGAAAAGCTCATCCAGTTGTTGCAGAAGCATAAGAAAGTGATAGCTTGGAAGATAGCAGACATTAAGGATATCGGTCCATCCTATTGCACTCACAAGATATTGTTGGAGGATGAATTCAAGCCAATAGTGCAACCACAACAGAGACTAAACCCAAAGATGAAGGATGTAGTGAAGGCTAAAGTGATAAAACTACTTGATGTATGTAACACCCCTTCCCGGCCTACATGTGTAAGCTGAGTAGAGGTGCCACACTATCCTAATGTTGCTACCAATTTTACTTAGTCAAATTTTAGTTCCGATTTTACAGAAATTTTGCCAGAGTTTCGCCTAGAAATTTGGGTCCCAAGTGTCGACAAAACTGGTTTTTCTGATTTTTGAAAATATTTTTTTTACAGAAACCAATGCGAAAACAAACAAATTCAATACACTCCCAATGATTCCACCTTATACCCTCAACTACATCCTGTAAGAAAAATTCACACTTCTAATCCAAAATAAAGTAGAGATCTATTATTATTACATACCAATAACATACAGTATCATATACTGATTCTCAATATTATATATACATATACATGCCACAACTAGCTAACTCATAATGGAATCTAAAAGATCTACCCTGAGGTATGCTGTGGGTCTGGTCGTCGCTTTCCAAGAATTTGCTACTGCTCCGAACCTACGAGTCAAGAAAAACTTAACTCGCTGAGCGTTGTCGCTCAGTGGGTACTTTACCAATAAAAATAAAAGTAACATATGAAAGTATTTGAAATAAAAGGAAATAATTAAATCATAATTTAACCAACCTTAAACCAATAGAAATTATTGTACATTCAGTGTGATATGCTTCCAATAATGTAAAACCATAATTCAAACTTATTTTGCATTACATAGTTTAACGAAAAATATGGCTTTTGCTCAGGCTCTACTGGTATATAGGGAACCATAGCGATAAGGCAGTGGCCCTCACCACTGTAACATTGGCGGCCCTCACCACCGATATCAGATCACAGGAATGGCCCTCACCATCCTGGTTATAACCAATGGGCCTCCCCATTGGCTTCAGTGGCCTCACCACTAAATAAAATATCATATAACAATAATGAGCAGTACTGCATGCATTAGTATAGTGCACCATACCCTTATCTACTACTCCCACTATCCAGTAGAGCATAAAGATTAAAATGATTCAATTTAAGACTCAAACTTCATTTTAGAATGATTCAAGAAATCATTTTAATTTCTCATCGCGCTTTGCCAATTACGCCGCGCACCACATTCTTTGATCAAACTGTTATTCTTTTTCACATATTTAACATCCACGATAAACATATCAAACATTTCAAAGCATTCCTCAAAAGATCACAAATTGACTAAATGAATAGTATTGCGGCGAGAAAAATCGGCAACGCAAAATGGCATGACCAAATGAATAGTAAAATCTGGGTTTTCGTCAAAATTTCAGTCCACTTCAGTCATGCATTTGACTAGGTAAATGATCTTATTTTTGGCTGAAATTTTACAGAAAACTTATTTCATATGTTAACTACTTACACGTAAAATTTCGTTGAAAAATGCATTCATTTGCTGCCTCAAACAATTGCCACAAAAAGATCTAGAAAGCTGTCTTTTTGGGACCATTTCGGCCCAAACATATGAAATACATAGGATAGTTTATTTTTCTTTTGCAAATCAATATGAAGGCTTCTTTAATGGTAAAGTGAAGATTCAAACACTTCCCTTTAACAACTTTTGCATGTTTAACTCAAATCAAACTAATTAAAGTTCATCAACATCAAAAATTCCATACACCAAAGTTTGTAAGAAAAATAGAATTTCTTTTATGGTAAAGCACCAAACTTCCAAGGTAAAGTACCAAACCTTATTCTTGTACTTCCCCTTTTGCTTTTCCTCCTTCTCCTTCTCCTTCCTTAATCTTTGTTTTTCCTTCAAGAAATTCAAGAACACACCCTTAAACATAAACCTTAACAATTTAGAATAATAAGCTATCCTCCATTTCTTTTCAAACTAAACCCTTATCTAACCTTATTAAACCTTAGAAACCTTGATTCTTTCATTTAATTGATTAATATCATAACTACTTAAAATTTTTCCAAATCCACCATAAGAACCCTAATCTCCAATCTCCCAATAGTTATATAAATACCTAAAATTGATACTAGAATTGAATTCTACATACTTGAAAACCTTAAAACTTACCTTGAAAATCAAACTTGACAAAACTTGGAAATCTTTTGAAGTTTTCCTATGGTGGCCGAATTTGGAAGTGGGAGAGAGAGAGAGAGTTTGTTCTTCATCTCATTATATATATATATAAGGAAAATGATGATCACTTTTGAATGAATGAGTGTTTTCAAACCAAATGTCCACACTTTTCTCTTTCTTCTTTATTATAGCTTTTAAATGTCCACTTTTCATTAGCCCAAATGTCTCCTACTTTTATTTATTTAAAAACCCAAGTCCTTAAACTTTCTTTTAATTATATTTTGGCCCCTCCACCATCTTGTGTTGAAATATCTATGGTCTAAGGTGTGAAAAGACCAAAATACCCTCTGGCGATTATTTGTTTGTAACTTTTAACCCGTACAATTCCACGAGGCAAACTATGTATAGTTTTGATCCTCTCGACCTCTACTTTCTCTTTTTAAGGTCTATTTTAAGTTTCCAAGTCGTTTTAAAAATATTACCAATAAGCCCTCGACTTTTTACAAAATTCCCTTTATGTCATTTCTTTGCTTGGGTGTTGCCTGGGCCCCGTTTCTACTGACGATCATTTCATATTTACCCCCTTAACGTCCTCTACTAACTCTTGTGTTTATTTCCTACTTCGGATTCATGTATAATGACCAATATGTCCCTAGTCAAAATCCCCTATATCTTCAGAACCGTGCATTTCTAGAAAAACTGTTACGCGTCGTTGTGACCCGATTTTTCTCTATTTTCCATTTTTAGAATCTGTTATGTGCACTATTAAGAACATCCAGTAAGACTTTTGGAAATTATATTTACCTCCCCAAAACTTTTCAAAATTATAGTCACCTCCCCAAAACTTTTTGAAATTACAATCACCTCCCTAACACTTTGCATTTTTCTTCAATTAGGTCCCAGTGGTCCTATAACCTTATCTGAGGCCGTTGTCAGGAATTATCTTCTCCTTTCCCCTTCTCTCATTGTGCACGTGACTACTATTCATAAATGTGGTAGGCGGATGTGACAGTTCCTCTCTCGTTAATTTAGGCTTCGTCCCGAAGCCTATCAGGTTGAAATAAATATGGGTACTGCTTCCTCATAGTTTCTTCATGTTCCCATGTAGCTTCTTCTACTTTGTGATTCCTCCAAAGCACTTTGACCAATGAAATCTTCTTATTTCGCAACTCTTTGATTTCTCGTGCTAGGATTTCTACCGGCTCTTCCTCGTATGTCAAGTCAGGCTGAATCTCGATGTCATGAGCTGGTATGATGTGGGTTGGATCTGAATGATACCTTCTTAGCATTGAAACATGGAAAACATCATGTATTTTACATAATTCGGGTGGTAACGCCAACTGGTAAGCTACCGGACCTACCCGTTTAATAATCTCATATGGTCCGATGAATCTAGGGCTTAGCTTGCCTTTTTGTTTAAATCGTAGCACTTTCTTCCAAGGAGAGACTTTGAGGAATACCCTGTCACCGACCTCGAATTGTATATCTTTCCTCTTTAGATCCGCGTATGATTTTTGCCTATCCGCCGTTGCTTTTAATCGGTCTCGAATGATCTCTACCTTTTCCTCAGTTTCCTTAACTATATCTGGCCCCAACATCTTTTCCTCGCTCAATTATGTCCAACAAACTGGAGTTCTGCATTTTCAACCGTACAGGGCTTCGTAAGGAGCCATTTGTATGCTGGATTGATAGCTGTTGTTATACGCGAATTCCATTAAGCTCAGGTTTTTGTCCCAGCTGCCTTTAAATTCTAAAACGCATGCCCTCAGCATATCTTCCAAAACTTGAATTACTCTTTCTGACTGTCCATCTGTCTGGGGATGGAATGCTGTACTGTGGTACGTTCGAGTCCCAAGGGTTGTTTGGAATTTTTGCCAAAAATTTGACGTAAAGCGTGGATCTCGATCTGATATGATTGAAGTTGGAACTCCATGGAGACGTATGATCTCTTTGATGTACAAGTCTGCCAACTTGTCTAGCGAGTAATCTACACGTACTGGTACGAAATGAGCAGACTTAGTAAGCCGATCCATGATTACTCAGATCGCGTCATGTTTGTCTCTAGTCATAGGCAATCCTGTGACAAAATCCATAGTAATACGATCCCATTTCCAGGTTGGAATCGTGATAGGTTGTAGTAGTCCTGAGGGTAGTTGATGTTCTGCTTTCACTTGCTGACAGGTCAGACACTTTGTCACGTGATCAACGATATCTCTTTTCATTCTTGGCCACCAGTAATACTCCTTCAAGTCCCGATACATTTTTGTTGCTCCCAGATGCATTGTGTAAGGACTGTTATGAGCTTCTTGCAAAATCTGTTTCTTCAGTTCCTTGGACTTAGGTACCACCATTCTCTTTTTGTAGTATAGGATACCATCAGGACGAATTTGATAGTCTCCTGAAAAGTTCTCCTGTGCCTGTTGACTCCACTTCTTCACTTGTTCATCTTCCCTCTGAGCCTCACGTATTTGTTGATGTAAGTTAGGTCGCATGTGCATTTCTGCAAAGATAGCTCCATCTTCTGTGGGCTTTAATTCTACCCTCATAGCACGTATAATGACCAAAATATCCCTAGTCAAAATCCCCTATATCTTCAGAACCATGCATTTTCTAGAAAAACCGTTACGCGTCGTTGTGACCCGATTTTTCTCTATTTTCCATTTTTGGAATCTGTTATGTGCACTATTAAGAACATCCAGTAAGACTTTTGGAAATTATATTTACCTCCCCAAAACTTTTGAAAATTAAAGTCACCTCCCCAAAACTTTTTGAAATTACAATCACCTCCCTAACACTTTGCATTTTTTTTCAATTAGGTCCCAGTGGTCCTATAACCTTATCTGGGGCCGTTATTAGGAATTATCTTCTCCTTTCCCATTCTCTCACTGTGCACATGACTACTATGCATAAATGCGGTAGGCGGATGTGACAATGTAGGGATTATATATCCGATCTCGGATAGCTCTTGGGTGAGCCCAATTTAGGTATTACCAAAGAAAGGAGGGATGACAGTGGTCCCTAATGAAAATGATGAGCTGATTCCAACAAGAACAGTTACTGGTTGGAGGGTTTGCATCGACGACAGAAAATTGAATGATGCAACTAGGAAGGACCATTTCCCTTTGCCCTTCATTGATCAGATGTTGGAGAAATTATCTGGGCATGAGTATTACTGCTTTTTGGATGGTCTTTCAGGCTATTTCCAAATTCCTATTGCCCCAGAAGACCAAGAGAAAACTATATTCACCTGGCCATATGGGACATTCGCATATCAAAGAATGCCCTTTGGGTTATGCAATGCACCTGCGTCTTTTCAGAGGTGCATGGTGGCAATCTTTGTTGAACTTATTGAGGATATTATGGAGGTGTTTATGGATGATTTCTCGGTGTATGGAAGCTCATTTGAAAGATGTTTGGAAAATCTTGAAAGAGTCTTGATTAGATGTGAGGAAACAAACCTGGTGCTTAATTGGGAAAAATGTCATTTCATGGTTCAAGAGGGAATCGTGTTGGGACACAAAATTTTAAGCAAAGGTATTGAGGTGGATCGAGCTAAGGTAGACACCATCGAGAAGCTACCACCACCCGCATTTGTAAAGGCCATCATAAGTTTTTTAGGACATGCGGGCTTTTATCGGAGGTTTATACGAGATTTTTCTAAGATAGCCCGCCCACTGACAAGACTCCTTGAGAAGGATGTGGATTTTGTCTTTGATGAGGAATGTTTTAGAGCATTCACAACTCTTAAGGAGAAATTGACCCATACTCCAATCATGGTAGCTCCCAATTGGAATCTACCATTTGAACTAATGTGCGATGCAAGTGATTTTGCAGTGGGAGCAGTCTTGGGTCAACTCAAAGAGAAATACTTCCAGCCTATCTACTATGCAAGCAAGACTTTGAACACAGCTCAAGCTAATTACACAACTACAAGGAAAGAGCTATTAGCTGTAGTTTTTGCTTTTGACAAGTTTAGATAATATATGATCTTGTCTAAAGTGATTGTTTATACAGACCATTCGGCTTTGAGGTGTTTATTTGCGAAAATTGATGCAAAGCCTAGGCTAATTTGTTGGGTCTTGTTATTGCAGGAATTTGACTTGACGAAAATCTGGTAGTAGATCACCTTTCTCGCTTGGAGAATCCAACCTTGGAGAGGTTTGAAGAGGGGGACATTGATGATCATTTCCCAGATGAGCAGCTGTACGCCATGGTAAGTGAGGTACGTAATTTAAATTTTGAAACACCTTGGTTTGCAGATTTTGCTAACTATTTAGCTATTAGGGAACTTCCTAAGGACTTAACTTATCAGGAAAAGAAGAAATTCTTTTTCAATTTAAAATATTATTTTTGGGAGGATCCCTTTTTGTTTAGATTATGTAAGGATCACATGATCTGACGGTGTGTGGCATGGCCTAAAATGATAAATATTCTTAGTCAATGCCACGCTAGACCAGCTGGTGGTCATATGGGAGCCAATACGACTGCTCAAAAGGTACTAGAATCAGGATTTCATTGGCCCACTTTGTTTAGGGATAGCTACGAATTTGTGAACTATTGTGATCGTTGCCAAAGGACTGGAAATGTTTCATCTCGTGATGAGATGCCCCAAAATGGAATTCTAGTGTGTGAAGTCTTTGATGTATGGGGGATCAATTTTATGGAACCATTTCCAAATTCCTTTGGTAACAAATATATTCTTATAGCTATAGACTATGTCGCTAAATGGCCTGAAGCCCAAGTCTTGGCAACCAATGATGCTAGGGTAGTGACGAAGTTTTTGAAAAAGTTATTCTCTTGATTTGGTACACCGAAAGCAATCATAAGTCATAGAGGTACTCACTTTTGTAACGAGAAAGTTTTCAAAAGGTTAGGTGTTAAACATAGGTTTGCTACTCCTTACCATCCCAAACTAGTGGCCAAGTTGAGAACATGAACAGGGAGATAAAAAGAATTCTAGAAAAAACTATAGAGCGATCCCGAAAGAATTAGTCCGAGAAATTGGACAATGCTCTATGGGCTTTTAGGAATGCATTCAAAACTCCTTTGGGCACTACGCCATTTAGGCTGGTATATGGAAAAGCTTGTCATTTACCTATAAAAATTGAACATAATGTTTATTGGGCTATAAAATAGATTAATTTTGATCTAGCTAGTGCAGGTGAAAGGAGAAAATTGCAGGTAAACTAGTTGGATGAGTGGAGATTGCAAGCTTATGACAATGCAAGAATGTATAAAAAGCGTACTAAGAGATGGCATGATGCTCGCATTAAGGAGCGAAAAGAGTTCAAGCGGGAGATTAGGTATTATTGTACAATTCGAGGCTTTGACTCTTTCCAAGTAAGTTAAAATCTCGATGGTTTGGTCATTTTACAGTTAAGGAAGTTTTCCCCTATGGAGTGGTTGAAATAACTCATTCGAAAAAAAGGATATTTTAAGGGAAATGGGCACAGGCTCAAGTTATACTTTGGGGGGGGGGGGGGGGGGGGGAACATGACTTGAAGGAGGTTTTACACCTCCAAGGCTAGGGAAACTTTCCTTGAACTTCCAACTAATACGACGTTAAAGAAGTGCTGGGTGGGAGACAACCCACCATTTTATTCGTTCTTTAATTTTTATGTCTTTAATTTCTATGTTTTTGGTTTGTGTCATCAATTTCTTTTAGTTTTATCCTTCTATCATTGGTTGGTGGTTTGTTTCCCTTGCATTCATTTGAATTTATAGAGGAAATTTGATTTTGATAGGTAAATTGATCATATTTTAGAACATGCCCGTGTCATTATTTTTAAGAGGCAATAGCTACAACACGCCCAGTGGCAAGCCTGTGTCACTGAGCGTGTCATTTTGAATGAGAAACAGTAGCTATGGCACGTCCAGGGATACCACCGTGTCACTGGTCGCTCCTTAAAAATAATAAAATAAAATAAAAGAGAAGGGAGCCAGCACGCCCAAAGGACATGCCCAGGCTAGTGGGCGTGTCGTTTCTTTTGTTGTCACAGTACATGTGACACATCCATTGACACACCTGTGTCAATGGGCGTGTCTTTTAACTACTCATCCAGTACCTTTGACATGCCCATGGACTCGGTCATGTTTGTGGGCGTGTTGTATACACTGTCTAGCATTACACAGGGCACGCCCAGTAACACGGGCATGTCACTGGGCGTGCCGACATCTTTATATAAGACTTGATGCCATTTTAAATGCAAAAAAAGTTTTCTTCCTCTCTCATCTCTCATTTTCTCTTAAATTTTTTGCACTCCCACCGGCGCACTTACACACCCATTCACTCTAGAAGGAATTTTCACTACCGTTTTGCATTTTTTGAGCGGATTCGCTCGCTTTCTATTTGATTCCAAATGATTTTCATACTTTTCAGACAATGGGCCCTCACAAACAATCATCCTCCCAACTACCCGCCAAACATGCATGAGGGGAAGGCAGTTCCAGCCAACTTGCTACATGACCAACTTCTAAGTTCATGGCAAACCACAAATGCCTTAAATTCTCAAATGTCGAGGAAAGAAAGCGGTTTGAGCTTTTTGGAAATAAGGATTGGTCCCCACCTCATGTTTTGGATTGGGACGCTATGGAACTGGCCAACATTGCAGCAGATATTCGGGAACTGATCAACCAACCAGGATGGGACCAACTGTTCTCCATCAATGAGCCTGCCTACATCTACTGCACCTTTTAGTTCCAAAAGACTAAGGTTTCAATTACTGAGCCAACAATGAAATTTAGATTGGGAGGGTAGAGATTCCATATGAGCGTTAATGACCTTGGGGTTCATCTCGGGTTATACACTGCAGAGGAGGTACAGACTTTCAATTATCTGAATTTTGAGGTGAATTTCGTCGAGTATAAGGTTGTTCCCCCTCTGGTTTGGAGGGCTTTTGCACCCACTGCAGATAAATATCAGCCCAAGGTATCTAAGGCATCCAACTTTGCGTCCTTCCCCTACCGAGTGGTACACAATCTGTTAGTCCACACTCTTACAGCTCGGCTGAGCAGCACAGGGGTGGTGAGCCTGAGAGATCTATTTTTCCTGCATTGCATGGTACAGAAGACCCGGTGCAATGTCGTTCATGCCATCACACACTTCTTTTATGAGCAGTCTAAAAAGGGAGCATCAGGTACTTTGCATGGTGGCATGTATGTCATACGACTAGCTCGTCGCTTGGGTGTGTTAGATGGCTGCCTACCTATGACGGTGGATGGTTTTCCCACACTATTGGGTATGGAAACATTGAAGAGACTAAACCGGGAGAAGGTAGCTGGGCTACAGGCACCTCCTATGGATTCAGATATACTAGAGGTAGCCCCTTATGCTCCTTCTTCGGATATACCACCACCTCCACGGATAGATTTTTCGGGTTCATCCACTGTCGCTGGGCCTTCATCCACTACTGCTGGGCCTTCTTCCACTACTGCACCTTCTTCTTCTACTGGACCATCTTTTGTCCAGATCCATACATTACGACACTGGCGCCAGTCAGTTAATTTTGAGTTGGATGATGACAGGAAGCCCACAGATTTAGAGCATCGGATTTGTAGGATCGAAGGTAAAATAAGGAATATCGAGCTGAATTAGAATAAGATCTTAATTCAGTAGGACCAGATGCAGTAGTTCATGCTTGAACAGACTACTTCCTTCCATGCCCAGCTGGATCACGAGATCTTGAGAAGGCAATGGCTGGAACAATCCATGTTAGAGTTTTGGAGGTATCAAGGGTTTAACCCTTCGCAACCACCACCTCCACCATACCAGCCACCTGCACCTGCACCTCCAGTTGATGTGTCCGATGATGAGACAAGCGGTGATGATTCCAGCGATGCGTCGATCTTTGACTAGCCCACGTTTCATTTGCATGACTTATTTACTATTCTATTTCTATTTCTTTTATTTTTTTCTTGTTGGAAAATTGCATTTTTCTTTAAGAACTGTTTTATCTGTTTGTTTATTTCATTTACTTATGTCTTAACTTTGTTTATGTATGTTTTGAAGCAAATTCATCTTCACCATACTCTTGGAATCGTACTCATATTTGTCCAATCATGGACATGGAAGGGCAGTTTTTCCTCTCTCTTCGTTATTTCTTGTTTTGCACACACATTAAGGACAATGTGCATTTTAAGTGTGGGAGGGAGGTATACTTTCTTGATTGAGTTACTATTTTTTCATTCTTTCCATTTGATTCATTTGTCTCAATTAAGTTCTGCAAATTGTTTTTGGATTCAAGTAAGCAAGATTGCTATAATAGTCTGAATTGAAATGGTTCCTCTTTATATATTAAATTAATTTGTGATTTTTTAAATGACAATTTCTTGTTGAGGTTAACTTGGCTATCTTGATCAATTGCCGAGGATTGACTGTAATAGCCATAATTATGTAGTGGATTGATGGGAATTGGACACATCTGAAGCTTAAAACCTTAGTTACATTTTTGAGCATGTTGTAATTCTTTAGATTCTTGAGTTGGACTTAGTATGACACCTTTAATATCTTAAGTTACTGACCCTTGAAAATAAATAAATAAATAATTCTAATAAAAGGAGCTTTGAAAATTTATCCCGGTTCCGCTGATTTTTACTCTTGAATTAAAACAAATGAGTTGGAATCATGAATAGTGCTAGTAGCCATTTGAACGGTGATTTTGGCTGAGTAACCAGGGGCCGGCATCACAAATGTTTACCTTCACGTCAAAAGGTTAGTATCAGTTCAAACAAGTCGGGCTTCTTAAAATGTATATATATATATGTGTATATACAAATAAAAAAAAGGGGGGTTAAAGAACATAAGAGAAAATTTACATTTTTCGTACTTGGTTCATGACTTTTGGATTATCTAGAATTTTATGCTCAACCTTTTAACTCTGGATTTTTTAGGTTTTAGGTCTGTGAAATTTTTGTTTTGAAACTTCTTGATTCAGCTGTCATGATTGTGAATTAGTTTTTGGTTGAGAACTCGGGTTTCCTGATTCAAGTATTGTCAAACTTTTCTTTTCTTTTTGAATATAGAGGGGTTCGCCATTTCTGCTTATTATAGTGATTTAGTTTGCTTGAGGATAAGCAAAAACTCAAGTGTGGGGGAATTTGATAAGGGCATAATTGATGATATTTTGCCTCTATTTCTTGATATGATTATTATCCAATTGAGTTTAATTTGTTTGTTCAAGTGCTTTTTAGGATCAATTTCAGGAATTCTTTGCATTTTGGGACTTATGGTCATTTCGGAGGAAATTAAGGATGGAAGCAGAGGAAAAGAGCAAAACTCTTCAAGTGACACGCCCATGGACATGGGCGTGTCAATGGACTTGCCTTTGATACTACCACACAGAAGCATTGACAAGCCTAGTGACATAGGCGTGTCATCGAGCGTGCCTATTATAATGACTTACAGAAGCTGTGACACGCCCAGTGACATGGGCGTGTCACTAGACTTGCCTTATATTAAAAATTCCAGTACCAATGACATGCCCAGTGACATGGACGTGTCACTGGGCGTGTCAGGCGAAAATATCTGCACTATAAAAGCTGAGCTGAACACGAATTAGGGATCCAATTTTCATATTTTACAACCTAGGGCCGACTTTTAGAGAGAAAAAAAGAGTTTTGAAGCTGAGATTGAAGGTGAAGACACATCCTATACAAGATCTAAACCAAGATTCAAGGATTCGAGTAAAGAAATACAAATTATTCGCCATGGATTGTTTGGATTCTTTTACTTATTTCTCTTGTTCTGGTTTTCTGGTTTTGAACATGAACTAACTCATTCTCTATCTAGATATTGATGAACCCTAGCTTTATTGTATGGATTGAATAATTTTATTTAATTAAATCATTTGATTGAGTTGTTTTATTCTTATGATGCTCAATAATTTATTTCTAATTGATAATAGCATGCTTATTGATTGGTTGCAATTTTCATATTATTGGCTTGAGAAAGCTTGATATGAATTGAATACTCATAAGGATTGAGGATTGATTGGAGTGCTAGAGATAGACTTACAAGATCCTTTGGTTTATGATTCCTTATTCTTAATGCAAGATCTACTTAATTATGTTTGAGAAGAGATTCCAGCATTCTACTTAGTGATTAGGGATTAATTCACTTGAGAAAGGTTTTTGTCTAATTTTGAGGAATGCCAATTCAACTCTATTATTTGATTTAACTGAATTGATTTTCATGAATATATTTATGGCTATGGGGATTCAATATCTGGATAGTATTTTCATCATTAATCCTTTTTTCACAACACTCAATCTCTCTTTACTTTAAGTTATTAAGTTAATTGTCTTTAATTACAACACTACACAAAACTATTGATTTGCTAAACAATAGTTAAAATTTACACTAGTACTTGATCTTGTCCCTAGTGGAATGATAACTCACTCACTACTTTATTACTTGAGCTACCCGTGCACTTGCGGTATTGCAATAGCATAGGTTCGTGCCATCAACTAAATAATGAGAATAATAATGTACATGTTGATAGATCTGAGCAGAGCTGCATCTAAAAATTGAGATAACTTGAGCAGAGTTGGGTCATGGAATTGATATTGTGTGCACTGAACTTGGTAATTGAATAAGAGAATTAAGCTAGTGAGTTTGTGAATGTGTGTATTTGAGAAATTGATAATATATTTTATATATGAAGTATGGAATAAAAGTTAAAGTTTTATAAAAAGATTGAAAAGCTATAATTTGAGAAAAAGAATAATAAATGTATGTGTAATTTGTATGGTTATTATATAAAAGAAATATAAATGTACTACTAAGCTCTAGGGCCTAGAGCGGTAGTGTGTATCGCGCAGGTGATTGGAAGTGCAGACCGGTATGATCAGAATTGAAGTTAGAGTTTAGAGATTAAGCGTACCACGAGACAAACTCAGAGAGTGATGCGTACACATATAATGACATTATGAACATTGATTTTATATATTAAATAAGTTTTGAGAAAGATTTTGTGTAATGTACGTATGTATACGTAATTACATTAGTTATTGTTTATGCTGTAAATTATGAATGACCTAAATGTTACAAATTTGGATTACTTTTGTATGTATATATATGTGAATATATTTTGGAAGAATGTTGGAGAAATGAATATTTACATGTTTATTGGGAGTGTAAAATCTTTTGCAGGTTGAGTTGTGTTTTTTTGGGAAACGTCCGAAATATAGATAAAACTTTGACCAATTTTTTTTTCCAGAGATCTTACAAAAATGCTACTTTAATATTTAATTATATATAAATACATTTGTTTATCTAATAAAATTATGTTTCAAGTAATAAATTATTTCATTAGAATTTTCTTGAAATTTTTTAAAGGCTTAAAACAATGATACTCTTATATTCTATGTATGTATTTTATATATATGGAATGTATGTATTATACATATATAGGGTATAAGGGTATTACATAGGTAATATGCCTCAAATAACCATTTAGGTCGAAAAACACAATTCACTTCAAAATCAAGTAATTAATACTCCAATAACTCCAAGAATCATTTAAATCATGTACACATCAAAGATAAGATTTCTCACTCCTTATTAAATCTTCCATAATCAAATAATTCATTATCTAATTAACTTTAAAATTTCTTTTCAACATATTTCGATTAAACAACTACAAATAAACTTCATTGTTGTCCCAAACTAACAACTAAGGGGGAGGGTGGTGTATTGGTTAATTTGAGTAATGATGATAAATTAAAAATTTTGAGCAATAAGAAGATCAAGATGAAGATGTAGTAGAGTAGAGAAGAATCAACACAAAGTTTATAATGGTTTGGATTTACCTCAATCCTATATCCACTTCCTTAACAACTTTTTAAGGTTCCACTAATCTTGAGTTTTTATAAGCTCAACTCTAACTTAGAGTTTTCACAAGCTCACACCAAACTTCTATAAGGTTTGAATATATTTCTCACAACCCTTACAAGAGTTTTCCCAAGGTTCACTCTAAAACTTAAGTGTTTTAAAGCTCACACTCAAATTTACAATGGTGTTTACTGCTCACACCCAACACTCAATGAATACAAGTATAAATTTTGATGCAAGGAAATGAAAGATGTTTTTCATAGCAATTACAATCACAATCTACTGAAAAATGAAGTTTCTTGTAGTATTTATAGCTTCAAGTCTTCAACTAGCCGTTAGAGATGGGAGGGAGCTAACATGTTTGAATATTGTCTTCCACTTTCATTAATGTCTGGACCAACTTCATGGTCGGACTGCACCTAGTCCGATCAGCTCGGGCTAGGCATAGTCGAGCTACTTAGTAGTATGGTCGGGCTCGTCCTTTTTTTGACAAAAGTTCTTTGACAGCTAGTATATGTAGCATCCAATAATTGATTGGATAAGTAATGTGTGAGCGGGACTTTTCGCCCCCACTCCAGGTGGAATGGTTCTTACAACCTCAGTACTGTTAGGCTCAGGGCCTTAGAGAACATGGGCCTGAACCCAAAAAAATGGAGTCGCTATTCGGACGAATCGAAAAAAAAAAAGAAAAGGGTGGATGACTCAATTTCTAAGGAATCCCCAACCCCCCTTATTGGGCTCAAAAAGTTGGGTACGCATGGGGAAGGTGAGAACTGGAACAGCACCCCCATAATGCCTGGTTCATTGGAATTGACCTCCTTCTCAGGTCTAAATATTTTTGAATTCTTAAATATTACGATATCATCCATACTACATGTGACAATTGAAAGAAATAAGTATTCATCACTTTATTATAATAACAAAAATATAGAAATACGCACCCATCTATAAATGTCCTATGTCCACAAAGAAAGCAAAATAAATAACTAGGACACCCACCGTAGGTGGAAACATATCCACTACAATTGTTCCAAAAATAAATTAAATAAATTAAATAAACAAGGCACCCACAGAGTGAAAACATGCCTTTTACAATCTCAAAATTTCAAATAATAAGAAATTACAATCCATAAGCAAATAAATAATAATAAATTATTACTAATATATCCATAAAAATGCACATAATCATTTAATAATAATAAATTAGGACTTTAAATAAATTGAAATCACAAAAAAGGTGCAATCCATGAGCAAACATTAACCACTTAATGAAATATAAGGTGTCATGCATACGGCGGTCCTGCTAACGGTTAGCAGGCGATGGTCAAGGGGGCAGTGCCCTTAAAAGGTAAACGATTTAAATGATATGGTTTATTGGGGAATTAAGGTTTCTATCTAAATTAGGGTTTTAAATTTATACAAATTAGGTTTTTCTTAAACTAGAGTTTTAAGGTAAAAATTAAGGTTTTAGTATAAGAATTAGTTCGAAAATAAAATTAAGGTGTCTGGTTTCAGGAAATAAAGCTACTGTGATTTTAAACTTTGGTTTAAATAGATCATTTTGAAATTCAATCAAATAATTTTAACGGTCATATAAATACCATCACATAAATAAACTAAAATCAACATGAATTATGCTTTAACTAAGTAGGTTATTGAGTCTTGTTTTGAGTAAAGCCACTAAAAATTTATCGATGTGTAGGAACTAGAATAACTCAACATAACAATTATGGTTGAATTACTAGATGTTTATAAGAGTTTAAAAACAAAAATAAATATTGAAACAGGAACAAAAAGAGTTACTTTCAATTCTGAACAAAGAATTGCAAACCTCCGTTGTTGGTTCCTCCAATATTTCACATTGATTAAGCCTTATGTTTGCACCTATAGTGAACTCTTGGTTGAACAGGGTGAAGATAGACGTTCCTGCCTTATGTTTGGTCTTTCTCTTCACTCAATGTTTGATATTGATAGAGTTTTGATTGTTATTTTCTCTTCTTAATTATTGTTGTTTGTCGCCGTCTCACTGCTAGTTCTTAAAACCTATATTTATAAGGATCGATTAGGTTAAACTTTGTAAACCCGTATCAGTTTCCTCATTAAACACGATTGCCTGAGGCATATTGACTTAAATTAATTTGAATTCGTGATCAAATGTAACCATGTCAAACCAAATTTGAAGCCAAAACAAATCCATATCGAACTGGGGAAGGCCCAATTCGAGATGGACCTTCCCATATCGAATTGGGGCTTCCCAAATCGATATGGGAGTCCCATATTGAATTGGAGCATCCCAATTCGGTATGGGCTATCCCATACCTAATTAGAACCGACCATACCTTTAAAACAAGCCTGTTTAGGGTTTTAAAGATTGAACCATCATATTTTAGGCCTTTCGGACCAATCAAATTTAAATGATTAAAATGGGTTTAAGCCATTAAGAATGAACCGATGAATACTTAGGTCATTTTTAATTAAGACCGAACTAGCTTAGGGCCAAAATCAAGTGTCTACATAACGACTATATTTTTTGAATCCTGTTTCACTACTATAGTTGGATGGTCTTTAGTCTGGTCGGTCTACTCGTGGTATACTGAGATTTTGAAAGTACCAATGACCATGTTCACTTCTGAAACATAGTTGGATTTTTAGCTTTAGCTCAGTTTGGTCGGATTGCATCAGGTCAGGTCGGTCTAAGCATAGTATGCTGAAACTTTTGGATTACCATAGACCATGATTACTACTAGAAACATTGAGGATTTAGTTCAACCTTGGTATGAGTGGGCTATATCATAGTCTGATCAATCAATGTGTAGTATGCTAAAATTTTTGGAGTACCACTAGTCATGAGCATCCTTATGATATTGAGCTTAAGTTTGGACTTATATGCTCGAGCTCATTCCTGATAACTAGGGATCAGTCCAAGCTATAAATGTTCAGTCATATCTTGTTTTGAGAACATTCTTGTTGACGTCAGCCTAAATTATTTAGGCTCCTCCTTTATAGCTAGGGTATGGTCCAAGCTACATGTGTTCAATTTTATATCTTTCTTAAGCTCTTTTCTTACAACCGAAGCTTGGCCAAAAATATGGGAGCTCGGTTTATTTTTCCTCAGCTTGGTTGTTAGATGTTTAAGTAATCTGTCCAATATCCATGTTTGTTCGGGCTTCAATGGTTGGTGCTCTTGTCATCTTGTTCAGTCATCTCTTACTTTGTCTGCTCATCTCATGCTTTGTCTGATCATGCCATACTTAGCTCGGTTTTGGAATGTTTGTAAAATGCTCGTCAGCTCGGTATGAGTGCGGTTTGACTAGCTTCTAGTCCATCAGTTCGGTAAAGGTTCTATCATGCTAGAGCTTGGTATGGCCTTCTTCTTTTGAGTTCGTTCAGCCTAGCTTCTAGTCCAGTCGGGCTCTTTGAGATTTATCTAAAAATGGGATCTTTGAGGTTTATCTAAAAATTAAAGTCCTGCAATATGTAACTTGATACAAATATTAGTCCTATTTAATTTGATTGTCGAAGATCAAAATAAAGACTAATTGTTTAGCTAAAATCTCTCCCTTTTTGACTTTGGCAATTAAATTGAATTTATTTAAAATGAACTTTAAAATCTCCCCTATAACATATGTTCTTTTTCTTTTTGTATTTTTCAATTGCTCCCCCTTAATATATGCTATGACTTACAATTTAATCAATTTAAATTATCTCTCCTCATTTGACAAAGACAAAAAGAATGCAAACATTTAATAATAAACTAAACTTTTATTAAGATGAAGCAATTTGAAAAGGAAATATTAATGTATGATCATTTCCATTAAGGGCCAACAAAAGACATAGAGATCATAGAAAAAAAAAATTAAGATAGTGGAGAATAAGGAGGATAGTCAAAGTCATTATCATCATTTCCATCTTCATCTCCATCTCCATCTTTTTAAGTTTCATTTCCTTCTTCCTCTTCTAAGCCTTCATCAAAGGTGCCAGTTTTCCTTCACCTTCTTCATCCGATGGGTGACATTTAGGAATGCCCATAATTTTTTGCATATCCCTAAAATCCATATGAAGATGAGAGACCCTCTTGGTGAGATTGTCAATGTTGGAGGTTTGTGAGAAAATTTGTTCTTGAATTTCTTAAAGAATGGAGAGAATTGAACTTTGACCTTTTGGAGTGTGAGGTTTAGGTATTTCCACTTGGAAGGATTCTTGGCTCTTATTAATAATTCTTAGCCTTTTTCCTTGTTGAGACCTAATACCTTGAGCACCAAAACCTGAATGATATGTTCCATCTTCCTTAAATATGCATTTGAAATGCTTTAGGTATTGAATGTTGATAGGGTTTTTGGATGGATCAAGTGGATTAGAAAGAGTGGCTCTATTTGAACAAGTGAGTGTACCTACATGCTTAGCAATTTGAGTAATGAAAGAGGTAATTATGATGGTTTCGATTGATTTGTTTCTAATGGTAAAAAATGACTCAATCAAGAATTTTATGGTTTGAATCTTTTCCCCTTTTATAAGGCAATAGAGAAAAATGAGGCCTCCTTGAGTAACTTTTTTATTGCTTTCTCCTCTAGCATTGATAAAAGAGGTAATAAATCTATGCAATAACTGAGAAGAAAGTATTCTAAGGTGCTTAGCATTGGAAAGTTTATGAAAGTTGGTTTCAATAGAAATTTCTTTCTAAAAGTTGATTAAAACTTCATTTGAAATTTTGGGATCAGAAGAATGGCATATTCCTTGTTAAATCCCCAAATAGAAGCAAAATCATCAAAGGTCATTTGGTATAGTTGGTTAAATAGTCTAAAGGTTATACCATAATGTCCTAGTAGTTCAATATCTTTCTTTTCAACCACCAAAGTAATAAGAAATTCTTTAGTTAAAGATTCCAAACCCAAGCAATCTTGTTTAAGGAAGACAAATTACACACCCATGATTTGAAAGATATGCCCTTATTTCACCTTCCATAGAAAGATAAAGAAAACAAAGAGGGAATTCTATTTGCTTCAATTTTCTTATAATGAATTAAACTATACCTTTTCTTCTCTTCTTCATTTAAATGTCTTAGTTTATGGGTTCTTGATCTAGGAGCTTTTTCCATAGGAGTGGAGGAAGTTGCTACTCCTTTCCCTTTCTCTTGTCTTGAGGCTTTCTTCTTGTGAGAGTCTTTAGGAGCCATTAAGAGAGGAGAACTTGAAGTATAGAAGATGATGAATGATTTGGTGGAGTTTGATAGAGTTTGAATGTTTTGGGAGTGAATTTAAATATTAAAAATCATAAATTTTAAGTGGAAGAGGGTTTACGTAGAGTTTGGGGGGTTAAACTAGCCGTTTATAACTGTTGAAGAAATTTTATACACTTTTAAAAGAGTTTCCAATGGCTAAAATTTTGAAAAAAAAATTTTGAGTCTTCCTGATTGAATCTCGATCAGTCCAGTTGGACTATCTTATCCTGAGCTCGAACAATGAAGTTTGAGTAGGCCAAATGTCTTACAGCAAAAAGGTCAAAAAATTTTGAAGAAGCTCGATCGGAACAAGTCTATGCATGCTCGGTTGAGCCAGAAAACTACATGGTACGGTCGGACCCGAGCTTAGTCCAAGTGGACCGAGTAGGTTTTAGGAAAAAATCTTGATATCAATTACAGATATATCTCAATTTGTGGCCTTAATATATATTCAAAATAAATATGAATAAGAAATTAGGTCATGTAAAACATATATGTTTTCAAGCAATTCTAATTTCAACATTGATATGTACCAAAGTAAGTATGTTAATTCAAAGTACTTCCATCCATCATCCCTATATGTTGTTTTATAAAATTCATTCTTTATTCATTTAAGGGATTTGTAAAAATATCAGCAAGTCAATTTTGAGTATCTATAAATTTCAAAATAATATTTTGGTTTTGAACATTATCTCTTAGAAAATGATGCTTAATGTCTATATGTTTTGACCTAGAATGTTGGATTTGGTTTTTAGATATATTGATGGCACTTATATTATCACATTTAGTGGGAATGTGATCAAATGTTTTACCATAGTCCATCAATTGTTATTTCATCCATAAAACTTATGTACAATAAAAACATGCAGCGATATATTCGACTTATGCGGTAGATAGAGCAACCGACTCTTATTTCTTGCTAAACCAAGAAACTAGGTAATTACCAAGAAAATGGCATGCTCTGATGGTGCTTTTTCTATCTAGTATGCTACTGGCAAAATCCGCATTCGAAAAACCTAATATGTCAAATGATGTGCTTCTAGGATGCTAAAGTCCTAAATACAATGTTCCATTCAAAAATTTTAAAATTCTCTTGGTGGCATCCAAATGTGATTTTCTATGGCATGATTGAAATCTAGCACATAAACAAACACTATATATTATATCAAGTCTAGAGACGATAAGATAAAGCAGAGATACGATAATACCTCAATATTTCTTTTCATCTACTTTCTTACCAACTTCGTCTTTGCCAATTTTAAGAATGTGCTAATTGGAGTCTTTCTTGCTTTGCAAGCATCCATGCCAAACTTTTTGAGAAGTTCCTTTGTATATTTGGATTGGTTAATGAAGATACCATCCTTGCATTGCTTAATTTATAGGCCAAGAAAGAACTTGAGTTCACCCATCATGCTCATTTTAAATTCCCTAGTTATACAAGAAGTAAACTCTTGGCACAAAGATTTATTAATAGACTAAATATAATATCATCAACATGAATTTGTACAATCAAGATGTTATGTATTTTCTTTTTAACAAAAAGAGTTGTGTCCACTTTGCCTTTTGAAAGATTATTTTCTAGCAAATAAGCACTAAGTCTATCATACCAATCTCTTGGAGTTTGTTTCAATCCATATAGTGCTTTGGTAAGCTTGAAAACATTATTTGGAAATTTATGGTCTTCAAAATCGGTGGGTTGTTTAACATACACTTCTTCATTTATAAATCCATTTAAAAATGCACTTTTGACATCCATTTGAAAAGGTTTAAAATTTATATGACAAGCAAATGCAAGTAAAATTCTAATTTCTTCTAGTCCAGCAATGGGGGCAAATATCTCATCATAGTCAATGCCTTCCTATTGGTTATAGCCTTTGGCTATCAGTCTAGCCTTATTTCTAGTAATGAGACCATCTGTATCAAGCTTATTCCTACATACCCATTTGCATCCTATAATTGGATGATCTTTAGGTTTAGGAACAAGTTCCCATACTTTGTTTCTTTCAAATTGGTTGAGTTCATCTTGTACAACAATCACCCAACATTCATTACTAAGAGCCTCCTCATTATTCCTTAGCTCAATTTAAGAAACCAAGACAATATTAGCTTCTAAGTACTTAAGTTTGGATCTAGTAGTTACTTCCTTTGATGTATCACCAATGACAAGTTCTTTTGGATGACCATTCTTGTATTGCCAATCTTTGGATAGTTCTTGAGACGCTTCTTCTTGTTCCATACTTGTCTCAATTTCATTGTGATTGTTCTTTGAAACATTATTTGTTTCTTGTTCTTTAAATGTACCTACAAAATTATCAAGCTCACTACCTTTCTTTTGATCAAGTTTAGAGGATTCATCAAAGATAACATGCATTGATTCTTTCATCAAAGATAACATGCATTGATTCTTCAACTACTAGCATTCTCCTATTAAATACTCTATATGCTTTGCTAGAAGATGAATACCCTAAAAATATGCCTTCATCTGATTTAGATAAGAATTTTTCAAGATTATCCTCAGTATTCAATATGAAGCATTTGCATCCAAATACTCTAAGGTATGAAATTTTGGGTTTTCTTTCATTCCAAATCTCATAAGAAGTTTTGTTTATCAAAGGCCCTTTGTAAACATGATTTGAAATATAACATGCGGTATTAGCGGTCTCCGCCCAAAAGTAAGATGGTAAATCATACTCACTGAGCATTGTCCTAGCCATTTCTACCAATGTTCTACTTTTCTTTTCAACCACACCATTTTGTTGTAGTGTTCTAGGAGCCAAAAAATTATGTGAAATACCAAGCTCATTGAATTTTTTTTTTAAATTTTCACTTTCAAATTCTTTGCCATGATCACTTCTTATAGATGTGATAACATAACCTTTTTTATTTTAAACTCTTTTTACAAATATTTTAAAATGGTTGAAAGCTTCATTCCTTGAAGCTAAGAAATTAACCTATGTAAACCTTGAGTAATCATCAATAAGTACAAATACATACAACTTGCCACCTAGACTAGCAATTCTATTGGGTCCAAATAAATCCAAATGAATTAGTTTTAGGGGTGTAGATGTGCTTACAACATTCTTGGTTTTAAATGAACTCTTACGTTATTTTTCAAATTGACATAGTTCACAAATTTTATTTTATTAAATTTTATCTTAGGTAGTCCATCTATAAGTTCTTCTTTACTAATGCATTGCAATTGATCCATGCTAGCATGTGTTTGGTCTTCTATGCCAAATCCAAGCATCATTACTAATGGTAATCAAACATTCAAATGCATTATTAGAATGTAATTCAATTTTGTAAGTATTGCCAATTCTAACTCCTTTGAATGCAAGTTCACCATTGGAAGAAGTAACATTGCATCCTTTAGAGTAAAAATTTACATTAGATCCTTTATCACAAAATTGGCTCACACTAAGCAAATTATGTTTTAAACCATCAACAAGCCATACATTATCAATCATATTTTTGCCAAGCATGCCAATAGATCCAATGGCTACAATTTTACCTTTAGCATTATTTTTAATAATCACATTACCTCCTTGCTTATAGGTGAGAGTTGTAAGAAGCTTTGTATTACCTGTCATATGCCTTGAGGATTGACTATCCATAAGTCAAACACTTTTATTGATAATAGACTTTTAGCATACCTACAACACAATCATATTTCTGTTCTTTTAGGTACCCAAATGTACTTAGGTCCTAGGGGGTTAGTAGTATAAGGATCCTCTAATTTGAGATGAGTATTCCTAATGTAGCAAAAGGTACTTTTGTGACCAAACTTCATGTAATAATGGCATTGATATAATGTTTTGTGTTTTTGCACTCTTTTATTGAAATTGAATGAACCATGTGCACAATTGCAAGTATGTGTTGAGTGAAAATGTTTTTGTGCATTCTTGTGTCTATGTACATGCCTTGTATGCATGTATGCATGGTTTTCTCTTAGAACGTTAGTTCTAAATCCTTGTGAATCCAATATAATCCTTTTAGGATTTTTTGGCTTGGTGTGTGCATTTGTGTAGACCCTTAATTTTTGACCCAGTCTGGTCCAATATTTTTTATAGTCCAAAATCATTTTTGTAGTATTTTAATTAAATAATATTTATTTTAGTATTTATTATTTATATTTTTTAATAAAAATAAAAAAAAGGTAATATTAGTAAAGTTAAAAAAATATATAATAAATAAAAATCGGTTCTTGCGGCGAATTGACTGGTCCACCCCAGCTCTCGCTCGCAGTTTCGTCGCCCGCAGTAATTTTTCGCCAACGTAATTTTCTAGTGCAGTTTTTTTTTAAACCAAATTCTATTTGGTTTTAATTTCTTTTCCTAAATGGTTTTAATTTCCTTAGACAATTAGAAGTAGGGTTTTTATTTTTCTTATAAATACCACACAAAATTAAAGGGATTGGGATCGGGACTTTGGACTTCTGACTTGGGAGGAAAAAGGAGATAGAAAACCCTAGGAGCAAGAGATGGTAAAAAGAAATTAGCAACAAGAAGCATTCATCAATCCATCAAAGGCAACAACATTGCCTTTGTTATTGTTCATCCAAAAATTAATTTTTTTGGTGGAATCGACTATGCAGGTTTGATCTTTAATCATAAATTATATGTTCACAGTAGCTTTGTTTTCTTTGATTAATAAGAATATGCAGTAACTTGATCTTTATTTTAATAACCTTAATTGTTTACTTTAGTTAATACATTAATTAGTTGGTTTTCAAAACTCCACTTGCATATTTTATAAAAACTAAAAACTTCAAAAACCTTAAATTATTCTTCTGTTTCCAAAACTTTAAAAATCCTAAATAATTCTTATGTTTCCAAAATTTTAAACTGTCGTTCTATTTCCAAAACTTTAAAATCCTAAATTATTTTTTCCCAAACTATTTTCTTAATCATCTAAACCCTAACTTTTTTGTTCGAAACTTCAAAATGTCTTCTTAATTCTCCAAACCCTAATCTTCTTTACAGTTTCTAAAAACTTTAATCATAATTGTTTCTATAAAACTCTAAACTATTTTCTTAAATCCTAAGATCGAATATGTTTTCCAAAATATCAAAAACCCTAAACTATCTTATTAATTCTCAAAACCCAATCCAGTAAACCGTAGTTTTCCTAAACCCTAATTCTTAAAACATCAAAACTTTATGATAAGTTCATCAACACCCTAAAGCCCTAATCCGGTGAACCTAAAACCCAATATAGTAAATCTAAAATCCTAATTCCTAACTCAGTAACCATAATAGAGTGAACCTAAAATCCAATCTTTTAAAATTATAAACCCTAATGTCTTAAGGTTCCAAAACCCTAATTTCATGATGTTAGCCCTAAACCCTAATTTGATTAACCAAAAATCTTACTACTTTCTTAAATTTATGAAACCCTAATTCATTCCATTTTTCCAAAAAGTCTCACAGTAGCCAAAAAAAAAATAATAATAATTCCAAAATCCCAAAACCATAAATATTAATTAAAGAACCCTAAATTGAGACATAAACCTAAATTTTTTATCTTTATTTACTTTATTTAATTTTAGATTTGATTATGTAGTTTATTATATGTTTTGATTTATTTAATTTCAATGCTTGACTTATATAATTTATCATGGATGGATATTCTCTTTATTATTATGATTATTATTTGTTTGTTTTGGTATTCAAATTGTAAGAGGTATGTTTCCACTTTGTGGGTACCTCATTAGTTAAATTTTATGTAATTTAAATTACTTTTATATTTTGGACCAATGTAAAGGACATGTTTCCACCTTTCAGTGGGTGTCCTATTTAGTTTTAAATATGGACGATGTAAGGACATGTTTCCATCATCGAATGGGTGTCCATTTATTTGTTTTGTTTGGACATTGCTTTGATTTTAATATAATGATGCTTTATTTTAATTATTGCATGTAGTACGGATAATATTATCATATTTAAGAATTTTATAATATTAAGACCTACAAAGGAGGCCGGTTCCAATGAACCGAGTGTTGCGGGGGTGCTGGGCCATTTCTAACCATCTCCACACGTACCCAATTTTCCGAACCAATTAAGGGGTTGAGAATTCCTTAGGAATTGAGTCATCCACCCCTTTCTTTCTTTTGGCCCGTCTGGGTGGCGACTCTATTTTCTCTGGGCTTAGGCCTGTTGTGAGCGGGGATTTTTGCCCCCACTCCCGGTGGAATGGTTCTTGCGACTTTGGCACTGTTTAGGCTCGGGGCCTTAGAGAACACGGACCTAAGTCTGAAGAAAATAGAGTCGCCACCCGGATGGACTGGGAAAAAGAAAGGGGTGGATGACTCAATTCCTAAGGAATCCCCAACCCCCTAATGGGATTGGAAAGTTGGGTACTTGTGGGGAAGGTGAGAAATGGCCCAGCACCCCCACAATACCCGGTTCATTGGAACTGGCCTCCTTTACAGGTCTTAATATTATAAAATTCTTAAATATAACAACATTATTCATATTACACACAATAATTAAAAGAAAGCATCAATATATTAAAATTAAAGTAAGGTCCAAGCAAAATAAATAAATAGACACCCATCTGAAGATGGAAACATGTCCTTACATCACATGCCTAAATAGGACACCCACCGAAAGGTAGAAACATGCCCTTTACATAGGTTCTAAAATAGAAAAAGAATTTAAATTACATGATATTTAACTAATGAGGTACCCACCAAGTGGAAACATACCTCTTACAACATTTGGAAATCTAAATAAATTGATAAAAGTGAATAATCATTCATCATAAATAAATCATTCATTAAAAGTATTAAATATCAATGGAAAATAAACATCCATCCATGATAAATTAAATAAACCAAGTATTGAACTTAAATAAATTAAAGCATATAAAATAAATCAATACATAATCAAATATAGAATTGAATAAGGCAAATAAAAAAAATCTAAGTTATAGCTACTGTTTCCATTTAGGATCCTTTATTTAATGTGTTTAGGGTTTTGGATTTATAGAATTAGGCTACTGCGACTTTTTAAAGAATTAAAATAGATTAAGGATTTTATGTTTTAAAAAGGTTGGTAAGACACTTTAATTAACCAAATTAAGGTTTGAATGGTGAAATCATGAAACTAGGGTTTTGGACACTTTAAAATACTTTTGATTTGTAGTTTTAAATGATGATTTCAAGCTTACTATGTAAAATTAAAATATTTGTGTTTATATGATTTTTAAGGTTTTAAAGAATTAGGGTTAAAAAAATTAGGGTTTAAGGCTTTAAAGGGCTTATGGTTTTACTATTTTAGGTTTGGAGTTGAGTTAGGGTTTAGTGTTCTAAAATTAGGGTTTAGTGGATGCATGAAGCTTTTAGGGTTTGAAAATCAATTTGATACTTTTATAAGGTTTCATGAAAATAAACAAACGATTTAAAGTTTTTAAAAGAAAAAAGTAGTTTTTAAGGCTTTTGGAAAGAAACAACATATAATTTAAGGGTTTTGATAATTTGGAAAGTAAATTAGGGTTTTGGAGTTTTGAAGAAGTAAAAATAATAATTTTATGTCTTTTTGGAAAATAAAGCAACGAAATAAGGTTTTTAACTTTAGAAAAACTAAATTAAAGTTCTAGGGTTTTTGATTTTCACAAACACAATTTCATAAATTTAGCTACTGTGAAAAATAAAAGAATTGAATACATACCTCCTTTTGATGGTTCCTCCAAAAAATAATTCTTCTTAGATGAACAAAAACAAAGGCAGTTGCTACCTTTGATGATTTATTTATGCTTTGCTCCTTCGTCTCTCAAAAAGTCAGATTTGATTCAAGTTTTCCTTCAAAAATTCGGTTTCTAAACTCTCCCAAATTTTGTCCCCAATTCTCATTGCCTTTTCCCTCTCTTTGCCTCCTTATTTATAGAAGTTTTTTCATGGTTTTTTCTAGTTATTCACGGCATACAATATTTAATAAGAAAAGGAAATCGAAACCTAATTGTATTAGGTTTTGGAAAATTTGCGTCGAAAAATTTCCCTGGCTAAAAAAAACTTCTGCGAAAAAATTGCGCTGGCAAAAAAAATTTGGCTGCAAAAAAATTGCGCCGGCGAAAAAGCTGCCTTAAGGCGAAATGCACCTGCGGGCCATTTCGCCAGCAGAAAATTTTACTGTTCATGAATAGTAAAATTTACTATTCATTAACAGTTTTGAATTTTATTTTTTTTGCTTTTCGTTCCTCTATAAAAAGCCACCATTCCTTCATTTCATTTCACAGCACAATTTCAATTTCGTAATTCTCTCAAATTTCTTTTCAATTTTAGCATATATTTTTCAAAAACAATACATGCTTCGAGGTCAGGAACTCATTCTAATGCCGAGTTATTGGAGTTTATTCGGCATTATGAAGATGAAAATTTAGATATACTGGTCGGGATGCCGCTCCATCGCAGTTCCAAACAAAAAAGCGAGGTAATTATTTTTTCTTTTTTATTTCTCTTGATTTTCTGTCTCTGTGTTTTTTTATATATTTTTATTGTGTTTGCCTTTATGTTTTATTTTGTTTATTTTTCATTTATATTTTATATTATTATTCTTTTTTAGGAAAAATAAATTAATTTAAGTAGATAGAATAATATGTACTTACCTGGTATTAACTTACCTAGGTCTGTGTTAACATGATCCTTACGTTGTTTGGGCTAGAGGGTGTATTTACAAAGCCTGACAATGGTACGATGTAGTGCCTTCTCGGGTAAGGCGGATTATCCGAGATTGCAGCTTTGAGCAGTTCATCTTACAATTGCCATTCGAGGAATATCAGATAGACTGGAGCGTAGTCCAGGCGCTTGCAGAGCGATGGTTGGATACAACCCACACTTTTCACTTGCCCATTGGAGAGATGAAAATTGGTATGGTCGATTTTACTGCCATAATTGGCCTTCGATATGATGGTGCTCCGGTTCCTCTAACCAACGATATTTTAATATTTGAAGAAATTCAGGAATTAATTGGTATGGAAACATCATATAAAGGGCCTTTTAAGATAAAAATTGAGCCGATTCATAGTTATTGGATGAACTACGAAGGACGGGTTGGCAGAGATACAGCCGAACAGTATGCTCGAGGATTTTTGTTATATCTACTCGGGTCGACCTTCTTAGGCAGCACTGAATCCTCCATTCACTTGTTAGTGTTGAGTGCCCTTTCTTATCTCAGAATGGTACCATCTTCTGGCTGGGGTGAAGCTGGCCTCGCATGTCTTTACCATGGTCTTGATAAGCTTTGCCGAAATAAGAAGTCTTTTGTCGGCTTGATGGCGGTTGTCGAGGAATTCTTTTCCTTCACCAATGTTATTTCCACTTTTTCTTGCATGGATTTGATCTTTACTATTATTGTTGTAGGTATGGGCATATGAACATAACCTCGTGAGGGTACCCAGTATTTCTCTAGAGAGAGTCGAGTATCTGAGATTAAATTATTGGTTATCCGATCGTGTGAATGTTCCCGGCTCTCATCATGTGCATACCCACCGCTATGTGTTGAGCCGCTTAACCTGGGACCAGGTAAAATAACATTAGTATGCTTTAAATTTTATGCAAAAGTTTTACTTACCTTATGTTATTTTGCAGGTGAATTTGGCCTGGTGGAGCCCAGAAGAGCGAGTAAACTGGCCTCCTTTGATGAGGGCTACACTGTCTTTCCAACATTCTCGCCGAATTATTGCTGGCCCAGTGTCTAGTGGCTGGTTTCTCGGGGAGAGAGTTTATGAATGGTTTCTTGGTCCAAAGCAGTGGAGATTTCTGATGCAAATCCCGGAATATACTTTAAATATCATGTCAATGCCGGAGGATGCATGGTGGTCAGCCCGGTATGGTTATAGTGCCGAGTCATTTCTCCATTTATCGGGTATATTTTATGCCCATTTTATTCGAATAAGACTCTTGAACTTTGATGTATCTCCTGTTGGTGTGTGGGAGATTTTTGACAAAAATGAGGGTAGAGATGAAGAGGAACATCACGGAAATATAGGAGAGTCTGCTCCACATCTCGGGGCTAGTACTTCTCAGGTAAAACTTTTACCAGTTTTCCCTTGCAACTGCTTCTTTTTTTTTTTTACTCTATAATGATTACTGTAGGCCGTTGGCTCGTTTGATCATGAGGCTGGACCTTCTTTTATTGCCCCTTCATTTGCTCATTCTAGCCTGCCAGATATGCCATCTCATCCGCAAGGCATTGATATGAACTACCTAGTACGTTCCTTATTTCATGGTAACTTATGCTATATGTATGCATGATTATGTATGCTCTTACCTTTTTCCTTCTTGGCTCACAGCGGATGCTCGAAGAACAAAATAAGAAACTTCAAGAAGAGTTGGCTGCAAGCCATCAGCAGGCTTCTCATTTTGAAAGTTTATATCATCAATCCGAACAACATTTCTGAGACTTCCGATTTCAGGGGATGAGGGATCCCAGTGCTTCTTCATCAAGAAGCCTCCAGACTGATGACCATGAGATCCTTTCGTCTGTTTCTGATGAGGACCATGATGGATCGAAACTTCAAGGTAATAAAGATTTTGGTGCTTCTGCTTTGGGTGATCCTGGGACGAGTAATTTTCCGAGTTTTGGTGCTCCCGCTTTGGGGGGACTCGGGACGAGTGATTTGCCCCCTCCTCCAACAGGCGATGAATTTTTCAAAGTTTTATTTGATGACCTACCACCACCCTCTTAGTGATATTCAAATATTGTAGCCATTGTAAAATATTGTACAATAAAAAAATACAATTTTCCTCTTTACTGTAACCCTTTTTTTCATTTTTTTCGTCACTGCACCACTTTTCCTCTTTTTTTTTTTGTTTTTTTGTTACAGTACATAATTTCATAATTCACATCCACTTCATTTGCTAAACCAAATCCAACGTGGTAAAGGAATTTCATTGCCAATTCCTTTCCTTATGCCATATGGTCTTACCCTTTCCCATCACCTTTTCCTTTTCACTTTAGGAAAAGGTTTATTTCTTTTATATAAATCACCCTTCATGCCATATTTTAATACATAAACCAACATTCTTTCTCTTTCAACGTGAAGACTCCCTTTAATAGTTTTAATTTTTTCTTTATTCATTCACCATGACCGAGAATCATTTAAAGAGAATAAAAATTCTATTTAAGAATATGGATGCCATTCATTGGAAGCAAATTTTATGGTCAAAACTTGATGTTTTAAAATGTTAAATTGGACCACTCCTTCTTACATGCCGTAGCTTCCTTTTGGGATACGGATTCTAGGGTATTTAGAATTAATGGCTTTGAAATATGTCCCTTGATTGAAGAATTTGAGGCCATCCATGGATATCCCAATAATCAACAAATGGCGTAACACACATTGATTTCCAAGACTCAACAGAAGATGTAGATGTTATTTTAAATTCCAAAATCCGAAGTTCTTCGGTTGATGAGAGGTGAAAAAATTCGACTTGCCCCTTTGATTGACTTTTGCCTCTCTTATTTGGCTCCTACTAAGGCATGGGGACACATGCTTTGTCTTTGCTTTCTCCGTCAATTCTTTCTTGTTTCTTCTGACGGCGATATTGATCCACGAGTATTGGATATTATGGACCAAATGGAAGGAGGCTTGTCGCTAGTACCTGTGATCTTAGCCGAGACCTTAGTTGGATTAGACCGATTTAAATCAGGATTGTCAAAGAGACTGACTGGGAGTCCATTGCTACTTCAGGTAATTACCTAAACTGCCCTTTTGGGTTTCAATTTAGGTTTTCTTTTTTCTTTTTATTGCTCTAACTTTTGCCTAGTCCGCCCATGCGGGTTTTCAGAACTAGCGAGCTGTCCTAATTTTTGCCTAAGCTGCCCTTGCGGCTTTTCAAATTAGCGGAGTCTTTTTTTTTCACAGATTTGGCTTCAGGAGCGTCTTTGTTTACTTGATACTCCATCCATGGATTTTTCTAGATACCTGCCACGTCATCATTCTGCTAGGAAGCTACTCCATCATGCTTCTTCATATGCTGACTGGGTTGACTGGATCAATTCGCGCTCTGAAGTTAATATCCGTTGGTTGGTACCTTGGTGGAAGATTTCTCGTATCACCATGTGGACATACTTGATGTATGTTCCCCTTGTTGCTCTTCATCAAGGTACATGCTATGATCCTCGCCGACTTGGCCGTCAGTATAGAACTGAGCCTCGTGATTCTAAATTTGCTCCCGACTTAGACATGCCTTGCTTGACTACTTGGATCGGCTAAGGCAAAGCTGGCCTGCACGTTACACTTATCGGCTGCCATAGATTTTACATTTTTCAATTTAGAAAGTGTATTGTTAAGATGAAAAAATAATTAAAGTAATAAAAGATGCTTCTTTTCCATTTGGAATTTGTCATCACCTTTTGCTATTGTGTTTATTTATTTCATCCATATCTGGTCGAATACTTATAACAGTGCACATAAAATAATTTTAACATTAATTCTATTTTATTAAATTGGGGAACAACCAAACATAAAGCCAGCATACACAAGATTACTCCTATTGCTAATTAGCCCTTTCGGGTTTTCTAATTGACTATTTTCTCTCATTTAGCCCTAATTGTTGCCTAGCCCGCCCTTTCGGGTTTTCGAAACTAGCAGACTGCTCTAACTTTTTCCTAGGCCGCCCTTTTGGATTTTCAACCTAGTGAGCTCTTTTTTCCTTCTTTTTTCTATCATACATAAAACCTCTTCAACCTGTCAATGTTTACTGGCTCACTAAATTCATTCCCGTCCATGTCTGATAACTTCACCACACCTTTATTCATGACTTGTTTCATGATATATGGCCCTTCCCAGCTAGGTCTGAACTTCCCTCTTGGATCAGATACATTAGGCTTACATTACTTCAAAACCAAATCCCCAACTCTGAAATTTCTGATTTTAACCCTTCTATTGTAGGCCCGAGCTATCTTCTTTTGATACAGTTGGTGATGATACAGTGCTTTTAACCTTCTCTCTTCTAGTAGAGCTAACTGTGTGTATCTGCTTGCAACCCATTCTGTTTCAGGCAGTTCTACTTCCAAGACTACTCTTAACGACTCGATCTCAATTTCAATTGGCAATACTGCTTCCATCCCATAAACCAAAGAGAACGGTGTCATTCCAATAGTTGTTCGCACACTTGTCCTATATCCCCATAAAGCAAAGGGAAGCATTTCTGACCAGTCCCTGTAAGTCTTAGTCATCTTAGACAAAATTTGCTTAATTGTCTTATTTGTTGTTTCTACTACACCATTAGCCTTTGGTCTATAAGGAGAGGATCGATGATGATGGATGCGGTAATTGGAGAATAAATCCTTAACTGCTCCTTGAAACTGTGCCCCATTATCTGATATCACACTATGCGGGACCCCATATCTGTAGATGAGGTTCTTTTCGATAAACCCAGCTTGTTGAAGGATTTGACTTCGACCCATTTTGAAAAATAATCTACTGCTACCATAATAAATCGGTGACCGTTTGAAGTTGTCGGATGTATCTCTCCTATAATGTCGATACCCTAGGTGGCAAATGGCCAGGGTGAAGACATTGAATGCAGTTCTTTAGGAGGCATGTGATTCAAGTTACCATACATCTGACATTTTTGGCACTTCTTGATAAACTAAATACAGTCTCTCTCCATGGTCAACCAATAGTAACCTTGTCAAATAATCTTCTTAACTAGGGCCAAACCATTCATGTGTGGATCGCAACTTCCTCTATGTATTTTTGACATGATGCGCTCCACTTCAGGTTTTCTTAAACATCTCAAATGCACCCCATTAGGCCATCTTCGATATAACTCTCCATGAAAAGTGATGTATTGCAATGACCACCGCCTTATGGCTCTTCTCTCTTTCTTTGTTGCCCCCGGCGGGTATTCTCTTTCTTCCAAAAATCACCTTATAGTATCATACCACACATCATGGTCTGTATCAATTTTCATGATTGTTTCATATTCATAGCAAGGAGTTGATGAACTGGTCAAGATCAAAGGCTTAAGGAATAAGCTAACAGGGTTTTCCCATACCGAAGCCAATGTGGCTAGGGCATCAGCCATTTGATTTTCTTCTCTAGATAGGTGTATAATCCTACACTCCTTAAAGTTATTTTTCAACATGGTCAGGTAATGGTGGTATGGTTTTAGTTTTTCTTCTTTCAACTCCCATTCTCCATTTACTTGGGATACAACTAGCAACGAATCACCATAAACTTCCACCTTATCCACCTTCATAATCATTAGGGTTTTCAAACCAAAAATACAAGCTTCGTATTCCACCATATTATTGGTTGCCCTAAATTTCAACTTTTTGGCTAAAGGGATAAGTTCCCCTTCGGGCGATTCTAGTATAACTCCCAAACCTACTCCTTTCTTATTTACTGCTCCATCAAAATACATTTTCCACCCTTGTACTTCAATTGCTTCTAAATGTTCATCTGGAAATTCCAAGTTTACCTCTTCGCTTTCTGGTAATGGTTGTTTGGCCAGGAATTCTGCCACCGCTCTACCTTTGATTGTTTTCCTGGTTACATACTCAATCTCAAACTCTTCTAATATTATCAACCATCGACCATATTTTCCAAATAAAGACGGAGTCTCCCTCAAGTACTTTATTGGATCCAGCCTAAAAATTGCTTGCACACTATACGATTGAAAGTAATGTCGCAATTTCTTAGAAGACCAAACTACGGGTATACATGTTGTTTCAATGATACTATACTTAATTTCATAAGGTAGGAGCTTTCTACTCAAATAGTAAATGGCATGCTCAATCCCTGACTCATCTGCTTGGGCTAGCATGGCTCCTATTGACTCTTCTTCTATTGCTAAGTATAGTAATAGAGGTTTGCCGGGTTTAGGTGGTTTTAAAATAGGTGGATTCAACAAATACTCTTTTACTCGCTCAAAGGCCTTTTGACACTCTTCGTTCCATATGACCGACTGATTCTTTCTAAGCAACTTAAAGATAGGCTCACAGATTGTTGTGAGCTTTGCTATAAATCTGCTAATATATTGTAATTTACCGATAAATCCCCAAACTTCTCTCTCCATCTTAGGGGCTGGCATATCCCTGATTGCTGTAACTTTGTCAGGATTAATCTCAATACCATTCGGACCAATTACATGTCCTAATAATTTGCCAAAAGTAACATCAAATACACACTTCTTTGAGTTTAGTCTTAGCTTATATTTCAAAGCTCTATCAAAGAATAATTCTAAGTTTTGGAAGTGTTGCTCCCTTGTGTCCGATTTAACCATCATATTGTTAGACAAATGATCTCAATTTTGATCCTTGACAACTCAAATTGACTGATCCATTTAACTTGTGTTTGGAGAATCTTGTTGCAGACTTAGGTTACTTCAAATAAAGCTGAACAGAACACTTCTAGAAATCGCACCAAAGATGAATACGACCATACCATTCAATTATAGGATGAAACCTTATCACAGTAGGTTTCACGGTCAGAAGTCCGACCTTAGTCGCGACCGCGCCTAAAGAAGAGCTACCGTCCCAATTTATGGACGACCACTAACCAAGGAACTCAAATCATTCTTATCACAGTAAGGTTCACGGTGACAAGAACGGCGAATGACTCGGCCTCGCTTACCACCTTAGCGACCGCCCATTTAGAGTCGCGACCGCTCTACCAATTCAAGAAGAATTTGCTTAAAGAGACAGTAGTGTTCGCGTCCTCAGGTGCGTCCAGAAGTTCGACGCGAGAACCTCAATTCAACCGCGAGATGCTACCTAAGGCGACCGCGATATTCAAATTATGGCAGACATCTCTTCTGCCCTGTCAGAGAATGCCACGTGACATGACCGTTATAAATCCACTTCAACATTCAAAAAGGGCGACCACACCTTGGTGATGCGCGACCGTCCCGACAATCGCAGCATGGGCAAGATTCCAGCTATAGAGCACTCAAATTCGACCGTTGAAGCTTTTTTAAATACAGCGACCACACCTTGTCCAAGGACGACCGCGTGAGATGTGAGAGCTACCATCCTTGTATGAAGGATGACCGCGAAATGCTTCGGATAGTTTAAGTAAAGAAGGTCTAAGCTGCCAAGACTTTATTCTCACTATCAATAACGGCTAGTAAGACCACATTGGCTATAAATACAGTGTTTCTATGAGAAAACAAAAGAAGAAGCAAGAAATCAGATTTTGATAGCCAAGCAACAAATTTTCTTTTACTTAAACTTACATTTGAATTGTAATGAATGTTAGATGTTAACATTGAAAACACCATTGTATAAGTTTGAGTGTGAGCTTGGAAAAACACTTGGGTTGAGAGAGTAAGCCTTGTAAAACTCTTGTTTGGGTTGTGAGAGTGAGCCTCAAAAAACTCCTTTAAAGGTTCTTGAGTGTAAGCCTTGGAAAACACTTGTGAAGTTAGGTGTGAACTTGTGAAAACACCAAAGTTGGAAGTGAGCTTGTAAAAACTTCAAAGATTAGTGGAACCTTAACAAGTTGTTAAGGAAGTGGATGTAGGATTGAAGTAAAATCCGAACCACTATAAATCTTGTGTGTTCTTTCTTTCTTCATTACTCAACCATCTCTTAATTCCGCACTTCTATTTTGTTGAGTTTTTTAAATTGTCATTATTTCTTGAGGAAACCAATTCACCCCCCCCCCCTCTTGGTTGCCATCTTGGGACAACAATTGGTATCAGAGCCTGAGATTTCTTAAACTTAATTGTAATATCCTCATGTATGCCTTAGAAGTTTTGATTATGTTGTGGTTGTAAGTTGGATTGAATGTATATGTTATGTGAAGAGAAAAGAAATTGGTAAGAGAATGCTTGTGTATATGTGTTTTGGGAATTAAAATAGGGTTTAGAGAGAAGTGTATATGTTGTTTATATGGTTGTATAATTAACATATACATAAGTCAAAGGAAGAGTCAATGCAATAGAGATATTTATTTTGTGGCATGTGTAATTACCTATGTGGACATATAAGAGACAAAAGTTAAGTTATATGGAAAAGGGTGTTTTAGTAATTGCTTGGTTAAAATCTCTTGGTGGAGATTTAAAGAAGAAAAGCTTGTTGACTTTTGTTGAATTTCTTTTCTTCTCTTGTGTGTGCCGGCCATCCAAGAAGAGAAAGAGCTTGAGAGGTGTTTGAAGATCTTAACTCAAATTGAAGAAGGAATCAAGGGTTTTGGTTAGAGATTTGTGGATTTTCTTCATTTCAAGTAAGTAATCTTGTGTTTTCCTTTGTTAATTTTGAAGTTGTGTCTAAAGGAAATTGTGATTTGTTGATGTGATGATTTGGTGTGTTTGATATGTGTTTATAAGTGTTAAAATTGATGGTGAGATAAAGGATTGAATTGGTGTTGGTTTGATTGTGAAAATTGTAAGTTTAAGTGGGTTTTGATAGTGGAAGTTCAAGTGTGAAGTTGGTTTTAAGGTTTGGAGTTGATGAATGATTTAATGTTTGGTTAATGTAAGTATTATGTTAAATGTGCAAAATAAGTGTTAATGAGTTTGATTACATCCATTTGAGTGAGTTTGTGTTGGGTATTATGTGTTTAAATGCATTTGGAAGAGTTGGCCATAAATAGGGTTTGTGTTCTTGAGTGACACGGCCAAAGGCAAGGGAGAGACACGGCCAAGTCATGAAAAATTTTGGATGTGTTGGAGTGTTTTTGGGAGACACGGCCGTGTCCCCAAGCCGTGTCAGCTACTGTGGTTTTTGGTGAGAGACACGGCCACAAGCTCGGCCGTGTCACCTAGCCGTGTTGGCTACTGCTTCTTTTATAGTTGAGAGACACGGCCGTGTCCCTCAAGTGGGCTACCCGTGTCCCTCAAATGAGTTGGATATTGTTTGATTTCTTTGTTCTTTTTGTATGGTTTTGATTCTTCAAAGATAGTTTGGTCTCTAAACCTAAACATAAACACTTTGTAAACAAAGAATGACCTAAACAAATGTATGTAGATGATACTAAACTTATGAATAATGATCTTTGGATTAGGTTTCGAAGAGATTGGGTTGCATTAACCTAAATGTGGAGAATTCTTGGAATAAAGAAATGTATAAATTGATGGGAGTAGTTCTTGAGGTAAGTACCAATACATATGATTGTATTTATTTACATGATTTGAGGCTTAACACATTTGTTTGCAAATGTGTTAAGTAGTTTACTATATTGTTAATATAATTTGACTAAGGTGATGATTGAATGAGGTGAAAGTTGTGAAGATCATTAAAAGGTAAGCATAAATCCTATTTGATTGTATATCCTTATATGTCCTTGAACCTTAACACATTTGGATGAATGTGTTAAATACTCTATTATATTGTGAATGTAAATGAATAATGTCAATTTCTATATATATATATAAAGGATGATATATGAAATGGGAAAGATAGGAAGAAATGAGGATCATTCTTAAGGTATGTGCAAATTATTATGATAAATGCTCTAATAATGAATGGTGTTTATGTATTTTGAGAAATGATGAAATGTTATGTTATATGCATTGTGAATCTTGTGAATGGCAATGTATTATATGAATAAAATACTTTGAAATGTTATATCAATGATGCTATATGTATCATATGGATTGAGATAGGATATGTTGTGAAGCCATTGTAATTGGCCATGATGATTCAAATATGATATGAAGCCATTGTGATTGGCTATGACAATTCAATTGAGATATGTAAGGCATGTTTGCCTAAATGATGATGAGAATTGTAAATGATATTGGTGATGGAATGATCAATGAATTGTGTGTCTAATATGTTATTCATTTTCAGAGTTTTGTTGTTGGTGGCATGCCTAATAGTAACAATCTCTTGAAGTTAGGTTGGAATTGATTCCTTGAAGCCTAATTGAGATGTTACAACCCTTGAAGCTAGGTTGGGTTGGTTCTTGAAGCCAAGTTGGGTTGATGCTTAGCATGCTTTGCTCCCCTTGAAGCTTGGTTGAACCTAATCCTTGAAGCCTAGTTGGGATAATGATAAATGTGATAATTAAACCAAAGCATTAACTCTGAAAGTCGAATGACATATTAGTGTTTTGGGCCCGAGTCTGTCTTTGTTGCCAATGTGAAATACAAGTGTTGAAATAAATGAATCATGATTGATGAATTGTGAATAAGATAATGTTATGAGGTATGATATGTAAATGAATAGTGGTTGATGATAATGGTTATCTTCATTAAAAATGTGATTCGTGATTGGTATGATATGTAATGTGTGTATTGCAATAATGACTGATATGATATGTAATGTATGTATTGCAATAGTGATTGGTATGATATGTAATGTGCGTATTGCAATAGTGATTGATATGGCATGTAATGTGTGTATTGCAATAGTGATTGGTATGATATGTAATGTGTGTATTGCAATAATGATTGGTATGGTATATATAATGTGGGTGTATTAACATATTGGTGATAGATTGGGGTTGGTGATAATATTATGTATATATATGTACATTATATATGAAATTAGCTAAGATATATGAATGATGCAATTAAAAAGAAAAGATAATATGATAAGAATTAATTATACATTGAATGGATATATCATTATATGTTAATACTTCTATACTATATGTTTACATTTTATATTTGAACTACTAAGCTCTCGGGCTTAGCGCGGGTGTGTATTCGCGCAGGTAAATAGGTGAAGATATGAAGTCTCTCATTATGCCACAAG
Organism: Garcia nutans; assembly: GCA_947685225.1. NCBI lineage: Eukaryota > Viridiplantae > Streptophyta > Magnoliopsida > Malpighiales > Euphorbiaceae > Garcia > Garcia nutans. Next base: position 38,479,872 of record CANTUV010000002.1, read on the forward strand.
AAGAGTAAGAGTTTGTCGAGACCAACTAGAGGGTAATGCATACATGTAATACTTTTAATTTTGATGTATTTCTGATGAGAGAGTATTTATATGTATAAATGTAATTTGAATAAAGATAATGATTTTATAAATGTTATTTAAATTAATGTATTATGGTTTAAATTCGATTACAGTTTTTAAAAGGTAACGAAAAGTAGCATTCTTATACTTTATATACTTACTGTATGTATACTAGGTATATGTATAGTACTTATATAGGGTATCGGAGTGTTACATTAATTGTGAAATCTGATCCACTATGGCAACTTCTTCTTCATCAAGCTCTCATCGAAATCTTAACACTATTCTTAGACCCTACTTTGATGGAACTGATTATTCATACTGGAAACACAAAATGTATTTGTTTCTAGATAGTGAAGGGATTGAACTATGGGATTTCGTGGAAAGTGAGTGGAAACCTCCCACTTATGAAGTTGACGGTATTTAAGTTCCACTTCCCAAAGCACAATGGTCAGCTAGCAATGTCAAAGATCGATTCAAGAACAATAGAGCCGCTTCCATCTTGATGAATTTCATTTCAAGATAAGAAGGTGGAAGAGTTCAACATTTAACTTGTGCACATTGCATTTGGAAAACACTCGAAAAATACCATGAAGGTATGACTCAAGTGAGATTTACCAAGAAACAAATGCATGTCCATGAGTACGAGCTATTCAAGATGAAACCAAATGAAAATGTCACCGACATGACCAATCGCTTGCTTGCTATTGTCAATGAACTAAAGAAGTATGGCAAGGTATATGATCAAGGTGATGTGAACAGTAAAATCTTGAGAACCCTAAGAGCTAGAAAGAACTTTAAATCAAAAGTATCATCCATAGAAGAAGCTCATGATCTCAGCACATTAAGAACCGACGAGCTAGTTGGCAAACTACTCACATTTGAGCTACACAGTGAGAAAGAAGAAGATCAAGGTGAAAAAGAAAAGAGAAAACCAATTGCACTCAAAGCAATCAAAGAAGTTAAGAGCTCAAGCAATGAAGGTACTGATGATGAAGATGAAATGGCAATGTTCTAAAAAAGAATCAATGAATGGAAAAGGAAGAAAAGATTACAAGCAAACAAAGGTACACCTCCAAAATTCTCCTTCAAAGATAAAGAAAAGAAAAATGAGGTAAAATGCTATGAATGTGGAAAAACTGGTCACATTAAATCGGATTGCTTCAAATTAAAGAACAAAAAGAAATGGGATAAAGAAAAGAAAAAGTCTCTCAAAGCCACATGGGATGACTCTTCTTCAAGTGGAGAAGAAGAAGAAGAAGAAATTGCAAATCTGTGTCTCATGGCTATTGAAGATGACTCCAATGAGGTAAGTACTCAATCCTTTGATCTAGTAGCACATAATGATACAAATGATATAGATGATAGTAATTTGATTGAGCACATGAACTTTAAAATAGAAAAATATTTTTCTAAAATGATGCTTTATAAAGAGAAAAACTCTAAGTTAGAAAAAGATTTTATATGCTTAAAGAACTCTACCTTAGAATTGAAAACCTCAAATGAACACTTGATGAATACGATAGGAGAGTTAAATAAAAACTCACATGACTTAGAAAAGGTGATTAAAGAAAATGAAACATTGAAGCATGAGCTAAAAGAACTAAAAGAATCAATTTCCAAATTTCATAAAGGAAAGGAAGCATTAAATACATTAATTAATAACCAAAGATCACCTTCCTTAAAGTATGGATTAGGATTCAATGGCTCAACCAACATTGCACCAAGTAAACCAACATTTGTAAAAGCATCTACAATTGAAATTTCTGATGATCATATTAAAGATGCTTGCACCAAGTCTAAAAGTACCAAAAGTACTTCTTATGGTTTGCTAGGAGAAAAAGCTAAAAATAATTATGCATTGTTGTTCACTAAACTTGCACAAAAGAAATCACATACTTGTAGCTGCATGCATAATACGTTAAATACAAAAAGAAAAATGTAGAAGTATAGAATGCCATGGCAATGCACATATTGCATGAAATTCGGACACAAAAATTTCTATTGTTATATAAGAAAGGCTCATCTCAAGTTAGAAGGCACTTTTACTACTAACCATCAAGGACCCAACTTCATGTGGGTACCTAAAAGGAGATGATCACTATTGACTTGCAGGTATGCCTAAAATCTACTATCAACGAAAGCACATGGCTTGTAGATAATGGATGCTCAAGGAATATGACTGGAAATGCAAAGCTCTTTACAAGTATTACCTACAAACATGGAGGTAATGTAACTTTTGGAAACAATGCTAAAGGTAAAATTCTTGGTGTTGGCTCCATTGGTTCTATTGGTAAGGATTTAATTGAAGATGTATGGCTTGTTGATGGTTTGAAACATAACTTGCTAAGTGTTAGTCAACTTTGTGATAAAGCATACTTTGTCAATTTTGATTCCAAGGAATGCAAAATCACAAATTCAAATGATATTATCATATTTAAGGGTACTAGAACAAACAACACGTATAATATCAACATTCATTCAAATCATAAATGTTTAATGTCCACTAATAATGATGCATGGTTATGGCATAGAAGACTAGGACATGCTGGTATGGATCAATTGAAATATATTTGTAATGAAAACTTAGTTGATGGCTTACCTAAGATAAAATATGATAAAGACAGGATTTGTGAACCTTGTCAACATGGTAAGCAACATAAAAGCTCATTTAAAACAAAGAGTGTTATAAGCACCTCTAGACCTTTAGAGCTCATTCATTTGGATTTGTTTGGACCAAATAGAGTCACAAGCTTAGGAGGCAAATCATATGCATTTATTCTTGTTGATGACTACTCTAGATTCACATGGGTTAATTTCTTAGCTCAAAAGAATGAAGCCTTTAATTACTTCAAAACGTTTGCAAAAAGAGTTCAAAATGAAAAAGGATATGTGATCACATCTATTAGAAGTGATCATGGCAAAGAATTTGAGAATGAAAATTTTGAAGGCTTTTGCAATGAACTTGGCATTTCACATAATTTTTCTGCTCCTAGAACTCCACAGCAAAATGGTGTAGTTGAAAGGAAAAATAGAACTTTAATTGAAATGGCTAGGACAATGCTCAATGAATATGATTTACCATCTTATTTTTGGGCAGAAGCCGTTAATACAACTTGTTACATTGCAAATCGTGTTTACAAAAGGCATTTAACTAATAAAACTTCTTATGAGCTATGGAATGGAAGAATACCCAGAATTGGATATTTTAGAGTATTCGGATGCAAATGCTTCATATTGAATACCAAGGATAATCTTGGAAAATTTTCATCTAAATCAGATGAAGGCATATTCCTAGGATATTCATCATATAGCAAAGCAGATAGGGTATTTAACATGAAAACTCTAGTTATAGAAGAATCAATGCATGTTGTATTTGATGAATCATCTAATCGTGATCAAAAGAAAGGTATTACTTTCAATGACCCTGCATGTACTCTTGAATCTCTTGAATCTATTGATGCTCCAAAGATCAATCAGCATGAACTTGAAGAAAAGACTCAAGATCTACCTAAGGATTGGCAATACAAGAAAGATCATCCTAAGGAACTCATCATTGGAGAAACAACTAAGGGAGTAATTACTATATCTAAAATTAATCATGTAGATTTTAATTTTGCTTTTGTTTCTCAAATTGAGCCAAAGACTGTTGAGGAGGCTTTAAATGATGAAAATTGGATAACTGCAATGCAAGATGAACTTAATCAATTTGAAAGAAATAATGTTTGGCAACTTACTCCTAGACCTACAGATCACTCTATAATAGGATGCAAATGGGTCTATAGGAATAAGCTTGATGAAAATGGTCACATTATTAGAAATAAAGCAAGATTGGTAGCCAAAGGCTATAATCAAGAAGAAGGTATTGACTATGATGAAACCATTGCCCCTGTAGCCAGATTAGAAGCTATTAGAATATTACTTGCTTTTGCATGTCATATGAACTTTAAGCTTTTTCAAATGGATGTTAAAAGTGCATTTCTAAACGGACTTATAAGAGAAGAAGTTTATGTAGAACAACCTCCTGGTTTTGAAAGCTACAAATTTCCTGATCATGTTTTCAAACTTACCAAAGCTTTATATGGATTGAAACAAGCACCTAGAGCTTGGTATGATAAACTTAGTGCATATTTGCTTGAAAATGGTTTTTCAAAAGGAAAAGTAGACACAACTCTTTTTGTTAAAAAGGACAAGCATAACATTTTGATTGTACAAATTTATGTGGATGGCATAATATTTGGAGCTACTAATGAAGCCTTGTGCAAAGAATTTGCTACTTGTATGACTAGGGAATTTGAAATGAGCATGATGGGTGAACTCAAGTTCTTCCTTGGACTGCAAGTCAAGCAATGTGAAGATGGGATCTTCATCAACCAATCCAAATATACGAAAGAACTCATCAAGAAATTTGGAATGGATGGCTGCAAAACTAGCAAAACTCCTATGAGCACATCCTTGAAATTAGGTAAAGATGAAAATGGTAAAGCAGTAGATGAGAAGAAATATTGAGGTATCATCGGATCACTACTTTACTTAACTGCTTCTAGGCCTGATATAATGTATAGTGTATGTCTTTGCGCTAGATTTTAAACTAGTCCTAAAGAATCACACTTGAATGCCACTAAGAGAATTTTGAAATATTTGAGTGGTACAATGCATTTAGGACTTTGGTATCCTAAAAATACATCATTTCATATCATAGGCTTTTCAGATGCAGATTATGCTGGTAGTATCTTAGATAGGAAAAGCACTACAGGAGCATGTCACTTTCTTGGTAATTGTCTAGTTTCTTGGCATAGTAAAAAATAAGCATCGGTTGCTTTATCCACAACGGAAGCCGAATATGTTGCAGCATGTTTTTGTTGCACAGAAGTATTATGGATGAAACAACAATTGCTTGACTATGGTAAAGTATTTAACAATATCTCCATTAAATGTGACAACACTAGTGCTATCAATTTGTCTAAAAATCCTATCCAACACTCTAGATCCAAACATATAGATATTAGACATCATTTCTTGAGAGAAAATGTACAAAATCAGAATATAATCCTAGAATTTATAGATACACAAAATCAACTTGCTGATATCTTCACAAAACCCTTGAATGAAGATAGACTTAACTTCATTAAACTCAATTTAGGAATGATTGATGGAATCACTTTGAATTACTTAAAACTTTTGCCTTTTAATAAAGTTTCTTTGTGCATATATGTATATTTTTTCCTAAACATTAAAAAAATCCTCCATCTTTCCTTGAATCTTTCATTTATAAGTCAGTCGCATTTGCTCTAGTGTCCTTTTGCGATCTTTATCTTGTCTGTTAGTGTATGTGCCCTATGCCATTTATTTGGATCTTTATGTTATACATTCATTATTAATAAATGAGGTTTTATTATCATTATTGTTTGTTTGCATGTTACACAATTTTGATATTTGTCCCTGGTTTATTTGTAACACCCCATCTTAGCCTACGTTTATAGACCAAGATGGACTGTTAACTCATGGTGGTTGTGCCTTAATATTTTACTTAGCCAATTTTAAATGCAGATTTAAAAAAACTTTTGCCATAACCTCCCCTAAAAATGGAGGTCCCAAGTGTCGCCAAAACTGATTTTTCTTATTTTTGAAAAATATTTTGTTTCACAATTCAACTCAAGCACACTCCCAATAATCCACCCTTATAACCTCAACTACATTCCTGCAAGAAGAATTCACACTTATATACTTGCATACATAAGTGCTAAACCCAAATAAGATTTATTAGATTACTAGCAGTGTACGTGTTCTAGCTTTTCAGTATAATACATTTATTTGCTAGATCATACAAGCTTATGTACATGCCATATTACTACAATCAATCATATCCAAACTCCTACCCAAAGTAGTAGTCAAGGCCAGCTGCGCAGGACATGCTGCAATCTCGTCTCCTCGTTTAACCTACGAGTTTAGAAGGAAACTAAACTCGCTAAGCAATTGCTTAGTGGGTACTTAAATCATTGCAATAAATGAAAGCATTATTTGAACATATATTTATATACTTTAAACAATTGAAAGGAATAAATACAAAACACAGAAGGTAAAAAGGCTTGACTGAATATTTTGAATTTAAATCATTTTTCTTGCTTTTATCATTTTGGTTGCTCTACTGGTTTAACAGAACGTCAGTGGATAAGGAAGGGTCATGATAAACATATCTCGTCATGATCATATTTCATTATCTTTCATCATAATTCTTGCACATGTGCCAATGGCCATTATCAATACATCATTGATCATGTCATTGCAATCATCGGCCTTCAGCCGAAATATCATATCATGTCATAAGCAGTACTGCAGTAATAGTATGATGCATCATACCCTTATCTCAAGGGTTCTGATATACCAAGTAGAGCATAAATAATTTATTAAATTACTTTGGTCATGATATTCAATAGGTCATGATTTTTCCATAAAGCATATATTACTAGGATAACTTCTCATGATGCCTTTATGATCATTCCAAACCCCTTTCGTGTCATTTTAAATGATATAACATCAATCTATATCATAATATTCAAGTTTTAACACATTTAGAAAAATGACCAAATGAATAGTAGCGCGGTGCGTAAAATCGGCAAAGCAATGGCGCGCGACAACGAAATAGTAAAATCTGGTTTTACTGCTGAAAATCAGTCAACTTTGGAAACAGTTTTGACCAGGTAAACAACCTTATTTTTTGATGAATTTTTGCAGGAAAACACTTTCACAAGTTAACTAAATTCATGTAAAATTTCGTCGAAAAATTCTTTCGTTTGCCCCTTCAACGGACTGCCCAAAATGAAAGCTGCAGAATGGTGCCCAAAAGGGACCATTCGGCCCAATTTTCAAAACTTGAGGGAAATTCATTTTTTTCTTGCAAAATTGATTTTTAGACTCCTTTTGTGATACCATTGAAGGACTAAGGGTCCCTCTTTCAAAAATCAAACCAAAGGGGTGATTAAAAGTTCATCAAAGTTTATGGATAATTGAGCAAAGTTTAGCTAGTTTGTTTTGTTTTCATTCTTTTCACAATCAATTGATTACAAATGGTTAAAGAGTACTTTCCCACATATTTACCACACATAATAACATTATTTCAAAACCATTTCAAAAGTCCCATAATGCAAAATATGTGAATTAATTGAAAAGGGCAATGATTTAAGTACCAAACCTTAATTCTTTTCACTTGTTTCTAGTTCTTTTATGCCTTCTTTGCTTCCTTCTCTCTCACTTCTTGATTTCCTATAATTTTCATAAAATCCATGTCAAGAACATAATAAAATTTAAGTGCTTCATGCCTTATTTTGCTAACTAATACTACTAGTCATCCTTTTTATCCTTAATCTTATATGTGCAAATCATCTCTTTCACTTTTCTTCAACTTCTTAAATTTTCTATAATCATCATATTTATTCTTTCATTTGTATCTTACAAATACTATAACCAATGAAAGAAATAGAACCATAGATGAATTTCCTTACCTTAAAATCTTATTCTCCACCCAAGTTTGCAACCTCTCTTTATTCTCCAAAATTAGCTACTTGAAAAAAAAACAATCTCTCTCTCTTTTCCCTTTCTCTTATTTTCGGCCAAGCAAGAACAAAGAGAGTTCTTGGCTTTATTTTTGTGGTGTTCTCTCCTCCAAATGGCAGCCAAGAGGGGTTAATATGTCATGGTGTAAATGTTGATTTCCCATTGGTACACATATGTGGGAAAATGGCTAATTCTCATTGGTCCAAATGTCTCCTTCTTTTATTTATTTACAACCCAAGCCCTTAGACTTCCTTTTATTTATATTTTAGGCCCTCAACCTCCTTGTGCTGAAATTTTATGGTCTAAGGTGTGAAAAGGCCAAAATACCCTCCGGCGATCACTCGTTCGTAACTTTTAAACCGCGCACTTCCGCCGAATGCTGTGGTACACTTTTTGACTTAGTTTTTCCTCTACTTTTCATTTTTGAGATCCATTATTACTTTCGAGACACTTTTGAAAATGACCATAATGTCCCTGGTCAAAATCCCCTATATCTTCCAAATCGTGCGTTTTCGGGAAAAACTGTGTCGCGCTGTTGCTACCCGATTTTTCTCTACTTTTCATTTCTGGGGTCTGTTATATGCAATGTTAAGGACCTCCGGAACAACTTTTGGTAATTACAGTCACCTCCCCAAAACTTTTTAGAAATTACAGTCACCTCCCCAAAACTTTGTAATCTTTTCAAATAGGTCCTTTCAGTTCTATAGAACTTCCCTTCACTTCGCGCTCTTGAGTAGCTTCTCGGGATGGTTCATCTTACTGTACGCGGATGTACTATACATGGATATACTGTACATATGTACTGTACATGGATGTACTATAAATATGTACAAATTGGGTCGTGACATTATTATTGTTATAGAGATAAAAAAAAATAAAAAAATAATTCTTAATCGGTATGAACATTGATTTGATAATCATCAGATGGTTATGTGTATAGTGATACAAATCAATTTCATAGATACTTGTTAGAGAACAATGTATTGGATAGACCCATCATGAGATTACTACATGGGTTAGTGTCATAAGTAAATCGCATGATAGTTATGTATTAATTCTTTGACTTGAGATTGTCATAGTTTCCAATATAAGGACTATTATATTTTGACATGATCAAACATTATCCGTAACTGGATAGTAATAAAGGTTATGATCATATATGATAGAAATTATGTAGAGGATAATGAACAATCAAGATAGAATTTGTCCCTCTCTTTGAGAGAGATATCTTTTGGGCCCCTCGATAAGTGAGACTGTGAAATGCATGGCCGTGCTCAAATGAATTGATAGTGATCAATTTCATTTGTTTTTATCAGTCTACTTGGAGATCGAGTAATCATAAGTTTGGACAATATAAGTATGACGTTGACCATGACTTATGTTCAAGCTAGATATCGTGTGACAAAGGGATTAATGCATGTACTATTATTAGGCAAATTGGACATTCCTTATATTAATTGGGTAGTTGTAACGCCTTGCTAGAGGCCAATTATGACTTGTTGGTTTAATAGAAATTAAATTGACTGCCAATTAATATGGGCCTATCGGGTCACACATAAGAATGCGCTTTGGGCTGGATATAATATTAATAATATTAATATTAGATATTAATATTTATTATTATTATTATTATCGTTTTATATATATTATTAGATAATATATTCAGAATCCTAACTAGATTTGGATTCTGAATTTGATTTACCTTATCCAATTATATATATTATTAGATAATATATTCAGAATCCTAATTAGATTTGGATTCTGAATTTGACTTACCTTATCCAATTTTGAATTGGATTCTGGAGTGATTATATTCACTCCAGAAGTTAAGTCTTCTGATAGGTAACTTTAGAAAAAAAAAAAGCAGAACAAAAAAAAAGAAGGAACCCTAATACGTTTTAGAGAAAACATTTTTCAGCCTTCGCCGTTGTAGAGAGCTAGCACTCCAGACGGTAGCATTCGTGTGGATACGTGATAGAGGGTGTTTCGCGATCGAGGCATCTCTTCCAAACTGTGATTTCTAATCATAAACAAGTTAGTTCTTTGAACACTTTTATCGAATTAAACGAACAACATGGATCCTGATGGGAAATCAAAGATCAAATTTTTTCGTTGCGTGTTTTTGGTTTGCTGTGATCTCCTTGATTTCCTAACATTGTCTGCCAGATTCACTCAAACAAATTACTCTGTGGGCGGTCGAGAAAATTTATGCGCGGGCGCAATAATTTGAACAGTTTCGACCGTTGCAGATAGATTCTTCACCCGCAAGCGTATTGATCATGATAATGGTCACTAGACCGAATTTCGCGATCGCACCCTGTTGAATCTGCGACCGCACTCTGTACACTCTGCTCGAAATTTTGCAACCGTTGGCTGTGTGACAGGTCACAACTCTTAACTTTCAACAGTCATAAAACGGCTATTTTCTTAATTTCATCTATTTAAGAGTATGTTACATCAGTTTCTTTGATATTTTGCTTATTAAAACATACAAACTTCCCTCTGAATCTCTAAAATCTTCTCAAAATCATCTGTTTCTCAATCACCCTCTGTTTTCTAATTCTCTTCTGTTTCTTCTATTCTGATGGCTCCTAAAAAGAAAACCACCTCCAAAATAAAAGGACAAGCAAAGAGAGTTCTAGGAATCACAATAAGAGAACCCATAGTTGATCCTCCATCTCCTCCACAATCTAGAAGAGGTGAGAAAATTCACAAACCCCACCACAAAACTTCTGAAGAAGATGTTAGGTATGCTATGTTGAAGAGGAAGAAGGTTGAGGGAACCAAATCTCCTTTTGGTGGGATGTTCTTTGCCCTAAATATCAAGGATGAGATTGAGAGATTACTAGATGTCCTTGGATGGAGAAAGTTTGTATTTCCAGAAGAGGTAGGTTATTCCAGTCTGAGCAAGGAGTTTCTTATGTCTTTTCAAATAGAAAAGAGTGCTAACTCTGCACTAGGATGGTATGGGGTTAGGTTTAAACTCTTTAATCAATACCAATCCTTAACCCTAGAAGATTTTGGCAGCATTTGGAACTTTCCTACTGATGGTATAACCTCCTACAATGATCAAATCTTCTCAAACCAAACTCTCTCTGAATTCTGGCAAGAAATTTCTGTGGAAACTTCTTTTGTAAAGGAATCAAAAGCCAGACACATCAAATCTCTCACCCATTGGATGCTCCATAGGATTATCACCTACACCATCCATTAAAGAGCAGATGGGAATGAAAAGGTAACCAAGAGAGACCTCATCTTTTTATATGCTTTCACCCACAACATTCAAATGAACACAACCAAGTTCTTGATTGACACCCTCTATCATCATGATGTTACAAGAACTGGAACTTTCTTCCTATCCTCACAAATTACTCAAATAGCTAGGCACCTGAACCTGCTAAATGATTTGAACTTAGGTACTTTGAGAAACCCTTTCAATCTTGCCTCTAGTGCCATCATTATTGACTACTTAGAGCATGTTGAATGTGTAAGGAAGATTGAAGGTACATATGTATACTATTTTGGCAAGAAAGGAGTTGTGGATAGACAAAAGAAAAGGCCAAGGTATACAATTGAGGAAGAGAGAGACTCTGTGGAAGTTACTGTGGAATTACCTCCAAAAGCTGCTTCATCCAAAGCTACTCAAGAAACCACTTCATCCTCTACACAACTCATCCTCAATGCTATCAAATCTCTCTCTAGGAAACTCTCTAGGTTCAAGAAAAGTGTCTCCAAGAGATTGCATCACTTGAACAAGAGAATTGACCTTATATCTCACATGCACCATGACCTCTATGATATGCAAGGCAAACTAGACTTGCCTCAATGCAATCTTGAAGATTGGGATATAAGTGATAATACTCAAAGCCTTCCTAAAGAAGAAGAGTCAATAAGCAATAGCTCTACCTCTTTTGCTCCTCAAGATAAAGGAAAAGCTCCTTTAATAGAAGAAGAGATAGATGAGGATGATGAATCTGGATAGTATATTTAAGATGTTTAGTTTCAGTAGTTTACATCTTCATTTTGTGTTATGCTTTGATTTGTTTGTTGCTTTACTTATATCTTTGTACTTTCTTCTACCTTTTAATAAACATAATGTTTAGTATCTTTATTTGTTTAATAGTTTATGCAATGGGAAAAATGTTTTGCCTATGAAAAACGGGGAGAAAATAGTACACATATTGGAATGATTGGAATTCAATGCACCAAGATAATCAAATCAAATAATTTCAAATGCACCTAGATAGACTTAACCATGATTCATGCATATGTTAAGGGGGAGCATTTTAGTTTGTTTTAAAATCATCGAATTTGAATTGTCAAAGTCAAAATGGGGGAGATTGTTAGACAAATGATCTCAATTTTGATCCTTGACAACTCAAATTGAATGATCCATTTAACTTGTGTTTGGAGAATCTTGTTGCAGACTTAGGTTACTTCAAATAAAGCTGAACAGAACACTTCTAGTGGTCGCACCAAAGATGAATACGACCGCACCATTCAATTACAGGATGAAACCTTATCACAGTAGGTTTCACGGTCAGAAGTCCGACCTTAGTCGCGACCGCGCCTAAAGAAGAGCGACCATCCCAATTTATGGACGACCGCTAACCAAGGAACTCAAATCATTCTTATCACAGTAAGGTTCACGGTGACAAGAATGGCGAATGACTCAGCCTCGCTTACCACCTTAGCAACCGCCCATTTAGAGTCGCGACCGCTCTACCAATTCAAGAAGAATTTGCTTAAAGAGACAGTAGTGTTCGCGTCCTCAGGTGCTTCTAGAAGTTCGACGCGAGAACCTCAATTCGACCGCGAGATGCTACCTAGGGCGACCGCGATATTCAAATTATGGCGGACATCTCTTCTGCCCTGTCAGAGAATGCCACGTGACATGACCGTTATAAATCCACTTCAACATTCAAAAAGGGCGACCGCACCTTGGTGATGCGCGACCGTCCCGACAATCACAGCATGGGCAAGATTCCAGCTGCAGAGCACTCAAATTTGACCGTTGAAGCTTTTTTAAATGCAGCGACCGCACCTTGTCCAAGGACGACCGCGTGAGATATGAAAGCGACCATCCTTGTATGAAGGACGACCGCGAAATGCTTCGGACAGTTTAAGTAAAGAAGGTCTAAGCTGCCAAGACTTTATTCTCACTATCAATAATGGCTAGTAAGACCACATTGGCTATAAATATAGTGTTTCTATGATAAAACAAAAGAAGAAGCAAGAAATCAGATTTTGATAGCCAAGCAACAAATTTTCTTTTACTTAAACCTACATTTGAATTGTAATGAATGTTAGGTGTTAGCATTGAAAACACCATTGTATAAGTTTGAGTGTGAGCTTGGAAAAACACTTGGGTTGAGAGAGTAAGCTTTGTAAAACTCTTGTTTGGGTTGTGAGAGTGAGCCTCAAAAACTCCTTTAAAGGTTCTTGAGTGTAAGCCTTGGAAAACACTTGTGAAGTTAGGTGTGAACTTGTGAAAACACCAAAGTTGGAAGTGAGCTTGTAAAAACTTCAAAGATTAGTGGACCCTTAACAAGTTGTTAAGGAAGTGGATGTAGGATTGAAGTAAAATCCGAACCACTATAAATCTTGTGTGTTCTTTCTTTCTTGAGGAAACCAATTCACCCCCCCTCTTGGTTGCCATCTTGGGACAACACATATCTTCAACATATACTTCAACTTGTTTGTGCATCATGTCATGAAATAGTGTGGTGGCCATCCTTTGGTAAGTTGCTCCAGCATTCTTTATGCCGAATGGCATTACCCTATAACAAAATATACCCCATGTGGTAATGAAAGCAGTTTTGGCTTTATCCTCTTAGGCCATTAACACTTGATTGTATCTAGAAAATCCATCTACAAATGAGTGTAGCACGCTAGAGGCTGAACTATCAATGAGAACATCTATATGAGGTAAAGGAAAATCATCCTTAGGGGAAGCCACCACTTCATCATCATAAATTGTAGCTACTTGAAAGCCATTGAGAGGCTCTCAATGGTTAAAGCGTTAACAATCTCATTGTCTTCAGCTTCAATGACCACTGTCCCATCTACGTTGGGGAACTTGATTTTTTGATGAAGAGTGGAAGGAACTCCACCAAGAGGATGAAACTATGGTCGCCCCAAGAGCAAGGGGAAGGTAACCGGTATGTGTAAAACAACAAACTCAATAATAGATTCAATTGGATCAACCTTGACAGTGGCTTTGAAAGTCCCTTCGGCATGTCTCTTAGTGTTGTCATAAGCCTGAATTGTTACCTCGGTCGGGTTTAAATCTCTTATTGACAAGGCTAGCTTTGGCAGTATCTTAAGTGGACAAACATTTATGGTGGACCCATCATCGACCATTACACAAGGAGTCCTCTTCCTCTTGACTTCTACTTTGATAAAGAGAGGCCGGATGTAGTCTCTCCCCTCCTCCGGTAAATCTGCATCTGAAAAAGAAACTGCTCGCATATTAACTTCGCTCTTCTCTTGAACCTCTTCATGTTTCATTACCCCTCCAATTTTTAAGAAGTTGATCAGCTCCTCCGGTGTTGTGGAGATAGAAATTAACATGCTAGCCAAGGCTTTGGCCATAGTTTCTCGATGCTTTTTAGAAGTAGCTAATAAGTCTCAAATGCTAACACTTGCTTGGGTTCTTTTCAATTTCTTGAGCACAACATCATCTTCTTCTACTTTAACTTCCTTACCCTTATTCGTTTCTACCTCCTTAGGTGATGGCCTTGTATAAGGCTTACCGGATCTAGTGTTCATCACCTCATCTTCTTTGGGCTCGGACCAAGTCCACTCCTCCTTCTAGGATACAATATCATCATCACTATCACTTTAATCCCAAAACCCGTTGACAACACAAATTACTACTTCTTCACCCATCATAGCTTGTTTAACTTCACCAAATACCTCTTCTTCTTTGGTTGCTTCTCCATCCACATCTTGAAAAGAAGACATGACAAAATCTTCATGCAAACCTCCTCCAATCATGAAGGTTGCTGGTGGTGGTATCCTATTGAATTTTGGTAATGGGTTGTCTTTAGTGTTTGGCTTATTGGGTTCGGGTAGCTTCCCATTATCAATTAGATTTTGGATCTCATGTCTCAACCTCACACATCTATCAGTGTCATGCCCTTGCATTTGGTGAAATTGACTAAATGCTTTAGTGTCGAAATTAGGAGGGAGAGGGTTAGGCAAAGGATGAGGATTTAAGGGTTGCAGCAATCCCTTTCTTTGAAGCTTATTGAGAACCCAAGACATCGGTTTTCCCAATTTCAAAAATTGTCTCCTCATTCCTTAGTTAGTAGCATTAACACCGACGACCTTTTGCATGCTTTGGCTACCAGATTGATAGCTCCCTTTCTCGTTCCTTTTTGTTGCAAAACGGCTCTTTTCCCTTTCCCATTCTTCAATTCGCAAACCAGCTTGGAGAAGGTCTTTGAAAACACGGATGAGTGTATGAGACATCATCTCACGAAGATTAGGCAACACCCCTCTCATAATCATCCTTATTTGATCGGATTCATCGGGCCTCTTCTTGAGTAAAGCAGCCTTGTTTCTCCATCTCTTAACATAATCTACAAAATTCTCATTCGGCCTTTGCCTAATGGACTCCACTTCCATTAAGGTAACTTCTAACTCAATATTATATCCATATTATTGGATGAAGGCTTTGTAAAGTAGATCCCAACTCTTTTGTGTTACATCATCTAAGGTATTGAACCAATTTTGGACAACAGGGTCCAATGAGAGCATAAAGTACCTTAGGGTTTGAGCCTTGTAGCTCGGGCAGACTGCATGGCAGTGATATACTGCTTTACATGGAGATGAGGATTTTCAGTGCCATTGTACTTAGCAAAGGAAGGCATCTTGAACTTATAAGGGACCTCTTCATCTTTTTCAAATAGTTTGTCGATCTCGGACATCTCTTCGGTTTTCAACTTCTTCTCAAATTTCTTTTCTAAATCAGCAATCATCTTTTCAACATCTGATGTCTCGGTCTTTTCAATAGTCGCTTTCTCAACAACCTTCGGTTCTTTCTTCTTCTCTTGAACATCTTGGTAGTATTGAGCCCAATCATCATCATCATCAATGATCACCTTCTCATCATCAAAACCCACTTTACCAACTTTAGTCTTCCCTTTGTCCCTTGGCTTCTTAGTGCTAGTAGTTGCCTCGACATGATTCTCTAAGATTGCAGTCAATTGGTTCTTCATGGTCTCAGCTAGGGCCTCTTTGATTTCTTCCATCTTGGCGTTGAGGGCCTCATCCACCATCCTTTGAATTTGTTCGGGCTCCATTGTTTTTGGTGAGCAAGTGATTGAGTCGTTGCTAGATACTTTGTCTTCGGCGTAGGTCGGATTGTTGTAATCTTTAGAACTATCGTAATCCAAGGCTGTGAGCCAGAAGGGATCAATAATATGAGATGCAAATGTATGCATGTATGCATGTATACGCGAACAATCAACAAAGAAAGATTATTAGGATGTTCCTTCCAATCTTATAACATCCAGACACGAATGGCGAGTCTCTTTTCCTAGGTATGTGGTTAACAAAATACCAACATGGGGCATATTGCTTTCGAATGATTCCCTCAGACGTTTCAATAGTTATATTTTCAAAAATGGAAATCAATCCATGATAATTCCCATTAATTAGGTTTTAATCCATTCAACCAACTAAAGTAGCTTTTATGCTATGTTAGATTAAAACTAAATTGATAGGTTTATTATAGATAGATTTCTCACTTGAAAAAGGTAAATAATGATTAATGCCAAAAACAAGCCCATGGTTAATTTATTCTTAGTGTAAACTAGGCTCACAATTGATTTTTAGTATTTCATAATTGGCCTAAACATTTTCGCAAGCTCTTTGTAAGAGAAGGTTGGGTGAAAATAGTTTTGTTTCTAAGCCCATTGTAAAAGTCTTAGTATTTGGGCCATGGGCCAAAGAATTTTTAATTTGTTTTTAGAAAAGTCTTATGTCCAAATACCATCTTGAAAAATTTTGAAAATAGCTTTGGTCTTTTGGATCTAAAGAAAAATTTAATTTGAGCTTACAATGTACTTAGTTCATATTAGAAAAAGAACAAACCAAATAAGCCATGATTTAAGCCAAGATAAACTAATCATAGTCAAACAACATGCATTTGGGGTAAAACCTAAAGAAAGTAACTAGGCCAATTACATGAGCTTAGTCTTTGGGTAAAAAGGCTTAGGTTCTCATAGCAAGTATATACCAAATGGTATGAGGCTATGAGTGGTTATGCCATGCTCGATCTCCATACCTTGAGTGAAAGTATGGTATTCCTTACATAATATAACACGGGTAACACGGGCATCCTAATTCACGCACACGATGCAATATAAGATGATGCAATGGATAATATCGTTATAAGAAAGAATAGAATAATATAAAGACTAACGGAATCAACTTCTCTTATCCCCAGTGGAGTCGCCACTGTGAGCGGGGATTTTCGCCCCCACTCCCGGTGGAATGGTTCTTGCGACTTCGGCACTATTTAGGCTCGGGGTCTTAGAGAACACGAACCTAAGTCCGGATAAAATGGAGTCGCCACCCGGACGGGCCTGAAAAAAAAAAGAGGTGGATGACTCAATTCCTAAGAAATTCCCAACCCCCTAATGGGTTCGGAAAGTTGGGTACGTGTGGGGAAGGTGAGAAATGGCCCAGCACCCCCCACAATGCCCGGTTCATTGGAACCGGCCTCCTTTACAGGTCTTAATATTATAAAATTCTTAAATATAACAACATTATCCATATTACACACAATAATTAAAAGAAAGCATCAATATATTAAAATCAAAGCAAGGTTCAAGCAAAACAAATAAATGGACTCCCATCCGAAGATGGAAACATGTCCTTACATCACATGCCTAAATAGGACACCCACCGAAAGGTAGAAGCATGCCCTTTACATAGGTTCTAAAATAGAAAAAGAATTTAAATTACATGATATTTAACTAATGAGGTACCCACCAAGTGGAAACATACCTCTTACAACATTTGGAAATCTAAATAAATTGATAAAAGTAAATAATCATTCATCATAAATAAATCATTCATTAAAAGTATTAAATATCAATGGAAAATAAACATCCATCCATGATAAATTAAATAAACCAAGTTTTGAACTTAAATAAATTAAAGCATATAAAATAAATCAATGCATAATCAAATATAGAATTGAATAAGGCAAATAAAAAAATCTAATTTATAGCTACTGTTTCCATTTAGGATCCTTTATTTCATGTGTTTAGGGTTTTGGATTTATAGAATTGGGCTACTGTGACTTTTTAAATAATTAAAATAGATTAAGAATTTTATGTTTTAAAAAGGTTGGTAAGACATTTTAATTAGCCAAATTAAGGTTTGAATGTTGAATCATGAAACTAGGGTTTTGGACACTTTAAAATACTTTTGATTTGTAGTTTTAAATGATGATTTCAAGCTTACTTTATAAAATTAAAATATTTGTGTTTATATGATTTTTAAGGTTTTAAAGAATTAGGGTTAAAAAAATTAGGGTTTAAGGCTTTAAAGGGCTTAGGGTATTACTATTTTAGGTTTGGAGTTGAGTTAGGGTTTAGTGTTCTAAAATTAGGGTTTCGGTGGATGCATGAAGCTTTTAGGGTTTGAAAATCAATTGGATACTTTTATGACGTTTCATGAAAATAAACAAACGATTTAAAGTTTTTAAAAGCAAAAAAGTAGTTTTTAAGGCTTTTGGAAAGAAACAGCATATAATTTAAGGGTTTTGATAATTTGGAAAGTAAATTAGGGTTTTGGAGTTTTGAAGAAGTAAAAATAACAATTTTATGTCTTTTTGGAAAATAAAGCAACGAAATAAGGTTTTTAACTTTAGAAAAACTAAATTAAAGTTCTAGGGTTTTTGATTTTGACAAATACAATTTCATAATTTTAGCTACTGTGAAAAACAAAAGAATTTAATACATACCTCCTTTTGATGGTTCCTCCAAAACATAATTCTTCTTGGATGAGCAAAAACAAAGGCAGTTGCTACCTTTGATGATTTGTTTGTGCTTTGCTTCTTCATCTCTCAAAAAGTCAGATTTGATTCAAGTTTTCCTTCACAAATTCGGTTTCTAAACTCTCCCATTTTTTGTCCCCAATTCTCATTGTCTTTTCCCTCTCTCTGCCTCCTTATTTATAGAAGTTTTTTCATGATTTTTCCTAGTTACTCACGGCATACAATATTTAATAAGAAAAGGAAACCGAAACCTAATTGTATTATGTTTTGAAAAATTTGCATCAAAAAATTTCACTGGTAAAAAAAACTACTGCGAAAAAATTGCGCTGGCGAAAAAAAATTGGCTGCGGATGCGAAATGCACCTGCAGTCCATTTCGCCAGCAGGAAAATCCTGCGGGCGAAATGGCCTTCGGCCAATCTGACTTTTTTTTTATTTTTTTATTTTCATTTTTTTATTTTTTTTTATTTTTTTGTTTATTATTTTTGAAACAAATATTACTTACTTGAAATATCAAAAATTATTTTTGGACTAATTAAAATATATTGGACCAGACTAGGTCAAAAATTAAGGGTCTACACTCGTGTTCTCTAAGGCCCCGAGCCTAAATAGTGCCGAAGTCGCAAGAACCTTTCCACTGGGAGTGGGGTCCAAAATCCCCACTCACAATTTGTATTCTTTACAACTTCAACACTAGAGGTTTGAGTTGTAGATACTTTGACAAATGTTAGTGCATTAGATGTAGTGATAGATGAGCCATTGAACCCTAAACCATATTTCAAAGAGGGTAACCTTCGATTATTAATTAATGTGTCTAAGGCCTTTTTCCTCTTACTAAATTTTAAAATAGATTCTTTTATTTCATTTATTTCATCCTTCAAAATTTTATTTTCCTTGCTATGTGAGTTTTTAGATATTTTATCAATATATTTCAACAATTATTCATTTGATGTCTTTAATTCTATAGTAGAATTTTTAAAAGAAACAAAATCCTTTTTTAGCTTAGAGTATTTGTCTTTATATAATTTCATTTTAGAGAAATATTTTTCTACTCTAAGGTTCATGTGCTCAATTAGATCACTATCATCTAAGGTATTATCAATATTATCATTATATGTATTTAAGTTTAAAGATTGAGTACTTACTTCATTGGTGTGATGATCTTCGCCAATAGCCATGAGATAAAGATTTACAATTCCTTGTGCTTCTTCCTCTTCTTCTTCACTTGAAGAATCAACATCCTATATGGCTTTGAGTGATTTCTTCTTTTCCTTATCCCACTTATTCTTGTTTTTTAATTTGAAGCAATCTGATTTGATGTGACCCAATTTGCCACATTCATAGCATTTTACTTCATTCTTTTTCTCTTTGTCTTTGAAGGAGGATTTAGGAAATGTACCTTTATTGGTTTGAAGTCTTCTCTTTCTCTTTCAATCACTTATTTTTTTTAGATACCATAGCCATTTCTTCATCATCATCACTATTTTCATCACTTAAGCTCTCAATCTTTGATGGCTTTGAGAGAAATTGCTTCCTCTTATCTTTCTTACCTTGGTCATCTTCCTTTTTGGTGTGCAATTTGAAGGTGAGTAGTTTTCCCACAAGCTCATCAGTTCTCAAGTAGCTAAGGTCATAAGCTTCTTCAATTGAAGAAAACTTTGACTCAAAACTCTTTTTTTCTCTAATTGCCATCAATATCTTGCTATTAACATCACCTTGGTCATAGACCTTACCATATTTCTTTAGGTCATTGACAATAGCAAGCAATCAGTTTGTCATGTCAATGACATTTTCATTGGTCTTCAGTGAGCGAGAGTTTTTGTGCCCACTTTCGGTAGAATGGTTCTTGTGACTTCAGTACTATTAGGCTCAAGGCTTTAGAGAACACAGGCCTAAATCCAAAGAAAAAGGAGTCGCAACCCAGATGGGCCAGGAAAAAGAAAGGGATGGATGACTCGATTCTTAAGAAATTTTCAACCCCCTAATGAGGTTCAAAAAGTTGGGAGGTATGGGGAATGTGAGAATGACCCAACACCCCCATGTTGCGCTCGAATTAACTCTACCACAAAACGTCACTCGCAAGTATACGAGGTAGCTGTAGCAAAGGTGATCGCCCCAAGGTCATCTCACAAGGAAGCTAAAGTGGCTAATTGATTATCAGATTATGAATAACAAGTAATGAAGAAAATTTAAATTGTTAACTAATGAAGAAGATTGATTGAAGTTTAAAACGAATAAAAGTAAATTAAGCTGATGTTTTGATTCACTTGATAGAAAGGTCTAGGGTTTGCACTTCTCTACTACTTATATGTATCAACGGTTATTCCTCTTAACTAATTTAATTTCAAAGATTAAATCTCAAACAACTCAATTAATCGAGTCAAGGAAATAAGCTCTCGCATTCAAACCTCTTTCAACTAATCGTGTTATAATTGAAATAATCTTTTTAATAGTTTATATCTCTAATTCACCTAAGTCCCTAATTGAATTGTTCCAGCATTAGACTTCATCTCTCAATCCATCATCTAATACCTAAAACACATAATTGGTGGCCAATCAATTATATATTAACAATATTCCATTCAATCAAGGCTAAAGAAATTATTAGCTAAGAGAATAACCAATTCATACAATCATAGAAGATCCATACAAACCCTAAACTAGATCAAATTAGTTCATAATGCTATCAAACATACTCATCTCATTAATATTCAAAGAAATCAATTCAGACATGATAATATCCATAAATGCAATTCCAATGAAAATAAAGAGATAAAGTTTAGGAACAAAACCAAATTACAAACTCCTTGAAGCTTCTGAAGAATCTCTTGTTCAAATCTTGCAAGAAGGATGTATCAATGGCTAGAACAATCTAATCTAAGCTAGTTTAATCAAAGTATAATCAAAAATCAAAGAAAACAAAGTTATCAAAACCTAAACTATCTTTGACGGCTAAAACACTCTCCAAATCTCAACAACCCACTTAAGAAAACCCTAAATCCATATTTATACAAATCTCCGCTTTTAAAAATCTGCGTTGCCTTTGGTCCATGAGAGACACGGCCAAGATGGATCAGACTTGGCCGTGTTGGTGGTCTTTAGAGGGACACGGCCAGTGACTTGGCCGTGTCCCTTGCTTGTGTCTTCTACTGCCTGGTTTTGATTTTTTCTTCTTTGGTTGAGTGACACGGCTGTGTTGGAGGTGACTTGGCCGTGTTGGACCTTTTCGGAGGGACACGGCCAGTGACTTGGCCATGTCCCTTGCCTGTGTCTTCTACTCTGAGAGTTTCTTCTTCTTTGCTTTGGATTTAAGTGAGACAAGACTAAGTTGGAGCAACTTGGCCTTGTTTGAGCATCTTTGGAGGGACACGGCCACTGACTTGGCCGTGTCCCTTGCATGTGTCCCTCTCTGTGTCTTGAACTTCCTTTTTAACTTGGTATGGGACACGGCCAATGACTTGGCCGTGTCCTCTGCCTGTATCAGCTACTGTCCCTTTTTTCCTTCAATTTGCTTCCTTGGCTTTTTAACCTAAAACAAAACTTCAAACAAACTTTAAACAAGAAGTAAATAAACAATAACCAACAAAACATAAACACCATACTAAAAACTAGATCAAAAACGACATAAACACTGAAATAAACTAAAACTGCCAAAATTAATGAAAACACTAAACAAACCGATTAAAACTAACAAAATACCTAAATAAAACAATAATTATTATAATAAACAAGACACAAATCTATAACAAAAACTAATAAAACAACTACCCCACACTTAAAACTTTGCTTGTCCTCAAGCAAATTCACATGGCATAAATTAAAACTCAAACAACCTTAACTATAATTCCAACATATAAGATGAAATACTTTAAGACTCAGCCATAAATATTTGCAATTTACTTCAATCAAGGATTTTCTTAACTCATTCATTAATCCACACATACAAATCCCATCTCTCATCTAAGTGTTTCACTCGATTTTAAAGGTTAATCACTCAAACCACTCATGACTGCATACTACCATAAACTTGCTTAATTATCCAATCTTTCTCACTGATTTTCTCAAGAAATAATCCGAAGGTCTTTCATTTGGATGTAATGGGGCTAAGGTAAAGGTGTGAGAAAAGACATTTAAGCTGGAGCATCAAGAAATGGAGTATCTAAATTAGACAATACTCTTGCTAAGAAATTCATAACTCCCTCAAATGGCATACTCACAATCCATTAATACTTCACATACTTGCATACTTCAAGAAAAATAACGAATCAACATTCTTCCAATGCTAGAAAATATATGGATTTTGTATATATATATATATATATATATCTCCTTTTTTATTTTTTTTTACTTTTTCTTTTTTTCTTTTATTTTTATCATTTTTTTAATATATATATATACAAAATATAAACTTGCATGGAACATCTAGCTTAAAATGTAGAGGAAAAGAATAATCAACTCTTAATCCAATACAATGTGCAAAGTATGCATTTCAACCCCAAATAGCAATACCATTTTTTTAATACTTGCTTACCCCACACTTTGAAATAAACCACCCTATTGTCATATCATAAAACTCCATTCCTTAATGCAGGTATGATGATAATAAGAGAAAGTTGAGTTGATAATTGTGTTGATCAATCAAGAAAAAGTCAAAGGCTCAACTTGGCTCACTAAGGAATTCAATATTAAGGGAAGTCTTTTTAAGCTAAGGGCTAACCTAATTTGCCTTCATCATTTTAAAAATTGAAATTAAATCATAATGTGAGTTCAATTAGTATGCAAAAGCAAACTCTAGAGATGCAAAATCATGAAGGTGTACACTTAAGAAAAGAAAATCAACTGATAATAAAATTCAATCTATGAGGCTCAAAACTCACACAGGTGGGTTCTCAAAGATTTATATGTCATAAATTGCAGAATATGAAAATTGATCCTTAATGAATTCAAATGCTCATTTCTATGCTGATACTAAAGTCTCAACTATAATGCTAAAATCACAGAAAAGATCAATAAGATTTCATCAATTATGCCATTCACAACAAACACAATAAACACATCAAGACAAACAAAACAAAAGAAAAGCTTAAAGATTACCCCACACTTTAGAATTTACATTGTCCTCAATGGAAAACAAAAATAATAAAGAGAAAGAGTTAAGTACAACCTGTCTTCCATCGTACCCTGGTGAGGCAAAACCCTAACTTTCCATCACAAACACAAAAGTTCAAAAACAAAAGTACAATATATAAAAATAAAATATCAAAATATAAAATGTTAACATGAAAACAAAAACAAAAATAAAAACAAAAATAATAACTAAAAGACACTAAACACAATAAAGCAAGGAACTCAAAATCTATGGAAAAGGCTGGTGTGAAGATGATGCAGCCGAGGGATGGAGACTCAAGATCTTCGCAAGGTTGCTATTAATCTGTTCCAACTGCTGCAAGACATCAACATGGTTATGGTCCACCTTGCCCTCCAGTCTATCTCCCTTGCCCTCTAGGGCCTCAATCCTAATAAGTACCTCTTGAGTTTCTGAGACCGGAGCATCCTCATCTAGATATAGAGAATCCGAGTCGGACTCCTCTTGGACCCATGCTCTCTTCTGCCTGTCCCCCGGTGCTTCAGGCTCATCTGAAGGCATTATATAAGTCCCTCTCCTATGCACCACCATGTGCATCTTCTCAAGTGTAGCTAAATCCAAAGAGTCATTACCCGAAATTCTAGTCATGCGACTAGTACTCGGGTCAAAATCCTCAAGAAGGGCTACTGCCAATGTGGTAATCAATCCTCCAACACAAATTGCCCCCTTCCTTTTATTAGCCACAGTATCAAAAATATCGGCTAACCAATAGCCGGCACTAACATGCATTGCATTACAAGCACAATCCAGGAAAAATAGCTCACTCAATTCCACCACACCCGGGCTCTCTTTCCAAGCAAAGAATCCGCAAGACATAAACCGATGCAAATACCTCAAAGCAGAATTTCTTAATCTAGATGCTTTGGTAGATTTGGCCACATAGGTCCCCGAGCCTAATGCTCCCCAAGCAAATTGTTGTTTAAATTCTTTAGGTACCGACCTTTCCCCATGCTGATGGAAACCATATATAGCATTCAATTGTTCAATATTAAGCACAAATGATTTACCCAGCAATTTAAAACTCATTCTAGTGCAGATTTTTTTTATCATCTCTTTCAACCTTAAGAGATGTCAGAAATTCCAAAGTCAGCTCCTCAAACTGCAAAGGTCGCAAGGAGACTAGATTCTCCCACCCAAGAATTTGCACATAACGATAAAAATTAGTCCTAATTTGCAGAGCATCAAGTGATTCATCATTAACATACCTCGTCGGGAAAAAACCCCGAGCCAAAAAATTTGCTCTCTTCAAAGATGAAATTGATGAAGAGGAAGAAGCACCTTCAGTTGTAGGCCTCTTCTTCTTGTGGTGTGAAACAATCTTTGTTCTTGGCATCTTTTAGAAATCTGATTAATTTAACACCAAAACTTGATTAAATCAAACTTTTATGAGCAAAGAAGAAGTTTTAATTGATTATTTAAAGTTTTGGTGAAGAGATTTGAGGTTTAATGGAGGATTTGGAGCTTGGAATCACAAAGAATGGAGGTTGTGAGAGAGAGAAAGTGAGAGAGCGAGAAGATGAACAAACAGGAAACTAGGGACTGAATGAGGAAAAAGGTGAAAGAATCGTGTTTTTTAAAGTGAAAAAGTGAGAGACACGGCCAAGTTAGGGTGAACACGGCCGTGTCTTGTGTGTGTTGAGGGACACGGCCAATGACTTGGCCGTGTCCCATGGGTGTGTCTGCTATCGGAAGAAGAGGTGTAAAATAAAAAAAACAAAGAGCAATTGGTGAAGTCTTGGCCGTGTCCAAGTGACACGGCCAAGGGACACGGCCAAGTCCTTTGGCCGTGTCACTTACTGTGACAAAGTGCAAAAAATAAAAATGGTTGAGGCTTGGCTGTGTCCCATGTGACACGGCCAAGGGACACGGCCAAGTCCTTTAGCCGTGTCTCCTTCTGCCACTTTCAACTTTTTTTTAAAAAATTTGAAATCTTTATTTTATATCACCAAATATCAAAGAAATTGCAAACCTCTTCTCCGATCAACCCTGAAACACATTAGAAAGATAAAAACTGATGAAATCACCCATTCCATTTATTTAGACTAAACATAAAATCACAACTTGCTAAATTTAAAATTACAACTATGAAAAAGAAATGCAAACCGATGGGTTGCCTCCCATTTAGCGCTTCTTTAATGTTATATAGTTGGACATCATGCAAGACTTATGGATCATGGATCAAAGTGCTGTCAATGACCCTCACTTCTTGAAATCCTTCTTTATAAGGTTTAACTCTCTATCCATTTACTTTAAAAATCCTATTGGTTTGAGAGTTAATCAATTCAATGGCACCAGAAGGACATACCTGAGTTATCTTGAAAGGACCACTCCATCGAGACTTGAATTTACCTAGAAACAGACGGAGTCGAGAGTTAAAAAGTAAAACTTTCATACCTGGACTCAATGTCTTTCGCACAATAAATTTGTAATGAAGTGCTTTAGTGCGATCCTTGTAAATCCTCGAGCTTTCATATGCCTTTGGGTTAAGGCATTTTTGGGTCTCCCTCACTGGTTTAACCCCCTCTTCTAAGGTTAGTTTCAGCTCCAATTTATCTAAGAAGTCTGTCTGCAATACAACATCTGAAACAACTGCTTCAACACAATTAATTAAAGAACATTCCTCATATAAAGTAGTTGTAGGAATAGGAGAAGTGTTAAAAATAGAAAATTCAACAGTTTGTCCTAAGACAGTCATTGACAACTTACCATTTTTAACATCTATTAAGGTGTTGGTAGTAGCCATAAAAGGCCTACCCAACAAAATAGTGTGTGCTGATGGTGCAGGGTTACTTCCTTCCATGTCAAGAACTATAAAATCCACAGGTACTATCAACCCTCCAACCTTAACTAACACATCTTCTATAACCCCTTTCGGGAATCTAAAAGATCTATCAGCTAATTGCAACACCATTTTGGTCGGTTTCAGTTCCCCTAGTTCTAATTCTTTATACACAGAATAAGGCATCAAATTCACACTAGCTCCTAGATCACACATGCCCTCAGTCCCCTTTCCATTCCCCATAGTAAGTTGAATTATAAAGCTACTAGGATCCTTTAGCTTGGGAGGTAGTTTATGCTGTAGAACAGCACTAGCTACCTCTGAAACTATCACCTTTTCATTCAGCTCATACCTCTTTTTCTTGGTGATCAGCTCTTTGAAGAATTTTGCATAAGCCGACATGTTCTTTATTGCTTCCAGTAAGGGTAAGTTAATACTTACCTTAGACAACATGTTGAAGATGTTAGAAAATTGCTTATCTGGTTTATCATCCTTCAACCTGTTGGGGAATGGTATAGGTGGCCAGTATGGATTGCTTGCTTTATGTAGATCTGCTGTAGGGGACTTCTCCACTGATCTTTCTCCAGCACCTTTATTCTCTGGATCTCCTTCCTTCTTGTTCCCTTGGTCACCTGCATTCACAGAGTCATTTTCAACATTAGTGTTAATTACCTTACCACTTCTAAGAACAGTCACTGATTGTGCCTGCTCAGGTTGACTTGGGAATTTTCCCTTCTGTTGAATCTGCATTTGTTGTGCCAATTGCCCTGCTTGGGTCTCCACTTTCTTGAAAGATGCTTCTAATGAATCCAGCCTCTTATTGGTCACCTCTTGATTTTTAGCACTGACTTGGATAAAAGCTTGTAAACTTTCCTCCAAACTCTCTATCTTAGACTGCCCTTGATTTGAGGATTGACCCTGTTGTTGGTTCTATCTCTGGAGCAAATGGAAAGGCTGCTGAGAATTATTTGTTGCCCAAGAAAAATTTGGGTGATTCCTCCAACCAGGGTTATAAGAATTGGAGTAAGGATCGTTCCGGGCCCTTGGTTGAAATCCTTCCATGGCATTGACTTGCTCAGCTTCATTCTCATATGATTCAAATGCAGAGCGGCAAATGTTTGCTCCATGCCCTAAAGTTCCACAAATTCCACAAATTTCTTGAGTAGATGAAGAAATATTATTCTTCATGTTCAGCATCTGCACTTGCCTTGTCAACTCAGCTATCTGATTTACTATCTCACTATTGGCCTCCAATTGGTTCACCCCTTTACTTCTTCCTCTTACACTCTTCTGTTGAGAATTAGCTCCCAACATCTCAAAAATCTCATAAGTTTCATCAGCTGTCTTTTCTCCCATGGCTCCCCCAGCTGCATTGTCAACAGTGTTCTGAAATTGCTGGGTTAAACCATCATAGAAAAACTGGTTCAGAAGTTGAAGTGGGTAGTGATGATGTGGACACTGGATCAATAGCATCTTAAATCTGTCCCAAGCCTCATGAAATGGTTCTCCTTCAAATTGAGAGAATGTAGCAATCTTCCCTCTCAATTCAGCTGTCTTTTGATGTGAATAGAACTTGCCCATGAATTTGTTATAAACTTGCTCCCAAGTTGTCAAAGAGTTTTCGGGCAACATCATAAGCCAGCTCTTTGCCCTATCCTTCAAAGTATATGGAAAACATCTCATCCTCAACTGGTCCTCTGTTAATCCTCCCAATGGAAAAGTGTTGAGGGTAGAATAAAAATCCCGAATAAAGTTCAAAGGATCTTCATTTGGAACTCCATAGAATGATGGCAGCATGTTGTAATGAATGTTCTTTAACTCATAGTTTCTTGCTGCATCTGTCAACCTTATACAAGATGTGGAAGTCCCAATGATAGGCCTAGCAAAATCTCTCATGGTTCTTTGCCTTTCTTCTCCCATATTGACTGATTGTGCAGTATCTGACTCAAATTCATAAGTGTCCTCCTTTGTATCAAATCCGGTGTAGAGCTCAAACTCTTCTCTGCTCCTTTTCACTCTCTGAATTTCTGGAATAAATGGATGTAGCTCTCCTTCGAGTGATCTCCTGCCTTGCATAAACAAAATTTCTAGAAAAAGAAATTATTAAAAGCAAAAGACAAAATAAAATCAAAAGTAAATAATGAAAAATAATCTAAAACATCTATGCTAATAAACAATTTCGACAATTAGCTTCCCCGGCAACGGCGCCAAAAACTTGTTGCGCTCGAATTAACTCTACCACAAAGCGTCACTCGTAAGTATATGAGGTAGCTGTAGCAAAGGTGATCGCCCCAAGGTCGTCTCATAAGGAAGCTAAAGTGGCTAATTGATTATCAGATTATGAATAACAAGTAATGAAGAAAATTTAAATTGTTAACTAATGAAGAAGATTGATTGAAGTTTAAAACGAATAAAAGTAAATTAAGATGATGTTTTGATTCACTTGATAGAAAGGTTTTGATTCACTTGATAGAAAGGTCTAGGGTTTGCACTTCTCTACTATTTATATGTATGAATGGTTATTCCTCTTAACTAATTTAATTTCAAAGATTAAATCTCAAACAACTCAATTAATCGAGTCAAGGAAATAAGCTCTCGCATTCAAACCTCTTTCAACTAATCTTGTTATAATTGAAATAATCTTTTTAATAGGTTATATCTCTAATTCACCTAAGTCCCTAATTGAATTGTTCCAGCATTAGATTTCATCTCTCAATCCATCATCTAATACCTAAAACACATAATTGGTGGCCAATCAATTATATATTAACAATATTCCATTCAATCAAGGCTAAAGAAATTATTAGCTAAGAGAATAACCAATTCATACAATCATAGCAGATCCATACAAACCCTAAACTAGATCAAATTAGTTCATAATGCTATCAAACATACTCATCTCATTAATATTCAAAGAAATCAATTCAGACATGATAATATCCATAAATGCAATTCCAATAAAAATAAAGAGATAAAGTTCAAGAACAAAACCAAATTACAAACTCCTTGAAGCTTTTGAAGAATCTCTTGTTCAAATCTTGCAAGAAGGATGTATCAATGGCTAGAACAATCTAATCTAAGATAGTTTAATCAAAGTATAATCAAAAATCAAAGAAAACAAAGTTATCAAAACCTAAATTGTCTTTGACGGCTAAAACGCTCTCCAAATCTCAACAACCCACTTAAGAAAACCCTAAATCCATATTTATACGAATCTCCGCTTTTAAAAATCCGTGTTGCCTTTGGTCCATGAGAGACACAGCCAAGATGGATGAGACTTGGCCGTGTTGGTGGTCTTTGGAGGGACACGGCCAGTGACTTGGCCGTGTCCCTT
Organism: Garcia nutans; assembly: GCA_947685225.1. Taxonomy (NCBI): domain Eukaryota; kingdom Viridiplantae; phylum Streptophyta; class Magnoliopsida; order Malpighiales; family Euphorbiaceae; genus Garcia; species Garcia nutans. Next base: position 38,509,761 of record CANTUV010000002.1, read on the forward strand.
GCTTGTGTCTTCTACTGCCTGGTTTTGATTTTTTCTTCTTTGGTTGAGTGACACGGCCGTGTTGGAGGTGACTTGGCCGTGTTGTACCTTTTTGGAGGGACACCGCCAGTGACTTGGCCGTGTCCCTTGCCTGTGTCTTCTACTGTGAGAGTTTCTTCTTCTTTGCTATGGATTTAAGTGAGACACGACCAAGTTGGAGCAACTTGGCCCTTGTTTGAGCATCTTTGGAGGGACACGGCCACTGACTTGGCCGTGTCCCTTGCATGTGTCCCTCTCTATGTCTTGAACTTCCTTTTTAACTTGGTATGGGACACGGCCAGTGACTTGGCCGTGTCCTCTGCCTGTGCCAGCTACTGTCCCTTTTTTCCTTCAATTTACTTCCTTGGCTTTTTAACCTAAAACAAAACTTCAAACAAACTTTAAACAAGAAGTAAATAAACAATAACCAACAAAACATAAACACCATACTAAAAACTAGATCAAAAACGACATAAACACTGAAATAAACTAAAACTGCCAAAATTAATGAAAACACTAAACAAACCGATTAAAACTAACAAAATACCTAAATAAAACAATAATTATTATAATAAACAAGACAAATCTATAACAAAAACTAATAAAACACCCCATAATGCCCTGTTTATTGGAACCAGCCTCTTTTTCAGGTCTAAATATTATAAAATTCTTAAATATAAGATATTATCCATACTACATGCAACAAAATAGATTTATTCATTAAAATAAGATAAAATAATAAATCAAAAATAATATGGGTACCCATTCTTAAATGGAAACATACCCTTACAATCCTTAAATGTTCACAGAGAAAATAAATAGAATATGATACCCACCAAAAGGTGGAAATGTGTCCCTTACAATTGTCCAAAGTATTTGAACTAAACTAAATTACAAAAACTAAATAAACAAGGCACCCATGCTAGATGGAAACATACCTTTTACAATTCCCTTTTAAAATACATATAAATATAAGGAAAAGAATAAAGCAAGAGAAAAATAATACAACTCATATGAAAATAATTGAATAATTAAAATAAAAAAACAAACACATCTTAATATTATTCCATTAAGGAAATATAGTGCGCTACGATGAGGGTCGCGCCTACGGTGGTCCCGTTAGTCGGTTAGCAGGCGGGGGTCAAGGGGTCAGCGCCCCCAAAAGGTAGACGATTTACATGAAATAGTTTTGTTGGGGAATTAGGGTTTTTTTTCTAAACTAAGGTTTTATATTTATATAAATTAGGATTTTTTCTAAACTAGGATTTTACATGTAAATTAGAGTTTTAGGGTTTTAATTTTAGAAAAACAGTATTAGGGTATTAAGGTTTTGGAAAACATATTATGGTTTTGGTATTTTGGGAAACAGATTATGGTTTTGGTGTTTTACAAAATAGATTATGGTTTTGGTATTTGAAAGACTATGGTTACTGTAATTGTATAAACAATGCTACTGTATGATTGTATTGTATATGTTTTTGCAAATTACTACTGAATGTCTTAACAGATTGCTATGCAAAGATAATTCAAAGGGTATATATAATTATTGTAAACTAAACTGACTTACTACCCATTAATATTGGAAAATTCAATTATTATTGTGATTTAAAAACAATGTTGATAAAATAAATAGCTAGTGTGAATTTAAAACAAGATAAATAATGAATTCAAACCTCTGTTATTGGTTTCTCCCAATTAAAAGTGTTGAAACAAACTACCTATCTCTTATTACAGCTTAGATCAATCTTATTTTTTGTTGGAACAAAGCAAGTTTGAGGCAATGGTCAATGCCTCCTCATTTGTTGTATATCTGTGTTGCTATATTATTCTTAATTGCTAATCCATGCTCTCTCTGTGCTAATTGCTTGATAATTGTTGCTTCCCCAATTACTTATTTTTAATGATATATTTATAGGCAAATCCATCCTTAACCCTAAACCTAATTTTGCTTAATCTGTGTTTTAAATGAATTCTAGCCTAACTAGGAAATCAAATTGCTAGCCAAAACTCTTATAAAATTAGGGTCATGTCGATTTGGCATGTCCAAATCAACATAGAGCCAACCTATGTTGATTTGGTGTGCCCAAATTGACAAGAGCTAGGCTCATTTTGACTTGGACACTTCAAGTCGACATGAGCATTGGCTCATGTCGCCTCGGACCGTCTCGACTTAGAATTGGTCTAAAAATATTTAATATTTGGGTCAGATAATTAAATTTGAGACAAACAAATTTAATTTGGGCTTTTATAATTTGAACCAATTGAATTTATGCCTTTTGAAATCGGACCAACCTATTTAAAATTTATAAACTAGGTTTAAATCTTTTAAAGTCAGATCAAATTTATTTTGGCATTTTTTAATTAGGACCGTACTAGCTTATGGCCAAAAGTAAATGTCTACAGCTTCATCTTGAATGGCTCATACTTTTGCACAAGCATTTAGGTCTTAGTAAATCTCACTTGAGTAGTACTCTCATGATAGTTCTCAAGTGTTTTTCAAATACTATATACACAAGTAAGGTGTTGAACTCTTCCACCTTTTTCTCTTGATATGGAATTCATTAAGATTGAAATTGCCCTATTATTCTTGCAATGAGCTTTTAGTTTGTCATTTGACCATTGAGCTCTTGAAATAGGAACTTAAGCACCATAAACTTTATGGGTAAGAGGTTTTTACTCATTTTGTACATACTCCCAAAGCTCAATGCCATCACTATCAAGGAATAAATACATCTTATATTTCCAATATGAGTAATCGATTCCATCAAAGTAAGGTCTAAGATAGGAATTTAAATTTCCATGTGAAGAGGCCATGGAATTGGAAGTAGAAGTTGATGTAGCGGTGGTTGCCATTGTGGATCAAATTTCACACTTAAGCTTCCTGAAATTTAGTGGCTCTGATACCAATTGTTTTCCCAAACTAGCAACCAAGAAGGGGGATAAATTAAAAATTTTAAGCAATAAGAAGATCAAGATGAAGATGGAGTAGAGCAGAGAAGAATCAACACAAAGATTTTATAGTGGTTCAGATTTATCTGAATTCTACATCCACTTCCTTAACAACTTGTTAAGGTTCCACTAATCTTGAGTTTTTACAAGCTCAACTCATCTTGAGTTTTTACAAGCTTAACTCTAACTTAGTATTTTCACAAGATCATACCAAGCTTCTACAAGGTTTGAGTATCTTTCTCACAACTCTTACAAGGGTTTTCCCAAGGATCAGTCGAAAACCTAAGTGTTTCAAAGCTCATACTCAAACTTACAGTGGTGTTTAATGCTCATACCCAACATTCAATGAATACAAGTATAAATTTTGATGCAAGGAAATGAAAGATGTTTTTCTTAGTAACTACAATCACAATCTATTGTAAACATGAAATTTCTCATGGTATTTATAGCCTTTAAGTTTTCAACTAGCCATTAGAGATGGGAGCCAACATGTTTGAATCTTGTCACCCACTTTAATTAATGTTTGGAGTAACTTCATGGTCGGACTACACCTAGTCTAGTTGAATCGAGCTCAACATGGTTGGGCTACTCAGTAGTCCGATCGGGCTCATCTTTCTTCTGGCAAAAGTTCTTCAATGGCTAGTACACGTGGCATCCAATAATTGATTGGACAAGCAATGAATATATTTTTGAATAATTTTTCACTGGTACAGTTGGACGGTCTTTAGTCCGATCGGCCTGCGTGTGGTATGTTGAGATTTTAAGAGTACCAGTGACCATGTTCACTTCTGGAACTTTGTTGGATATTTGGCCCTAAATCAGTCTGGTCAGATTGCATTAGGTTTGATCGATCCAAGCATAGTATGTTGAAACCTTTAGAGTACCATAAATCGTGATTACTACTAGAAACATTAAGGATTTAGTTCGACCTTGGTATGAGTGAGCTATATCATAGTCCAATCAATCTATGTGTAGTAAGCTAAAATTTCTGAAGTACCACTGCTCATAAGCTTCTCTGTATATCCTTATGATCTTGAGCTTAAGTATGGATTGATATGCTTGAGCTCATCCCTGATGACTAGGCCTTAGTCCAAGCTATAAGTGTTCGATCGTGTCCTATTTTAAGCATGTTCCTGTTGACCTCACCCTGAATTGTTTGGGCTCCTCCTTGATAGCTAGGGTATGGTCCAAGCTATATGTGTTCGGCTTTATGTCCTTCTTGAGCTCATTTCTTACAATTGAAGCTTGATTAAGAATATGAGAGCTCAGTCTATTTTTACTTAGCTTAGTTGTCAAGTACTCTATCCAATATCCAAGTTTGTTTGGGCTTCAATGGTCAGTGCTCTTGTCAACTTGTTAGGTCAACTTTTACTTTGTCTGCTCTGCTCATGCTCTGTTCGATCATACCATACTTAGCTCGGTTTTGGAATGTTTGTAGAACACTCGTGAGATTGGTATGAGTGCAATTTGACTAGCTTCTAGTCTGTTAGCTCGGTAAAGGTTCTGTCATGCTAGAGCTCAGTATGGCCTTATTCTTTTGAGTCTGGTCAGCCTAGCTTCTAGTCCAGTCAAGCTCTTTGAGGTTTCTCCAAAAATTAAAGTCCTATAAAATGTAATTTGACACAAATATTAATCCTATTAAATTTGATTACCTAAGATCAAAATAGAGACCAATTATTTGACTAATATTCAGATATCATAAACTCATTAGTTCATCCTAAATAACAACTTCCATAACTCCAAAAATCCTCTAAAATCTTAAACTTTCCAAACCCTAAGTAATTACTTATATATGATTCAATAATTGATTTGGATACAAATTCATTTAAATATCATCAAATATATTCTTTATTCATTATAAAAGTAATTTTATTTTCAAGGAAATCAATTTCAATAATCACTTCTTTAAAATTACTTTAAATACTCTTCTTTCACAAATAACCACATATAATCAAAATCAAGATAAAATCAAGCTATAGCAAAATAAGTAATATACGAACACTAACCTCACTTAAATTGCACCTCCATCATCCATCTCTTCAATCCTTTGATTTGATGATGTTTTACTTGATAAATCATGCTTAAAGTAGCTAAAATCTACCAAAACTTGTTTTTTCTATAAAATTTCCATGATTTCTAGGGTAAAGAATGGAAGAAGAAAAAGAGAAAAAGATGGTGATGGATGATGAGTATGGAGGCTTGGAAGAGGGAAAAAGACACTCGAAACCCTTTTGTATAGCCTTTAGGAATTTTATACCATGTACTCACTCGTACAATTATTTTGGTACACCTACTTTCTTTATTTTTTCTCTTAATCAAACTTTTAAACTCTATACCATTGTATAAATCATTATTTTATCTATTTTAATGCCTTATTATTCATATATACCATATATAACATTTACAACTCAAAATTCCAGATTTGGATCACATGCCACGGTCGTGGCAATCCAAGGGCCATGCTTGTGGGTTTTGAACCATCTCTACCATATAGAAAATTTCTCTCGGATAGAATCATCCATCAAATCACGCCTGTATCTTTCCATGGGCATGCCTGTGTCACTCATGGCCACGCCCTTATGAATCAAATAGCCACTACTAAGTTAGAGAATTTCCTTAAAATAGTCCTAACACTCATGCCACAGTGGTGGCACTCTAAAGTCATGCATGTGGGAATGAAATGGCCCCAACATACATGCTCTAAATAAATATAACACTCCAAACAATCTTGCATATACATTTAATACATAAAATTTGTACTTAAAATTTCTCAGGCATTGTAAGTTGCTTCCTTAGTGTGAGTGGAGATTTTTGTCTCCACTTTCGGTGGAATGATTCTTGCGACTTTGACATTGTTAGGCTTAGTGCCTTAACAAACACATGTCTAAATTAAGAGAAAATGAAGTTACCACCCGGACAAGCCTGAAAAATAGAAAAGGATGGATGACTCAATTCGTAAGGAATCCCCAACCCCCTATTAGGTTCAAAAAGTTGGATATTTATAGGGAAGGTAAGAATGGCCCAGCACCCTCATAGTGTCTGGTTCATTAGAGCCGACCTCCTTTTCAAGTCTATACATTATTGAATTCTTAAGCATTACAATATTATGCATACTACATGCAATTGTTGAAATAAATAATCATTATATTATAAATCCAACAAATAAATAAAATGGGCACCCATCTAAAGATGGAAACATGCTCTTATAACGTGTCAATGTCCATACAAATAAATAAAATGGGACATCCATCAGTTGATGAAAATATGTCCCTTACAATAATCCATGAATACAAATAAGATAAAAGAAACAAATTAAATAAATAAGGCACCCACAAGTAGAAACGTGCCTTTTACATACTTAAAATCCAAATAACAATTTTTAACCATTCACCATAAATAATAATGAACAATTAATCAAGACATATAATCAATCATCAAGCAAACAATAGATTAGGATTTAACTAATAAAATTAGTGTTCCATTATTAAATTAAGGTAGGCCATGAGATTAAGATTTTAGGGTTTAATATTGTAAAACATGCAACTAAGGTTTGGTTTTATAAAACATTACAATTAGTGTTTGATATGGAATTGTAATATTTAATCCTAAAGCTAAAGTACCATGTTATAAGATTAGGGTTTTAGATTTACAAAAGCACATCTAAAACACACAGTCAATAATTTTATTGGTCTACTGTAAAAGAACTTGGCTAATTGATTTTAATTTCACAATAAAATGAGTTAAGCAATAATGGAAAACAGTAACACTAACTTGAAATGTCCAAAAAAATTATACCAATGTTGCCGGCTCCACCAAATTTTATTTGTTCAACCATGCATACTTCTTGTTGATTGGTCTAGCTCAATTTAGGTTTTTGGGTGGAGTTTTAATGATCCGAGGATCAGCTACTACCTTTCGTTACTTTACTTTTGTTTTTTGCTCTCTGTGTGTTTTTCTAATTCTGGCTCAAGGTTCTGCTCTTTTGTTAATTATTGTGGTTGCCCCTTTTACTTTTTAATAACCCTATATTTATAAGCATCATTAGGTTAAAACCTTGGTCCTTAACCCTAGCTTAGCCGAGCTTAATTAGAATTTAAACCAAACACAATTTATATTTAGCCCTGGATTAAGTCCTAAAATAGAAGTCATATCATATTAAAATGCTTTAAGTTTGATATGAATCAACTCATATCGAATTGGACAGTGGGCCAATTTGATATGAATGATACCCATATCGAATTGGACAACTCCAATTTGATATGGGATGAAATCATATTGAATTGGAGTGTCCAATACGATATCAACATGACCCATATCGAATTAAACCAAACCAAACCCATCTTAACTTTGAATCGGACTTCTTTATGACTTTAAAAATTGAACCGGCTTAATTTAGGACTTATAAAAATTGAATTAATCTAATTTAAAGCTTTAAATTAGGTTTAAGCCATTAAGAACATACCAAATTTGACTTGGCCTCTATTAATTGGGATTAGACTAGCTTGGGACCAAAATTAAGAGTCTACACTTAGCAACCTAAAACGCCAACCGATATGGAACTTCAGTCTGACCACACATTCACACCACCACTACTAAGGGGGCCCAAATGGTAAAACCCTAAAATTTTCTTCCTTTGTTCTTTAATTATTTTGGATGATTAAATGGACTATTTAAACTTCAAGGCTCATCATTTGGACCTTGAAATGGCTAAAATTAGACCAAAAATTTTGATCAAAATTGAGAATTATTTTTAAAATTAGGATTTAAACCTAAAATTCCATCTTTCAAAATAAAAAAATCACTTCTTCCAAAAATTAGACTTAGGTTTATTGAGTTAAAACCTAAAATCAAACTTTAGACTTATCAAGTATTGGCTTTAGACTTAGGTTTATTGATTTAAACCTAAGATCAAACTTTAGACTTATGTTTTATCGAGTTAAACATAAAAATAGGCTTTAGACTTCAATTTATTAAGTTAAACCTAAAATCAAACTTTAGACTTAGGTTTTATCGAGTTAGAAACTAAAATTGTCTTTAGACTTTGGTTTATCAAGTTAAACCTAGACTTAGGTTTAATTGTGTTAAAATTTGAAATTGGATTTAGTCTTAGTTTTATCAAATTAAACCTAAAATCAAACTTTAAATCTAGGTTTTATCGAGTTAAAACCTAATATTGGTTTTAGACTTAGGTTTATCAAGTTAAAACCAAAATCAAACTTTGAGACTTAGACTTTATCAATTTAAAACTTAAATTAGACTTTAGACTTAGGTTTATCGATTTAAACCTAAAATCAAATTTTAGACTTAGGTTTTATTGAGTTAAAACCTAAAATTAGCTTTTGACTTAGGTTTATCAAGTTAAACCTAAAATCAAATATTAGTGTGAGCGGGGATTTTCGGCCCCACTCCTGGTGGAATGGTTCTTGCGACTTTGGCACTGTTTAGGCTCGGGGCCTTAGAGAACACGGACCTAAGTCCGGAGAAAATGGAGTAGCCACCCGGACGGGCCGGGATGACTTGATTCCTAAGGAATCCCCAACCCCCTAATGGGTTCGGAAAGTTGGGTACGTGTGGGGAAGGTGAGAAATGGCCTAGCACCCCCATAACGCCCGGTTCATTGGAACCGGCCTCCTTTACAGGTCTTAATATTATAAAATTCTTAAATATAACAATATTATCCATATTACATGCAACAATTGAAATAAAGCATCGTTATATTAAAATCAAAGCAATGTCCAAACAAAGAAAATAAATGGACACCCATCCGAGGATGAAAACATGTCCTTACATCATCCATGTCTAAACTAATAGGACACCAACCGAAAGGTAGAAACATATCCTTTACATTGGTCCAAAATATAAAAACAATTTAAATTACATGATATTTAACTAATGAGGTACCCACAAAGTGGAAACATACCTCTTACAACATTTAGAAATTAAAAAATAAATCGATAAAAGTAAATAATCATTCATAATAAATAAATCATTATCAAAGATATTAAACATCAATCAAAATATATAATAAGTATTCATCCATTATAAATTAAATAAATCAAGCATTGAAATTAAATAAATCAAAGCATATAATAAACTATATAATCAAATCTAAGATTAAATAAAGCAATAAATATATAATTTAGGGTTTGCATCTTAAAATAGGATTTTAGAATTTTAGTTACTAAATTAGGGCTTTGGAAAAAGGAAAGTTAAAAACGCGGACTCATAATACACAAATGAATATTGACCCCTTCGACGAGCCCATACGGCGGGCGGGGGTTAAAGGGGGCAGCGCCCTAGAAAATTTTGAAAATTGGCTTCTAGGATTATAGGTTTTGGTGTTGAAAATTAAGATTTTAGGGTTTAGAATTTAGAAAATAGGGTTTTGGAACCTTGAGTAACTAATATTATTTTTTTAAGTGAATAATGCTACTGGACGTTTTAAAGATTTAGGGTTTTGAATGTTTTATGAAAATAATGCTACTGTGACTTAAAATAAATAGGTTTGGTAACAGATTATTATTTTGGTTTTACTATATTGGATTTGAATGTTTAGGTTTATAAGGTTTTAAGGATTAGGTTTAGGGTTTAGAAAATCTAGGGTTTATTGTTTTGGTTTTGAGGGAATTAGGGTTTGTAGTGTTTCGGAAAATATGTTTGGTTTTAGGACTAAAGAAAATAGTTTAAAGTTTTTGAAAATAAGCAAAACAATTTAAGGTTTTTAGAAACAGAAAAGTATTTTTTTAGGGTTTTTAGAAATAAAAGGATCAATTTAGGGTTTTAAAGTTTTGAAGAAATAAGTTGAACGATTTAAGGTTTTTGGAAAACAAAGAAACGAATTAAGATTTTTAAGGTATTTAGAAATAGAGAAAATCACTTAAGGTTTCTAGAAATGAAGATCAAGTTATTAAATCTTCAAAGATTGAAGTTTTGAGTGTATAATCTTATGAATCAAATAAAGAATGAAGCTACTATAAGAAATAAAAAAAATTAAGAATTCAAACCTTCGTTCATTGGTTCCACCAAAAATTACTTCTTGGATGAACAAGGACAAAGGCAAGGTTGCTTCCTTTGATAGGTTGATTGCTTGCTTGCTCCTTCTCTTCTAAAAATTCCAGTCAATTTGTAAAGTTCCAATTCAAAATCCAAGTCTCAGTCCAAAGTCCGATTCCTTCCCCGTTTTTTCATCCGCCTTTCTGTGTCTTTTTTAGTCTTATTTATAGGAAATTTAGATGATTAATTCAATTTGTTTATGGAAACTATCATTAATTAGGAAAAGGAAACCGAAACCAAATAGAATTTGGTTTCGAAAAAAATTACGTCGGAAAAATTTCGCTGGCAAAAACTGCGTCGGGCGTGCTAGCAAAATTGGCTGCGGGCCATTTCGTCCAAGCTTTCGGTGATGAATTTTTTTCGTCGTCGATTTTTTCGTTGCCGATTTTATTTTTATTTATTTATTTATTATTATTATTTTTTATTTTTTATTATTTTTATTTTTATTCATTTCACCATTTTTTACTAAAATAAATATTAAAATACCACAAAAATTATTTTGGACCATAAAAAATAAACGGACCGGACTGGATCAAAAATTAAGGGTCTACAGTTTGCCCCCTTCTTGAACGATCTGAGACTTTAGTAAAAGAGAGTGAAAAGCAATAAGACTTAATTTTTGATGAGATAGTTATTTGAATTTGTTTTGGGTACTTAGACCCGAGACTGAACTTGATTTGGTTACTTAGACCAGAGATTGGGTACTTGGACCCGAGACTGAATTTGATTTGGGTACTTGGACTTGAGATTGGGTACTTGGACCCAAGATTGAATTTGATTTGTGTACTTGGACAATAGATTGGGTACTTGGACTTGAGATTGAGTTTGATTTGGGTACTTAGACCCGAGATTGGGTACTTAGACCCTAGATTGGATTGGTTTGGGTACTTGGACCCGAGAATGAGTACTTGGACCCGAGATTGGGTACTTGGACCCGAGACTAATTTAATTTGAGCACTTGGGCCCCATATTGAATTGAATTTGGGTACTTGGACCCGAGACTGAGTACTTGGACCCAAGATTGATTTGATTTGGGTACTTAGACCCGAGATTGGGTACTTGGACCCGTGAATGAGTTTGACTGACCTTTTATCAGTTGAGAAGTATGACTGCTCCGGCTGTTCTATACATTGTGGTTCTTCACCCTCAAAATGGATCTTCATCCTTTGAGATTGGGTCTTCACCCTTTAAAATGGATCTTCATCCTTTGAGATTGGGTCTTCACCCTTTAAAATGGATCTTCATCCTTTGAGATTGGGTCTTCACCCTTGAAAATGGATCTTCATCCTTTGAGATCAGGTCTTCACCCTTGTAAATGGATCTTCATCCTTGTAGATAAGGTCTTCACCCTTGAAAATGGATCTTCATCCTTTGAGATCGGGTCTTCACCCTTGAAAATGGATCTTCATCCTTTGAAATCGGGTCTTCGCCCTTGAAAATGGATCTTCATCCTTTGAGATCAGGTATTCACCCTTGAAAATGGATCTTCATCCTTGGAGATCAGGTCTTTACCCTTGAAACATGGATCTTTATCCATTGGAGATCGGGTCTTTACCCTTGAAACATGGATTTTTATCCACTAGAGGTCGGGTCTTTACCCTTGAAACATGTATCTTTATCCATTGGAAATTGGGTCTTTGCCCTTGAAACATGGATCTTTGTCCATTGGAAATCGGGTCTTTACCCTTACTTCGGTTCTTTTAGCTGGATTGATCTTTTGTCTTTTGCTTCTTCATTCTTTTGAGAATTCTAATTTTCTTTTTTGTTCTTCCTTTGCACTTTTGCAAAAAATTCAGCCCTTTTTAGCTAGCCTTCATATCCTCTCCTTGCCCCCTTGTGTGGCGAGATATTTGCAAGTAAGTTTGAAAATGTTTTATATATTAACTCAAAAAATTGAAAAGAAGAAACTTTGCCCCCTGTGTAGGCTCAAACCCATGATTTTTCTATGCGGGCTCTGATTGATATTTTTGTTATCTAGTTCTTTGCACAAGCACGCATTTCTTCTCTTTGCAAAATTATTGGAACTTTCTCAAGCAATGGGCTTTCCATGCCCCCCTGATTTGATATCTTCTTTTGATTCTTTACTTCTCAGAGTATTTGTTGTTCACTTTGATAAAGAATAGACAATACAATACAAGAAAATGCAATGTGATATGCTCATGTATGCATGATATGCATGAATGATACTTACAATCATTCCATCGACTAACAGACTGAGGTGATCAACAGAAGTGTTCTTCATTGGTTCCTTTCAGATGCTCGTTCAGGTCTTGCTTCGGAATGATAGGATGCTCCATATTTATTGCTTTTATCTTTAAGATGTTGAAAATATGAATAATGGAGGCCCCAAACAGCAGAGTCAGGGATTCGTCTATTTCGAACTATGTTTCAGCATGTCAATTGATAGCTTATTCATGACCTTGCCAATAATCATTTCCTTTGCCTAATGTGTCCTTTGGAGGTTCAACATACTTCCCTTAACTTGAAGGCTTTGTATGACAAAACTTTTTTTTATTATTTTTTGAATTTTTGAATTTTAATTTTGAAATCAAATGTTGGCTTTAACAAATTAATGTCAATGTACCTCAGGACTTGATTTTTCCAAATTCACATATCTATAACATGACAACCCTAGTTACCGTACTTAACTCGGGAATCATTTCTATTTAAGCAAGAATTGTTGCACTTCAGATAGGCACATACACATTACTTGGTAAAAGGTCTCATTGAGTTTAAATATTGTCTATCTCAAATGCATGCTCATCCAAACTATCTCCACTAATAGACTCTACCTACCAAGAGAGATCAACAGGTCTTTGATAGGCTTGAAATGGGGTCTATAAGGGACATGGGTTAAATGAAGGCCATTTGTAAGTTGGAGCCGATGTGACACAATGGACAAACCTTCACACTACAAACTTCTTATTTGAACTTTAGGTAGTTGGAAACATAAAAAGACAAAGCTTTGAACATTCTCCTTTTTTTTTGCATTAACCTGAATCTTGATTGGGATAGTCTTTGCCATTGCAAAATGTTTGGTACCCAAATTTGATTCTTTTCTTCTTCTCCCTTTTCTTTCTTTTTATTTTTCTTACTCTTCCCTTTCTTTGATAGTAGAGCTTTCGAGAACTGGATGTTCCTTTTCTTTCTTTCTTTATCTTTTTTTTTGTTCTAGCTCAAACAGAGTTGTCTTGTTTATACCAACTTGGGCTTCCAATAATGGATGAGTGGAGTAACATAAATCTTCTTTAACAGGGATGAATAATTTGTTACTCTGATATTGTCTTGATATATTGGAGATATTAAGTGAACTTCAACTACCCTTATGGTCTTAAAAAACATCAACTACCCTTATGGTCTTGAGAACTTCAACTATCCTCATGATCTTGACTAATCATTGCTTTCTTTGATCTTCTTGCCTCTTCATCTTAGTGATCATAAGACTTGTCAAAAGTATCACAACAGCTCAGGTAGGTTATTGGGGTTTGTAAGCCAATGAAAAGAAAGCTAAAATTTTATGAAGGCTCAAAGGGACAACTAGGGATTGATATTTAATAGGGTGGATACTAGTTGTTGGCTAACCAAATAATGCCTAGATCATCTCTCTCTTAAATAAGCAGAGTTCAATTTCACCTCAAAAGTTTGTCAAAGCATGTTCTAAGACTGACTAGGACCTAGACAAAGGTAATTATGTAGGAGCCCTCTCTAAGTAAGCATACACAACTCAATGCTATAGAGCAATTCCCTTATCTAGTAAAGTCATTCAAGTCATGATGCCTGGACACATTAATTTATAAACATCAAGCTAGATTCCTCATCGGTTGAGCACTAAAATGAACAAATACCAATAAAATTTTGATGAAAGTAATTTATTCAAACAAATTTAAATTTGAAAAACAAAATTGTTCCAATTAAATATTAAAGAAAGCAAAATTGAAAAGCAACATTCAAGCTAAGAAAAATTCGTTGAGTTAGAGTCAAAGATACTTCATTTATTTAGACATCTCAAGGGCAAGGATTTTTTCCATCATCAAGGAACATTGCTTCATCATCCACCGTTAGTCCAAGCTTACTTAGTAGCATATCATCTTTAGCAGCTTCTCTATCCATATCATGACAAGGTGATAAGATAAAACTCTTCATGAAGGTTGTAAGCGATGATGCCCTTCCAAATTTAGGAAGAGGATTATTCTTAGTGTTGGGCTTATCAGGCTCAGGCAGCTTTCCACTGTCAATCAAATCTTAAATTTCATGCCTTAATCGAACACATTTATCTATCTCATGCCCTTGCATTTGATGGAATTGACAGAAGACCTTGGTGTCAAAATTTGGTGGTAGAGGCTTATGTACAGGCCGAGGTGCCAATGGTTGTAGCAAATCCATTTTCATTAGATTTTCTAACATCTTTGACAAAGGCTCCCTTAAGTCTGAAAATTTACGCTTCTTTGTTGGCTTAGTTGTTGCATCTTTCTCAAAACCTCCTCTTTCCCTTTGACTTTGCCCACTAGGGTGATAGCCGCTCTTATTGCTCCACTTAGATAGCACATGGTTCGGTTGGTTTTGTAGAATAGGGATTGATCTCTCATTTTTCATTTGATCTCTATCAGTAGACATGTTCCTTGTTAATGTTGCCTTTTCCTTCTTTTTTATATCAATGGGAGATGCCTCATTAGCATTGTTGATGATCTCTAGAATTTGAATCAACTGGGTCCTCATAATTTCAACTAATTGATCTCGTAGCTCGGCCATCCTAGCTTTGACGACTTCATCGACTATGTCCCTTAGCTGGTTTGCATCCATCCTTCCAATGAAATATTTGAATCAAAATCAATGATGTAGGTGGTGTCATTTTATGCTCTTGAATTGTCATACGTTAGGGTTGTGAGCCAGAAGGGATTAATGATATGATATGCAAATGCATGTATGCATGTATGCACAAATAATCAACAAACAAGGACAAATAGGACGTTCCTTCCAACCTTATAACATCCACACACGAATGGCGAGTCACGTTTCCTAAGTACATGGGTAACAAAATACCAACATGGGGTATCTTGTTTTTGAATATTTTCCTCGGACGTCTCAACCAACAGTTATATTTTCAAAAATGGAAATTAGCTCATAATAACTCCCATTAATTAGGTTTTAATCCATTTAACCAACCAAAGTAGCTTTTATGCTATATTGGATTAAAACTAAATTAAGAGGTTTATTATAAATAGATTTCTCACTTGCAAAAGTAACTAATGATTCATGCCAAAAATAAGCCCATGATTAATTATTTCTTAGTATAAACTAGGCTCACAATTGATTTTTGGTATTTCGTAATTGACCTAAATATTTTGCAATCTCTTTGAAAGAAAATGTTGGATGAAAATAATTTTATTTCTAAGCCCATTGTAAAAAGATTTAGAAAAAATGAATTTTGGGCTTAGTATTTAGGTTATGAGCAAAAGTATTTTTGATTTGTTTTTAGAAAAGTCTTATGTCTAAAGACCATCTTAAAAAGTTTTGAAAATAGCTTTGGTCTTTTGGAATTTAAAGAAAATATTTATTTGAGCTTACAATGTACTTAGGTCATATTAGAAAAAGAACAAACCAAATAAGCCATGATTAAACCAAGATAAATTAACCATAGTCAACAACATGCACTTGTGGTAAAACCTAAGGAAAGTAACTAGGCCAATTACATGAGCTTTAGTCTTTGGGTAAAAAGGCTAGTTATTGTAAGAAATAAAAAGAAATTAAGAATATACATGAGCTTTAGTCTTATGAATCAAATAAAGAATGAAGCTACTGTAAGAAATAAAAAGAAATTAAGAATTCAAACCTTCGTTCGTTGGTTCCACCAAAAATTGCTTCTTGGATGAACAAGAAGCAATTTTATTTGAGCTTACAATGTACTTAGGTCATATTAGAAAAAGAACAAACCAAATAAGCCATGATTAAACCAAGATAAATTAACCATAGTCAAACAACATGCACTTGTGGTAAAACCTAAGGAAAGTAACTAGGCCAATTACATGAGCTTTAGTCTTTGGGTAAAAAGGCTAGTTACTGTAAGAAATAAAAAGAAATTAAGAATATACATGAGCTTTAGTCTTATGAATCAAATAAAGAATGAAGCTACTGTAAGAAATAAAAAGAAATTAAGAATTCAAACCTTCGTTCGTTGGTTCCACCAAAAATTGCTTCTTGGATGAACAAGGACATAGGCAAGGTTGCTGCCTTTGATAGCTTGATTGCTTGCTTGCTCATTCTCTTCTAAAAAGTCCGATCAATTTGTAAAGTTCCAATTCAAAATCCAAGTCTCAGTCCAAAGTCCGATTCCTTCCCCATTTTTTCCTTCCCCTTTCTATGTCTTTTTTAGTGATATTTATAGGAAATTTAGATGATTAATTCAATTTGTTTACGGAAACTATCATTAATTAGGAAAAGAAAACCAAAACCAAATAGAATTTGGTTTCGAAAAAAAAATTACGTCGAAAAAATTTCATTGGCGAAAACTGCGTCGAGCTGCAAGAGCTGCGAGCGTCGAGTGCGCCAGCGAAATTGGCTGCGGGCCATTTCGTCTAAGCCTTCGGCGACGAATTTTTTTGTCCCCGATTTTTTTTATTTGTTTATTATTATTATTTTTTATTTGTTTATTATTTTTATTTTTATTCACTTCACCATTTTTTACTAAAATAAATATTAAAATACCACAAAAATTATTTTGGACCATAAAAAATAAAGGACCGGACTGGGTCAAAAATTAAGGGTCTACAATTAGACTTAGGTTTTATTGAGTTAAAATCTAAATTGGCATTAGACTTAGGTTTTTCGAGTTAAACCTAAAATTCAAGCTTTAGAAAAACTAAAATTCAAGCTTCAGACTTAGGCTTTATCAAGTTAAAACCTATAGCCTTAGGCTCACATATCTTAGGTTAAAAACCATAATTTTAAGATGAAAACCATTCATTGTAAAATGGTTAGAACTACATGGGTTTTGGTTCTCATTCAAATGATATACGCAGGCCTACTTGGAATTTCATTCCAAGTATCAAGTCCACTTTGTAAAATAATCCAACCTTTTAATTCTTCCTAAAATATGCACTTTTTGTCTCTTTTACTTATTGTCTTTTAGGGAATGTGTGCCAATCTCAAAATCCATAAGACTAGAGTTGGGTTCCCCTTAAATTAGAATTTTGAAATGTAAATTTTTGTACTTTACTTATGTTGCTTTAATTTGTGGATGGATGATGTATGCATAAATATTGCTTATATCATATTTTCTCATTTACATGAAATAAAATTTATTTCGTAAGCTTAAATTCAATTTAAGGTCAAACTTCTTTTACCTAAAATAAGGCGAGGCTAGTGATTTTTATCCATGGGATGGTATTGGAGTCAACTTTAGGGTTTTTCTTAAATTTTTCCTCTTTCTAAAAAAGCAAAATTAAGTGGCAACTATTAAAATCATTTTTACATAAACCAATCATAGCCTATAATGGCAAAATGACCTTAGAACTTTTATGTGAGACATTAGCCTAATTTTTTCAGTATTTTGGTTGTCATCCTTTGGTAGGTCTGGCACAGTGATTGGATGAGGCCTCACAAGGGGTTATAATAGAAGTCTTGGTTTTAGGTTGAGAAAAGAAATAGCAAAAAATATTTTCAAATAAGGTTACATGTCCAGAAACATAAATTTTTTGTGTAGAGAGTTCGACATCTAAAAACTTTATGACTAATTGCATAACCTAGGAAGATATAAACATGTGATCTAGGTTGTAGTTTTTATGGAGTAGGACTAGTGACATATGGGTAACACAAGCAAATAAAGACACGTAACATACTCAAATTAGGTTTTGAACTAAATAATCTTTCATGTGGCACCTGAAAAGAAATTGATGAGTAAGGAATTTCATTTAAGTATAAGCAGCTATTAATAATGCTTCAAACTAAAACTCAGGAGTTAGTTTTTCATGAAACAACATTGTCCAAACAACATTTAATAAAGTTCTGTGAAAAAATTCCAGTTTCTCAAAAATAATTTTGAAACTTAACTTTATGAAATTCTCCACCACTATCATATTGGAACTTTTTAATTTTGAAAGAAAACTAATGTTCAACTAATGTTTTGAATACAAAAAAACTTAGCAAACATATCTAATTTGAATTTTAAAAGATGAACTCAACAATATTTGATAAAATCATTAAGAAATAAAACATAGTATTTAAAGTCAGAGAAAGAAGAGATTGGAGAAGTCCAAACATCTGAGTGAATGAGTTTTAATGGAAATTTTGATTCATTAATGGAATCTCAAAATGAAAATTTAACATGTTTGCCTAATTGTCAATAATTACAAAACAAAGGCAATTTCCCTACCCTAATGAAATTAGAATTTCAATTAAAAAATTGAGATGAAACTTTATTTCCTAGATGAGCCAACGATTGATGCCAAAATTCTAAAGAGATAATGAAAGAATGCATAGCCATTAGTTTAGAAAATTCAATTTCATCCATGTTAAATAGATATAGAGGCCCTTGACTATTGCAACATATATAAGCTTTTTGAGTTTAAGGATCCTTCACAAAAAAAAAAAATTAAAAGTACCAAAATTAATTATACAAAAGTTATCAAAAATATTCCATAAAATAAAATTGTTATTTTTAGCTCGAATAGTTTTATGTCCAATATGTGTGATTGGTAATTGAGTACCGTCACCAACTAAAACTTTATAACTGCCATTATACGAAAAATAAAAATCAAGAATACCTGAGTCATTGGCCATATGAAGAGTAGCACTCGTGTTGATATGTCAGGAGGAATTTATATCTGTATTATCTTGAAGATGAAGACCTACAAAGGCATTATAGGGATTATGGATGTTTCGGTTTGGATAGTTTTTGGCACTATAATTATACTCATTACATAATTGATAATGAATTGGTGAGTTTCCTAAGAGTGGTGGTTGATAAAATTGAGGAAAGGGGTGCATATTTGGATTGTTAGATCTAGATGATCAAAATCCTCACCCACAATTTGATTCGTAAGGTGGTCGGGATTGGTTTAGATAAAAAGGTTGTCTAGATCAATTTTGGTTCTAAGAATATTGGTTATAGGTAAATTGAATTGAATTATCTTTCCTTGACCAAGATGACTTTCCACTTAAAAAATAATTTCTACCTCTATGATTTGACTGTCCTTTGAAGGGATAATAGGAGTTACCATTACCTCTTATTGTCAGTAATGCTTGAGAGTTTGAATTCTCTGTTGATGTTGGTATAGCCTCCTTAAATTGCACGACTAATGGTTTATGTGCCAACAAATAAGATCTGAGTTTAAGGAAGGAAGGAAGTGGTTTCTTTAATGTCATTATAGTCACCACATCACAATCTTCCTTTAGAAGTCCAACAAGAATTTGAAGAATAATATCATCTACTTTCATAGGCTATCTAATAGCATGGATTTGATTCATTATCAAATTTACATAACTCAAATATTTTGTTATAAATTTCCTTCCCTTTACTGCCTGATTAAAATTCAACTTGAGTTGCATGTACTTTGCACTAACATGATCAAAATAGAGCTTTTCAATTTGAAACCAGGTGTTACGAGCAGATAATTAATTCCTTAGTTGTAAAATATGTTGTAATATCTCTATTGAAATCATAGTATTATCAATGATAGGACAATATGCTCAACTTGCTGCCAATCTGCACAAATGGTTTGATATTGTTGTACCATATGCGTTTCGAAGCATTGTTGCTACTGATTCTGCAATTTCATCCACATGGTTGTATATTTGATGACAATTGAGAAGACTTGTAATATCCCTATGCATGCCCTAGAAGTTTTGTATGTTGGTGTTAATGTTGTTGTTATTGTTGTTGTGGTGATATATTGGATTGAATATATGTGTTAAATTGCAAGAGAAAAGATATTGGAAAGTGAATGCTTGTGTATATGTGTTTTGGGGAAAAGAATTAGGGTTTAGAGAGAATGGTATATGTTGTGTATATGATGATATATATAGCATATAAATTGGTCAAATGAAGAGTCAATGGAAGAGATATTTATTTGTGTTGAGTGTGTAATTACATATAAGGGCTTATATGAGACAAAAAGTTAGTTATATGATTGAGGGTATTTTGGTAATTGCTTGGATAAGATCACTTGGTGGAGATTAAAAGCAAAATTTGACTTTGCTTCTTGATATTTTTCTTCTTTTTTTCCATTGTGGCCGGCTCCTCCTTAGACAAAGGAAGCAAGAGGCAAAGAGAAGATCTTGTTGAATGAAGCTCAAATTGAAGAAAGATTAAGTGATCAAGTTGGTGATTCAAGAAGTTTTGTAATTTTGGTAAGTTCTTTTGTGATCTTTGTGTTTATTTGAAATGATATTTGAGTTTGATAGATTTTTAAGAGTGTGTTGGTTGATTTTGAGATGTGAGAAGTGTTTGAGTGATTGGATGATGGATGTTGAGTATGGATTGAAGAAAAGAGTAAGTGGTTGGAAGAGATGATGTTGTATATGTGGTAAAGGTTTTGAGATGATTTTGTGTTTGGTGTTTAATGTGTGTTTTGGTTTGTTTTGGGTGTGTTGCTAGTTTGAGATGAATTTTGAGTATGTTTTGTTAAGATTATTTGAAGAGGATGTTAATGTATAGAAGTGTGTTGTTGAGTGTATGGTTGTTTTGATCGGAATCTTGATTTGTGGCAGGACACGCCCATGAACACGTCCAGGGTTTTTAGGCGTGTCAATTGTGTTGGAGGCAGTAGGTTTGACACGACCAGTAGCACACCCGTGTTATTGAGCGTGTCATAGCTACTGTAAGATTTGAGAATTTACACGCCCAGGAACACGCCCATGTTGTTGAGCGTGTAAATGTTTCTGTGTTGTGGAGTTAGGGCACGGTCATGAACACGCCCGTGTGGGTGAACGTGTCAGGGTTGAGGTTTGCCCTAATTAATTCCTAATTGGATTATCTCTTGTGTATCCCTAAACAATTATATGCTATTACTTTTTATTTAAGTCTTGAAGATAGTGATTGATCATTGATCTAAGAGGTTAAAGAATCTTGGACAAGGAAATGTTAGGAGTTGTATGAATTGTTAGTAAAATAAGTACAAATCTTGTATTATTGCATTGTTGCATATGATGATAATGGCAATGTATATGATACTATGTGAACAATGTGATATTCCATGTATTGTGACTCATGTAATGTGTTTGGTTATGTTTATATCAAAAATGCTATATGTATAATGTGATGGAATAAAATGCCATTGTGATTGGCTATGGTAACTTATATGTGATATGAGGCCATTGTTATTGGCTATGATGCGAGTTGAGAATGAAAATGATAATTGAATAATAAATGAATTGTGTGGCTAATGTGTTATTCCATTTTCAGAGTTGGTTGTTGGTGGCATGCCTAATAAGTGTAACAATCTCTTGAAGTTAGGTTGGATTGAATCCTTGAAGCCTAATTGAGATGTTACCACCCTTGAAGCTAGGTTGGGTTAGTTCTTGAAGCCAAGTTGGGTAGAAGCTTAGCATGCTTTGCTCCCCTTGAAGCTTGGTTGAACTTAATCCTTGAAGCCTAGTTGGGTATATGATATTGATAAATGTGATAACAAAACCAAAGCATTAACTCTGAAAATTGAATGGCATATTAGTGTGTCTTGGGCCCATGCTTGTCTTTGTTTAGTGTTGATTATGAATGGTTAAATGAATACTAATGAGGTATATGAAAAGATATTGAAATGTGATATGTAATGTGAAAGTATGTTGTTAGTTTTGCATATATATAATGTTACATGTATAATATGGATTGAGAAATGACATTGCATTGCACTAAATCATATCATTTGCATGATTATCTTACTAAGCCGTTGGCTTAGCGCGATAGTGTTTAATCGTTCAGGTAATAGAGTTGATAGAGTTGAACCCGAGAGTTCATTAAGACCAAGTGAGAGTAAACCTTGAAGAATCCATTTTGGGAGCTTAAAGATCAGAGCAAACTTGCCAATCATGTATACTTCTTTATATTTTGTAAAGAAATGTTTAATATGTAAATATGTACACATTTCATAACTTTCGCTGTGTAATATTTAAATGTATATATATATATATAACTAATATGTTTTTTTTTATAAGTAAATAATCTACTTTTCTATAATGTATAATGATAAGGGTATTGTATCAAGTTTAAAGTGTTTTGAATGTTAAGAAAACCGTAGCATCCCTATGTTTGGTGCACTTATGCTACATTGTTGTGATTGTAGTGTGTGTGCATTGGATATGGGGGTGTTACAATTGTTTTTGTATCAGAGCCTAGGTTTGAGATTCTCAACCTAGGTAAAATGTAAGAAAAAGATTATTTTGATTTTAAAAAGTGGTTTTTGAATAATATACATGTTTGGGATTGGCAACCTCTGATCTTTAATAAGATGTAGTATGTTGTGTTTGCAGCCTTAGGTTGTGATGGATTCTCACTCACGTCAGTCGATTGAGGGTAGTGCTGAGAGTATTGCTCCTGCTGAGGGAGCTAGAGTTGATAGTGTTGAGGAGGCACCTGCTGCGGTGTCGGGTAGACCAGCTGGAGAGGAGGTTCCGCCAGCCTGGTTTAGACATATGATGGAAGTTATGAGACAAGCACCTGTGCAACCACAGCCACCACCCCCTCAACCTTCAGTACCAGTGAGGCACTATGATAAGCTAAGGAAATATGGAGCGGAGGATTTCCTTGGTACTACTGACCCAGCTGTAGCAGAACAGTGGCTTGACAAAGTACAGAGAATCTTTATTCAGTTGCAAGCCACCTCAGAGTAAAAGTTTGACTATGCAAGATCTTTGCTACAGAAGGATGCATACGATTTGTGGAAGACGGTGCCCCATTCTATGGATGATCCTCCAACACTGTCTTACACTGAGTTTTTGAGAGAATTCGAATTGAAGTATACTCCAAGGGAGTATAAAGATGGGAAGAAAAGAGAGTTTCTAGATTTGAAGCAAGATCATCGGACCGTAACTGAATATGAAGTTGAGTTTATTCGATTGAGTCAGTATGCTGGGGGTATTATAGCTGATGAGATAGATAGATGCAGGAGATTTGAGGAGGGATTGAGGCCCTCTATCATGTGCTTAGTGGTTGGATCTAGATATCAAGATTTCTCCCAGCTAGTGGCAGCAGCTCGAAGTGTAGAGCGAGCTCAAGTTATTGCAGCTGCTTCAGAGGAAGAGGTTAGGGTTAGGAGGCCCCAGTTTGAGGCAGGGTCTTCTTCTGTTAAGAGAGGTAAAGGAAGCTTTGTTCCTAGAATTAGTAGGAGTCAGAGGTCAGCTGGTAGGTCAGTGCAGTTACAGAGGCAGAGATTTAGACCTGCAGCTTCAGTGGCAAGTGCTCCGACCCCTATAATTCAGAGATCCACCTTACCCATCTGTATCCATTGTGGTAGGCCACACGGTGGTCCTTGCTGGAAGACTGGTGTAGCAGGGGTTTGTTTCAGATGTGGATCACCAGATCACTTTGTTAGAGATTGTCCTGAGAGGCAGGAACAAATGTCAGTTGATACTGCAGCTTCTCGACCTAGTGTGAGGGGAGGTCGAGCAGGCAGAGGTAGCAGCCGGGGAGGCAGATCTGGGTTCAGTGTTAGAGGAGGTGCTACATCCAGGGAGAGTAGGCCAGAGGAGGTTGGATCTTCCCAGAGGATGTATGTTATGCAGAGGCAGCCAGATGCATCGGCAGTCATAGCTGGTACTTTTTCTTTATTTGATACTTCAGTACTTGCTTTGATTGATCCGGGTTCCACCCATTCTTATATTAGTGCATCTGTTTTTCCTGTATTTGATGTGCATGCTGAGTCCCTAGGATTTGATGTGTTGGTGACAAATCTGTTAGGGCATAGTGTGGTTGTTAGTAAAGTGCACCGGGATAGTGCAGTGAGGGTGCAGGGTGAGGAGTTCCTTGGAGATTTGATTGAGATGCCATTTAAGGAATATGATGTGATCTTAGGTATGGATTGGCTATCTCGACATGGAGCTGTGGTAGATTGTAAAAAGAAAATTGTTTCTTTGAGAACTGGTGATGGTAGAGAGGTGATAGTATCTAATGAGCAGGAACAGCTAGCCACCTTATTTGTTTCAGCTGTTGCAGCCAGGAGGTTGATTAGAAAGGGGTGTGAAGCCTATCTTGCTCATGTGGTAGATACTAGAGTGAAGGGTTCCCCTATTGATAGCATTGCCACAGTTGCTGAGTTCCCTGATGTGTTTCCAGAGGAGTTGCCAGGGTTGCCTCCTGAGAGAGAAGTGGAGTTTGGTATCAAATTGTTGCCTGGTACCACTCCTATCTCGATTACTCCTTACAGAATGGCACCAGCATAATTAAGGGAGTTGAAAGTGCAATTGCAGGAGTTGTTGGACAATGGATTTATTCGCCCCAGTGTTTCTCCTTGGGGAGCTCCTGTATTATTTGTGAGGAAGAAGGATGGTACAATGAGATTGTGTATCGATTATAGGCAATTGAATAAGGTGACCATTAAGAATAAATATCCTTTGCCTAGAATCGATGATCTCTTTGATCAATTGAAAGGAGCAGCTGTGTTTTCTAAAATTGATCTGAGATCAGGGTACCATCAGCTGAGAGTCAAAGCTGAAGACATTTCCAAGACCGCCTTTCGGACCAGGTATGGGCATTATGAATTTTTAGTTATGCCTTTTGGTCTGACGAATGCACATGCAGCTTTTATGGACTTGATGAATAGGGTGTTTAGGCCCTATTTGGATCAGTTTGTAGTGGTTTTCATTGATGATATATTGGTGTATTCACGGAATAAAGAGGAACATGACAAGCATCTGCGGATTGTGCTGCAGATTTTGAGAGAAAAGCAGTTATTTGCCAAATTGTCGAAGTGTGAGTTCTGGTTGGATCAAGTAGCTTTTCTCGAACATATTGTTTCTGCAGAAGGCATCAGAGTTGATCCGAGCAAAGTTGAAGCAATTTTGAATTGGAGTCCACCCAAGTCTGTGACAGAGATTAGAAGTTTTCTAGGTTTGGCAGGCTATTACCGACGGTTTGTGAAAGGGTTTTCTTTGATAGCTACTCCACTTACCAGATTGCTTCGTAAGGGAGTGAGGTTTTTGTGGACAGATCAGTGTCAGGCAAGCTTTGAACAGTTAAGAGAAATGTTAACTCAAGCGCCTGTTCTTACTTTACCTGTTGAAGGCAAACCATATGTGATCTACAGTGATGCTTCACATAGAGGTTTGGGGTGTGTATTGATGCAGGAAGGGAAAGTTATAGCTTATGCATCTCGACAGTTGAAACCGCATGAGCTTAACTATCCAACCCATGATTTGGAATTGGCTGCCATTGTGTTTGCATTGAAGATTTGGCGCCACTATCTGTTTGGGGAGAAATGTTTCATCTGCACTTATCACAAGAGTTTGAAGTATTTGGGTGTCCAGAAAGAACTCAATCTTCGTCAGAGGAGATGGTTAGAATTGATTAAAGACTACGACTGCTTGATTGACTATCATCCAGGTAAAGCAAATGTTGTTGCTGATGCCTTGAGTCGGAAGTCTTTAGCTGGTTTAACAGTTTACTCGCTCTCATTGCTTGTTGAGTTGAGAGCATTGCATGCCAGTTTTGTACCTTGTGTTGATGGTGCATTATTGGCACAGTTGCAATTGAAGCCGGTTTTGTTATATCAGATCAAAAAAGCTCAGTTGGTTGATAAGAAGATTCAGAAGATTGTTTCAAATTGTCAGAGTGGAAAAGGTAGAGATTTTGTAGTGAGAGGTGATGGAAGTCTCTGGTTTAAGAACAGATTATGTGTACCCGATGATGCTGATTTGAAAAGGGTCATTTTGGAAGAAGCTCATCAGTCGATGTTTGCTATGCATCCGGGTAATACGAAGATGTATCATGATTTGAGACAGCATTATTGGTGGATTGGGTTGAAGAGAGACATTGCTGAGTTTGTATCAACATGTCTCACATGTCAGAAGGTTAAAGCAGAGCATCAAGTTCCAACCGGGTTGCTTCAACCGTTGTCAGTGCCAGAATGGAAGTGGGAAAGAGTGACAATGGATTTTGTGTCTGGTTTGCCATTGACACAAAAGAAGCATGATGCCATATGGGTGATTATGGATAGATTGACTAAGACAGCTCATTTCCTTCCGGTTCGGATGGATTACTCTTTGGTGAGGTTGGCTGAGCTGTATATCCATGAGATTGTGAAACTGCATGGTGTTCCAACTTCTTTAGTGTCTGATCGAGATCCCAGGTTTACTTCAAGATTTTGGAAGAGTTTGCATAGTGCTTTGGGTTCTCGACTGCACTTCAGCACTGCTTTTCATCCACAAACGGATGGACAGTCAGAGAGGGTGATACAGATTATTGAAGACATGTTGAGAAGCTGTGTCATCGATTTCACTGGAAGTTGGGATAGATTCTTACCTCTTGTGGAGTTTGCTAACAACAACAGTCACCAATCCAGCATTGGTATGGCACCGTTTGAAGCATTGTATGGCAGATGGTGTAGGACACCTCTTTGTTGGAATGAGCTTGGAGATAATAAGTTGATTGGTCCTGATTTGATTCAAGAAACTGAAAAAAAAGTAAAGTTGATTCGAGGCAGGTTAAAAGCAGCTTCAGACCGACAGAAGTCTTATGCAGATCTGAAAAGGAGAGACATTCAGTTTGATGTTGGAGATAAGGTGTTTTTGAAAGTATCTCCTTGGAAGAAGATTTTAAGGTTCGGTCGAAAAGGAAAATTGAGTCCTCGTTTCATTGGGCCGTATGAAGTTTTGGAAAGAGTTGGGCCAGTGGCTTATCGGCTTGCTTTGCCACCTGAGTTGGATCGTATTCATAATGTATTTCATGTTTCTATGTTGAGGAGGTACAGATCGGATCCATCTCATGTGTTACCAATTGAATCTATTGAAGTGAGTCCAGATTTGACATTTGAAGAGGAACCAGTTGCTATCTTGGCACGTGAAGTGAAAGAGTTGAGAAACAAGAGAGTGCCATTGGTGAAGGTTCTATGGAAAAATCATGGAAAGGAAGAAGCAACTTGGGAAAGTGAACAATCCATGCGAGAGTAGTATCCGCAGTTGTTTCAGCCTTGATATCAGGTAATTTCGAGGACGAAATTTTCTTTTTAGAGGGGGAGAATTGTAATATCCCTATGCATGCCCTAGAAGTTTTGTATGTTGGTGTTAATGTTGTTGTTATTGTTGTTGTGGTGATATATTGGATTGAATATATGTGTTAAATTGCAAGAGAAAAGATATTGGAAAGTGAATGCTTGTGTATATGTGTTTTGGGGAAAAGAATTAGGGTTTAGAGAGAATGGTATATGTTGTGTATATGATGATATATATAGCATATAAATTGGTCAAATGAAGAGTCAATGGAAGAGATATTTATTTTGTGTTGAGTGTGTAATTACATATAAGGGCTTATATGAGACAAAAAGTTAGTTATATGATTGAGGGTATTTTGGTAATTGCTTGGATAAGATCACTTGGTGGAGATTAAAAGCAAAATTTGACTTTGCTTCTTGATATTTTTCTTCTTCTTTTCCATTGTGGCCGGCTCCTCCTTAGACAAAGGAAGCAAGAGGCAAAGAGAAGATCTTGTTGAGTGAAGCTCAAATTGAAGAAAGATTAAGTGATCAAGTTGGTGATTCAAGAAGTTTTGTAATTTTGGTAAGTTCTTTTGTGATCTTTGTGTTTATTTGAAATGATATTTGAGTTTGATAGATTTTTAAGAGTGTGTTGGTTGATTTTGAGATGTGAGAAGTGTTTGAGTGATTCGATGATGGATGTTGAGTATGGATTGAAGAAAAGAGTAAGTGGTTGGAAGAGATGATGTTGTATATGTGGTAAAGGTTTTGAGATGATTTTGTGTTTGGTGTTTAATGTGTGTTTTGGTTTGTTTTGGGTGTGTTGCTAGTTTGAGATGAATTTTGAGTATGTTTTGTTAAGATTATTTGAAGAGGATGTTAATGTATAGAAGTGTGTTGTTGAGTGTATGGTTGTTTTGATCGGAATCTTGATTTGTGGCCGGACACGCCCATGAACACGTCCAGGGTTTTTAGGCGTGTCAATTGTGTTGGAGGCAGTAGGTTTGACACGACCAGTAGCACGCCCGTGTTATTAAGCGTGTCATAGCTACTGTAAGATTTGAGAATTTACACGCCCAGGAACACGCCCATGTTGTTGAGCGTGTAAATGTTTCTGTGTTGTGGAGTTAGGGCACGGTCATGAACACGCCCGTGTGGGTGAACGTGTCAGGGTTGAGGTTTGCCCTAATTAATTCCTAATTGGATTATCTCTTGTGTATCCATAAACAAGTATATGCTATTACTTTTGATTTAAGTCTTGAAGATAGTGATTGATCATTGATCTAAGAGGTTAAAGAATCTTGGACAAGGAAATGTTAGGAGTTGTATGAATTGTTAGTAAAATAAGTACAAATCTTGTATTATTGCATTGTTGCATATGATGATAATGGCAATGTATATGATACTATGTGAACAATGTGATATTCCATGTATTGTGACTCATGTAATGTGTTTGGTTATGTTTATATCAAAAATGCTATATGTATAATGTGATGGAATAAAATGCCATTGTGATTGGCTATGGTAACTTATATGTGATATGAGGCCATTGTTATTGGCTATGATGAGAGTTGAGAATGAAAATGATAATTGAATAATAAATGAATTGTGTGGCTAATGTGTTATTCCATTTTCAGAGTTGGTTGTTGGTGGCATGCCTAATAAGTGTAACAATCTCTTGAAGTTAGGTTGGATTGAATCCTTGAAGCCTAATTGAGATGTTACCACCCTTGAAGCTAGGTTGGGTTAGTTCTTGAAGCCAAGTTGGGTAGAAGCTTAGCATGCTTTGCTCCCCTTGAAGCTTGGTTGAACTTAATCCTTGAAGCCTAGTTGGGTATATGATATTGATAAATGTGATAACAAAACCAAAGCATTAACTCTGAAAATTGAATGGCATATTAGTGTGTCTTGGGCCCATGCTTGTCTTTGTTTAGTGTTGATTATGAATGGTTAAATGAATACTAATGAGGTATATGAAAAGATATTGAAATGTGATATGTAATGTGAAAGTATGTTGTTAGTTTTGCACATATATAATGTTACATGTATAATATGGATTGAGAAATGACATTGCATTGCACTAAATCATATCTTTTGCATGATTATCTTACTAAGCCGTTGGCTTAGCGCGATAGTGTTTAATCGCGCAGGTAATAGAGTTGATAGAGTTGAACCCGAGAGTTCATCAAGACCAAGTGAGAGTAGACCTTGAAGAATCCATTTTGGGAGCTTAAAGATCAGAGCAAACTTGCCAATCATGTATACTTCTTTATATTTTGTAAAGAAATGTTTAATATGTAAATATGTACACATTTCATAACTTCCGCTGTGTAATATTTAAATGTATATATATTTATATATAACTAATATGTTTTGTTTTATAAGTAAATAATCTACTTTTCTATAATGTATAATGATAAGGGTATTGTATCAAGTTTAAAGTGTTTTGAATGTTAAGAAAACCGTAGCATCCCTATATTTGGTGCACTTATGCTACATTGTTGTGATTGTAGTGTGTGTGCATTGGATATGGGGGTGTTACAAGATTTAAGAAAAGTGTTTTCCAAAATAAAATTAGTGAAATCTAGAGTTTTAGGGATGATGTTTTTAATATTGCTACTACTTAATATTGAATAATGGGAAAAGGATGGAGTTTCAGTAGGGGCCAAGGAAGTAGTGGAAGAAGAAGAAGAAGATAATGATGATGATGAATTCGAAGATGAAGAGTTTATGGCAACCATTGAATTTAAGTCTTTAATACCATAAAGAAATAATACAATGGGTTGTGTTCTATGATCAGCCACTGTCATTTATGTATTCAAGAAATTATAGTAGCTATATGATAAGTATAACAACATGAGATATTTACACCAATAATAATAAGATAAATACTAGATGAATATCTTATCCTTTTACTTTCCCCATCTTCCTCTTTGAAGGATATCCTCTCGCTCTCTCTCTCTACTCACTTCTTCTCTTTTCTTTGGTTTCCTTCATTTTTGTATTCATTTTTTTCATTCTTTTTCTTATAGTTCGATGGCCTTTATTTTAAAGAAACTAAAGGAAGAGTTTATCTTAAGCACCCACTTATCTTCTATTTAATTTTTTCTCAATACTTCTATCATTTCTAATAGCCTCCTCATTATGAACCTAAAGTTTTTCACCATAAAATTGAATTCAGCCCGTTATGGTCACAACACAACTTGAATTACCCAAAACATACATTGGACGGAGGAGAACGAGCCCCAGGAAAATTACTATGCAAACCAAGGGTCATTGTGTTGTCTATACACTACCGCGAAGCAGCCAAAAAGTGGTGCTGTGATGCCCTAGTTTAGAATTTTAACATTTTGACCTTCAAAACTTCTATAAATAGGACTCTTCCACCTCTCCACATTCCATTCAAATTGGCAAGAACTTTTTGCAAGTTGTCTAATTTCTCTTCTCCTCCTCCTTTCTTTATTTAAGAAAAAGTTCATTCTTCTGTTGTTTGAATAGCCTAAAATTTGCTTCATTAGCAAATTTGGGTCTTGACCTTCTTTGTTTTAGCTTTTCTTATGACAAATCAAATTAATTTGCATTTTTAACAGAACTCTAACCCCAATCAAAGGGGGAGTTAAGGTTCAATCATACTTTTAAACCACCACTAATCAACATCATGAAAAGAGGTAAGAAAATCCTAATTTTCTCTTATTTTATGTTATTCCTTATTTTCCAAATTTCTTCTATTCTAAATATGTTGCCCTAATTTTGAAGACCATCCTTTGGTTTTCAAAATTTTAGTTAGTCCTTTTACCCTAATTTTGAAGACTATCTTTTGGTTTTCAAAAATTAAAATTAAATCAAACCTTGTGCCTTGGTCCTTAAAATCAAAACCAAAATTGAAATTTTTTACCTATAGTTAATTATTTATTTAATCTAGACCATAGGTTTTCATCAAGTTGAAGCCTACAATAATTTTAAGATTTTCATCAAGTTGAGCCTAAAATCAATTTTAATCTAGGATTTTCATCTAGTTGAAGCCTAAAATAAATTTTAAAATTAGGATTTTCATCAAGTTGGATCCTAAAATTAATTTTGAAATTAGGATTTTCATCAAGTTGAAGCCTAAAATCAATTTTTAATCTTGGGTTTTCATCTAGTTAAAGCCTAAAATCAATTTTAATTTAAGGTTTTCATCTAGTTAAAGCCTAAAATCAATTTTAAATTTGAAATTTCATTAAGTTAAAGCCTAAAATCAATTTTAATCTAGGGTTTTCATCCAGTTGAAGCCTAAAATAAATTTTAAATTACGTTTTCATCTAGTTGAAACCCAAAATCAATTTTAGACTTAGGCTCATCCAGTTGAACCCAATTTTCATGTTTTAGACTTAGGTTTTCATCCAGTTGAAACCTAAAACAACTTAGACTTAGGTTAAAACCCCCATTTTGAGTTCAAAACCATCTATTGCAAAATGGTTAGAATTGCATAGGCTTTGATTCCAATTCAAATGGATATGAAGGCCTACTTGAAATATTACTTTAACTACCAAGTCCACCTTGTAAAGTAAACCTTCCTCTTAAATCTATAGCCTTAGTTGTTAATTAAAATTGTCTTTTAGGTAAAATACAAGTCATCTACAGTTTCAAATGATTGGGATGAAACTAAAGACCTAATTAAAGTAAATAGTATTTAACCCTAAGTCGGCAACAACAATTGGAAATGTGTGCCCATCCTAGAATCCATAAGGCGAGAGTTGGGATCCCATTATTTTTGGTTTTTAAATATGAACTTTAATTTAATTTCTGCCCTTTACTTTATTCTCTTACTATATGAATATGTATATGTTTAAATTGTCATATTATAATTGTCATATCATAAAACTAATTTTATAAGTTCTTATCTAATCTAAGGCCAAACTAATTTTACTTTAAATAAGCCTAAACCTAGCCCTTAAATTCATCTTTTGGTTTGAGGTTAGTATTTTTATCCTTAGGATAATGTTGGAGTCAATTCATGATTTTTCTTAAATTTTCCCTCTTTTCAAAATAAATTTGAGAAGCGACTCATTTCCAAAATCATATTTACTTGAACCAAGCATAGCCAATGAAAACTGAGTGATCTTGACACTTTTCGTTAGACTTAGCTCAATTTTTAGCATTCTAGCTTGCATCCTTTGTAGGCCGGGCTAAGCCGCTTGGGCTGACGCCTCACACTCACTAACTAAACATTGCTAAAGTAATTTTGTAAAGAGGGATTCGACAGACTTTGGCTTTAGCTTGCATATTATATTTTTACTTCTTCTAATTAAGTTGTTTGCCACCTCAAAAGTATAGTCTTGGTTTATACATATTTTATGCTTGAATATTCATATTTAATTACATACACTCCCTATTTTTAAGTTAACCACTTCCCACATCATTCATTTAATTAAATAGTAGTTATCCCTAAATTTTCTAATAACTTTTAAAGCCCAAAACTTAGTAGGTTTGTATGATTTTATAAATCCATGCACACACTTATAAATTAATAACATATTTTGCATAGTAATTTACTTGCATATTCCTTGGCCAATTATTTCTACACACCATTTGCTATTATTATTATTTTTACTTCTATATATATACTATTTTCAAATTCAAACATATAATTTCCATTTTGAATACTAATACCACCATTCTATTTAGTTATATTTGATTTAGTGAGACAATTTCATGGAGAAACATAGTTATGCTATTATACCTTTCACCTCCCTCGTTTTGGATGGCTAAGTGCAGACATGCACAATTTCATTCTTATTTTTGCATAATTTGGTCCATATATTCGGATGGCATCAAAAGTTTTCCTTGATTATTTATTGTTATCTCTTATTACTACATGCATATAAATATACATATATATATATTTATTTATTATGTTCCAATTCACTATTTGCTTAGTTCTTTACATTTTTATATATATATCATCATACATATAACATTTTGTATGCTATGCCACTTTATCATTTACTTAACCTATTACTCATATATTTCATTGTTATGCATATTCTTAATATTTGCATCCTCTTAGTTTCTTTAATCATTATTAAAATTAGTTTCTACACCAAGTTTAAGGTTTTCCCTCCTAGGACTTTAATTTTTTTAGTTTTACTATTTTTGTTGATTGGCGATTGCTTATTCACGTATAACTTGGGTCAAGGTATTGCATTTACTTTGCTTAAATTTATACCAAATTTTGAATTTTGAAGCTGATATTTACTTTTGTTAGGTTTCCATGGATAAAAATAATGAAAAACACAGTCAAAAGAGAAAGATGAAAACTACACAGGATCTATGTTTTTTAATTAAATCAAATGAAGGATTAATTGTCTTATCTCTTGCAGAAAAAAAATTGAACTCTTTCTTCTTTCAGCAAATGAAAGGATCACCAAGAGTTGTTGAACTTGAACACCCTCTACGGTATCCACACAAATAATTTATATTCTAAAATACACAACTTTGTGTGCTAGAACCTTTATCTGAAGACTTTCCTTAAAAAATCTCTCAAGTCCTTTCTAGTGTTTTTACTTAAAAACATCTAATGGCTGATGGAAATATAGTGTATATATATATATGCTTATTTAGGAGAATCTATTAGGTTTTTATCTTAATTTAATTTCAAATTTTATTTTAAAATTATCCTAAATAATTAACAAAATAAAATATTCATATATATATATATCTTATATATATATAAATCAAAATTCTCCAAAACCCTTTTGAAAATAGAATATATATACATATATAAACCATTAGGTTTCCTTAACATTAAGGAAAATAAGTATACATCCTTGAAAGTTTTTTATTTACATTACAAAAATAAAAACATTTTTATTTTCCATTACATTTTCAAGAATGCATAAAAAGGACTCAGACTAATTATGCCTATTTGAACTTATTATATATGTGTGATCCTATAGGTTCACTTAATATTAGCAATAGACTTAAATAATTGTTTTAAGCCTATAAATCATAAGCGACCTTTAGCAAGACATTATAACTAACCAAATTAAGTGAAAATTGGAGATCTGACTATCATTGATTCGTAACAAGATATTTAGTCTTTTTATCACATGATATCTTAGATCAATCATAAGATATGACATTTATCATTCTTATAATGATTGATCATAATTTGTTAATTTTTAAATAGACTGACTTAACAAATAACATTAACTTATTAATTTATTTGAGCATCGCCATACATATTTCTTAGTCTTTTTGGTCAAGAGGCCTAGAGATATCTCTCTCATGACATGAGAGGTACTATCTAGATCATTTATATCCCCATCCATGACTTATTAAATGTCTAACAATAATCTTTATTAAATTCTTTTAAAGATAACATGGAATTATGTTAAAACATAAAACTTGTAATGTCTGAAAATTTTAAGCAATAATTTACTGTATTATGTAAGCACATAAGTATATACTAGACTATGTATGAGGTTAGGAGTGACTCGAGGATTTGAAGTTGATAGAAATAAGGTTGGATAAGCTCAAAGAAGTGGAAAAATAAATCAGAATACCAATTTAATCAATATTTCCTAAAAGAATTTTAAAGTGGAAAGAAAATTATGAAAATATCCATGTAACCCTAAAATAAAGTTTTGCCATGATTGGGATATGAACTATGGGTAATGGGACTTTAAAATAATTAAAATAATTATTTTTATAATTTTACAGAATCAAAAATCAAATTAAAAGATAATTAAAGAAAGTAAGTGTATTGAAGTAAAGATATGAGTATCACATGGAATAGAAACTCTAATCACTATAAAAAGTCAAGTTGGCTTCTACGTTCTTCTCTTTCCTTCCATCATATGCAAGACCATCATCTTCATCATCACCATCTTCTTCTTTCTTTCTTCTTTTCCAAACTTTACTTAAAAACCATAGATTCTTCAAAAATAATTTAGAATTTGAGAGGATTTGGCTAGTTTATGAGTGATTTTTCAAGGAAATTAAAAAAGAACTAAAGGAGGTGAAGAAAAGAGGGTGGATAGAAGCTTTTTAAATAGGTATGTGCTTGTATGTATATATATACATATAGTTTATTATTAATTGGATATTTTTTATTTAAAATTGCTTATGAAAGATTATAAGTTGATTAAATGGATTAACTTGTAATAATAAGTAATTATGGATTAAATTGTCATAATATTTTATTATGGATAACTTGTGATAGTAATAGATTATGGATCAATTTGTAAAAATAATTGATTATGGACTAGTTTGTGTTAATAATTGATTATAGAATGATTAGTGAAAATGATTGTTTATGTGTTAAATTGTGAAAGTAATTGAATATGGAATAAATTGTGAAGAGTAAAATTATGGAACTCTTTATGAAAGAAATTGATCATAGATCTTATTAGGAATAAAATTATGTTTGTGTAGGTTTTAACTTTAAACTATGTTTAAAAGAACCATTGAAATATCCAAGTATCGAATTGTAGGGTTATGAAAGAGTTAGGTTAGTAAGAAAACCATTCATTGATCAATGTGTGTAACTTGGAGTTAATATAGTGTTGAATTCAAAAGTTATGGAAGGGATGAACTATGGAACAAAATGAAAAATTTGTAGCATAATTGATAATTAAGGATCAAATGATATATTTATCTAGAATTAATTAAAATAGAATTTATTTATTTATATTATAAAAATGTTAATATCTATTAGTTTGTGAGAGAGAAAAAAGAAGAATCAAATAAGTTATAATAGCTAAATTTGGCAAACAATGTTTAGATATACAAACCATAAACAAGCTTAAATAATTATTTTAAGCCTATAAATCATAAGCGGCCTTTAGCAAGACATTATAACTAACCAAATTTAGTGAAAATCGAAGATTCAACTAACATTGATCCACAATTAGATATTTAGTCATTTTGTCACATGTTATTTTAAATCAGTCATAAGGCATGAAATATATTATCCTTATATTGATTGATCAAAATTTTTTTATTTTCAAGTAGATTGACTAAATAAATAACATTAATAACTCTTATTGTAATATCCCAATGTATGCCCTAGAAGTTTGGATATAATTGTTGTTTGTTTGAATTAAGTATATATGTTATGCTGATAAGAAAAGAAATTGAAAGATAATGTATATGTGTTGTTTGAATGGGAAGTATTGTGTAGAGAGAAATGTATATGATGTTTATATGATTATATATAAAACATATAAGTTGGTCAAATATGTGGTCAAGGGAAGAAGATATTTTTAGTTGAGATTGGTGAAATGTCTAAAAAGGGCAAGTGTTTTTAAAAGAAACAAAACAATTTGTAGAAGGGTGTTTTGGTAATTGCTTGAATTGAAACACTTGGTGGAGATTAAAAGAAGAGTTGACTTTATTTCTTGTGTTTCATTTTCTTCTTTCTTCTTTGTGTGGCCGGCTTCTCCATAGACAAAGGAAAGCAAGAGACAAAGAGAAGATCTTGATGTGTTAAGTTCAAAGTGAAGGAAGATTGAAGTGATCAAGTGGATGATACAAGAAGTCTTATAACTTTGGTAAGTTCTCTTGTGATCTTTGTGTTTATTTGAAATGATATTTGAGTTTGATAAATTTTTAAGAGTGTGTTGGTTGATTTTGAGATGTGAGAAGTGTTTGAGTGATTTGATGATGGATTTTGAGTATGGATTGAAGAAAAGAGTAAGTGGTTGGAAGAGATGATGTTGTATATGTGGTGAGGGTTTTGAGATAATTTTGTGTTTTGTGTTTGATATGTGTTTTGGTTTGTTTTGGTGTTGTTGCAAGTTTGAGATAGGTTTTTGGGTATGTTTTGTGAAGATTGGTTGAAGTGAATGTTAGTGAATAGAAATGTGTTGTTGAGTGTTTGGTTGTTTTGATCGGAGTCTTGATTTGTGGCCGGACACGCCCATGAGCACGTTCAGGGTTTTTAGGCGTGTCAATTGTGTTGGAGGCAGTAGATTTGACACGACCAGTAACACGCCCGTGTTATTGAGCGTGTCATAGCTACTGTAAGATTTGAGAATTTACACGCCCAGGAATACGCCCATGTTGTTGAGCGTGTAAATGCTTCTGTGTTGTGGAGTTAGGGCACGGTCATGGACACGCCCGTGTGGGTGAGCGTGTCAGGGTTAGGGTTTGCCCTAATTAATTCCTAATTGGATTATCTCTTGTGTATCCCTAAGTAAGTATATGCTATTACTTTTGATTTAGGTCTTGAAGATAGTGATTGATCATTAATTTAAGAGGTAGAAGGATCTTGAACAAGGAATTGTTAAGAGTGGTGTGATTTGCTTTTGAGGTAAGTACAAAACCTATATGATTGTATGTAAGTACAAATGTGGCATTATTACATTGTTAATTTATATGAGCAATGTGTGTTATTATGTTTATATCAATGATGATATATATATATGAATAATGTGAATGACATGATGATGCAAATGATTGTGTATATGAAAGATTGAAATGTTATGATGTGAATTGAGATGAAATGGAATATAAAGCCATTGTGATTGGCTATGTTAATTCATTTGAGAATGAAATTGATAACAAATTAATGAATGAGTTGTGTGGCTAATGTGTTATTCTATTTTCAGAGTTTGTTGTTGGTGGCATGCCTAATGATAGTAACAATCTCTTGAAGTTAGGTTGGGCTTGATCCTTGAAGCCAAGTTGGGTTGAAGTTTAACATGTTTTACTCCCCTTGAAGCTTGGTTGGGTCTAGTCCTTGAAGCCTAATTGAGATGTTACAACCCTTGAAGCTAGGTTGGGTTTGGTTCTTGAAGCCAAGTTGGGTTGAGACTTAGCATGCTTTGTTCCCCTTGAAGCTTGGTTGAACCTAATCCTTGAAGCCTAGTTGGGTATATGTGATAATGATAAATGTGATAAAACCAAAGCATTAACTCTGAAAATTGAATGGCATATTAGTGTGTTTTGGGCCCATGCTTGTCTTTGTTTATATGTGATTCATTGATGGCAAAATAATTAAATAATGAAATTCATGAAAGGACTTTGAGATGTGATATGCTTATATGATTATGATTTGTGAAAGGCAAAGGTTTGATGTTAGCTTTTCACTTATGATGTTGATATTAATGGAATGTGTGACATTGCATAGCATACAAGCATAATGTTAGCATGTTTTGTACTACTAAGCCCTTGGCTTAGCGCGATAGTGTTGATCGCGCAGGTGTTAGAGTTGATAGAGTTGAACCCGAGAGCTCTTCGAGGCCGAGTGAGAGTAGACATTGAAGAGTTGATTTTGGGACTTAAAGATCAGAGAAGATTTGCCAATCATGTATAACTTCTTTATATTTTGTAAAGTATTGTTTATAATGTGAATATATGTACATTTGTAAATATAAATATTTAAATGTTTTTCCTATATGTAAATAGTTGTTAAATTCCGCTGCGTAATAAGTATATATATATATATATCTATTTTATTTTATATTACAGATTAATCACTTATTTTACTATAATGTGTAATGAGAAAGATTATAGTATCATTGGAAATGCTTTGAATGTTAAGAAAATCCGTAGCATTCCTATATTCGATGCATGTATACTACATTGTGGTGTATGTAGTGTGCATGTATTGGATGTGGGGGTGTTACACTTATTAATTTATTTGAGCATGGCCATAAAAATATTTTTTAGTCTTACTTGTCAAGAAACCTAGAGATATCTCTCTCATGATATGAGAGGTACAAATCATATCTAGATCATTTATATCCTTGGAAACCATTTAAAGATAATATAGAATTATATAAAACCATAAAACTTGTAGTGTACGAAAATTTTAAACAATGATTTACTGTACCTCGATATTTCTTCTCATCTATTATCTTACCACGTTCATCTTTGACAAGCTTTAAGAATATGCTCATTGGAGACTTGCTTACTTTGCAGCCATCCATGCCAAAATTCTTGAGAAGTTCATTTGTATATTTGGTTTAGTTGATGAAGATCTCATCCTTGCATTGCTTAATTTGTAAACCAAGGAAGAATTTAAGTTCACCCATCATGCTCATTTCAAATTCCCTAGTCATACGAGAAGTAAATTCTTTGCACAAAGATTTATTAGTAGCACCAAATATAATGTCATAAACATATATTTGTACTATTAAAATGTTATGCGTTTTCTTTTTAACAAATAGAGTTATATCAACTTTACCTTTTGAAAAATTATTTTCCAGCAAATAAGCATAAAGTCTATCATACCAATCTCTTGGAGCTTATTTTAATCCAAATCGTGCCTTAATTAATTTAAAAACATGATTTGAAAATTTATAGTCTTTAAAACTAGGAGGTTGTTCAACATAAACTTATTCATTTATAAATCCATTTAAAAATGCACTTTTGACATTCATTTAAAAATAGTTTGAAATTCATATGATAAGCAAATGCAAGCAAGATCCTAATTGCTTCTAGCTTAGCAACGAGATAAAATGTTTCATAATAATCAATGCCTTTCTCTTGGTTATAGCCTTTGGCTACCAATCTAACTTTATTTCTAGTAATGAGATCATCTTCATCAAGCTTATTCTTAGATACCCATTTGAAACTAATAATTGGATGATTGTTGGGTCTAGGAACAAGTTTCCATACTTTATTTCTTTTAAATTGGTTGAGTTCATCTTGCATTACAATCACCCAACATTCATCACTAAGAGCATCCTCAATAGTCCTTGTCTCAATGTGAGAGACGAAGGTAATATTAGCATCTAAATATTTAAGTTTTGATCTAGTAGTTACTCCCTCTGAAGTGTAACCAATAACAAGTTCTTTGGATGATCCTTCTTATATTACCAATCTTTGGGTAGTTCTTGAGTCTCTTACATCTTGGATTCTTCTTATTCCATTCTTGATTCTAGCTCATTATAATTATCCTTTGGAATATT
This sequence comes from Garcia nutans, assembly GCA_947685225.1. Taxonomy (NCBI): domain Eukaryota; kingdom Viridiplantae; phylum Streptophyta; class Magnoliopsida; order Malpighiales; family Euphorbiaceae; genus Garcia; species Garcia nutans. The sequence goes on from CANTUV010000002.1 coordinate 38,549,797, forward strand.
GTTTATCTCAAGTTCTTCAAATGTACCTATAAAATCATCAAGAACACTACATTTTCTTTGATCAAGCTTAGAAGATTCATTAAAGATAACATGCATTGATTCTTCAACTACTAGAGTTCTCCTATTAAATACTCTAAATGCCTTACTAGAAGACAAATACCCTAAGAATACACCTTCATCCAATTTGGACAAGAATTTTTCAAGGTTGTCCTTGGTATTCAATATGAAGCATTTGCATCAAAATACTCTAAGGTATGAAATTTTGGGCTTCTTCCATTACAAAGCTCATAATAAGTTTTATTTATTGAAGTCCTTTTAAAAACTCAATTTGAAATATAACATGCAGTATTGACAGCCTCCGCCCAAAAGTAAGAAGGTAAATTATACTCGTTTAGCTTTGTTCTAGCCATTTTTACCAATGTTCTATTTTTTCTTTCAACCACATCATTTTGTTATGGTGTTCTAGGAGCTGAAAAAATTATGTGAAATGCCAAGCTCATTGTAAAAATTTTCAAAATTCTCATTTTCAATTTTTTTTCCATGATCACTTCTAATTCATGCGATAATATATAACTTTTCATTTGGAATTCTTTTTGTAAAAATTTTGAAATAGTTCAAAGCTTCATTCTTTTGGGCTAGAAAATTAACCCATGTAAACCTTGAGTAATCAGTAATAAGTACAAATGCATATAACTTTCCTCCTAGACTAGAAATTCTATTTGGACTAAATAAATCCAAATCAATTAATTCTAGGGTCTAGATGTGGTTACAACATTCTTTGTTTCAAAGGAACTCTTATATTGTTTTTAAAATAGACAAGGTTCACATATTTTATCTGTATTAAATTTTATTTTAGGGAGTCCATCTATAAGTTCTTCTTTGCTAATGCATTACAATTGATTCATACTAGCATGTCCTAGTCTTCTATGCTGAAGCCAAGTATCATTACTAATAGTGACTAAGCATTCAAAAGCTTTATTGTAGTGTAGATCAATTGTGTAACTGTTACCAATTCTATTTCCTTTGAATGCAAGCTCACCACTAGATGAGTTAATTTTGCATCTTTTAGAGTTAAAATTGACTTTATATCCTTTGTCATAGAATTGAATAATACTAAGCAAATTATGTTTCAATCCATCAACTAACCATACATCATCAATTATATTTTTACCATGCATGCTAATAGATCCAATGCCTATAATTTTTTCTTTAGCATTATTTCCAAATGTCACATTACCTCCTTACTTGTAAGCGAAAGTTGTGAAGAATTTTGCATTACCGATCATATGCTTCGAGCATCCACTATCTACTGGCCAAACAATTTCATTGATAGTAGACTTTAGACATACTTACAAGACAATAAGGTTTACCTTCTTTTAGGTACCCAAATGAACTTGGGTCCTTAGAGGTTAGTTGTAAAAAAAGTCCTCTAATTTAAGATGAGTCTTCCTAATATAGCAAAAATACTTTTTTGATGAAATTTCATGCAATTATAGCATTGATATAAGGGTTTATGTTTTTTGCATTCTTCTATTGAAATTCAATGTACTATATGAACAATTACAAATGTGTGTTGAATGAAATTGCTTTTGTGTATTCTTGTGCCTATGTTCATGCTTTGTGTACATATATGCATAATTTTCTCTTGGAGCCTTAGTTCTAGAGCTAAATTTTCCTATTGTAGTCCTTTTAGGATTTTTAAGCATGGTGTGTGCATTTGTATTCTTTACAACTTCAACATTAGAGGTTTGAGTTGTAGAGGCTTTAATAAATATTGGTGCATTGGATGTAGTGGTAGAAGATCCATTAAATCCTAAGTCATTTTTTAAAGAAGGTGACCTTTGACTATTAATCATTGTATTTAAGGCTTCCTTTCCTTTGTAAAACTTGGATATGGAGTTCTTTAGTTCACTTATTTTATTTTTCAAAATGCCATTTTCCTTGCAAACTTTCTCTAAGCTAGATGAATTTTTTGACATTTCATTCATAGATTTTAACAATTGTTCATTTGAAGTCTTTAATTCTAAGGTAGATTTTTTTCAAGAAACAAAATTCTTTTCTAGCTTAGAGCATTTTTCTTTATAGATTTCATCTTAGAAAAATATTTTTGGACTCTTAGGTTCATATGATCTACAAAATCACTATCATCTAAAGCATTATCAACATTATCACTATATGCATTCAAGTTCAAGGATTGAGTACCTACCTCATTGGTGTGATCATCATCTTCAATAGCCATGAGACATAAATTTGCAATTCCTTACTCTTTCTGCTCTTCTTCTTCACTTGAGGAGTCATCATCCCATGTGGCTTTGAGATATTTTTTCTTTTCCTCATACCATTTCTTCTTGTTTTTCAATTTGAAGCAATCTAATTTGATGTGACCCATTTTGGCACATTCAAAGCATTACACTTCATTCTTTTTCTCCTTGTCTTTGAAAGACGATTTAGAGTATGTACCTTTATTGACTTGAAGTTTCCTCTTTCTTTTCCATTCACTTACTCTTATGGATAGCATAGCCATTTCTTCATCATCATCATTATCTTCATCACTTGAGTTTTCAACTTCTTTGATGGCTTTGAGAGCTATTGCTTTCCTCTTGTCTTTCTCACCTTAGTCATATTCCTTCTCGGTGTTCAATTCAAAGGTATGAAGTTTTACCACAAGCTCATCGGTTCTTAAAGTGCTAAGGTCATGAGCTTTTTTAATTGAAGAAAACTTAGGCTCAAAATTCTTCTTAGCTCTAAGTGCCATCAATATCTCACTATTAACATCACCTTGATCATAGATTTTACCATATTTCTTTAGGTCATTGACAATCAAGCAATCGATTTGTCATTTCGGTGACATTTTTGTTGGGTTTCATCTTTAAGAGTTCATAATCATATACAAGCATTTGAGTTTTGGTAAACCTCACTTGAGTAGTACTCTCATGATAATTCTGAAGAGTTTTCCAAATGTTATATGCACAAGTAAGATATTAAACTCTTCCACCTTCTTTTCTTGAAATTAAATTCATCTAGATTGAGGCTGCTCTATTGTTCTTGTAATGAGCCCTTACTTTATCCTTGGTCCATTATGCTCTAGGAAGAGGAACTAGAACACCATTAACTTCATGAGTAGGAGGTTATCACTCATTTTGCATAAATTTCAAAAGCTCAATTCTTTCACTATCAAGAAATAAATACATCTTATGTTTCCAATAAGAATAATCAGTTCCACCACAGTAAGGTCTAAGATAGGAATTAAGATTTCCATGTGAAGGAGCCATGGAGTTGGAAGTAGATAAAAAAGTTAAAGGGGAGGAAGTGCTAGAGTTAGATGATGAAGTGGCTGCATTATGGATCAAATTTCACAATTAAGCTTCTTGAAATTTCAAGGCTCTCATACTAATTGTTGTCCTAAAATGGAAACCAAGAGGAGGGGTGAATTGGTTGGTATGAAGAATTGATAGCAAATTAAAAAAAAATAAAAATAAGTAGCAAGATGAAGAAAGGAGTAGAGTAGAGAAGAATAAATACAAAGGGTTTATAGTGGTTCGGATTACCTCAATCCTACATCCACTTCCTTAACAACTTGTTAAGGTTCCACTAATCTTGAGTTTTTACAAGCTTAACCCTCACTAGGTGTTTTCACAAGCTTACACCAAACTTTTACAAGGTTGAGTATTATCCTTACAGCACTACAAGAGTTTTTCCAAGGCTCACTCTAAAACTTAAGTATTTTAAAGTTCATTTTCAAACGTATAATGGTATTTAAAGCTCACACCAACACTCAATGAATACAAATATAGATTTTAATACAAAGAAATGAAAGTAGTTTGCCTTGGCTATATCAATCGCAATTACCCTCAAACATGAGGTTTCTTATGATATTTATACCTTTTAAGACTTCAACTAGCCATTTGAAATAGTTATCACATGTTTGGTTCTTGTCTCCCATTTAAATTGTTGCTAAGTCCCTTTGTGCAGTCGCCATGTCCTCTGAACGATCACACAATTTAAATTTTCTTCAACTGTTATCTTTAATGGTAAACTTAAGTTTCCTAATAAGATCATAACTTCCCACCTTGCAATGTCTTACGGTCGCACAATACATAAGTTACCTTTTAAATTTAAATTCTTCTTCCACATGTCCATTTATCTTTGATCCATTATGTTTGGCACTAAAATTCAAATTTGATGGTGTTGTATGGTCGCACAAATTAAATTTCTCATCGCACAGCACCACTACTATCTCTTTTATGATATGGTGTGAATTTGGTCAAGCCTTGTGCGGTCGCTCTACATCTTGAGCGGACGCACAAAGGGTTGGACATTGATAATGCACCGTACGCTCTGGCCACTATCACTTCTATAAGTTTTGTGATTTCTCTCCATTATTTTGTGCGGTTGCTCAAATCTATTGGGCGGCCTCACAATGCCTAGCAGTCAGCTTATCACAGTGCAAAGACTATGAACTCTTCTGTGCCTAGAACATTTCCTTTATTTTTTGTTGTTGTGCGGTCGCTCGTAGATATTGTGTGATCACACAAAGTCTAAAGTTGTTTATCTATGAAAGAAAACTTGTTGAACTCATTAGTACACATCAATTTGATTATCAATGATCAAAATAGAGTTTGATTATCTAACAATAGTTTTTAACTTTAAACTATGTTTAAAAGAACTATTGAAATATCCAAGTATCGAATTTTAAGGTTATGGAAGAATTATATTGTGTTAGGGTTATGGAAGATTAGGTTAGTAAGAAAACCCTTCCTTGATAAGTATGTGTAACTTGAAGTTAATATAGTGTTGATTTCAAAAGTTATGGAAGGGAAGAACTATGGAACAAAATGAAAAAATTGTAGCATAATTGATAATTAAGGATCAAATGATATATTTATTTAGAATTAATTGAAATAGAATTTCTTTATGTATTTATATTATTGAAATGTGAATACCTATTAGTTGGTGAGAAAAGGAAATAAAGAATCAAATAAGTTATAGTAGCTAAATGTAATAAACAATGTTTAGACCTACAAACCATAAACCTACTATATATCTAATAGCAACATCACTTAGTGATTTAAGATAATTTATAAATTATATGTAGGTGTGTTTAATAAACTAAATTATTACTATTTATTAAATAATTAGAAAGAAGAAGTAGTATAATTATGAATTAAAAAAAAGAATAGTTTTAAAGAGAAAATATACATAACATATACATAATATGTTAAATGGTAGCCGAGTCTTATGGGATTCCATGAAAAGTTTAGCTATCATTATAGTGTACTTTAGTTTATTACTATATTGTTATGGTATAAGTAATGGATGGTGAATTGATATGTTGGCTAAGATATACTTGATAATTAGAAGTGAAAATTTGTATGATTATTAAACTTTAAACCTAAAACCTAAATTAATTTTACAACTTTATAAAGTGAAGTATGATAATAATGAATTTATTATATTAATCATATTAGACAATAATAATTGTATTAATTTACATGCATGTGATAATAAAGTGTCTAAGTAATAACATTAACGTGACAAGATACATTAAAAAGACACAATTATGTTATTTGAACATTAGTATTATCTTAGGATAATAAAATGGTTGTTAATGTAAATAGTTAAATATGTTTAATTTATTATTGTGATAAATTACTTGCAATATTAAACAACAAATTATATATATACAAGTACCAGTAGGCATCTTACTTAGCGTGTTAGATTTTCTGCCACACGGATCAAAGTGATCAAAGCAAAAGTGACAATTGAAAATTGAGGACTTCAAAAATCAACTGTAGAAAAAGTTGTCTTTTTTGAAGATATTTTGCATTATATATAAACACAATTCACTTAGCATTAATTTAAATATATGATAGTTATATACTTAATAGTTAAGTTGTGGATTGTAAATATTAAAAATGTTGGATGGGATTCATATTTATTTAGGAACTTATGGAGAATGCATATATAAATTTATATAGGTTGATATAGTATATAATATTTGATTTAGACTGTGGTTGATTATTGAGTAAATGGAGTTAAGAATGAATGAGAGTATGTTAGAAGTGTTTTCCTGCAGGTAGTGTTTGGTTGAAGCAAATTTTGGCAGTGAATATAATAGAAAAAACTCTGCTAAAATTTTTAAATTGATTGTTATAAAAGTTTGTTTATAATGTACTAAAGGATTGACAGGTATTGAGCAGCATCTTTTGATAACTCTCTGATAAGACTGTCAGGCGGTGTTACAAAACTCCTTATGTAGGGAACCATAGTAATTTTAGGTCAAAGGAATACACAAAATTATTGTGATGAGAATCACTTATGGCATTAATCCATATAGTATTCTCATTTTTGGTCTATCCAGTATAATTTTATCTAACATGTACTTATGTTTTGACTTAATATTTCATATTCATTATCAGTAAAACATGATCATCAATCAAACTATATACTAGTCTTTATTCATTATTGTTTCTTCAAAAATGATGGCCCAAGGATAATTTAGAATAAAATTCATATTACTTTAAGATTTTACTATCAAGTCACATACTTGATGACAAAAAGATGAATCATCTATTCATGGAACTTTAAGAGTATTAAAATAACAAACACACACCTAGTAGAGAAATTCCTCATTTATTTTATTAAATGTGATAATAAACATACATCTTATTAGCCTAAGACACAACACTAACAACTTCAAATGATGAAATCACCTAGTAATGGCATGATAGGTTGTCAACATGAACAGTATGATTTCTTATACATGATTTTATGTTTTTTAATTTATTTTAAAATACATGTTGAACGCTATTGTACACATGATGAAGTTCTGATTATTCTTAGAATTCTTTATAATCAATTCATATGATAACATATAAAGTTGAGCTTATAGATGTAATCTTATACTTTTTCTATATTTAATGTATAATTGTTACAATGTGTCGATATTATAATTGTTCATCTCATACCATCCACATAATTACTTGCTTATATATATTGTTCTTATATAAATTGTCATTAGAATTTCATCTTTAACAAGGCTTCTTGGTATATGCAAAGAATGACATATATTGATCGCTTGACTTAGTGATTAGTAGATTATCATCAATGGATCCAGTATAGAAAATCAAGTTGAAGCCAAGGATCATTTGTTAATTCAACACATGTTGTGAGATTTGTTCTCTCGGTCTACACTTAGTGGCAACTCCTTAATTTGGGTCTCGCTCGCTCATAATGGCAATTCGACTGGAGAGAAGTTTTGCACTTCTTAAAATATTAATATCATATGAACTCACTAAACATAGTCTCTATGTGGTAATCTACATTTGTCTTGAATCCATCATTCTTATTCCACCCTAGGGTGCCATGAGAACCACCATTAATACCCATACGAAGCAAGCTATTGATGTTATATTGTCAATGGTCATGACCCTCCCCTTTTAGGACCTTAGAGCTAAAGCCACATGTAAGATAAGCCCATAGAATCCCTTCCACTATGACGTCAATCTTGTTTGGTAGACTTTGTTAATTAACTCTTGTTTAGTTCGACTCGCGATAAGCCTAGAAGCCCTATGAAGATTCACCTCATACTACTTTTGAAGGCCATGGATTATTATGGTTTTGACCCAAGCTCATTTTGATTATCAAAGTCAAATCATATCACAAGAAGAGCTTATTTATCCCATGTTGATATCTAAGCTAAATCCTTGAGCCTAAGTTAAAGATGAAATTGTCTTCTGTTTGGCCAATAAGGTTGGAAGGAGCATTTTAACTTCATATCATACATCCATGCATTTATATATAGATGTTAAACAAGGCCCATTAACCCATTTTATGCAGCCATCATATATCCATCTCAAGATCCACTCCTACCTTTAAAAAGAAAGTGCTTGGACCAAGCCTCAAGTATGTTTACCCAAAGTGATGTTCGCAAGGCTAATATTATATAAAGTTGGACAAATTCCTCAATGACATTTTTGGACTCAACAACAAAGAGATTATGAATGAGATTGAGGCCAAGTTTCCCAATTTAGGAAAGGGTAAGGGAAAAGAGGAAGCTATGGGAGCCCATCCTCAAGAAGAGATAGCAAGCAAAAAGGATGGAGAAAAAATGGATTTTAAAGACCTTGAAGATTATCTCCTTAACAAGAAGAACAAGGAGAAGCCCTAAGCCCAAAAGAGTCCAACCTAAGACAAGAAATTGAAGAGATCAAAAGCTATCCAAAGGAAAATTAGAAGATAAAGTGGAAGACTTCACCTCTCTCAATCTCATGGGAGATGAACCACTACACTTTGTCTATTGGCAATAACATCAATTGGATTATCATTAGAGAATAGGACATTTTATTCATTTAGAAGATGAAATGTTAATCTTTCCATAGAATGTTCTCTATGGTGAGCTAGAAAGCCGAATATTCTCCAAGCAGCTTCGCAGGGTGATATATATCAACAATCATACTACATGTTGATTTCAGCTATAACATCTAATGAACCTTTCTCTTGTGCACTTTGAGAAAAAGCAGCAATAATATGATCATTCCCTTTATTAATGTACTTAAAAAATACTTAATAGGTCTTGATTGATTACATTATTACACATTAATATGAGCACCATGCTTTAATAATAAGAACTGATTATATGATGCTATATACCTATTATCCAATTCCATATTATATAAGCACCATACTTTAAGAATAATAATTGATTGTACAATAATACATACTTATTATCCAAGTTAATAACATCTTTCTTAATGGTTCTAAGATTCCTCCCTCTTCAATAGATAGGATAACCATCTTCATAGATTATTGTTGACTCAACAAACTTTTCTGGAAAGTGCTTAATACATCTCCCATTATATATACAATGAGAAGATTTTCTAACGGAACCTCAAAGGCCATGCATCATCAAATTTTTCACAGCATCATAGTAATGAAGATCAGTCAGTTCATCTGGTATTTTTGTTGAAATTATTTGATCAATATTGCAATAATCAAATATTTATTACGCTCATAAAGAAAAAGTAAGACGTGAGCATGAGGGAACCCTCATTTCTGGAATTCAATTGTATAAATCACTACACCAAAAAGAAGTTCTTAGCTAAATAAAAAGTCATAATCTAAATTTAAAAATGTTTTTTCTAGCATAAGGATACATATTAAGTAACAACGAATATTGTACTTTTTATTGGGATGTTTTTCATTTTCATTGAAATTTGTAATGTGTGTAATTTTCATGCTAAGTAACAATAAGTATTATAGTTTTTATTGATATGCATTTCATTTTCATTTAAATTTGTTACAATCACTTTTCAAAGTGATTGATAAAAAAATTATACATATTCCAATAAAAATGAAATGTATCACAATAAACTTGTTACAATCACTTTTATTGTTATGAATTCTAATGAAAATGAAACACATCACAATAAAAATTAGAATATTTAATGTTGCTTAAAATTTATAAATATTCACATAACGTATGTAAATTTTAAAAAAATAAATTTTAATTATTATTTTAGAAGTTGAATTGTATACCTTCTTTCACTTGTCCAAAAACTTGATTGTCACGAAGGTCCTTTATTAAATGATCCAATTTAATTTTGAAAAATCTGCATAAAATGTATGGATGATCCTTAAGACTTAAGCCTAATTCTCACAAATCTATGAATCTCAGGCCGCTTAGGATGGTAAGTAAAAGTGATGAATGTATTACGGTACCTAGTCCCTTTTCATTTTATTATAGCATCTTGATATTTTTGAAGCATGTATTGTGCACAACCTGTGAAGCTAGGGTATAGAATTATCCTTTTTAATTTGATAAGAAGGATTAATCTCCTCATGCAAAACAACATCTGCTAACCCTTTGTAAATCTAAACTCTTAACTATTTTGATCAGTCCTAATATACTTCAACTGAGAAGATTCAATTATTGAATATGCATTAACTAAGAATTGTTGAAATAACCATCTAGAAAACACGATCATTGAAACTTCATCCTTCTTTTCTTGAATTTTGTAAGCAAATATTTTGTACAGTCATCTTCGCCATATGGAAAGAAAGCAAAGGATATTGCTTACCTAAGTAGACATCATTCAATTTATCTATCTTTGCAGTTGTCTAGATTGAATTTCAATAAAAATAATCTTCATCACCTTTAGATAGTTCAAAGTCTCCCATAGCCAAGGCAGCTACTTCTAAAAATGTTAGTAAATTGTATCTTCATCCATTAATTTTTCTTTTCCTGATCAATCTATGTCTAATATCGGAGCTCTATCTTCTTGAAATCTATCTCTTACCATTCTAAAAGTCTTAGCCAAAATACTGCAATCATTAAGCATTTGATGGAAATCAATAACAATCTCAGCAAGAAGTTCTAACAATTTTATACTTCATTCTCTATATTGTAAATATATAATTGCACAAACATTGGGAAGGATCTCTTGGGAGCAACAAGCTTCCAATTTGATGAAAATTTTAACCTTAATTTGAATGTTTTTGGCCATCGTGTTTCATTAACACATCTATAAGAGCCTATTGATGTAGGTGAGAATATAGAATTATAATTCTTAACATTCTATCAAAAATGGCCATTTCTAGGACCTATGTGAAATGACAATTCAAAAATTATATGCATCCATATTAAATGCGAGCACACATTTGTTAAGGTTAAAAGAGATATTTCCTTTAACTTAATCCAAACACTTGAACTTTATCCAAAAAACAATTACTTTAAAATTTGAGAAGGCTCCTTTGGATCCAACAACTTTATCTTTCCATGACAACAACATAAAGAGAATTCTAATCTTTTAGAATTATAATGTTTATCAATCCTTTCTTCATATAAAAAATATGCCCTATAATAGGATCTCTTATATCCCAACACACTATTAAGGAAGAAAAATCTAGTGTGCAAGTCACTATATTTATGATGTGGCTTAATCGATGGTATATATAAAAAAACACATCATATGTATCTTCATTATATATGTCCCCAAACTCAACGTCATCCTCTAAAAAAATTAAGAATTAAGATGACATAAGTGGTGTTTCATGTATAATTCTAATTGTTAATATATATGTGTGTGTGTGTGTGCATGTAATGTATACATATATTATGACAACTAACAATTTTATAATAGCAAGTCATATGCTTAGTTCTTCATAATATCAAAATGCAAAACCAATATTCCCTAGTGACATACCTTGTACAACACCATTGATATTTTCAGCCTCAAATTCTAGTAAGAATTTTTAAAATTATTAATTATCAGTAAATTTTAAAATTACATGTTACTATGTTACTAAAGTATAAAAAAATTTGAATTGGGGAAACATTTAAATCAATGATAAAAGGATGAGTATACATATCTAGAAAATAAAAACTAAAGGCTAATAGAGTTTTTAAAGTAAGGCTTTATTAAGCAATAAGTTTATAGCATTGATGTCTATATATATAATAACATGCCTACTGCTTTAGCTTGCTTTAGTGGATCTCCATTTAAGTCAGGTAAATGAGATCGCACACTTGATCCTTCTTGTTCTATGTCATTAAAACATGAATTATAGTTATTATTGCATACTCTTCCGTGATAATAAAATATAATAGCATCTAATTTTTGAATTTCATGAGCATGTACCTAATTTTTCAAATCATATTAAGAAACTTATAATTTCTATGGACATTTATTGGAACTTTCATTCAAATTGACTTTAATCAATTTTTGTTTCTAATTATTCTTCATTCAATATGCAATTTTAGTTACTTTTAGCAGAAGAGCATGTAATATCCCATATTATACCCTAAAATTAGAAATACTAATTGTTGAAAATTAATTAAAGTATTTATAAGTGTATATATGTGATTAAGTGAAAAAGAAAAGAGGAAAAAGGAAGATGTGTATATGTTATGTATATGAAGATATATACAATATATACAAGTTAATATCTTGATAAGGTTAAGAGATATTTTAATTATTTAATTAGATATTAATTAATGATAGTGGAAGATGACATATTTAGTATTAATATTATATTAATATATTTGCTTGGTGGAGAGTGATTTAAGGATATGTGTTTGGTGAGTGTGGTTGACTATTTGCATCTTCATCTTCTTCTTTCTTCTCCAAGAGGGTCGGCCACCATTTTCATCCAAAAGAAAAGAGATTTTGCTTCTTCCTAACTCAAGTAATTGAAGGATTTCAAGTGATCAAGTTGGAGTTTTAAGGATTTTTCTTCATATTTGGTAAGTTTCCAACTTTTTTTTTTATTTCCTTTGAGAGTGTGTTTGTGAGTTTGTTGGATTGTTGGTGTAGTTGTGTTTATGGTTGATTTTGGGTATGTTTGAAGTTCTTGTGTCTAGACAACTTTGATATTTGGGGTTGAATTGAAGAAAAGGGTTAAGTTTGGTGAAGAAAATAAGAGTTGTGGATTGTGTAAGTTTTAAGTTGCGAAATATGGTTGTGATTGTGTTTGATGCTTGTAATTGAGTTGTTTTGATGTTTATGTAAGTTTATTGTGGTACTATGATGGTTTTGGTTGAGTTTGTGTGGAGTTGATAAGATTATTGAGAGATGATAGTTGGATGTGGCTTTTTTATGTCGATATCAGGTTTTTGGCCTGATACGCCCAGTAACAAGGCCATATCTTTGGGTGTGTCGATGGTTCTATTTTCAGTGTTGGTGACACGATCAGTGACATGCCCATGTCACTGAGCGTGTCACAACTTCTGTGTAGTAGTAGTATTGACACGTCCAGTGACACGCCCATGTCACTGAGCGTGTCATAGCTACTGTGTTGTTGGGGTATTGACACATCTAGTGACACGCCCATGTCACTGAGCGTGTCATAGCTACTATGTTGGAGGAGAATTGACATGTGCAGTGACACGCCCATGTCACTGAGCATGTCAAAGCTTCTGTGTTGTGATTTTAGGGCACGGTCATGGACACGCCCGTGTTGTTGAGCGTATTAAGTGTAGAGTTTGCCCTAGATAGTACTTTTCCTTATTTCCTATGTGTATCACTAAATGAGTATTTATAATCACCTTTGGATTAGGTTTTGAAGAGAATTGAGTTATCAATCCAAGTGTTGAGAGACATCTTGAAAGAGGAAATTGGATTGGTGTTTGTTGCTCTTAGAGGTATGTACAAACTTTGATTGATGGCATACATTTACATGACATTGGGACTTAACACATTTGGTTAGAAAATGTGTTAAGTTACTTAATATATTGTTGATGAATGAGAAACATTTTATGATAAATGTAACGTGAATTATGTTGATGTATTAAAGTAATGTGATGTAATTGAAAAGAAATGTGGAATAATATGAGGAAATATGCGAAAACATAATGTAATGAATTGATATTGGTATCAATGAGAAAAAGATGATATAATAAGACAATGTGCCTAGTTTGATCATGAGAAAATGAGAATGGAATTATGAAAGGATGTGATAATGAGAAATATAAATAAATTGTGTGCCTAGTATGTTATTCAATTTTCAGAGTTCTGGGTTTGGCGACATGCCTAAGAATTGCTGGGCAGGTGAAAAGACCGGGTCGTAAGACGGGCCCAGCTGATAAATATGATGTTTTTGGGGTGAAAAGACTGGGTCGTAAGCCTCAAAAATAAATTCTTGAAGCTAGACTGAGTGAAAAGACCGGGTCATAAGCTCAGATCTAGTTGAATTATCCATAGATATATTGCCTACGGGGCTAGACACACGGTGTCATTGTGGACCAAAGCAGTAACTGAAATTTGAATAGCATATTGGATCCTTTTGGGTCAATGTTTGTCTTTGCTTTAATGTGAATTATGAATTGTGATAAAATTAAGCAATATAATTATGAATTTGAAATTTGTTATGTAATGAGTTGTGATTTTAATATGTGTTGTGCATTAGCATTGCATTGATCTATTTTATTATCAAAGTTTGTACCACTAAGCTTTTAGCTTAGCGCAATTGTGAATTATTGCACAGGTGACAGGGTAGATCCGGTTGAGCCTGAGAGTCCAGCTAGACCAAGTCGAGTCTAGGCTTGGACCTTTCACTGCAGAGTTGGTTTGAACATCAAGATCAGAGACAAACTGTCAGCATGAATAAATCTTATGTTTTTGTACATATTGATTTTGATGTATATATATATATATTTCGTTGCTTATTGAAAATGTTTTGGATAAATCTTTGGTAATGAAGATACATATGTGTTTTAACAAGAAATGTTTCCTCTATTATTTATATAAAATAAGTTTAAACATTTTAAGATTATTCAAATTTTATAAGTGATGATTTGATTGTTTAAAAAGGTTGTGACATTCTTGTATCCTCTATAAGTATATTACATATAGTGAGTATATGTTGTGTACGTATATTGGGTATAAGAGTGTTACAGAGTAAAAAGTCCTTTTGATTGTTCTTTTAAACATGTGTTTACATATTTCATGTTCGATATCTTATTACAATAATTATAAGTAGTAAGCAAAAAATTAACATTCTACTGACAATTTTGGATTTTGTTAAGTTTCTTCTTCAAAACTAGTTGGGAAACTAACCAAAATAATTTTTGCTATTTTTTGGCATAACATTATTAACACTTAAATTTCCAGATGGCATATTGAAATAATTTGAATCCGGAATGCCATTCTCCAATATGCACTTAACCTTTTTTATGTTATACATGTAGACAAAAAAATTTTAAACTATGTCATTAATAAAAGTTTCAAATAACTAAATTCATTACACGAAAGATAATCATTAATGCAAACTAAGAAATAGGGTATGAAGGAGACTGACAATTTCGCAAATCTCTTAGTGGAAAGGGACTTTGGATTATGTGTAAAAGGTCATGATGAAAAAACCTATCTACAACTCATTATGGGGATACTGAGTGGAGGTGTGCAATTCTGATATGATGAAATTGACATTTCAACATTTGGAAACACATTTGGTTTCTTGTTTTTAGAAACATAATATGAACATGGTCAAATTAGGTAAGCATATAATCTTTGCACAATTGCAATAAATAAATAACTACCAACTAATATTCATTTATCTTGGAACTAACCATATATTCTTTCATTTTTAATGTCATTCCCTCTTCCATTTCCAATTTCACTACTCTTTCTAAAAAGAATCATTTAGTAAGCTCATTTTACTTTAGTAAACAATAATGCGGTATAAGAAGTTTAAAGTGTTGCTATTTGAGTAGTATCTAGCATGTTTCGATTCTGGTTGCGAATTATATTCCTTTTAGCGAGTTTATTCTCTAGATTTTCCATTTTAAGAGCTCTAAATATAGGATTTCATATGAGCAGTTGGAAAGACTTTTAGACTTAGACCTTTGCACTTTAAATAAGAGTGAAAATAAATAAGAGTTAAATAGTTAAAATTTCCATGCAGCATATTTTATGCTTATTTAGTGGCAAATATTTATAATTTTGTTTTTTGGAATCAAGATTCTCATTTTATAAGTTTAAGTATATTATTTATGTTGCTTGGCTTATAGCTTCATTTGACTTTTTGTTCGCATGGACAATATAACATTACTACACTTTATATTAGTTATCATCAAAAATCAAATAGTTAAAATTTTCATCATTCCTTCGTAGATACTTCAATGTCTACAAGAAAAGAAATTTTTAAATTACTTTTCCTTTATGTTGTCTCTTTCTGTGTAACACCCGTATGCCCTATATATGTATAATACATACACAAAGTATATGTAAAATATGTGTATAATTTATAAGAATGCCACAATCCGATTTAATAAAAATTTTCATATTCCCAATTTAAAATCTCAAACACTTTAAAATGTACAAAAATAAATTTTTTTTTATTAATTATAGGTACCCAAAATAAGTATTTTATATAAAAATCTCTAGAAAAAATTAGTCAGAGTTTTGTTTGAAAATTTGGCATCCTAAAAATTTCAATAACACTCAACCTGCAGAAAAATTACACTCCCAATAATAATAAATTAAATATTTCACCCGAACTTCTCATTCTCTCCACATATCCTTCAAAATATTCATATATGTACATAAATATATAAAAACACATATACACATTCCCACATTATACAATTTATCAAAAAATCCTTTATAATTTATAACACTCTAAAAATTATAATATAATATACATAACTATGTCGTGTTTTATAAAATAAAGTGCATACATGACAGCAGTGTGAACCTCGGGTTCCGCCCGAAAAGGATTCGGGCGAACGTTCACTCGTTGTCGGGAGTCGCCACTCAGTTTATTTTGTTCGAAGGGAAAAACTAAGAAAACCCTTGTTTGACTCCAATAATGCATCCAATGTAAAGGCTTCTAGTCTGCGAACCCAAGGAGGATTCGGGGACTATGTCATGCATTTGACTAACTTGACAATAAAAAGAAGTAAATATAAAAGGGATGAAGGAAAGAAAAAGGACTGATTGTTGGTAAATTGTGGACCTGCTATTTGGGGTGAATCCCAAATATGCCTACATACTCCCGTTTGAATGGGAGATCAAAGCCCATGTAGTTCGGAAAAGCCTATTTAAAGGCGATGAAATTTATGCTTCATGCATGTGTGTGTATGCTTCGTGCATTTTTCAGGTGTTTTGCCAGAGTTGTGAGTTTTAGCACTTAGTGCAAAAACTGTATAATTTCGGGTACTTGGTACCAAAAGAGTTCGATTTAGGCTTCATGCCAAATTTTGATCTTAATTGTAATATTTAAATACTTCGTATTTAAAGTATGTAATTTAGGCTCCGTGCCAAAAGGTTGATTTTATTCACGGCTTGATGCCGAAAGGTTGATTGATTAATCCATTAGGCCTCTAGATCTAAAAGGATTAGATCTTTGACCAAGAAGAAATTAAGAAGAAGATTAGAATGCTTATGATATGCTCAAATTGACCAAAGATGAATTATGATATTACCTTGACTAGAATTTTTCCACTTCTAAGTTCCAGATCTTGTTTCCTTGCACTTTTAAGTATGATTCTTGCTTTCTACAACACAATATTAGAAATTCTTAAGCATAAAAATTTCGTCAGCACCAGGGCGTGGGATGTCCAAAAGCCAACCTCTTTTTCTGAACATCTGAAGCCTATTTATAGGCAAAAACCGAACTGTACGGCGGCCGGGCCGCCAGCTCTGGCCCAAAAAAGGGGTGCCCGACTCGCGCTACTGGTGTCAAAACTGATTTTTCTGCAGCCACGAGCCTCTGAAAAATATTCCGGGACCATATCCGTGATCCTCACGCCGTCCCGGACATTTCAAGTACCATATTGATATATTTTCGATGAACTTTACCGTGGACCTCCGGTCCGGTCCGATCGTCAGCAGTCTGAGAAAATCGGCTTTCCGAGCCTCAAAATTCGAGTGTTCACAATTGCCCCCCACTGGGGTCCATAAAAATGATTTATGGGGCCCAGTGGCCTTCTGAAAAGCGAATTTTGAGCGAGGGGTAGAAAGACCCACGTTTTTTACCTTTTCCCTATAAATAGGCTCATTTCCATTCAATTTTCATTTGCTTTCATTCATTCTTCTTCTTTCAAATTTTCTTTCGACGATGGATTTCACTGGCTTTGAAGATTTCGAAATCCCACTCCCTCCCTGCAATCTTTTATTTGAGGAGGAGAAGCACAGTTCTCGGACCGGCTACTATGAGGTGAGTACTCTCCCATTTGTCCATCTAGTATGCATGCTTAGGAATTTTATTTATTTCCAGTAAGGAACTTAGAAATAAATTTTAGGAACCTTTCCTTTACATGTACTAGTAATGAATTAGGATTAGTACTAGGCTTCATTATGTTCTGCCATCAGTAATTATTTCTAGTAAAGAACTTAGAAATAATCCTTTAGGAATCTACACCCGGCTGGGGAAAGAACTTAAATCTTTTCTGAATTTGTCCAAATTTTCTGAAATTATTTTTTTTTTAGGACTCTACGATCAAGATATCTATAGCTGAGCGTCCGATGGTCACTATTCCAGCTTACATCTTTGATGCCGGGCACCCAGTGGGGGATCTTATCAGACCTGCTTTCCTCCACCATTTGAGGACTATAGATGTGGGTAGAGATATTCATAGGGAGTTGATCTGCGCGTTGGCCGAACGCTGGTGGCCCACTACTGACACTTTCCATTTTTCTTGGGGGAAATGACAATGACGCCTACCGACTTTTCCATCATTTCTGGGATTCCCTTTGGTGTTGAGATGGTGGAATCCTATGATGACTGGCGGCAGGACATTTCTTCAGCCGACATGATTACTTTGATCGGGGTTGACTATCCTCGATATCAGGCGCCTCGCTGCATTCAGCGGAGGTGGCTTGCGGAGCAGGCGCCAGGTATCTACACTGGTTACGAGATGGGCAATCTTACTGCTGACCAGGTGGCCAGGTTTACCTTGCTTCTCCTGTTTGCTAGCTCCTTCTTATCAAATAGGAAGGATGCAGTGAGTCTCAATGTGCTGAAGAGCCTAATTGACCTAACACGACTTCATATGTACGATTGGGCTAGCATGATGCTGTGTAGGTTGTATGACGACATGTCAGACCTCTGCTATACCCGCATTACTCCATGTGGCCTGTATTACTTCTAGGAGGTAATGTAAAGAACATTTCCCTTATCTTATATATGTTGACATACACCCACTTTGATATATCTCTCTTTTTTTTCAGACTTGGGCTTACGAGTATTTTCCTGACATCGCCCCTTTTCTTCGTGAGATACCTGTCCCTGCAGATCCTCCTTCCCCCATTGCCTGGAAGTGGTATAGAGAGAGGGTAGAAGTACCAAAGAGGAAACTTCCCATCAGAGAGCTGAGATCATTCTTCGACAGCTGCCCACTGAACTCAGTAAATGCTTTATCATCATCCTTTTTTATTATATTAAAGAAAATGATTCACTAATATAACAAATTTTTACAGGTTGCATCTAAAGTGATGTCTAGTCGACTGGCAGAGTGGATAGCTCAAGATTACAGCTTTCAGTGATCAGAGTTTCTGACTCGACGACGATTCATACTTCCCCATCCAGAGTTTCGACGGTATTATCTTGCTGAGAGGGTGACTTTTCAGATTGCCAGTTTCCGTGCAGCTCCCATGGATCCCCCTGATGATATGCTATCTTCAACACTTCTGCCTGTTACTGTGTCCCAGTATGAGGGCGACCCTTTCGAGTCGGCTTATGCCCCGGATGAGGATGATTATGATTTCTACTGTCTTCAGCGACTGATGCCATGCATTGGGACACGATTTGACTCTGTACCCCCTTATCGGTCTTCCCATTCTTCGGCTCCCTCTTCTAGCACTCCGAGAAACCATCCCTTTCCCGACTGGCGAGCTGACAGACCCTCTTCCTCTAGGGCTGAGGCTTCCGCTTTCAGGGCCGGACCATCACACACTGGAGCAAGCAGCAACTCATCTCATTTGAGGCCTCCCGCATCCATCCTTACAGCTACCGGCCAATTTGACCCTATTTTAGCCGACTTGAGGCTGCCTTATGCTGTTCGTCATCACGCACCTGGTGGTTGGGTGACCCGACCAATTAGTGCAGAGGGTGCATTATATCGGAGCTTTGCTCATGTCACTCAGGTATATTCTCATAGAACTTTTCATGAAAAGGATTCATAAAATTCTCTTGAAATTGATTGTGATTCTGTCTCTTCTTACAGGTACCTGAGGGCCTGATCACGGAAATGGCGGCGCTGATTACTGCTTTCTCGGATGAGCTGTCTGGTGCTTGGACTGATGCTGCTTATGAGAGGCAGAGCAGGCCGCAAAGACGGAGAGGCCGGCACTGATTTTTTTTCATACTTGTCTGTATTTGAATTATTTTCCTTCTGTACTTTGTACCTTTCATGTTTTTCAGCTGTTATCTGAACTTATCTGTAAACCTGCACTTATTTGTTAGTATTAACAGCACATATGTATGCATGATGCTTTTTCTTTTAGAAATCTATTTTCAAAATAAGTCCCTGACATAACCCCAAAAAATAGCACATAACAGATCCTAAACAGGGCCAACACACGAGAATTTTTCAAAACATCACGAGTCAGGACGGGTCGGCGGTGGTTGAGCCGCCGACCACGGCGGCTGAGCCGCTATCCGGACCAGACCAGTATAAAATTCAAAGTTGTCTTACATCTGTGGGCCAGAAAGCAATCTTCTTATTGCAAGATCTTATTATTATTTTTTTCAAATAACAATGAACCCCCTTTTCAATCACGTGATGCATAATTGGACCAAAAGTCTCCATAATGTTGAAATGATCAACATGGGGAGATACGGGTTGAAAGCTGTCGCCACCCTTAGAGGTGTAGCTGTGGACTGGGATTTCTTGCATGCTTGCATCAGGTTTTGGGATCCCCAAGCCCATGTTTTCAGATTTGGGGCTCGGATGGAGGAGATGTGTCCTCTTTTTGAGGAATTCTGCTCGATCATCGGATGCGACCCAAATGCCCCTCTTGTAAGGCATGAGGTTCAAATCGGCTATATGGGATCTTTTCAGAGACTTTTTAGCTTCACAAAACCCCAAGCCCAAGCTATGATTGTAGACGGGGATAAGGCGATGCTGCTTCCTCTAATTGATGAATTCTTGACAGCCGATTTTGAAGATGATATTCAATTGAGGCATAGAATGCGAGCCTTCGTCTTTTGTCTGTTAGCTGGGTTTCTCTTCAACTGTGACCCCGGCTTTGGAGATTTGAAACTTTGTCCAATGGTTAGGCAAATGGAAGAGCTCAACTGTATCGGGGGCATGATTCTGGCTGAGACTATTCAGAGTCTCGACAGATGTGCACTCAGATTTGAACGTTGGACCGTTACCCCGATCATCCTTCAGGTAATTTTGTCGTACCTTTTGTTTTTTTTCTTATTCCATCATCTCTCTTTTCCTTTGTAAAATAGAAAGGATCTATTTTTTTTTCAGGTTTGGCTTAGAGACCATCTTCGAGTGGTTGCCGCCCCCCAGACTTTGACCTACAACCCTTCACAGTACCGTACCAGGAAAATTCAGATTTCTTTTCCTTCGATGGCCAAGTGGACTATCTGGCTATTTGAGCTTGGGCCAGAAGAATTATTATGGTTCATCCCTTGGTATAGGATTCCTCAATTCATGGAGGCAAATGCAATGCACAACCATGTATACCTTCTTGGGTTCACTCACAGTACATGGTACAGTGCTTCCCGAGTCCTCAGGCAGATGGGTATTGATTAGAGGGTTCCCCTTCCTGTCGGGCTTACCATTGCTTCTCCTATTACTCCCGGAGTTACTCGGGCTATTCTACAGACTTGGGTCAGAGACCATCAGATGATCAGGCCTCTTGCAGAGCCTTCCCTTGTTCAGCCCACTCCAGAGTACAGGACTTGGTTTATAGCTGAGGTTTGGCCTGTTGAA
The DNA here is from genome assembly GCA_947685225.1 of Garcia nutans. NCBI lineage: Eukaryota > Viridiplantae > Streptophyta > Magnoliopsida > Malpighiales > Euphorbiaceae > Garcia > Garcia nutans. The sequence continues at coordinate 38,571,188 of CANTUV010000002.1, forward strand.
AAACCGAGGAGGTGTGCATTGCTGCAGGAGTTGGAGGGAGAGGAGGTGGTTCCTCTTAGCGAGGAAAAGGTAGATGTTGCGGAGAGTTCCGGGACTAAGGAAGACGCCGAAGACTCCGCCCCCCGTAGGAGGCGTAGGATTTAGATCCCAGGGTGACTCCATTGTCTTTTCTATTTTTGGGTTGTCTTTTTACCTTTTTGGTTTTTTGGGAATATGACTTGACCTTTTTGATTAGTTGTGTATTTTATAGGATGAATGACTCTTTCTGAATGACTCTTTTTTGTAACAGATGATTCTTTTTGTAATGAATGACTCTTAATGATTGACTCTTTTGTTTGCTTTCCAAGCATTATCTACTTTATTTATTTGCTCTAATTTTTGCCTAAGTCGTCCTTTCGGATTTTCAACTTAGCGAGCTCTTACCCATTCTTGTCTAAGCCGCCCTTTGCGGGTTTTTGACTTAGCGGGCCCCACTATTGCCTGAGCCGCCCTTTGTGGGTTTTCGGCTTAGCGGGATTTTTTGTTTTTTTTGTTTTTTTTTTATGTTGGCAAAAGAAAAATGAATGATTTTTATTAAAATTTAGACCGTGCTCAAGGAGAGCTGCCTACATATCTCGAATTAGTTTGCGAGAATCAGGTCTAATGTAGTTCCTTACAATGCATGATCATACATAATATTTCTTTAGTTGATCCAGATTGCATGGGTTTATGAACTCCAGACCATCCAAATCAGACAAGATGACGGCTCCGCCGGAAAGTATTTTCTTCAAAATGTAGGGTCCCGCCCAATGAGGACGAAACTTCCCACGAGGATCTGTAACAGGTGTTCTAATCTCTTTCAGAACCAAACAACCTTCTTCCAACTTTCGATCTTTGACCTTTTTGTTGAAATGTCTGGCCATTCGCTTCTGATACCCTTGAATCCGATGTAGAGCTTGAAGTCTTTTTTCATCCAAACCCAACAACTGATGATGATAATTGCTGATCCATTCAGCTTCATTTATCTGACTTTCTTGAATTATCCTCGCCGATTGAACTTCCAGTTCAATGGGGAGTACAGCTTCCATTCCGTACACCAGGGAATATGGGGTTGCCCCAGTAGGAGTTCTAATTGATGTTCTATATCCCCACAAGGCCAATGGCAACTTCTCATGCCAACGCCTATGTTCCTTGATCATTTTTTGTATGATCACCTTTATAGACTTATTCGCTGCTTCTACAGCTCCATTCGTTTGAGGTCTATAAGGAGAGGACTTATGATGCTGGACATTCTTATCCTTCAAGAGCTTAGCAAATTCTGCTTGGAAATGAGTTCCATTATCAGTGATAATTTCAAACGGCATTCTGTACCGACAAAGGATGTTGGTTCGGACAAACTGTGCTGTCTTTTTGGCGTTTAATTCTGCATAGGAAGCTGCTTCAACCCACTTTGTGAAGTAATCCACTGCTACCAAGATAAACTGATGTCCATTTGATGCTTTTGGATGTATTTTGCCAATTATATCTATTCCCCAAGTAGCGAAGGGCCATGGAGAAGTGATCGGATTCAGGGCAAAGGAAGGTTGCTTCTGCAGCTTAGCAAATATCTGACACTGATGGCATTCTTGCACAAATGATACACAGTCTATATTCATGGTGGACCAGTAATATCCTAGATTGGCTATTTTCCGAGCCAAGGCGATCCCATACATGTGTGGTCCTGATTCGCCACCATGTACCATTTCCATTATCCGCTTAGCCTCCGCTTCATTCACACACCTTAGGTGCATTCCATTCCAACTCCTCTTGTAGAGGATATCTTCATTAAGAATGTAACCTGTGGCTAGCTGCCTTATGGCCCTCTGATCAACTTTTGATGATCCCTCCGGATAACTTCCATCCTTGAGATAAACTTTGATATCCCAAAACCATGGTTTACCATCGGCCAAGTGCATTACATGGGCAGGTTGCTTTTGAAGCTGAACTTTCAATGGACGAATGACTTTCCCCTCCCTGATATTGATCATGGAAGGTAAAGTAGCCAAGGCATCAGCAAACTGATTCTTTGCTCTTGGGAGATATTCGAAGGACAGATCATTGAACTGTTGTGCCAAATGATCAAGGCGTTGTAGGTAAGGAACCAAACGCTCTTCTCTTATCTTCCATTTCCTTAAAGCTTGTGATACTATTAAAATAGAATCACCATAGACCTTTAGGTCCCTAATCCCCAATTTCAGGGCGGCTTCAAGCCCATTAATGCAAGCTTCATATTCTGCTTCGTTGTTTGTGCAGCTAAAGTCAAGTTTAACTGCGAATGGAATGTATTCTCCACAAGGAGTTTTGAACACAAGTCCAATTCCGTTTCCATGATAATTGGATGCTCCATCAAAATACATCTCCCAAATACTTCTTTGCACATTCAAGAGGTCTTCATCAGGAAAACCCATTTCTCGCATCTCGTCATTCACTGGTAATTCTGCTAATTGGTCAGCTATTGTGCCCCCTTTCACAGCTTTCCTTTGAATGAATTTTAGGTCAAAGGCTGCCAATGTTGACACCCACTTAGCCATTTTGCTGTCCAGAACAGGCCTCTCCATAAGGAATTTCATGGGACTCTGTTCTGCGATGACATAAGTAGTGTAAGAAGACAAGTAGTGTTGTAACTTCGTACAAGCCCAATACAAGGCTAAACACAACTTCTCAATCTTGTTATACTTTAACTCATAATCCAGCATCCTTTTGCTGAGGTAGTAGATTGCATTTTCTACCTTTGTATCTTCAGCCTCTTGAGCTAGCATTGCACCCATGGCTTCATCTGTTACAGACAAATACAAGAGCAGAGGCTTTCCCATTCTGGGAGGTTGTAGAATTGGCGGACTTAACAAGTATTCTTTGATCTTGTCGAAGGCCTTTTGGCAGTCTTCATTCCATTCTTGTGAAACACCTTTCCTTAGTAGCTTAAAGATTGGACCACAAGTCTCTGCCAACTGCGATATGAATCGGCTGATATACTGTAATCTACCTAGCAAGCCTCGAATCTCTTTTTCTGTTCTTGGCGGAGGCATTTTCAGAATAGCCTTTGACTTTGCTGGATCAACTTCTATTCCTTTCTTGCTGACCAAATATCCCAAAAATAAGCCTGATGTTGCACCAAAGAGGCACTTTGCAGGATTAAGCTTCAAATTGTACTTGCGAAGTCTAAGGAAGAACTTCTCAAGTGCTTCAACGTGTTCTTCTGGAGATTTTGACTTAACAATCATATCATCGACATACACCTCTACTTCTTTGTGAATCATGTCATGAAAGACTGTTGTCGCCATCCTTTGGTAGGTAGCCCCTGCATTTATCAACCCAAAAGGCATAACCCTGTAGCAGAAAGTGCCCCATTCTGTGATGAAAGCTGTCTTTTCTTTGTCTGGTGGGTGAACTAGGATCTGATTGTACCCAACCGCGAGGTCAGTCATGGAAACCATCACATGCCTAGCCATCCTGTCTATCAGCAAATCGATGTGTGGTAGTGGAAAATCATCCTTGGGACAGGCCTTATTCAAATCTCTGTAGTCAACACACATCCTGACCTTTCCGTCTTTCTTTGGGACTGGCACAATGTTTGCTAACCAGGAAGGATAGGCAATTGGTTCTATGAACCTATTATCCAGTTGCTTGGCAACCTCCTCTTTAATTTTCAAAGACCATTCAGGCTTCATTCTTCTCAATTTCTGCTTAACCGGCTTTGCACCAGGGTATAGCGGAATCTTATGAACTGCTATTGCTGGGTCTATTCCCGTGACATCACTTGCCTTCCACATGAAGCAGTCGACATATCTTCTGATGCAATCAACAACCTGTTCCTTATTCGCACAATCATATGCAATGTATGTATGTTCATTTTCTTTGCCAATTATTATCTTTTCATTTATTTCTTTTATTTCATTTATTTCATTTTTGCTAGATAATACTTGAAAAGCAAAAGACACAGGGTAACCGAGAATTTGAAGAGTTTCATTGATAATGGTGGAGTCATTCTTCAAGATTACATTAGATTTGACATTGGGGTTTTCTAAATCTAAAACTACAGAAGACTCAGAATTAGACTCTGACTTGGTGTTTGACTCAGAATTTGACTTAGTACAAGACTCGGGTTCAGGGTGTGACACAGGACTAGATTTGACTGTAGCAGCTTGTCCCTCCTCGGCATACCAGTTCATCAGTGGTCCATCTGTGGTCTTGATCAGCTTTGTGAAGTCCCTTTCATCTTCAAAATTGGTTATCATAGCAACCTCATCAAAGAGACTAGGCCGCATGAAATCTTCCACTTGTGGGTCAGCTATAGGCTCTGGCTCTTCTTCCTTCAACACTAAAACATCAGTGAACATCTCAAAACCCGGTAACTACTTCCCAGTCATAGGAGAATAGAATGGCTCCTGGAAACCACAGTAAGGAACTGTTTGCCCAGGTTTGCAGAAGTGACCATTCAGAGTTCTAAAATAAGGGCGCATTTTGAGGCTTCTTGCCCCCCAATTCTTCTTTTTCTTCCTTCCATGCTCAAACTCTTCTACCTCCTCATCTGTGGGTTTGTACCCTAGGCCAAAAGTTCCCCTATTCTTAGGTCCTTCCCATGGCCGCACCACGGGTGTTTTCCTTCCAGACTTTATCATTTCCATTCCGGGCAGCAGACCTACCCTTAGCATCATTCCCTCCAGGCAATTGATTTGGACCTCTCCAAAATCATATAAGATGAATGGCCCTTTGGGTTTTTCTCCTTCAATGCATTGGACTGTATCATAATGGAAACCAGTCAAGGTCATGGCGGTTTCACCAGGAACAACCTCAAAGAGAGACTGATCCATGGTTTTCTTGTTGATTTCACAGGTATCCCCTTTGATAGTGATGATTTTTCCTTCAAAAGGGAATTTAAGTTTTTGGTGTAATGAAGAAGGTACAGCATTAATTTGATGAATCCACGGCCTTCCACGGAGGAGATTAAAGCTCGCTGGTACATCAATGACCTGGAAGGGCACTGTCATTTTCACCGACCCAATAGCAATTTCGAGAGTGGCAACACCCAAAATTTCTCTTCGAGTGTTATCGTATGCTCTAACAATCTGATCAGAAGGTGTAAGATCTGTAGCCTTCAACCCTAGACAACTTGCTACCTTCAAGGGACATACATTTAAGGCTGACCCATTATCAATGAGAACCATGGGCACAGTCTTTCCCCCGGTTTGTATGGTGATGTATAGAGCATCATTGTGTTTACTGCCATCTTCTGGTAGGTCTGTATCAGAAAATCGGATACTCAATGCCTTGGTTGATTGGGTCAAAGTGGCTACCAAAGCTTCTGGGCTTGTGTCTACTGATGTATCGAGCTGACTCAAAGCTTCACTGAGAGCCTGACGGTGTGGGAATGAGGAAGCAAGGAGCTCCCAAATTGACACCTTAGCTTGAGTTTGTTTAAGCTGAGTGAGGACAGGGTCTTCTTTTGGCTCTGGTGTCTTCTTATGGGGGTGATTTGAGGTTGTAGGGGCTTTTCCCAAATCAAGCGGTTGATATTGCCTTCCACTTCTTGTCAGAGCACTGACCTCTTCAGAAAGATCGTTCAAATCTAACACACACACTTCATTCATTTCTGAGAGAAGTTCGAAAGGATCAAACAGCTCTTCTTCCACAGTAATGGCATGGATGGAGTGATTGGGCAAAGGATTAGTGTTAATGTTTGGTTGCCTCCTGAGAGGAATGATGTCACCACTATCCACCAGATCCTGGATGCGGTTTTTCAGTGTCCAGCAAGCATCTGTTTTATGCCCATTCCCTTGATGGTATTCACAATATTCATTGACTTTATAACTGGCAGGTAATGGGTTTGGAGGAGGTCTTGGGTCCAAAGGCTTCAAATATTTCCCTTCCACAGCCTTTTTAAACACCAAATGAAGGGGCACTCCAAGGTCAGTATATTGCCTTCTCGGCTGATTTCTCGGCCCAAGATTGCCCACACGTAAAGGATTCGCAGGGGCAATATTGGCCACTTGATTGACCTTGCTTGAGGAAGGAGTTTGGCTTTGTTTCTTATATTTCGATGCAGCCCCCTCATCCACTATTTTACCCAACTGTATCAAATCTTCTACCTTGGTTGCAGTCGCAATGAGCGATTTGAAAGTAGGTAGATATTGGGTTTGCAGTTGAGCCTGATATGTAGGTCTTAAATTCCTGATTATGATATCAATCTGCTCTTGTTCTGAAGGGCGATTGATCATCTGGGCGGCTTTTGCCCTCCACCTCATAAGGAACGAGGAGAAGGGTTCATTGTTGTTTTGTTTGGTGGTCTCAAGTTCTCTTCTAGTGACATCCACCTCAATATTGTAGTGGTATTGAGAGTTAAATGCATTGCAAATGTCTTCCCATGTCTTAATCTTGGAACGGTCTAGACTCACGAACCATTTAAGGGCAGCACCAGTCAGGGATTGTTGGAATAACTGAGCAAAGAGCTCATCATTTAAACCCCAAGGACTTAAGGCTCCCACATACATTTTCAGGTGAGTTTTAGGGCAAGTAGTTCCATCAAATCTATCCATCCCAGGCATCTTGAATTTTGGAGGCAATCTAGCTTGGGGAAACAAGGATAAAGAATCCATGTCTACCACCTCTTTATAAGTTTTCATGGCAGTGATTGACCTTTCCAGCAATTCAAGTTTTCTTTTCAGTTCATCAGTTTCAGTGACATTCTTAGAGGGTGGATCCTCCAAATTGATGACAGGGGTATTCTGAGCAGTCATGGGGGTACTAGTTTGTCCCACAATAGGTTCTTTCCCTAAATTTCCAGAAGTAGTGGCTGTCTTTGGTACCCCTCCCAATTCAGCCAAGATGGCTACCCTCTGGGCGGCTAAAGCTTCATCAATTTTTTCTTGCATCCTAGCTTCAATTTCCTTAGCCTGTCCATCTAACAAGGCCTTGATCTGTTCAATTGTAGCCATTTCAGTAATCGGAACGGTTGGTGAAGTTGGGGTAGTAGAACTTGTAGGTGATAGCACAGTTGGTATTGGTGTGTCTGGTGTAGGTGAAGGCACACGGACAATGGGTACCTGCAAAGGTTAAGGGCAAGAGATCAGGGTGGTGTGTAGGGTAGGAAAAACTCTTGGTCCACTTATATACATCAAAAATTTTTCCCCAAAACAATGTTGTTATGTTGCATGAATGCACCTCATCACATCATAATTCATTTTAATGGAATGCAGGACTATCATTGGGTACATACAACCTAAGGGAAGGTTCTATTGTTATGTGAAAAATAGAGAATCGGCTTATCATAGGGACCCTTGAGTCTTGAGTAAGATATACCTAACCACATGTGAAACAAGGAGTTTCGCGTGGGTCCAACAGTACGATTACTCATGGGCCACTCCAAAAGGATTGGAATGGTTTGCGACAACAGGGAGGACGCTTTGGCTGTCCGCCGACATAATCAAGGAGACCTGCCGGTCAGCGCTACTTGCTATCCAGACTCAGAACTTTGAACAGAAAGAGAAGAAATTCATTTGAAAACAATTTTTTATGCAATGGAGAAAAATGATTCCCCCATATATGCAAGAGAAAAAGATTCTCTGAATGACAAAATAAATGCACAAGTAGTCAAACAATAGATCCATCAAAGGAAAAAGATTCCTTTCTTCAATCTTCAGTCCAATATTCTTAAAGGAAGGATATATATTGCTAAGGTACCCTGCAAAATAAACAAAAATACCCTAAAGAAGGGCAAATCAGTTAAACAAATAATAACAATCTACTAGGATCCCATAAATCATTTTTTATGGTCCCTAGTGTCAAATTAATCAAATAAGCAATAGTAGTCCACTTAGAATCCCATAAATCATTTTTATGGGTCTCCAGTGGAGTCGCCAAACTGTGAACCTCGGGTTTCGCCCGAAAAGGATTCGGGCGAACGTTCACTCGTTGTCGGGAGTCGCCACTCAGTTTATTTTGTTCGAAGGGAAAAACTAAGAAAACCCTTGTTTGACTCCAATAATGCATCCAATGTAAAGGCTTCTAGTCTGCGAACCCAAGGAGGATTCGGGGACTATGTCATGCATTTGACTAACTTGACAATAAAAAGAAGTAAATATAAAAGGGATGAAGGAAAGAAAAAGGACTGATTGTTGGTAAATTGTGGACCTGCTATTTGGGGTGAATCCCAAATATGCCTACATACTCCCGTTTGAATGGGAGATCAAAGCCCATGTAGTTCGGAAAAGCCTATTTAAAGGCGATGAAATTTATGCTTCATGCATGTGTGTGTATGCTTCGTGCATTTTTCAGGTGTTTTGCCAGAGTTGTGAGTTTTAGCACTTAGTGCAAAAACTGTATAATTTCGGGTACTTGGTACCAAAAGAGTTCGATTTAGGCTTCATGCCAAATTTTGATCTTAATTGTAATATTTAAATACTTCGTATTTAAAGTATGTAATTTAGGCTCCGTGCCAAAAGGTTGATTTTATTCACGGCTTGATACCGAAAGGTTGATTGATTAATCCATTAGGCCTCTAGATCTAAAAGGATTAGATCTTTGACCAAGAAGAAATTAAGAAGAAGATTAGAATGCTTATGATATGCTCAAATTGACCAAAGATGAATTATGATATTACCTTGACTAGAATTTTTCCACTTCTAAGTTCCAGATCTTGTTTCCTTGCACTTTTAAGTATGATTCTTGCTTTCTACAACACAATATTAGAAATTCTTAAGCATAAAAATTTCGTCAGCACCAGGGCGTGGGATGTCCAAAAGCCAACCTCTTTTTCTGAACATCTGAAGCCTATTTATAGGCAAAAACCGAACTGTACGGCGGCCGGGCCGCCAGCTCTGGCCCAAAAAAGGGGTGCCCGACTCGCGCTACTGGTGTCAAAACTGATTTTTCTGCAGCCACGAGCCTCTGAAAAATATTCCGGGACCATATCCGTGATCCTCACGCCGTCCCGGACATTTCAAGTACCATATTGATATATTTTCGATGAACTTTACCGTGGACCTCCGGTCCGGTCCGATCGTCAGCAGTCTGAGAAAATCGGCTTTCCGAGCCTCAAAATTCGAGTGTTCACAATTGCCCCCCACTGGGGTCCATAAAAATGATTTATGGGGCCCAGTGGCCTTCTGAAAAGCGAATTTTGAGCGAGGGGTAGAAAGACCCACGTTTTTTACCTTTTCCCTATAAATAGGCTCATTTCCATTCAATTTTCATTTGCTTTCATTCATTCTTCTTCTTTCAAATTTTCTTTCGACGATGGATTTCACTGGCTTTGAAGATTTCGAAATCCCACTCCCTCCCTGCAATCTTTTATTTGAGGAGGAGAAGCACAGTTCTCGGACCGGCTGCTATGAGGTGAGTACTCTCCCATTTGTCCATCTAGTATGCATGCTTAGGAATTTTATTTATTTCCAGTAAGGAACTTAGAAATAAATTTTAGGAACCTTTCCTTTACATGTACTAGTAATGAATTAGGATTAGTACTAGGCTTCATTATGTTCTGCCATCAGTAATTATTTCTAGTAAAGAACTTAGAAATAATCCTTTAGGAATCTACACCCGGCTGGGGAAAGAACTTAAATCTTTTCTGAATTTGTCCAAATTTTCTGAAATTATTTTTTTTTTTAGGACTCTACGATCAAGATATCTATAGCTGAGCGTCCGATGGTCACTATTCCAGCTTACATCTTTGATGCCGGGCACCCAGTGGGGGATCTTATCAGACCTGCTTTCCTCCACCATTTGAGGACTATAGATGTGGGTAGAGATATTCATAGGGAGTTGATCTGCGCGTTGGCCGAACGCTGGTGGCCCACTACTGACACTTTCCATTTTTCTTGGGGGAAATGACAATGACGCCTACCGACTTTTCCATCATTTCTGGGATTCCCTTTGGTGTTGAGATGGTGGAATCCTATGATGACTGGCGGCAGGACATTTCTTCAGCCGACATGATTACTTTGATCGGGGTTGACTATCCTCGATATCAGGCGCCTCGCTGCATTCAGCGGAGGTGGCTTGCGGAGCAGGCGCCAGGTATCTACACTGGTTACGAGATGGGCAATCTTACTGCTGACCAGGTGGCCAGGTTTACCTTGCTTCTCCTGTTTGCTAGCTCCTTCTTATCAAATAGGAAGGATGCAGTGAGTCTCAATGTGCTGAAGAGCCTAATTGACCTAACACGACTTCATATGTACGATTGGGCTAGCATGATGCTGTGTAGGTTGTATGACGACATGTCAGACCTCTGCTATACCCGCATTACTCCATGTGGCCTGTATTACTTCTGGGAGGTAATGTAAAGAACATTTCCCTTATCTTATATATGTTGACATACACCCACTTTGATATATCTCTCTTTTTTTTTTCAGACTTGGGCTTACGAGTATTTTCCTGACATCGCCCCTTTTCTTCGTGAGATACCTGTCCCTGCAGATCCTCCTTCCCCCATTGCCTGGAAGTGGTATAGAGAGAGGGTAGAAGTACCAAAGAGGAAACTTCCCATCAGAGAGCTGAGATCATTCTTCGACAGCTGCCCACTGAACTCAGTAAATGCTTTATCATCATCCTTTTTTATTATATTAAAGAAAATGATTCACTAATATAACAAATTTTTACAGGTTGCATCTAAAGTGATGTCTAGTCGACTGGCAGAGTGGATAGCTCAAGATTACAGCTTTCAGCGATCAGAGTTTCTGACTCGACGACGATTCATACTTCCCCATCCAGAGTTTCGACGGTATTATCTTGCTGAGAGGGTGACTTTTCAGATTGCCAGTTTCCGTGCAGCTCCCATGGATCCCCCTGATGATATGCTATCTTCAACACTTCTGCCTGTTACTGTGTCCCAGTATGAGGGCGACCCTTTCGAGTCGGCTTATGCCCCGGATGAGGATGATTATGATTTCTACTGTCTTCAGCGACTGATGCCATGCATTGGGACACGATTTGACTCTGTACCCCCTTATCGGTCTTCCCATTCTTCGGCTCCCTCTTCTAGCACTCCGAGAAACCATCCCTTTCCTGACTGGCGAGCTGACAGACCCTCTTCCTCTAGGGCTGAGGCTTCCGCTTTCAGGGCCGGACCATCACACACTGGAGCAAGCAGCAACTCATCTCATTTGAGGCCTCCCGCATCCATCCTTACAGCTACCGGCCAATTTGACCCTATTTTAGCCGACTTGAGGCTGCCTTATGCTGTTCGTCATCACGCACCTGGTGGTTGGGTGACCCGACCAATTAGTGCAGAGGGTGCATTATATCGGAGCTTTGCTCATGTCACTCAGGTATATTCTCATAGAACTTTTCATGAAAAGGATTCATAAAATTCTCTTGAAATTGATTGTGATTCTGTCTCTTCTTACAGGTACCTGAGGGCCTGATCACGGAAATGGCGGCGCTGATTACTGCTTTCTCGGATGAGCTGTCTGGTGCTTGGACTGATGCTGCTTATGAGAGGCAGAGCAGGCCGCAAAGACGGAGAGGCCGGCACTGATTTTTTTTCATACTTGTCTGTATTTGAATTATTTTCCTTCTGTACTTTGTGCCTTTCATGTTTTTCAGCTGTTATCTGAACTTATCTGTAAACCTGCACTTATTTGTTAGTATTAACAGCACATATGTATGCATGATGCTTTTTCTTTTAGAAATCTATTTTCAAAATAAGTCCCTGACATAACCCCAAAAAATAGCACATAACAGATCCTAAACAGGGCCAACACACGAGAATTTTTCAAAACATCACGAGTCAGGACGGGTCGGCGGTGGTTGAGCCGCCGACCACGGCGGCTGAGCCGCTATCCGGACCAGACCAGTATAAAATTCAAAGTTGTCTTACATCTGTGGGCCAGAAAGCAATCTTCTTATTGCAAGATCTTATTATTATTTTTTTCAAATAACAATGAACCCCCTTTTCAATCACGTGATGCATAATTGGACCAAAAGTCTCCATAATGTTGAAATGATCAACATGGGGAGATACGGGTTGAAAGCTGTCGCCACCCTTAGAGGTGTAGCTGTGGACTGGGATTTCTTGCATGCTTGCATCAGGTTTTGGGATCCCCAAGCCCATGTTTTCAGATTTGGGGCTCGGATGGAGGAGATGTGTCCTCTTTTTGAGGAATTCTGCTCGATCATCGGATGCGACCCAAATGCCCCTCTTGTAAGGCATGAGGTTCAAATCGGCTATATGGGATCTTTTCAGAGACTTTTTAGCTTCACAAAACCCCAAGCCCAAGCTATGATTGTAGACGGGGATAAGGCGATGCTGCTTCCTCTAATTGATGAATTCTTGACAGCCGATTTTGAAGATGATATTCAATTGAGGCATAGAATGCGAGCCTTCGTCTTTTGTCTGTTAGCTGGGTTTCTCTTCAACTGTGACCCCGGCTTTGGAGATTTGAAACTTTGTCCAATGGTTAGGCAAATGGAAGAGCTCAACTGTATCGGGGGCATGATTCTGGCTGAGACTATTCAGAGTCTCGACAGATGTGCACTCAGATTTGAACGTTGGACCGTTACCCCGATCATCCTTCAGGTAATTTTGTCGTACCTTTTGTTTTTTTTCTTATTCCATCATCTCTCTTTTCCTTTGTAAAATAGAAAGGATCTATTTTTTTTTCAGGTTTGGCTTAGAGACCATCTTCGAGTGGTTGCCGCCCCCCAGACTTTGACCTACAACCCTTCACAGTACCGTACCAGGAAAATTCAGATTTCTTTTCCTTCGATGGCCAAGTGGACTATCTGGCTATTTGAGCTTGGGCCAGAAGAATTATTATGGTTCATCCCTTGGTATAGGATTCCTCAATTCATGGAGGCAAATGCAATGCACAACCATGTATACCTTCTTGGGTTCACTCACAGTACATGGTACAGTGCTTCCCGAGTCCTCAGGCAGATGGGTATTGATTAGAGGGTTCCCCTTCCTGTCGGGCTTACCATTGCTTCTCCTATTACTCCCGGAGTTACTCGGGCTATTCTACAGACTTGGGTCAGAGACCATCAGATGATCAGGCCTCTTGCAGAGCCTTCCCTTGTTCAGCCCACTCCAGAGTACAGGACTTGGTTTATAGCTGAGGTTTGGCCTGTTGAAAAACCGAGGAGGTGTGCATTGCTGCAGGAGTTGGAGGGAGAGGAGGTGGTTCCTCTTAGCGAGGAAAAGGTAGATGTTGCGGAGAGTTCCGGGACTAAGGAAGACGCCGAAGACTCCGCCCCCCGTAGGAGGCGTAGGATTTAGATCCCAGGGTGACTCCATTGTCTTTTCTGTTTTTGGGTTGTCTTTTTACCTTTTTGGTTTTTTGGGAATATGACTTGACCTTTTTGATTAGTTGTGTATTTTATAGGATGAATGACTCTTTCTGAATGACTCTTTTTTGTAACAGATGATTCTTTTTGTAATGAATGACTCTTAATGATTGACTCTTTTGTTTGCTTTCCAAGCATTATCTACTTTATTTATTTGCTCTAATTTTTGCCTAAGTCGTCCTTTCGGATTTTCAACTTAGCGAGCTCTTACCCATTCTTGTCTAAGCCGCCCTTTGCGGGTTTTTGACTTAGCGGGCCCCACTATTGCCTGAGCCGCCCTTTGTGGGTTTTCGGCTTAGCGGGATTTTTTGTTTTTTTTGTTTTTTTTTTATGTTGGCAAAAGAAAAATGAATGATTTTTATTAAAATTTAGACCGTGCTCAAGGAGAGCTGCCTACATATCTCGAATTAGTTTGCGAGAATCAGGTCTAATGTAGTTCCTTACAATGCATGATCATACATAATATTTCTTTAGTTGATCCAGATTGCATGGGTTTATGAACTCCAGACCATCCAAATCAGACAAGATGACGGCTCCGCCGGAAAGTATTTTCTTCAAAATGTAGGGTCCCGCCCAATGAGGACGAAACTTCCCACGAGGATCTGTAACAGGTGTTCTAATCTCTTTCAGAACCAAACAACCTTCTTCCAACTTTCGATCTTTGACCTTTTTGTTGAAATGTCTGGCCATTCGCTTCTGATACCCTTGAATCCGATGTAGAGCTTGAAGTCTTTTTTCATCCAAACCCAACAACTGATGATGATAATTGCTGATCCATTCAGCTTCATTTATCTGACTTTCTTGAATTATCCTCGCCGATTGAACTTCCAGTTCAATGGGGAGTACAGCTTCCATTCCGTACACCAGGGAATATGGGGTTGCCCCAGTAGGAGTTCTAATTGATGTTCTATATCCCCACAAGGCCAATGGCAACTTCTCATGCCAACGCCTATGTTCCTTGATCATTTTTTGTATGATCACCTTTATAGACTTATTCGCTGCTTCTACAGCTCCATTCGTTTGAGGTCTATAAGGAGAGGACTTATGATGCTGGACATTCTTATCCTTCAAGAGCTTAGCAAATTCTGCTTGGAAATGAGTTCCATTATCAGTGATAATTTCAAACGGCATTCTGTACCGACAAAGGATGTTGGTTCGGACAAACTGTGCTGTCTTTTTGGCGTTTAATTCTGCATAGGAAGCTGCTTCAACCCACTTTGTGAAGTAATCCACTGCTACCAAGATAAACTGATGTCCATTTGATGCTTTTGGATGTATTTTGCCAATTATATCTATTCCCCAAGTAGCGAAGGGCCATGGAGAAGTGATCGGATTCAGGGCAAAGGAAGGTTGCTTCTGCAGCTTAGCAAATATCTGACACTGATGGCATTCTTGCACAAATGATACACAGTCTATATTCATGGTGGACCAGTAATATCCTAGATTGGCTATTTTCCGAGCCAAGGCGATCCCATACATGTGTGGTCCTGATTCGCCACCATGTACCATTTCCATTATCCGCTTAGCCTCCGCTTCATTCACACACCTTAGGTGCATTCCATTCCAACTCCTCTTGTAGAGGATATCTTCATTAAGAATGTAACCTGTGGCTAGCTGCCTTATGGCCCTCTGATCAACTTTTGATGATCCCTCCGGATAACTTCCATCCTTGAGATAAACTTTGATATCCCAAAACCATGGTTTACCATCGGCCAAGTGCATTACATGGGCATGTTGCTTTTGAAGCTGAACTTTCAATGGACGAATGACTTTCCCCTCCCTGATATTGATCATGGAAGGTAAAGTAGCCAAGGCATCAGCAAACTGATTCTTTGCTCTTGGGAGATATTCGAAGGACAGATCATTGAACTGTTGTGCCAAATGATCAAGGCGTTGTAGGTAAGGAACCAAACGCTCTTCTCTTATCTTCCATTTCCTTAAAGCTTGTGATACTATTAAAATAGAATCACCATAGACCTTTAGGTCCCTAATCCCCAATTTCAGGGCGGCTTCAAGCCCATTAATGCAAGCTTCATATTCTGCTTCGTTGTTTGTGCAGCTAAAGTCAAGTTTAACTGCGAATGGAATGTATTCTCCACAAGGAGTTTTGAACACAAGTCCAATTCCGTTTCCATGATAATTGGATGCTCCATCAAAATACATCTCCCAAATACTTCTTTGCACATTCAAGAGGTCTTCATCAGGAAAACCCATTTCTCGCATCTCGTCATTCACTGGTAATTCTGCTAATTGGTCAGCTATTGTGCCCCCTTTCACAGCTTTCCTTTGAATGAATTTTAGGTCAAAGGCTGCCAATGTTGACACCCACTTAGCCATTTTGCTGTCCAGAACAGGCCTCTCCATAAGGAATTTCATGGGACTCTGTTCTGCGATGACATAAGTAGTGTAAGAAGACAAGTAGTGTTGTAACTTCGTACAAGCCCAATACAAGGCTAAACACAACTTCTCAATCTTGTTATACTTTAACTCATAATCCAGCATCCTTTTGCTGAGGTAGTAGATTGCATTTTCTACCTTTGTATCTTCAGCCTCTTGAGCTAGCATTGCACCCATGGCTTCATCTGTTACAGACAAATACAAGAGCAGAGGCTTTCCCATTCTGGGAGGTTGTAGAATTGGCGGACTTAACAAGTATTCTTTGATCTTGTCGAAGGCCTTTTGGCAGTCTTCATTCCATTCTTGTGAAACACCTTTCCTTAGTAGCTTAAAGATTGGACCACAAGTCTCTGCCAACTGCGATATGAATCGGCTGATATACTGTAATCTACCTAGCAAGCCTCGAATCTCTTTTTCTGTTCTTGGCGGAGGCATTTTCAGAATAGCCTTTGACTTTGCTGGATCAACTTCTATTCCTTTCTTGCTGACCAAATATCCCAAAAATAAGCCTGATGTTGCACCAAAGAGGCACTTTGCAGGATTAAGCTTCAAATTGTACTTGCGAAGTCTAAGGAAGAACTTCTCAAGTGCTTCAACGTGTTCTTCTGGAGATTTTGACTTAACAATCATATCATCGACATACACCTCTACTTCTTTGTGAATCATGTCATGAAAGACTGTTGTCGCCATCCTTTGGTAGGTAGCCCCTGCATTTATCAACCCAAAAGGCATAACCCTGTAGCAGAAAGTGCCCCATTCTGTGATGAAAGCTGTCTTTTCTTTGTCTGGTGGGTGAACTAGGATCTGATTGTACCCAACCGCGAGGTCAGTCATGGAAACCATCACATGCCTAGCCATCCTGTCTATCAGCAAATCGATGTGTGGTAGTGGAAAATCATCCTTGGGACAGGCCTTATTCAAATCTCTGTAGTCAACACACATCCTGACCTTTCCGTCTTTCTTTGGGACTGGCACAATGTTTGCTAACCAGGAAGGATAGGCAATTGGTTCTATGAACCTATTATCCAGTTGCTTGGCAACCTCCTCTTTAATTTTCAAAGACCATTCAGGCTTCATTCTTCTCAATTTCTGCTTAACCGGCTTTGCACCAGGGTATAGCGGAATCTTATGAACTGCTATTGCTGGGTCTATTCCCGTGACATCACTTGCCTTCCACATGAAGCAGTCGACATATCTTCTGATGCAATCAACAACCTGTTCCTTATTCGCACAATCATATGCAATGTATGTATGTTCATTTTCTTTGCCAATTATTATCTTTTCATTTATTTCTTTTATTTCATTTATTTCATTTTTGCTAGATAATACTTGAAAAGCAAAAGACACAGGGTAACCGAGAATTTGAAGAGTTTCATTGATAATGGTGGAGTCATTCTTCAAGATTACATTAGATTTGACATTGGGGTTTTCTAAATCTAAAACTACAGAAGACTCAGAATTAGACTCTGACTTGGTGTTTGACTCAGAATTTGACTTAGTACAAGACTCGGGTTCAGGGTGTGACACAGGACTAGATTTGACTGTAGCAGCTTGTCCCTCCTCGGCATACCAGTTCATCAGTGGTCCATCTGTGGTCTTGATCAGCTTTGTGAAGTCCCTTTCATCTTCAAAATTGGTTATCATAGCAACCTCATCAAAGAGACTAGGCCGCATGAAATCTTCCACTTGTGGGTCAGCTATAGGCTCTGGCTCTTCTTCCTTCAACACTAAAACATCAGTGAACATCTCAAAACCCGGTAACTACTTCCCAGTCATAGGAGAATAGAATGGCTCCTGGAAACCACAGTAAGGAACTGTTTGCCCAGGTTTGCAGAAGTGACCATTCAGAGTTCTAAAATAAGGGCGCATTTTGAGGCTTCTTGCCCCCCAATTCTTCTTTTTCTTCCTTCCATGCTCAAACTCTTCTACCTCCTCATCTGTGGGTTTGTACCCTAGGCCAAAAGTTCCCCTATTCTTAGGTCCTTCCCATGGCCGCACCACGGGTGTTTTCCTTCCAGACTTTATCATTTCCATTCCGGGCAGCAGACCTACCCTTAGCATCATTCCCACCAGGCAATTGATTTGGACCTCTCCAAAATCATATAAGATGAATGGCCCTTTGGGTTTTTCTCCTTCAATGCATTGGACTGTATCATAATGGAAACCAGTCAAGGTCATGGCGGTTTCACCAGGAACAACCTCAAAGAGAGACTGATCCATGGTTTTCTTGTTGATTTCACAGGTATCCCCTTTGATAGTGATGATTTTTCCTTCAAAAGGGAATTTAAGTTTTTGGTGTAATGAAGAAGGTACAGCATTAATTTGATGAATCCACGGCCTTCCAAGGAGGAGATTAAAGCTCGCTGGTACATCAATGACCTGGAAGGGCACTGTCATTTTCACCGACCCAATAGCAATTTCGAGAGTGGCAACACCCAAAATTTCTCTTCGAGTGTTATCGTATGCTCTAACAATCTGATCAGAAGGTGTAAGATCTGTAGCCTTCAACCCTAGACAACTTGCTACCTTCAAGGGACATACATTTAAGGCTGACCCATTATCAATGAGAACCATGGGCACAGTCTTTCCCCCGGTTTGTATGGTGATGTATAGAGCATCATTGTGTTTACTGCCATCTTCTGGTAGGTCTGTATCAAAAAATCGGATACTCAATGCCTTGGTTGATTGGGTCAAAGTGGCTACCAAAGCTTCTGGGCTTGTGTCTACTGATGTATCGAGCTGACTCAAAGCTTCACTGAGAGCCTGACGGTGTGGGAATGAGGAAGCAAGGAGCTCCCAAATTGACACCTTAGCTTGAGTTTGTTTAAGCTGAGTGAGGACAGGGTCTTCTTTTGGCTCTGGTGTCTTCTTATGGGGGTGATTTGAGGTTGTAGGGGCTTTTCCCAAATCAAGCGGTTGATATTGCCTTCCACTTCTTGTCAGAGCACTGACCTCTTCAGAAAGATCGTTCAAATCTAACACACACACTTCATTCATTTCTGAGAGAAGTTCGAAAGGATCAAACAGCTCTTCTTCCACAGTAATGGCATGGATGGAGTGATTGGGCAAAGGATTAGTGTTAATGTTTGGTTGCCTCCTGAGAGGAATGATGTCACCACTATCCACCAGATCCTGGATGCGGTTTTTCAGTGTCCAGCAAGCATCTGTTTTATGCCCATTCCCTTGATGGTATTCACAATATTCATTGACTTTATAACTGGCAGGTAATGGGTTTGGAGGAGGTCTTGGGTCCAAAGGCTTCAAATATTTCCCTTCCACAGCCTTTTTAAACACCAAATGAAGGGGCACTCCAAGGTCAGTATATTGCCTTCTCGGCTGATTTCTCGGCCCAAGATTGCCCACACGTAAAGGATTCGCAGGGGCAATATTGGCCACTTGATTGACCTTGCTTGAGGAAGGAGTTTGGCTTTGTTTCTTATATTTCGATGCAGCCCCCTCATCCACTATTTTACCCAACTGTATCAAATCTTCTACCTTGGTTGCAGTCGCAATGAGCGATTTGAAAGTAGGTAGATATTGGGTTTGCAGTTGAGCCTGATATGTAGGTCTTAAATTCCTGATTATGATATCAATCTGCTCTTGTTCTGAAGGGCGATTGATCATCTGGGCGGCTTTTGCCCTCCACCTCATAAGGAACGAGGAGAAGGGTTCATTGTTGTTTTGTTTGGTGGTCTCAAGTTCTCTTCTAGTGACATCCACCTCAATATTGTAGTGGTATTGAGAGTTAAATGCATTGCAAATGTCTTCCCATGTCTTAATCTTGGAACGGTCTAGACTCACGAACCATTTAAGGGCAGCACCAGTCAGGGATTGTTGGAATAACTGAGCAAAGAGCTCATCATTTAAACCCCAAGGACTTAAGGCTCCCACATACATTTTCAGGTGAGTTTTAGGGCAAGTAGTTCCATCAAATCTATCCATCCCAGGCATCTTGAATTTTGGAGGCAATCTAGCTTGGGGAAACAAGGATAAAGAATCCATGTCTACCACCTCTTTATAAGTTTTCATGGCAGTGATTGACCTTTCCAGCAATTCAAGTTTTCTTTTCAGTTCATCAGTTTCAGTGACATTCTTAGAGGGTGGATCCTCCAAATTGATGACAGGGGTATTCTGAGCAGTCATGGGGGTACTAGTTTGTCCCACAATAGGTTCTTTCCCTAAATTTCCAGAAGTAGTGGCTGTCTTTGGTACCCCTCCCAATTCAGCCAAGATGGCTACCCTCTGGGCGGCTAAAGCTTCATCAATTTTTTCTTGCATCCTAGCTTCAATTTCCTTAGCCTGTCCATCTAACAAGGCCTTGATCTGTTCAATTGTAGCCATTTCAGTAATCGGAACGGTTGGTGAAGTTGGGGTAGTAGAACTTGTAGGTGATAGCACAGTTGGTATTGGTGTGTCTGGTGTAGGTGAAGGCACACGGACAATGGGTACCTGCAAAGGTTAAGGGCAAGAGATCAGGGTGGTGTGTAGGGTAGGAAAAACTCTTGGTCCACTTATATACATCAAAAATTTTTCCCCAAAACAATGTTGTTATGTTGCATGAATGCACCTCATCACATCATAATTCATTTTAATGGAATGCAGGACTATCATTGGGTACATACAACCTAAGGGAAGGTTCTATTGTTATGTGAAAAATAGAGAATCGGCTTATCATAGGGACCCTTGAGTCTTGAGTAAGATATACCTAACCACATGTGAAACAAGGAGTTTCGCGTGGGTCCAACAGTACGATTACTCATGGGCCACTCCAAAAGGATTGGAATGGTTTGCGACAACAGGGAGGACGCTTTGGCTGTCCGCCGACATAATCAAGGAGACCTGCCGGTCAGCGCTACTTGCTATCCAGACTCAGAACTTTGAACAGAAAGAGAAGAAATTCATTTGAAAACAATTTTTTATGCAATGGAGAAAAATGATTCCCCCATATATGCAAGAGAAAAAGATTCTCTGAATGACAAAATAAATGCACAAGTAGTCAAACAATAGATCCATCAAAGGAAAAAGATTCCTTTCTTCAATCTTCAGTCCAATATTCTTAAAGGAAGGATATATATTGCTAAGGTACCCTGCAAAATAAACAAAAATACCCTAAAGAAGGGCAAATCAGTTAAACAAATAATAACAATCTACTAGGATCCCATAAATCATTTTTTATGGTCCCTAGTGTCAAATTAATCAAATAAGCAATAGTAGTCCACTTAGAATCCCATAAATCATTTTTATGGGTCTCCAGTGGAGTCGCCAAACTGTGAACCTCGGGTTTCGCCCGAAAAGGATTCGGGCGAACGTTCACTCGTTGTCGGGAGTCGCCACTCAGTTTATTTTGTTCGAAGGGAAAAACTAAGAAAACCCTTGTTTGACTCCAATAATGCATCCAATGTAAAGGCTTCTAGTCTGCGAACCCAAGGAGGATTCGGGGACTATGTCATGCATTTGACTAACTTGACAATAAAAAGAAGTAAATATAAAAGGGATGAAGGAAAGAAAAAGGACTGATTGTTGGTAAATTGTGGACCTGCTATTTGGGGTGAATCCCAAATATGCCTACATACTCCCGTTTGAATGGGAGATCAAAGCCCATGTAGTTCGGAAAAGCCTATTTAAAGGCGATGAAATTTATGCTTCATGCATGTGTGTGTATGCTTCGTGCATTTTTCAGGTGTTTTGCCAGAGTTGTGAGTTTTAGCACTTAGTGCAAAAACTGTATAATTTCGGGTACTTGGTACCAAAAGAGTTCGATTTAGGCTTCATGCCAAATTTTGATCTTAATTGTAATATTTAAATACTTCGTATTTAAAGTATGTAATTTAGGCTCCGTGCCAAAAGGTTGATTTTATTCACGGCTTGATGCCGAAAGGTTGATTGATTAATCCATTAGGCCTCTAGATCTAAAAGGATTAGATCTTTGACCAAGAAGAAATTAAGAAGAAGATTAGAATGCTTATGATATGCTCAAATTGACCAAAGATGAATTATGATATTACCTTGACTAGAATTTTTCCACTTCTAAGTTCCAGATCTTGTTTCCTTGCACTTTTAAGTATGATTCTTGCTTTCTACAACACAATATTAGAAATTCTTAAGCATAAAAATTTCGTCAGCACCAGGGCGTGGGATGTCCAAAAGCCAACCTCTTTTTCTGAACATCTGAAGCCTATTTATAGGCAAAAACCGAACTGTACGGCGGCCGGGCCGCCAGCTCTGGCCCAAAAAAGGGGTGCCCGACTCGCGCTACTGGTGTCAAAACTGATTTTTCTGCAGCCACGAGCCTCTGAAAAATATTCCGGGACCATATCCGTGATCCTCACGCCGTCCCGGACATTTCAAGTACCATATTGATATATTTTCGATGAACTTTACCGTGGACCTCCGGTCCGGTCCGATCGTCAGCAGTCTGAGAAAATCGGCTTTCCGAGCCTCAAAATTCGAGTGTTCACAATTGCCCCCCACTGGGGTCCATAAAAATGATTTATGGGGCCCAGTGGCCTTCTGAAAAGCGAATTTTGAGCGAGGGGTAGAAAGACCCACGTTTTTTACCTTTTCCCTATAAATAGGCTCATTTCCATTCAATTTTCATTTGCTTTCATTCATTCTTCTTCTTTCAAATTTTCTTTCGACGATGGATTTCACTGGCTTTGAAGATTTCGAAATCCCACTCCCTCCCTGCAATCTTTTATTTGAGGAGGAGAAGCACAGTTCTCGGACCGGCTGCTATGAGGTGAGTACTCTCCCATTTGTCCATCTAGTATGCATGCTTAGGAATTTTATTTATTTCCAGTAAGGAACTTAGAAATAAATTTTAGGAACCTTTCCTTTACATGTACTAGTAATGAATTAGGATTAGTACTAGGCTTCATTATGTTCTGCCATCAGTAATTATTTCTAGTAAAGAACTTAGAAATAATCCTTTAGGAATCTACACCCGGCTGGGGAAAGAACTTAAATCTTTTCTGAATTTGTCCAAATTTTCTGAAATTATTTTTTTTTTTAGGACTCTACGATCAAGATATCTATAGCTGAGCGTCCGATGGTCACTATTCCAGCTTACATCTTTGATGCCGGGCACCCAGTGGGGGATCTTATCAGACCTGCTTTCCTCCACCATTTGAGGACTATAGATGTGGGTAGAGATATTCATAGGGAGTTGATCTGCGCGTTGGCCGAACGCTGGTGGCCCACTACTGACACTTTCCATTTTTCTTGGGGGAAATGACAATGACGCCTACCGACTTTTCCATCATTTCTGGGATTCCCTTTGGTGTTGAGATGGTGGAATCCTATGATGACTGGCGGCAGGACATTTCTTCAGCCGACATGATTACTTTGATCGGGGTTGACTATCCTCGATATCAGGCGCCTCGCTGCATTCAGCGGAGGTGGCTTGCGGAGCAGGCGCCAGGTATCTACACTGGTTACGAGATGGGCAATCTTACTGCTGACCAGGTGGCCAGGTTTACCTTGCTTCTCCTGTTTGCTAGCTCCTTCTTATCAAATAGGAAGGATGCAGTGAGTCTCAATGTGCTGAAGAGCCTAATTGACCTAACACGACTTCATATGTACGATTGGGCTAGCATGATGCTGTGTAGGTTGTATGACGACATGTCAGACCTCTGCTATACCCGCATTACTCCATGTGGCCTGTATTACTTCTGGGAGGTAATGTAAAGAACATTTCCCTTATCTTATATATGTTGACATACACCCACTTTGATATATCTCTCTTTTTTTTTCAGACTTGGGCTTACGAGTATTTTCCTGACATCGCCCCTTTTCTTCGTGAGATACCTGTCCCTGCAGATCCTCCTTCCCCCATTGCCTGGAAGTGGTATAGAGAGAGGGTAGAAGTACCAAAGAGGAAACTTCCCATCAGAGAGCTGAGATCATTCTTCGACAGCTGCCCACTGAACTCAGTAAATGCTTTATCATCATCCTTTTTTATTATATTAAAGAAAATGATTCACTAATATAACAAATTTTTACAGGTTGCATCTAAAGTGATGTCTAGTCGACTGGCAGAGTGGATAGCTCAAGATTACAGCTTTCAGCGATCAGAGTTTCTGACTCGACGACCATTCATACTTCCCCATCCAGAGTTTCGACGGTATTATCTTGCTGAGAGGGTGACTTTTCAGATTGCCAGTTTCCGTGCAGCTCCTATGGATCCCCCTGATGATATGCTATCTTCAACACTTCTGCCTGTTACTGTGTCCCAGTATGAGGGCGACCCTTTCGAGTCGGCTTATGCCCCGGATGAGGATGATTATGATTTCTACTGTCTTCAGCGACTGATGCCATGCATTGGGACACGATTTGACTCTGTACCCCCTTATCGGTCTTCCCATTCTTCGGCTCCCTCTTCTAGCACTCCGAGAAACCATCCCTTTCCCGACTGGCGAGCTGACAGACCCTCTTCCTCTAGGGCTGAGGCTTCCGCTTTCAGGGCCGGACCATCACACACTGGAGCAAGCAGCAACTCATCTCATTTGAGGCCTCCCGCATCCATCCTTACAGCTACCGGCCAATTTGACCCTATTTTAGCCGACTTGAGGCTGCCTTATGCTGTTCGTCATCATGCACCTGGTGGTTGGGTGACCCGACCAATTAGTGCAGAGGGTGCATTATATCGGAGCTTTGCTCATGTCACTCAGGTATATTCTCATAGAACTTTTCATGAAAAGGATTCATAAAATTCTCTTGAAATTGATTGTGATTCTGTCTCTTCTTACAGGTACCTGAGGGCCTGATCACGGAAATGGCGGCGCTGATTACTGCTTTCTCGGATGAGCTGTCTGGTGCTTGGACTGATGCTGCTTATGAGAGGCAGAGCAGGCCGCAAAGACGGAGAGGCCGGCACTGATTTTTTTTCATACTTGTCTGTATTTGAATTATTTTCCTTCTGTACTTTGTACCTTTCATGTTTTTCAGCTGTTATCTGAACTTATCTGTAAACCTGCACTTATTTGTTAGTATTAACAGCACATATGTATGCATGATGCTTTTTCTTTTAGAAATCTATTTTCAAAATAAGTCCCTGACATAACCCCAAAAAATAGCACATAACAGATCCTAAACAGGGCCAACACACGAGAATTTTTCAAAACATCACGAGTCAGGACGGGTCGGCGGTGGTTGAGCCGCCGACCACGGCGGCTGAGCCGCTATCCGGACCAGACCAGTATAAAATTCAAAGTTGTCTTACATCTGTGGGCCAGAAAGCAATCTTCTTATTGCAAGATCTTATTATTATTTTTTTCAAATAACAATGAACCCCCTTTTCAATCACGTGATGCATAATTGGACCAAAAGTCTCCATAATGTTGAAATGATCAACATGGGGAGATACGGGTTGAAAGCTGTCGCCACCCTTAGAGGTGTAGCTGTGGACTGGGATTTCTTGCATGCTTGCATCAGGTTTTGGGATCCCCAAGCCCATGTTTTCAGATTTGGGGCTCGGATGGAGGAGATGTGTCCTCTTTTTGAGGAATTCTGCTCGATCATCGGATGCGACCCAAATGCCCCTCTTGTAAGGCATGAGGTTCAAATCGGCTATATGGGATCTTTTCAGAGACTTTTTAGCTTCACAAAACCCCAAGCCCAAGCTATGATTGTAGACGGGGATAAGGCGATGCTGCTTCCTCTAATTGATGAATTCTTGACAGCCGATTTTGAAGATGATATTCAATTGAGGCATAGAATGCGAGCCTTCGTCTTTTGTCTGTTAGCTGGGTTTCTCTTCAACTGTGACCCCGGCTTTGGAGATTTGAAACTTTGTCCAATGGTTAGGCAAATGGAAGAGCTCAACTGTATCGGGGGCATGATTCTGGCTGAGACTATTCAGAGTCTCGACAGATGTGCACTCAGATTTGAACGTTGGACCGTTACCCCGATCATCCTTCAGGTAATTTTGTCGTACCTTTTGTTTTTTTTCTTATTCCATCATCTCTCTTTTCCTTTGTAAAATAGAAAGGATCTATTTTTTTTTCAGGTTTGGCTTAGAGACCATCTTCGAGTGGTTGCCGCCCCCCAGACTTTGACCTACAACCCTTCACAGTACCGTACCAGGAAAATTCAGATTTCTTTTCCTTCGATGGCCAAGTGGACTATCTGGCTATTTGAGCTTGGGCCAGAAGAATTATTATGGTTCATCCCTTGGTATAGGATTCCTCAATTCATGGAGGCAAATGCAATGCACAACCATGTATACCTTCTTGGGTTCACTCACAGTACATGGTACAGTGCTTCCCGAGTCCTCAGGCAGATGGGTATTGATTAGAGGGTTCCCCTTCCTGTCGGGCTTACCATTGCTTCTCCTATTACTCCCGGAGTTACTCGGGCTATTCTACAGACTTGGGTCAGAGACCATCAGATGATCAGGCCTCTTGCAGAGCCTTCCCTTGTTCAGCCCACTCCAGAGTACAGGACTTGGTTTATAGCTGAGGTTTGGCCTGTTGAAAAACCGAGGAGGTGTGCATTGCTGCAGGAGTTGGAGGGAGAGGAGGTGGTTCCTCTTAGCGAGGAAAAGGTAGATGTTGCGGAGAGTTCCGGGACTAAGGAAGACGCCGAAGACTCCGCCCCCCGTAGGAGGCGTAGGATTTAGATCCCAGGGTGACTCCATTGTCTTTTCTGTTTTTGGGTTGTCTTTTTACCTTTTTGGTTTTTTGGGAATATGACTTGACCTTTTTGATTAGTTGTGTATTTTATAGGATGAATGACTCTTTCTGAATGACTCTTTTTTGTAACAGATGATTCTTTTTGTAATGAATGACTCTTAATGATTGACTCTTTTGTTTGCTTTCCAAGCATTATCTACTTTATTTATTTGCTCTAATTTTTGCCTAAGTCGTCCTTTCGGATTTTCAACTTAGCGAGCTCTTACCCATTCTTGTCTAAGCCGCCCTTTGCGGGTTTTTGACTTAGCGGGCCCCACTATTGCCTGAGCCGCCCTTTGTGGGTTTTCGGCTTAGCGGGATTTTTTATTTTTTTTGTTTTTTTTTTATGTTGGCAAAAGAAAAATGAATGATTTTTATTAAAATTTAGACCGTGCTCAAGGAGAGCTGCCTACATATCTCGAATTAGTTTGCGAGAATCAGGTCTAATGTAGTTCCTTACAATGCATGATCATACATAATATTTCTTTAGTTGATCCAGATTGCATGGGTTTATGAACTCCAGACCATCCAAATCAGACAAGATGACGGCTCCGCCGGAAAGTATTTTCTTCAAAATGTAGGGTCCCGCCCAATGAGGACGAAACTTCCCACGAGGATCTGTAACAGGTGTTCTAATCTCTTTCAGAACCAAACAACCTTCTTCCAACTTTCGATCTTTGACCTTTTTGTTGAAATGTCTGGCCATTCGCTTCTGATACCCTTGAATCCGATGTAGAGCTTGAAGTCTTTTTTCATCCAAACCCAACAACTGATGATGATAATTGCTGATCCATTCAGCTTCATTTATCTGACTTTCTTGAATTATCCTCGCCGATTGAACTTCCAGTTCAATGGGGAGTACAGCTTCCATTCCGTACACCAGGGAATATGGGGTTGCCCCAGTAGGAGTTCTAATTGATGTTCTATATCCCCACAAGGCCAATGGCAACTTCTCATGCCAACGCCTATGTTCCTTGATCATTTTTTGTATGATCACCTTTATAGACTTATTCGCTGCTTCTACAGCTCCATTCGTTTGAGGTCTATAAGGAGAGGACTTATGATGCTGGACATTCTTATCCTTCAAGAGCTTAGCAAATTCTGCTTGGAAATGAGTTCCATTATCAGTGATAATTTCAAACGGCATTCTGTACCGACAAAAGATGTTGGTTCGGACAAACTGTGCTGTCTTTTTGGCGTTTAATTCTGCATAGGAAGCTGCTTCAACCCACTTTGTGAAGTAATCCACTGCTACCAAGATAAACTGATGTCCATTTGATGCTTTTGGATGTATTTTGCCAATTATATCTATTCCCCAAGTAGCGAAGGGCCATGGAGAAGTGATCGGATTCAGGGCAAAGGAAGGTTGCTTCTGCAGCTTAGCAAATATCTGACACTGATGGCATTCTTGCACAAATGATACACAGTCTATATTCATGGTGGACCAGTAATATCCTAGATTGGCTATTTTCCGAGCCAAGGCGATCCCATACATGTGTGGTCCTGATTCGCCACCATGTACCATTTCCATTATCCGCTTAGCCTCCGCTTCATTCACACACCTTAGGTGCATTCCATTCCAACTCCTCTTGTAGAGGATATCTTCATTAAGAATGTAACCTGTGGCTAGCTGCCTTATGGCCCTCTGATCAACTTTTGATGATCCCTCCGGATAACTTCCATCCTTGAGATAAACTTTGATATCCCAAAACCATGGTTTACCATCGGCCAAGTGCATTACATGGGCAGGTTGCTTTTGAAGCTGAACTTTCAATGGACGAATGACTTTCCCCTCCCTGATATTGATCATGGAAGGTAAAGTAGCCAAGGCATCAGCAAACTGATTCTTTGCTCTTGGGAGATATTCGAAGGACAGATCATTGAACTGTTGTGCCAAATGATCAAGGCGTTGTAGGTAAGGAACCAAACGCTCTTCTCTTATCTTCCATTTCCTTAAAGCTTGTGATACTATTAAAATAGAATCACCATAGACCTTTAGGTCCCTAATCCCCAATTTCAGGGCGGCTTCAAGCCCATTAATGCAAGCTTCATATTCTGCTTCGTTGTTTGTGCAGCTAAAGTCAAGTTTAACTGCGAATGGAATGTATTCTCCACAAGGAGTTTTGAACACAAGTCCAATTCCGTTTCCATGATAATTGGATGCTCCATCAAAATACATCTCCCAAATACTTCTTTGCACATTCAAGAGGTCTTCATCAGGAAAACCCATTTCTCGCATCTCGTCATTCACTGGTAATTCTGCTAATTGGTCAGCTATTGTGCCCCCTTTCACAGCTTTCCTTTGAATGAATTTTAGGTCAAAGGCTGCCAATGTTGACACCCACTTAGCCATTTTGCTGTCCAGAACAGGCCTCTCCATAAGGAATTTCATGGGACTCTGTTCTGCGATGACATAAGTAGTGTAAGAAGACAAGTAGTGTTGTAACTTCGTACAAGCCCAATACAAGGCTAAACACAACTTCTCAATCTTGTTATACTTTAACTCATAATCCAGCATCCTTTTGCTGAGGTAGTAGATTGCATTTTCTACCTTTGTATCTTCAGCCTCTTGAGCTAGCATTGCACCCATGGCTTCATCTGTTACAGACAAATACAAGAGCAGAGGCTTTCCCATTCTGGGAGGTTGTAGAATTGGCGGACTTAACAAGTATTCTTTGATCTTGTCGAAGGCCTTTTGGCAGTCTTCATTCCATTCTTGTGAAACACCTTTCCTTAGTAGCTTAAAGATTGGACCACAAGTCTCTGCCAACTGCGATATGAATCGGCTGATATACTGTAATCTACCTAGCAAGCCTCGAATCTCTTTTTCTGTTCTTGGCGGAGGCATTTTCAGAATAGCCTTTGACTTTGCTGGATCAACTTCTATTCCTTTCTTGCTGACCAAATATCCCAAAAATAAGCCTGATGTTGCACCAAAGAGGCACTTTGCAGGATTAAGCTTCAAATTGTACTTGCGAAGTCTAAGGAAGAACTTCTCAAGTGCTTCAACGTGTTCTTCTGGAGATTTTGACTTAACAATCATATCATCGACATACACCTCTACTTCTTTGTGAATCATGTCATGAAAGACTGTTGTCGCCATCCTTTGGTAGGTAGCCCCTGCATTTATCAACCCAAAAGGCATAACCCTGTAGCAGAAAGTGCCCCATTCTGTGATGAAAGCTGTCTTTTCTTTGTCTGGTGGGTGAACTAGGATCTGATTGTACCCAACCGCGAGGTCAGTCATGGAAACCATCACATGCCTAGCCATCCTGTCTATCAGCAAATCGATGTGTGGTAGTGGAAAATCATCCTTGGGACAGGCCTTATTCAAATCTTTGTAGTCAACACACATCCTGACCTTTCCGTCTTTCTTCGGGACTGGCACAATGTTTGCTAACCAGGAAGGATAGGCAATTGGTTCTATGAACCTATTATCCAGTTGCTTGGCAACCTCCTCTTTAATTTTCAAAGACCATTCAGGCTTCATTCTTCTCAATTTCTGCTTAACCGGCTTTGCACCAGGGTATAGCGGAATCTTATGAACTGCTATTGCTGGGTCTATTCCCGTGACATCACTTGCCTTCCACATGAAGCAGTCGACATATCTTCTGATGCAATCAACAACCTGTTCCTTATTCGCACAATCATATGCAATGTATGTATGTTCATTTTCTTTGCCAATTATTATCTTTTCATTTATTTCTTTTATTTCATTTATTTCATTTTTGCTAGATAATACTTGAAAAGCAAAAGACACAGGGTAACCGAGAATTTGAAGAGTTTCATTGATAATGGTGGAGTCATTCTTCAAGATTACATTAGATTTGACATTGGGGTTTTCTAAATCTAAAACTACAGAAGACTCAGAATTAGACTCTGACTTGGTGTTTGACTCAGAATTTGACTTAGTACAAGACTCGGGTTCAGGGTGTGACACAGGACTAGATTTGACTGTAGCAGCTTGTCCCTCCTCGGCATACCAGTTCATCAGTGGTCCATCTGTGGTCTTGATCAGCTTTGTGAAGTCCCTTTCATCTTCAAAATTGGTTATCATAGCAACCTCATCAAAGAGACTAGGCCGCATGAAATCTTCCACTTGTGGGTCAGCTATAGGCTCTGGCTCTTCTTCCTTCAACACTAAAACATCAGTGAACATCTCAAAACCCGGTAACTACTTCCCAGTCATAGGAGAATAGAATGGCTCCTGGAAACCACAGTAAGGAACTGTTTGCCCAGGTTTGCAGAAGTGACCATTCAGAGTTCTAAAATAAGGGCGCATTTTGAGGCTTCTTGCCCCCCAATTCTTCTTTTTCTTCCTTCCATGCTCAAACTCTTCTACCTCCTCATCTGTGGGTTTGTACCCTAGGCCAAAAGTTCCCCTATTCTTAGGTCCTTCCCATGGCCGCACCACGGGTGTTTTCCTTCCAGACTTTATCATTTCCATTCCGGGCAGCAGACCTACCCTTAGCATCATTCCCACCAGGCAATTGATTTGGACCTCTCCAAAATCATATAAGATGAATGGCCCTTTGGGTTTTTCTCCTTCAATGCATTGGACTGTATCATAATGGAAACCAGTCAAGGTCATGGCGGTTTCACCAGGAACAACCTCAAAGAGAGACTGATCCATGGTTTTCTTGTTGATTTCACAGGTATCCCCTTTGATAGTGATGATTTTTCCTTCAAAAGGGAATTTAAGTTTTTGGTGTAATGAAGAAGGTACAGCATTAATTTGATGAATCCACGGCCTTCCAAGGAGGAGATTAAAGCTCGCTGGTACATCAATGACCTGGAAGGGCACTGTCATTTTCACCAACCCAATAGCAATTTCGAGAGTGGCAACACCCAAAATTTCTCTTCGAGTGTTATCGTATGCTCTAACAATCTGATCAGAAGGTGTAAGATCTGTAGCCTTCAACCCTAGACAACTTGCTACCTTCAAGGGACATACATTTAAGGCTGACCCATTATCAATGAGAACCATGGGCACAGTCTTTCCCCCGGTTTGTATGGTGATGTATAGAGCATCATTGTGTTTACTGCCATCTTCTGGTAGGTCTGTATCAGAAAATCGGATACTCAATGCCTTGGTTGATTGGGTCAAAGTGGCTACCAAAGCTTCTGGGCTTGTGTCTACTGATGTATCGAGCTGACTCAAAGCTTCACTGAGAGCCTGACGGTGTGGGAATGAGGAAGCAAGGAGCTCCCAAATTGACACCTTAGCTTGAGTTTGTTTAAGCTGAGTGAGGACAGGGTCTTCTTTTGGCTCTGGTGTCTTCTTATGGGGGTGATTTGAGGTTGTAGGGGCTTTTCCCAAATCAAGCGGTTGATATTGCCTTCCACTTCTTGTCAGAGCACTGACCTCTTCAGAAAGATCGTTCAAATCTAACACACACACTTCATTCATTTCTGAGAGAAGTTCGAAAGGATCAAACAGCTCTTCTTCCACAGTAATGGCATGGATGGAGTGATTGGGCAAAGGATTAGTGTTAATGTTTGGTTGCCTCCTGAGAGGAATGATGTCACCACTATCCACCAGATCCTGGATGCGGTTTTTCAGTGTCCAGCAAGCATCTGTTTTATGCCCATTCCCTTGATGGTATTCACAATATCCATTGACTTTATAACTGGCAGGTAATGGGTTTGGAGGAGGTCTTGGGTCCAAAGGCTTCAAATATTTCCCTTCCACAGCCTTTTTAAACACCAAATGAAGGGGCACTCCAAGGTCAGTATATTGCCTTCTCGGCTGATTTCTCGGCCCAAGATTGCCCACACGTAAAGGATTCGCAGGGGCAATATTGGCCACTTGATTGACCTTGCTTGAGGAAGGAGTTTGGCTTTGTTTCTTATATTTCGATGCAGCCCCCTCATCCACTATTTTACCCAACTGTATCAAATCTTCTACCTTGGTTGCAGTCGCAATGAGCGATTTGAAAGTAGGTAGATATTGGGTTTGCAGTTGAGCCTGATATGTAGGTCTTAAATTCCTGATTATGATATCAATCTGCTCTTGTTCTGAAGGGCGATTGATCATCTGGGCGGCTTTTGCCCTCCACCTCATAAGGAACGAGGAGAAGGGTTCATTGTTGTTTTGTTTGGTGGTCTCAAGTTCTCTTCTAGTGACATCCACCTCAATATTGTAGTGGTATTGAGAGTTAAATGCATTGCAAATGTCTTCCCATGTCTTAATCTTGGAACGGTCTAGACTCACGAACCATTTAAGGGCAGCACCAGTCAGGGATTGTTGGAATAACTGAGCAAAGAGCTCATCATTTAAACCCCAAGGACTTAAGGCTCCCACATACATTTTCAGGTGAGTTTTAGGGCAAGTAGTTCCATCAAATCTATCCATCCCAGGCATCTTGAATTTTGGAGGCAATCTAGCTTGGGGAAACAAGGATAAAGAATCCATGTCTACCACCTCTTTATAAGTTTTCATGGCAGTGATTGACCTTTCCAGCAATTCAAGTTTTCTTTTCAGTTCATCAGTTTCAGTGACATTCTTAGAGGGTGGATCCTCCAAATTGATGACAGGGGTATTCTGAGCAGTCATGGGGGTACTAGTTTGTCCCACAATAGGTTCTTTCCCTAAATTTCCAGAAGTAGTGGCTGTCTTTGGTACCCCTCCCAATTCAGCCAAGATGGCTACCCTCTGGGCGGCTAAAGCTTCATCAATTTTTTCTTGCATCCTAGCTTCAATTTCCTTAGCCTGTCCATCTAACAAGGCCTTGATCTGTTCAATTGTAGCCATTTCAGTAATCGGAACGGTTGGTGAAGTTGGGGTAGTAGAACTTGTAGGTGATAGCACAGTTGGTATTGGTGTGTCTGGTGTAGGTGAAGGCACACGGACAATGGGTACCTGCAAAGGTTAAGGGCAAGAGATCAGGGTGGTGTGTAGGGTAGGAAAAACTCTTGGTCCACTTATATACATCAAAAATTTTTCCCCAAAACAATGTTGTTATGTTGCATGAATGCACCTCATCACATCATAATTCATTTTAATGGAATGCAGGACTATCATTGGGTACATACAACCTAAGGGAAGGTTCTATTGTTATGTGAAAAATAGAGAATCGGCTTATCATAGGGACCCTTGAGTCTTGAGTAAGATATACCTAACCACATGTGAAACAAGGAGTTTCGCGTGGGTCCAACAGTACGATTACTCATGGGCCACTCCAAAAGGATTGGAATGGTTTGCGACAACAGGGAGGACGCTTTGGCTGTCCGCCGACATAATCAAGGAGACCTGCCGGTCAGCGCTACTTGCTATCCAGACTCAGAACTTTGAACAGAAAGAGAAGAAATTCATTTGAAAACAATTTTTTATGCAATGGAGAAAAATGATTCCCCCATATATGCAAGAGAAAAAGATTCTCTGAATGACAAAATAAATGCACAAGTAGTCAAACAATAGATCCATCAAAGGAAAAAGATTCCTTTCTTCAATCTTCAGTCCAATATTCTTAAAGGAAGGATATATATTGCTAAGGTACCCTGCAAAATAAACAAAAATACCCTAAAGAAGGGCAAATCAGTTAAACAAATAATAACAATCTACTAGGATCCCATAAATCATTTTTTATGGTCCCTAGTGTCAAATTAATCAAATAAGCAATAGTAGTCCACTTAGAATCCCATAAATCATTTTTATGGGTCTCCAGTGGAGTCGCCAAACTGTGAACCTCGGGTTCCGCCCGAAAAGGATTCGGGCGAACGTTCACTCGTTGTCGGGAGTCGCCACTCAGTTTATTTTGTTCGAAGGGAAAAACTAAGAAAACCCTTGTTTGACTCCAATAATGCATCCAATGTAAAGGCTTCTAGTCTGCGAACCCAAGGAGGATTCGGGGACTATGTCATGCATTTGACTAACTTGACAATAAAAAGAAGTAAATATAAAAGGGATGAAGGAAAGAAAAAGGACTGATTGTTGGTAAATTGTGGACCTGCTATTTGGGGTGAATCCCAAATATGCCTACATACTCCCGTTTGAATGGGAGATCAAAGCCCATGTAGTTCGGAAAAGCCTATTTAAAGGCGATGAAATTTATGCTTCATGCATGTGTGTGTATGCTTCGTGCATTTTTCAGGTGTTTTGCCAGAGTTGTGAGTTTTAGCACTTAGTGCAAAAACTGTATAATTTCGGGTACTTGGTACCAAAAGAGTTCGATTTAGGCTTCATGCCAAATTTTGATCTTAATTGTAATATTTAAATACTTCGTATTTAAAGTATGTAATTTAGGCTCTGTGCCAAAAGGTTGATTTTATTCACGGCTTGATGCCGAAAGGTTGATTGATTAATCCATTAGGCCTCTAGATCTAAAAGGATTAGATCTTTGACCAAGAAGAAATTAAGAAGAAGATTAGAATGCTTATGATATGCTCAAATTGACCAAAGATGAATTATGATATTACCTTGACTAGAATTTTTCCACTTCTAAGTTCCAGATCTTGTTTCCTTGCACTTTTAAGTATGATTCTTGCTTTCTACAACACAATATTAGAAATTCTTAAGCATAAAAATTTCGTCAGCACCAGGGCGTGGGATGTCCAAAAGCCAACCTCTTTTTCTGAACATCTGAAGCCTATTTATAGGCAAAAACCGAACTGTACGGCGGCCGGGCCGCCAGCTCTGGCCCAAAAAAGGGGTGCCCGACTCGCGCTACTGGTGTCAAAACTGATTTTTCTGCAGCCACGAGCCTCTGAAAAATATTCCGGGATCATATCCGTGATCCTCACGCCGTCCCGGACATTTCAAGTACCATATTGATATATTTCCGGTGAACTTTACCGTGGACCTCCGGTTCGGTCCGATCGTCAGCAGTCTGAGAAAATCGGCTTTCCGAGCCTCAAAATTCGAGTGTTCACAAGCAGGTGTCTCTAATCATGTGGCAGCGAAACTCACTTCAAAACCATCAATCTCAAGCCTAGACCTAACCAGGTCTAGATGAACTCTCCGGATCTACCGGTGACTCTGTTACCTGTGCGATGAATTTCAATTGCACTAAGCTAAAAGCCTAGCGGTACATACTTTGGTAATAATTAAACTTTAAAAGAAAAGACAATATATTATGTTGTATCATGATATTTTATAAAGTAATATGCAATTCCACTTTACTCCATATTTATCATTCTTTCTAAACATCACATCAACACATGCACAAGCATTGGGCCCAACTAACCTAGTAGATTATTCAAATCCCAGAGTTACTATTTTGGTTTATTTTAACACCAGTGTCTAGCCCGAAGGCAAATTATAGTAACGTCCAACGTCTAGCCCGAAGGCAAATTATAGTAACGTCCAACGTCTAGCCCGAAGGCAAATCATATTAGTGACGCCCAGCATCTAGCCCTATAGGCAAATGATGAGAATAATCTCATAAGCATGCCACCATACAGAACTTTGAAAATTAAATAATATATTAAGCAACACACAAATAGTTCATATTTTTCATAAACAAGTTTCCTTATCTCATTGCCTCTTTTCTCATTTTTCTCATTCATCATAATGCCAAATCACTTTAATTCATTATATCTCATCACTTTATAACTATGTATGATATTTAGTATTACAATCATTTACCCAAATATTTTTGGGTTATCTTCACATAATGCACATAAATAACATTTCACTCATTTGAGCCATTAACAATGGCTTTTCTCAATGTACATAATGCATACTCGTCAATCCACATATCAAATCACAATGTATATGCATATTCAAATAACCAATTAGCTTAACACATTTTCTATCTAAAATGTGTTAAGCCAAATTAAATGCAATTATATTTAAATTATCAAAAGTATGTACTTATCTTAATTTAACACTGAAACCCAAGCCAAAGTCACTCTTTATCCATCACTTCCAAATACCCTTCAATACTAGGGTTGGGCAAAATGCTTCCACTTAATGCCTATCCAAAATGTGAGTAAATATAATCATTTAACATCACATTTCAAGGTATTTCAAATATTAAACTCCAATTAATCACATTCCTATTAATTTTCCAAAATTTTCCTTACATTACTTTAATTTTAGAGTTCCATTTTAATCCATTATAAAGGGTGTTTTAAGTTTATTTTTATTAATACAATTACATTAGAAGATGTTTTAAGCAATTATATCAATTAAATACATATTCTTGTACAAAATCCTAAAATGTGCCATAACCTTCATCAAATGGTTCTTCATTCCAACCTATTCCAAATATTAATCTAAGTCCATTTTCATCATTAAAATTATTTAATAGCATGATTTATTCATTAAAATCAAATAAAAAAAAGTCAATATTTTGAAAATGCTCTTTTAAAACCCTAAATTCAACACTACCTTCCTCAAACCCTAACCAAACTTGATCAAATTCATCATTTGACTTTAAAATTCTTTTTTAAGCATTAAAGCAACATCATACACCAATTCGAACAATTAAAACACATAATTGGAAAAGCTCAAATTACACATAACCCTAAACTCCCTTATTCATCCAAACTCAACCCAAACTTAATCCTTTCTTCTATCTAACTTGAAAAATTATTATTTACTACTCAAAATAGCATCATACATACACATTCAAGCAATTAAATCATGCTACATCAAAACTCCAAATCCAACATATTCATACTTTCATGGAAATTTTATAAATTCAAGGAAGAAACTTACTAGTTAGTAGAAAATCTACCAAAACTCCCTTTAATTCTTGAAAATCCTTCCAAAAATTCATGTTTGGAAGAATAAAAAATCACCTTGCTCACCCATGGATAATTCGGCCACTTGAAGAGAGGAAGCAGAAGATGAATAAGAATTTTGACTTTGATTTTTCTCTTCTCATTTTTAACCACATATATATATATTATTTAATTATTTTAAATAATTAATTATTTATTTATTTAAAACTCCTTATTTTCTTCTTTCATTCAAAAATTATTTCTTCTTAAATTATTTAATTAATTTTAATTTTACAAAGTATATATATACAACTTTGCCATTTGATTTTTTGACTTTCTTCTTTAAATGTTAACTTTTGTATATGTTATATATATTTCATATATATATCATATATAAACTTTATTTTCTCACTTATAATCCTTCAATTTTTCATTTATATTATTTAATTTAATTTAATTTTTTTGAAAAATTACGGATGTTAGATTCTGCACTTCTCTTCAAGTATTTCTTGTGAGCCTTACCATTGTGTTTAATTGTAACATCTATTATGATTTATTTAATTGTTTAATTGTTTGTTTTATTTGCATATTACTTCAACTAATTGTAAGTTTCTTTATTCAAGTAAGATGATATTAGTTGAACTCCAAATCTTTATCATAATTATCTAATTACATATGTTATAATGTAGACAACTTTGCTACGTAGAAATAAAATCAAAATTTATAAATTTAAGGAAAACTGATTAATAATGATAATGATAATAATAACAATAATAATCACAATTAAAGTTGGGTATTATGAGCTTAAAGAAGCAAATTTCAAAAAACCTAAAAAATTTCAAAAAACCTAACAATAATTTTATCAAATAAAATAACACTCCTTGTACTAAAAAAAAGAGCACTCTATACATATATCTAACAAACATATCAAAATATATAACTATAAGATTGCCATGTCAATAATTAGTTACAACAAATATTCTATCTAAAAATCAATGTATTAAATTAAATATTTGATTCCCTCTCTTTTCTTGGTCACATGTCAAGGAATGGAATTCGATTTCATTTTGAAAAAAAAAAAAAAACAAGAATTAACTTTTATTTCTTGACATTCAAAATCTATCATATAATCTGTGTAATAAAAAAAACTTTGAAACAAAAGAATTAACTTTGAGTTTTTCTTTTTCTCTCTTAGGAAAATTTCTCTGTTTTCTTTTACTGTTTTACTATAGAGAATTGATCATTCTCATAAGATCAACGATCTCCATGATCTTTTAGCAATAACTTATATGAAGGAACAAAAAATAAGAAGAATGAAAAAGAGCATTAGAGTTATAAGATATTGAATTTGTTAAACTAATTGTAATGGGTGAAGGCCTAAATCTTGATGAAGCATTAGCTTTACATTATGAAGTTGAGAACTAAACATAAGAGGTCCTCAACATTATAAGCAATATTGTAGTTTTGAAATGGATACTGTTCGAAATCAGCAAGTACTACTGACAACATATACTTATAAATTTAGGTTTTACTATACCAAAAACACTTGACCCATACCAAAAATTGCTTGCTAAAAATATAATTATGAATTTGACAGAAATATTCATTCAATGTTTAACTGCTACAACAATTCATACATTCTTCTCTCTCTTAACCATCACTCTCTTAACCTCTTATTGCTTGAAAGTTGTGTATTGGGATCATCATCAACTTCTACTGTTGACACTATATTCTTTAAATCATTTCTCTTAACAGGAGTCTTTATAGGAGACATCACCTTATTATTAGACATGGAATCCTATAAAAAGTAAAAGATAAAAAAAAAATTGAAAGGGAAAAAATGATCACAACATTACTTTTCATATCAAAATTTCAAAAGGCAAAAATTTGATTAATTTAAGTGATATTTTTCAATAGAAATGGAAAATAATTGTTGTAATCACTTTAAAATCCTTGTTTCCATATTTAACTTGTTAATTATTGCAATATTGATCCTACTAAACAAAGATAACAATGTAATTGAAAATTCTAACTAGATAATAATTTGTTCTAACTTTAAATTGCAATTTCAATGTTCTAAGATATATGAGACAAGACTACATACAATAAATTTAACTTAATTAGGAAAATTACTATGTCGCTTTATAAGATCCTCAATGACACTAAGTTTAATAATAATATAAGCTTCAATATACGCCGGCAGATTTAAGAAGGGGCTAGCCCCCACCAAATTTTACATATATATATATATATATATATATATATATATATAAGTGTGGCAGTGTCAGTAAAGCTAGTGGCAATAATCCACTTATTGGAAAAAAAAAAGTCCATACTATTTTTTTTATAATAAAATATATTTGACAATTGACATTTTACTATATAAAAGTCTACTTTTATAAAAAAGAATTCTACTTTTTTATTTTATAGATTTAGATTTTTTTTTTCAAACGAATGGTTTTGAGATACGTATTTGTACAAAATAAAAAAAAATGTGCGCATTCATCAAATCATTTAATTTGTTAACCTGAAAATATGGGTAAAAATAATAGAATTGGTGAGAGTTTATGAATGTGGTTGTGAGGTAATTACAATTATAGTTGAACCAAAAAAAAATATCTAAAGCAATTAAGCCATTGTCATTTTCTTTTATTCATGGTCTAAAGGAAATAGAAGCTCCCTCATCTTTCTCTTTTGCATTTGTAATTATAAGTTTTTAATTTTATTGTTATTTTTTATTTTAATAGCTATAATTATTTATATTATTAGATTTTAGATTTTATGTTTTGATGATATTATTTGTATGAAAAAAAAAATTATTTCACTGTAATTTTTGACTTTGAATAATGATTTAAATTTTATAAGTTTGATATATAAAAAATGAAAAAAAATAAAAAAAATAATATCATTAATGCGTTGATTACTCGCACCTTAACAAATAAAAACATGATTATTTTTATTTTATTTTTTGCGTTTTTATGTTTCATATTAGATTAGATGAATTTCTTTTTATTCTATCAATTATTATTAATAATAACACCTGCATTAAATTTAAATTTTAATTAGAATCAAATTTATTTAAAAAATAATTAAAATAAATCTCATATGAAAAAATAAACTTATAAATACAAATTTATTGAGATATTAAAAATAATTTTTAAAATCTCAATTTGTTCTTTTTTTTATATGCTTTTCTCATTAATTTATGTCATTGTGGGTGAAATTAAATTATTAATAAATGTTAAATTTATTATTTCAGAATGAAAAATATTTTGCAAGAGTTGTGGCTAATAAAAGTTCTACAAACATAGGTTCAAGTTCAACATCTAATCATTCTAGTTCATCAAGTGTTTCCATTGTTTCCCACTCAGAGATTAATTTAGATGAGCTTCCTACTGACTCATGGTTAAGCAAAAATATATATGATTTTGATATTAATTACAGAGAGAAGATTTGGGGAACATATTTATGAAAAGGTTCTTGTCAACCTAAAAATCATGATTTTCCTTATAAGTTATTTGGACCACAAAGACATAAATTTGTTTTTGCATGGTTCAATGATTATATCAAAAGATATTGCATTTTTCTTACCTTGTTATCTTTTCAAACCTAATCATAGGAGTCAAACGGGTGGTGATTCATTTGTTGGAGAAGGGTTTAGGAATTGGAAGAAGAAGAGTAGGCTTGACATTCATATCGGAGATCATAATAGTACTCATAACATGTACTTGCATACCTGTAAAGATCTAATGTAGCATCAATAACATATAGAAGTTTGTTTATTTAATCATTCAAAACAAAGTCAAGTAAATTCTCATATCAAATTGACCGCATCAATTAATTGCATTAGATTTTTTTTACATCAAGGATTGGCTTTTCGTGGTCATGATAAAATCAAAACTTTCTGTATAACTCCTACAATTTCTTGCTGACCATAATAATGAAATCAAAAGAGTTGCATTGAGTAATGTGCCTAAAAATTTAAAATTGACATCACCTAAAATTCAAAAGGATATTATCAATGCAATTGCAATTGAGACAATAAATGCAATAATCGAAGATGTTGGTAATAATGTATTTTCTATTTTAGTTGATGAAGCTTGTGATATATTTGTAAATGAATAAATGGTAGTTGTTTTACGTTTATAGATGAAAGAGGTTGTGTTGTTAAATATTTTTTTATTGAAAATAAATATCGAGACTCTTTTTTCCATTCATGGTTTAAGTATTTCAAGTTTACGTAGGCAGGGTTATGATGGAGCTAGCAACATGCAAGGGGAATTTAATGGACTTAAAATTTGATAATGATGGAGAATAAATCTATATATTATGTTTATTGTTTTACTCATCAACTTCAATTAGTACTTATAAGTGTTGCTGAAAGTCACCCAAAAATTAATAACTTCTTTGATATTGTTTTGATGGTAATGAATGTTATTAGTGCTTCTTACAAACGTGTTGGCATGCTTCGAGAAAAAAAATTGAATAAGTTATTCAAGGAATTTGTGATGGTGAAATTTTAATTGGAAGGGGATTAAATTAAGAAGTGTCATTGAACTGAGCAGGTGCAACATGTTGGGGTTCTCAATATAGAACATTGATGAGTTTGATTTGTTTGTTTGATCCAATAATTAATGTGCTTATGTCTAATGGAAATGATTCAAAAATTCTAAAGCAAAGTGCTTAAGCAAATTCTATTATGAAATTCCTTCAATGCTTTGCATTTATATTTTGCTTATTCTTGATGAAAAATAATTGGGAATTTCAAATGATTTGTCAAAGGATTGCAAAGGAAAGATCAAAATCTTGTAAATGCTATGAATCTTTTAAAAATTACAAAGTAATTACTTCAAGAAATGAGAGAGCAGGGATGGGAGCCATAATTGAAGGAAGCGACTTTATTTTGCATCAAGAGTAATATTATTATCCCAAACATGGAAGACGTGTATGTAGTTCAAGGAAGATCTCATCGAAATGTTGAAAAAACTAGCAATCTTCATTTTTATCGTGTTGAATTATTTTACACCGTGATAGATATGCAAATTCAAGAGTTGAATAATTACTTTGATGAGGTGAATACTGAGTTATCATTATTCATGTCATGTCTTGATCCAAGTGATTCATTCTCATCATTTGATGAGAGAAAGTTGATCCGATTTGCTGAATTTTACCCAAATGATTTGTCAGTAATGGAGTTAATAGCACTTGGGCATCAACTTGATTGTTATATTATAGAAGAAGCATTATCAATTTATCAAATTATCAATTTTCTGATATTACAAGTATTAGTGAGCTCTCCAAGAAATTGGTTCAATTGAAGAAGCATCACATTTATCCATTAGTATAGTTGCTCATGAAATTAGCTTTGACCCTACCCGTCGCAACGGCAATAGTTGAAAGAGTTTTCTCTTCAATGAAACTCATTAAGAATCCATTATGCAATGACTTAGAGATGATTTGATGTATGATTATTTGGTTACTTATGCTGAGAAAGACATAGTAGATTCTATTAATATTGAAAATATTTTTCA
This sequence comes from Garcia nutans, assembly GCA_947685225.1. Classification (NCBI taxonomy): domain Eukaryota; kingdom Viridiplantae; phylum Streptophyta; class Magnoliopsida; order Malpighiales; family Euphorbiaceae; genus Garcia; species Garcia nutans. The sequence goes on from CANTUV010000002.1 coordinate 38,613,750, forward strand.
AGAGTTCAAAATATGGCATCTTGAAAAATATTTTTATAATAAAAATAATTTTTTAGATTTTGTTATTTTTATGTGTTTTGGACTTTAAATAAAATTATTAGTTTTATTATTTGTCAACCTCCACTGACTTTAAATCTTACGTCCGCCCATGCATACGTCTCATTATTAGAGCTCTTAACAACTACTTTGAACATGACCTTTTTGTCAAGAACAGTATCCAGTCCTAATGGATAAAAACCCTCATTAGTAGTACTATACATCTAAAAATATATCAGTATTAGAAGTATTATAAAGAACTAAAACAATTAAGATAAAATCAAATAACTTAGTTAAACACTCCTTCAAGTCATTAGCAAACTTTCTTATGAGTTGCATAGCTTCACAATCCTGATGCAATAACGAAATAGAATCAATACCATCCATGACACACACTTGAAGCAATAGAGATTGAAACTATAAAGTTATATTTGAATACATTAAGGCAATAGAGAATATTGTCAATACTTATAAGTAGAAAACTAATCCAGTTGATCATATTTTTTGCAATAAAAATTTGTTACCAACTTTATCTATCTTTTTAGATGCATCTTACACCTTAGATATGACCATTGTCTGTTAAGTACTAAATCAACCATAGTTGTAGTAATCTAGAAGTTTCCTTCCTATAAAGAAAGATACCACATCAATACTATTTGCACAACGTGACAAAATCTAAAGTATAAATAAGCAAAAAAAAATTAATCACATATAAACACTTAACCAATTCCTAATAGTTTTAACTTCCACAATTTTAGAAGCTAACATATTACAAACAAATTAGCTACATATAGATGAAATTTGATTGATCCTTTCAGAGTTAGCTTAATGTACACAAAACAATATGCATTTACTTATATTAGTAATAGTCACAAATATAAATAACTACTAAATTTTTTATACATTTAAAGCAAAATAGCATAGAGGAAACCTATATTTAAAATCAATAAGCTATGGAAGATCTGGATTAATCCAAAGCTTCGAGGCATGCCAAGTATTATGAATAGAATACTTGTTAATAGTTTAATTTATTTTATTAGTCAAGGACTAAAAGCATACATGTAACCTTACAAATTTAGTTAAATCTCATTTTATAGCAACACATACTACTCATTTTATAGAATTAAGTTAATATCTATTTACCTAAAATTCTATTTAAATTATAGAATTTAGTGAATAACTATATACCTAAAATTCTCATTTTACAACAGCCTTACCTTCTCATTTTATAGCAGGTATGAATGAAACTTATTAATAACTTATGGTTAATTATGTGTTCATGAATGCCAGTTCATAGTTCATCAATTTAATTTGTTCATATATTGTAATGTTTTTTTGCACATAAACACAAACACACATTAAGGCAAAAAATTATTTCATATTTTTTATATAAAAAATGTATTTATAGGAAAAAAAACAAAAAGGCCCACATCACCTAAGGAAGCATGCCCACTAATCTAGAAACATTAAATTATGCTGACAAAAATTTCACTTTTTATAAAGTAAAAGAAACGCCCACTAAATAATATATGTAATATATATAAATTATATACCTGAGAAAAATATTTATATAGCATGGTAACACACACAATATGCAAGCTTAAAATCATGTCATTTTTTATAAAGTTGATAATGAAATATGATATACGATTCATTTATTGTACCGCAGATCTCTCTATAGGATAACAATAATAGAAAAATTAGAGGACTAGCTTTTATATTATTTGAATTGATTCAAACTAATATAATAAATTGGATTCTATTTATAACTTCATCTAAAACGCAAACTAAATGCAAATTTTATTTCTAGTCCAATTGAATATATAATTCTAAATTGAACACCTTGAAATTTGCTAGCTCGTATGAACCACATAACAACTACAATAGGTCATTAAGTAGCTCCATCCAAGTGAGCCAAAATCTAGTCTACAAATTTTCTTCTAAAAGTAATAGAAACCTTATTCATCCTACACGCAAAAATTATAAATAAAATATTATAATAGAAGAAATCATGATGTCATAAGTAGTTAATTTAAATCGCAGTCAAAGATCACTCATGATCTTCCAGCTTCAAATTCATAAAGATGTTGACCTTGTTATCTATCTTATAATCTTGAATATTGCTATGACTCACAATCTCTCCTATGACATCTATATCAATTTGTAATTAAGAAGGAATATTGATAAATATTATAAAATATTCAACAAAATAGAAGGATAAGGGAAGCATTATGGAATAATTCATTCTCATCAACATCAACTTGATTGAATAACTGCACATGAGGATGCAAAATCAAAGACACTCATATGAAAATTTACATAACTTATTTCGACCAGACTTGCCTTTTGAGTGAATGTAAGCCTGAGTTTATGTTTAGTAGTTTTCATATTCAAATTATTTTGTCCCACTACAAAATTTCTTATTAAATGCAATCCAAACTTGTGTATTTTTTATTTGAATAAACAAATCAAAGATCTCTCAATCATTGTATGGATGTGATCACCCTGAAAAGAAACATGAATTATTATGTATAGATTGATTTTAACATCTTTGCATAAATCTATAACATTTTGTGGTCATGGCTCATTGCTTTTATGCATATATCATGTTGGTTTCTTTTATTATTTTTTTTTGCATGTCAACACAAACAAACATTAATACAAAAATGCAATCTTATTTTTTTATATAAAAATGTAATAAAAGGGAGAAAAAAGGCCCACGTCATCGAAAGATAACCAAATGCAAATGCTCATCATCACCATTTCCTTTTCGATTTATGATTTTGATTATCATTTAGCTGCCACAGATTTTGAGTCACTTAATTTGTTTCCTCTATTACTAAATTTAGGTTTAAACTTAGTTTGAAAATCTCCAATTCTCAAAAGGCCACATCATCCAAAGAGAACCAAATGCAATCTCATCATTTCCTTTTTTTTTTTATTTATGATTTTGATTGCCATTTGTTTTCCACAAAATCTATCACTTAATTTGGACTTTCTAGGAAATTCCCCAACTATCAAGTATTCGTATTTTGAATTTTATATAGCAAGCCATTTTAGAAATGAAAGAATTTGTATTTGTACATACAGTTAATTAGAAAACCTCAATAGTCAATAATATGTAGGGGAAGTTGGTCTTGATTCAAATAATTAGAGTAACTAAAAGAAAATAGAAAGAAAAAGAAAATACTCTTTTCATCTTGTAATACCATTTCAAAAGAGAATGCATTGCATAGGTTATCACATTCTATAACATATCACAATTGCACCACACATACTTTTAAATTCTACTATATCTTAGGTTACTTCAACTTGCTAATGAAATCAATCGATGAAGCTATGAATTTCTACAATTAATTAAGGAAAATAATATTATTTTTTGCAGTTATGTTTCAAGTAAATAGCATTTCAATACAAAATTAAGATCATATTATATGGATTTCTATCCAAAAACCTACCTTTATAGACACTAAAATCACAAATAATATAAGTTTAGAGGAATGAACACTTTATTATATTTCTGAAAATTTTTATATTTAAACGAATAATAGAGCAAATATGATAGTGAGAAACTTGCCATCAATAACAAAACAAACATGCCAACAAGGAACTATATTTTGATGGTTCTTTGCATATGTGTTTGATTGACCAATTACTCTAAATTATGATACAACTCATTGCTGAATTCTCATAGAATAATGAAATTTCTAATGAACAATGTTATTAATGTATGGAATTTTGAAACTCTCATATCCATTCATTCACTTTAGTAAAATTATGCTTCTTTCCTCCATAACACACTAAACTAGCAATTTTTTTTTTCATTTGGCTTCATTATAAAATCCTTATATGTATGTATGCGTGTGTGTGTTCATAGTCTCATTGTGTCATATACTCATTACATGCGTTTTCATGAATTACAAACCCAAAACCTTAGGAGGTCATTAGCTTCTTCTTTTCATTTCCTCCAAGAAGCCTCTATTATGTATAAATTTATCTCCTATTTTGTCATGTAAGATATTGAAATAATTATTCTAGAGCTCCATAGTTAGAATGTAGTCTAGAATTGTGGGTGTTAGGCAAGATGGATTTTTAAGTTATTGGATATATATATTGAGAACCTTATAGAAAAAATTTTAAAACTATACCTACCAAACCCAAGGTTATTAAGGAAATAAAGATTAATTCCTAATTTAGCTACTCTATTACTGGCATCAAATCCCTATAGATTAGGTTACATAATTGTACAAGATTTAGTTTCTTTTCTTGTATTTGTTTTCTGTTTATATATAATCTTCTATACTATTACAATATCAATACAGTAAAAAATTCATTCTAAAACCTATTCTATTTGCCAACATGGTATCAGAGCCTCAATATCAACCATTTAGGCTGCACAATTAGGCTTCATCAGTTACCAGTTTTATTTTTTCTCGACCATGTCTGGCGAGGAAAGCAGTAGCTTCATCAGCCCAACACCTTTAGTTTCCCAGAACCTAAAAACACAGAATACACAAATAATGTCAGTTAACCAGCCAGTTAATCTCTCAGTCAAACTAGACGAAACAAACTTTTCAATATGGTCAAGAATGATGAAAATGGCAATAGGTAGTCGTGGATTGCTAAGCCATCTTTCCAGTGTATCTAAAATTCCTGCAAAAAATACAGAAGAATATGAGCAATGGGAACAGAGAGATTTACAGGTCTGTACATGGATGATAGACAATATGCATCCAGATTTGGTTGGTAATTATATCGAATATCCCACAGCAAGGGATATGTGGGAAGGTATAGCAACAACATACAGCTCAGGTAAGGAGGGATTACAGATTTATGATCTACTAGTTAAAGCGTCCAGTCTGAAAAGAGGAACAAACTCAGTAGAATCATTCTACAGTAAATTACAGAGAATTTGGAGGGAGATAGAGATTCGACAGCCGAATCCAATGAAGTGTTCTGAAGATATCAATACCTACAATCGCCTCAGATCAGAATCAAAGTTATTTCATTTTCTGGCAGGAGTAGGAGATGAATTTGATAGGGAAAAGAGAGACTTGTTAAGAGAAGATCCACTGCCAACCATTGAAAAGGCATTTGCTCAAATCAAGAAGGAACGAGATAGAAGACAGATTATGGCTTCATCATCGGCAATTGAGTATCCATCATCGGAACTCTCCTCAGGCCTAGGTTCGGGATTGACCCAGAAGGCTCAGATCGAAAGTGTAGCACAGGGATACGCCACCAAGCCGATCTCAGAACGTGTTCAGAGATCCTCACAGACCGGCGGCGGCGGAGGCTTCGTAGATCGCTCAAAACTCAAGTGTAGTCACTGTGGGCGAACGAAGCACACGAAGGAGAACTGTTATGAGCTAATCGGTTTTCCAGAAGGTTGGACAAGCAAAAGGCAAAACAAAAATCAGAAGGGAGGAGGAACAGCAGCCATGATCGCCAGTGAAGATAACCAGCACGAGCAGCGAAGAGAAACAGAAATGGGTCGAGCGGCGGTTATGAGAGAAAGTGGTGGAGGTAAAGTAGGGTTTTTTGAAACCCAAATATCCACTAACTCTGTTTTTGATGCACTGAACAGGAACTTAGAAGGCCCTATTGGAGAAGTTCCAACTAGTCCTTGCTTGATTAATAATCCAGAAATTGGTCCTCAAAATTTCAAGTGTAGTTCAGTTGTTCCTGAAAATTGCAATCAGGCCCCTGGAGTTGCCAACATGATACAAAAACAAGGGGATAGTACTAATGAATGGTTACTTGACTCAGGAGCTACAGATACTTTAACCAATAATAAAGAAGACTTAATCACAAATTCTGTACCTAAAAAAAATTCTATACAGTCTGTAAATGGGGAATTATCCCCAGTTCGAGGAGCAGGGATTATTAAAATTACTCCAGACATTAGTTTAAAAAATTGTCTCTACATTCCAGATCTGTCCTGTAAACTACTGTCAGTCAGTCATGTTACTAAAGAACTCAATTGCACTGTACTAATGTTTCCATCATTTTGTCTTTTACAGGATATCCAATCGGGGAAAGTGATTGGGCGTGGCACTGAGCGTGGGGGACTCTACTATGTAGATGACGTGGTTCAACAAGGAACTGTTACACTGGCTCGCGGATCTACTGAATGGAAGCAATGGTTGTGGCATAGGCGGTTAGGACATCCATCTCTAGGATATCTTAAGGTTTTATTTCCTAGTCTTTTTTCCAGTAGTAGTCAAATAAATTGTGAGACTTGCTTATTGTCTAAAAGTCATAAACAGACTTATAAACCCAGTAGTACTAGAACTGAGAACATTTTTTCTCTTATACATTCTGATGTGTGGGGTCCAGCTCCTCAGTCTGGATTTGATTTATGTCATTTTGGTTATAAGTATTTTGTGCTTTTCATTGATGATTACTCTCGTGCTACTTGGGTATATTTTTTGAAAAATAAGTCAGAAGTTGCTAGTCGATTTGTTGAATTTTATACCATGATACAAACTCAGTTTCAAAGGAAAATTCAAATTCTTCGATCAGATAATGGGGGGGAGTATGTTAATTCTACTCTTAGGGAGTTTTTTCAAAAAAAGGGAATTGTGCACCAAACTTCTTGCCCCCATACTCCTCAACAGAATGGCGTAGCAGAAAGAAAGAATAGGTTAATTCTGGAAATGACTAGAGCAATGCTTATAGAGTCTAGAACCCCTGTGTTTCTGTGGCCAGAAGCTGTTGCTACCTCTGTATACCTTATTAATAGGCTTCCCACAAAAATTCTAAACCTTTAGACTCCTTTAAAGTTTTTTGCTAGTCAGCATAGTATTCCTCCTGTCTTGAATCTTGAACCACGGATATTTGGATGTTCTGTCTTTGTCCATATTCCCAAAACTGAGAGGAATAAATTTCAGGCCTGCTCAATTAAGTGTGTTTTTGTGGGATATGGTAGAAACCAGAAAGGATATAGATGTTATCATCCTACCAGTCGTAAGATTTATACATCTATGGATTGTGATTTCCTAGAATCTGAATTCTTTTATTCCACCCAACTCAGTAGTCAGGGGGAGAGTACAGTTGACTCCTTAAGTTGGTTGTCTGATCGTCATGTTGTACCTCTTGCCACTTCTGTTCTTCCTAATGAAGGTCCAAAAGAGTCAGTACGTGATTCCACCGAACAACTCTCTACATCAGGACAGAGTTCAACATTGCCAGAGCCTATTCCCTTGGATAATCCTGAGGTAAATGGTAGTACAGATTCTAATGACTGTAATGTTGAAAATGTGAGTAGTGCAGGGGAAGAAGACAATCAAGAGAACCAATCTGTCAGATATGTTTTACCACCTAGAAGTACACGTGGTGTTCCACCCAGAAGGTATGAACCAGAATATGAACCAAACCGGTCCAGATATCCGGTTGTGAATATGACTAGTGGAAACCTATCTCAAAAAGCTCAAGTCTATGCAGCAGCTATCTACTCTGAAGATCTTCCTAAAACATCCGAAGAGGCAATGAGGCAAGAGGTATGGAAAGCTGCAATGGAAGAAGAAATGAGAGCGTTGGAGAAAAATGGTACTTGGGAGAAGTGTTACCTTCCTCCTAACAAAAGAACAGTGGGATGCAGATGGGTTTATGCTATAAAAAGGAAGTCAGATGGGACTATTGAAAGATACAAGGCAAGATTGGTTGCAAAGGGATATACACAGACCTATGGAGTGGATTATTCAGAGACATTCTCACCGGTTGCAAAGATAGATACTATCAGGGTTATCTTCTCTGTTGCTGTTACTAAAGATTGGCCTTTACTTCAGTTTGATGTTAAAAATGCATTCTTGCATGGGGAACTTAAAGAAGAAGTTTACATGATTCCTCCACCAGGTTTCTCAGACAATTTCCAGCCAGAAGAAGTTTGTCGACTGAAGAAAGCCTTGTATGGGTTGAAGCAATCCCCTAGAGCCTGGTTTGGAAGGTTTACTGTAGCAATGAAGAACTATGGTTATCAGCAAAGCAATTCTGATCACACCCTATTTATAAAGAAGAAGGGAGAATTAATTACATGTCTTATCATCTATGTAGATGATATGATAATTACGGGCAATGATCAGAAAGAAATAAAGGAACTCAGAGAAAATCTGTTTAAAGAATTTGAGATGAAGGATCTGGGTCAACTGAAATACTTTCTAGGAATTGAAGTCCTAAGGTCAAAGAAAGGGATCTTTATTTCTCAGAGAAATTATATTTTAGATCTCCTCGCAGAAACAGGGATGATAGATTGTAAGCCAGTCAGCACTCCGATTATTGTAAACCATGGGTTGAAAGTAAGTGATGCTGCAGAGATAACAGATCAAAGGCAGTATCAACACTTGGTGGGAAAGCTTATCTACCTATCCCACACCAGACCTGATATTGCATATGCAGTAGGTGTGCTAAGTCAGTTCATGCATCATCCACAGATAGAACATCTGGAGGCAGCTTTGAGAGTAATTAAGTACTTAAAGGGAACTCCTGGAAGAGGAGTATTGTTCAAGAATAATGGTCATCTAGGCATTCATGCGTATACAGATGCAGATTGGGCGGGTAATCCAGTTGACAGAAAATCTACATCCGGATACTTCACCTTTGTTGGAGGAAATTTAGTGACCTGGAAGAGTAAGAAGCAGAAAGTTGTAGCTCTTTCCAGTGCTGAGGCTGAATTCAGAGGAATAGCAAGAGGACTCACTGAAGTTTTATGGTTGAGGAAACTTCTTGCTGAGATTAATGTTCCTGTTAACGAGGCATGTGATTGATGTGTGACAACAAAGCTGCTATCAGCATTTCAGAGAATCCCGTTCAACATGATCGTACAAAACACGTGGAAGTTGATCGGCATTTCATTAAAGAGAAACTTGATGGCAATATTATTACTCTTCCATATGTAAGAACTGAGGATCAGCTGGCTGATATATTAACCAAAGCTATTAATGGTCGAGCATTCCAGGACATTATTTGCAAGTTGAACGTGTGTGATCCCATAGTTCAACTTGAGGGGGAGTATTAAGGAAATAAAGATTAATTCCTAATTTAGCTACTCTATTACTGGCATCAAATCCCTATAGATTAGGTTACATAATTGTACAAGATTTAGTTTCTTTTCTTGTATTTGTTTTCTGTTTATATATAATCTTCTGTACTATTACAATATCAATACAGTAAAAAATTCATTCTAAAACCTATTCTATTTGCCAACAAAGGTAACGTGTTATTGTTTAAATCAAAGTTCTTCGTGTAACCGATAGTATTAGGTTTACCTATTACTAAGGACCATCACGTTAACAATCTCCACCTTACAGCAATGTCAAAATGCTCTTGGCATTAAAAGCTTTAAAATTGATACCATAATCGCCTTGAAAGGTGGCTAGAATTAACTAAAATCGTGGTTAGAAGAGTCAATTGAGGTGGGAGCTCCAACTACTTTAGGTGAGACATTTGGGGTGTTCCAGTGATTAATATCAACGGAGCTAATGGCTCCTGACTCTAGAGGATGGATAGCCTGACTATGGCGTTAGTGACATTGAGCAATAACAGAGATGGGGTTGTCGAGTGGCAGTTCTCTTTCTTTCTCTCTCTCTTCTGGCTAGGTTTGCACATGCTTATATATACATATATATATATATGCAAATATCATAATATATATAATGATAAAGTTGGTCTGATGATAAATAATAAATTGAAATGCCTTCAGATTTATTCATTTGTGGGCTTAGTGAAAGTGGATGTAAAACAAAATTTTGCTTTTGTTTTTATTATTTGAAACAAAATGTGCAAATTATATTTATAGCAAAGGAAGTGCTTAAATCCTTAAATTTTTATTCAAACCCCCTGAAATTTGTCGAACAAGAATATAACACTTATACACCTAACATTTTCAATTATAAAATTTATCATATAAGAATATAACATTTATGTACTTAATATTTTTAATTCATTGATTTGATTATTAAGTTACTTATATGATTATCAAATTATATTATTTAATTATTTCTAATAAATTTTGTAATTATATAATTTAAGCATGTATTTTATACGTGGAATTATATGTTTAGGTTTTAACTTAAATTTTTTTAAGTAATATTGTTATATTGACATGTTGCTAGTGTATGCTTAAAATATTTTATAGCAATTAGTTACTAGACCGCATTATGTGCTGATGTAATTTTTTATTTAATCATGGGCATGATCAAAGTTTTGATACTGATATTTTTTTTTATCACAATAATCAATAAATTAAATTAATAAATTGAATAATATTAAACAAAAATATAAATTAAGAAATAATTTAATAATTTAAAAGGTCATTCTACTATATATTTTATAAGAAATTCATATCATACTAAATATAATAAATAAGACTGTGAGAAAAATAATAATATACTATTATATAATATATATAGAAACTTGAATAATATTCTTATCCATTATATATCTCTCTCACATTTGCCTCACTAAAAAAAGAGGCTACCTACACCATTTTACCAAGAACAAAATAAACTATTGCTATAACAAAAAAAGAAGAAGTAAAGAAAAATTCAAATATTTTCTATCATAGCAGTTAGGGATGTTAAAACGAGTTGGGGTGTCATGTTTGTGTCAGGTTATTCAACTCTGGTGGTATGATTAAAGTCAATATGAACATGACTCATTTATTACTCATGTCAATATGAACACGACACGAAAATTAAATAAATTATGTGAATACGATATGTATAATATATTTACTTAAATAAGTTATATGTGTGTCAAATAACCCGATATGACATATTTAACTCATATGACATTTTTAATTTAAGATAATTTTATATTCTTAAATATCAATTAAAAATTATTTATATAATAAAAATTATGATTAAAATAATTTTAAAATATAAATTTCTTAAAAATTTCTTAAAAATACATAAAAATAAAATATATAACACAATTAATATTAAGAGTGTGTTTTATATTTTAGTATTAGAACTTATTAAAAAAATTAAAGAGATAATATATAGTTGTCAATACAAATTTTGTATTAAAATTTTTTAAAAAAATTATTTTATTTTCTATTTATTTTTATATTCTATTTTCTTTTATAAATTCTATTCTAATTAAAAAAAAGCTATTTGATAAAAATTATAAAATATTAGATTATTTAAATTATAAAAATTATTGAATTTTTAATATTTGATTTATAAAAATGATTTCTAAAGTTTATAAAAAAATTAAATTTAAATTAATTAATAGTTAGATTAATAAAATAATTAAAAAAAATTAGTATTTAGATGGAATTAATAAATTTTTAATAAGAATAATTAAAAAATTAAATAACATATTTCTAAATAAATAATAATACATCATATAATAATAAAATCATAATAATATAATAAATATATTATAATTATTTTTACTTTCATAGAGTAAATAATAATAAAATGATATAGTTTTGAGTTATATAAAAACTACATTCTTTAAATTAAATAGATTATAGCGAATTTACTTGTCAACTTGCTATACGACCCGTTTAAAGTAGTGCCATAAATGGATTAACTCGTTTATAATACTAATCCGTTTAAGGTAAATACCAACAAACTAATTTTATGTATTTTGTGTATTTTATTTGCATGTCATGACTCATTTTGACACTCCTAATAGTAGTCAATAAATTAAATTAATAAACTAAAAAATATTAAAGGAAAATATAAATTAATAAAGAATTAAAAATCATTATATTAAATATTTAATAATAAACCCATTACATAATAGATATAATAAATTAGATTGTGAGAAAGACAATTACTTACTATCACATAATATATATAAAAATTCCTAATAAGATTTATAAATTATGTTAAATTAATTTCTATTACTTATCCATTATATATATCATTTATCTCATTAAAAATGAAATTACTTACACTACTTTAGTAAAAACAAAATAAACTATAAAAGAACAAAGGAAAATCTAATTTTTTTTAAAAAAAATTCAAACTAGCTACTATTTGCTTTTAATTTTTTGAGTTGAAGAATTCCTACTTTAGATATCTTTATTTATAATTAAAAATTCTTGACCCTTAAAATTCTTTAATCTTTAATTTTTAATTATTTTCAAAATAGTAATAAACAATATTTAATTATTTATTATATTTTTAAATCCATTACTTTTTAAAATATAATTTTGTCTTTTTAAAACCTTGAATTTTTAAATTCTAATTTTTATAATAATAAATTCTAATTTATATTTTTTATCCGCCTTTAAGGTGACCTATAAATTCTCTATTTTTTTTGGCTTTTATATAGATAGTATAGATTATATAGCAATGGCTAAGTAAAATTTAAAATTTAATGATTTAAAAATTTTATAAATTAATGTAAATTGTATTAGTGTAAAAATTATAAATATATAGTGATTCAATAATTTGAAATTTCAGTTTTTCCTTTATATTTAAATTGTAACTGTAACACCCCGATACCCTATATAAGTACTATGCATATACCTAGTATACATACAGTAAATATATAAAGTATAAGGATGTCAGTTTTCGTTACCTTTTAAAAACTTGTAACAGAGTTCAAACCATAATACCTTAATTTAAATAACATTTACAAAATCATTATCTTTATTAAAACTTCATTTATACATATAAATACTCTCTCGTCAGAAATACATCATAATTAAAATTTATACATGTATGCATTACCCTCTAGTTGGTCTCGACAAACTTTACTCTTCTTGTGGCATAACAAAAGACTTCATATCTTCCATCTATATACCTGCGCGAATAAACACCCGCGCTAAGCCCGAGAGCTTAGTAGTCCAAATATAAAATATAAACATATAGTATAGAAGTATTGATATATAATGATACATCGATTCAATATATAATTAGTTCTTATCATATCTTCTTTTCTTTTTAATTTTATCTTTAATATATCCTAACTAATTTCATATATGATGTATATATATACATAATATTATCACCAACCCCAATGCATCACCAATACTCAAAACCAATATATTAATACCCCTACATTATATATATACCACACCAACCATTATTGCAATACACACTTTACATATCATACCAATTATTATTGCAATACACACATTACATATCATACACTCATTATTGCAATACACACATTACACATCATATCACTCATTATTGCAATACACAATTTACATATCATACAAATCATAAATCATATTTCCAATAAAGACAACTTTTATCATCAACCACAATTCATTTACATATTACACTTAATAACATTATATTATTCACAATTCACCAAGCATAATTCATTATTAATACTCACAATCAATATTTCAATACTTGCATTTCACATTGACAATAAAGACAGACTCGGGCCCAAAACACTAATATGTTATTCAAAGTTCAGAGTTACTGCTTTGGTTCATAGTCACAATCATCACGCCCGTAGGCAATGTATATACATGTATCTCTATCCATGGATAGTGTAACAGACCCAGTCTCTTGGACCATCAACTCAACACATATGAGGAGATCCTCAACCCGGCAAGACTGTTACAAATCATATATCTCATATTCACAATTCTCATAGTGTAACAGACCCAGTCTCTTGGACCATCAACTCAACACATATGAGGAGATCCTCAACCCGGCAAGACTGTTACCTTTCATCATTTCTTAGGCATGCCACCCAAATCCAGAACTCTGAAACTGAATAACATATTAAACAAACAATTCATTTATTATTTCATTATCAATCTCATCATCAATTAGGCCAACATGCCTTATCTCTTTCAATTGAATTATCATAGCCAATCACAATGGCTTCATATCATATCATATCTCAATCCATATGATACATATAGCATCATTGATATCACATTTCAAAGTATATTATTCATATAATACATTGCCATACACAAGATTCACAATGCATATAACATAACATTTTCTCACTTCTCAAAACACATTAACATCATTCATTACTAGAGCATTTATCATAACAAATTGCACATACCTTAAGAATGATCCTCATTTCTTCCTACCTTTCCCATTTCATATTTCATCCTTTATATATATTCTTCATTTACATTCACAATATAATAGCTTATTTAACACTTTCATCCCAATGTGTTAATGTTCAAAGACATATAAGGATATACAATCAAATAGGGTTTATGCTTACCTTGTTAATGATCTTCACATCCTTCACATCATTCAATCATCACCTTAGTCCAATTATGTTAACAATATAATAGATCACTTAACACATTTGCAAACAAATGTGTTAAGCCTCAAATTATGTAATTAAATACAATCATATGTATTGGTACTTACCTCAAGAACTAGTCCCATCAATCTATACATTTCTTTTCTTTCCAAGAATTCTCCACATTTAGGTTAATGCAACCCAATCTCTTCAAAATCTAATCCAAAGGAATATTAGCAAAATGACCATATAAATAGTACATTCTGGTTTAAGACTCCATTTTATCCTTATTTTGAAAAATTGTATAAAATAATCTACTTGACTAAAAATTCTAAAATTTTTACAGAATTTAGTTTTGTATCTTAAAATCATTCCTTTAAAATTTCAGATCAAACTGAACACAAAATCTTGGTCAAATAGTTCACCTAACCAGACTGCCCCAATTGCCCTGCATCCTGGCAGCAGTTCTGAACTTTGTGAATTCCATAAATCAAATTCAATCAACGTGGTTCCAAATTATTTTTCTCAAATACTAGACTCACTAAGCAACAACATATCCAAAATTCACTTCAAGAACATTTTTCTATAATTAATTAAAAATCATACAAGTCACAGCCTTTACTAATTGTAAAACAGAAAAAAATTCACTAAACACAACTCTTACTCTTCCATCACCAACACCAACCTAGCTTCTTATCTTTAATTCCATTTCAACACTTTTACACACACCATACACAAACACACTCCATCAAACTCAAACAAAATTCCAAATAGAACAAGAGAAATCAAGAGAAAACTTACCTTAAATGAAGAAATTCCACAAATCTCTAACCAAAACCCTTGATTCCTTCTTCAATTTGATTATAGAACTTCAAACACCTCCCTAGCTCTTTCTCTTCTTCAATGGCCGGCCTCTTCAAGAAAGAAAGAAGAAAATACCAACAAGTCAACCACTTTTCTTCTTTTAATCTCCACCATGCAACTTAACCAAAGAAAATTACCTCCATGCCCTTCATCCATTTAATTAATCTTTTGTCTCATATATACCCATATATATAATTTCACATGCCACAAATAAATATCATCTTGTATTGACCAACCCTTTTGACCAATGTATATGTTAGTTATACAACCATATAAACAACATATACACTTCTCTCTACACCCTCTTTTCTTCTCAAAACACAAATACCTATACATTCTTTTCCCAACTTCTTTTCTCTTGTAATTTAACACATATATTCAATCCAATATATAACAATAACATAATCAAAACTTTTAAGGTATACATGAGGATATTACAGTAACATTATATATTTTTTTAATATCATGTATCACTCTGCATTTAAAATATTTTCATAATATTTTAAGATAAATTAGTTATTGGCCCATGTGATGTGTAGATGTGATTTGATCAAGAACATAACTAATATTTTAGCACTGATAATTTTTTTATTACAATAGTCAATAAATTAAATTAATAAATTAAAAAATATTAAACAAAAAATACATTAACAAATGATTAAATAATTAGAAATATCATTTTACTATCTATTTTATAATAAATTGATCACATATTAAATATAATAAATTAGATTGTGAAAAAGATAATTACTTGTTGTTACATAATATATATATATAGCAACCTAAATAATATTCTTTTCCATTATATGTCTACATATCAATTGTCTTACTAAAAATAGTAAAAACAAAATAAACCATTGCTGCAAAAAAAAAATAAGTAAGAAAAATTTTGAACATTTTCTTTTAGTCTAAACTAACTATTATTATATATATAAATTTTGAGTTAAAAAATTTCTATTTAAATGTCTATATTATAATCAAAAGTTCTTAACTCTTAAAATTTTCATCAATTAATTATTAATTTTTTAATTAATAATATTTTATAAATAATATTCTCCTTGCCCTGCTGAAATTATTACTTTTATAAAAAAAATATCATTATCAAATTGTCGCTTTATACAACAAAGAAAAATTAATTAGCTTTCTTCCAACTATACTCTTATAATTTATTACTTAATTAATAAAGTTAGAGTATAGTATTAATGAATTAATAAAGGCATTTTATTCCATTTAAAATAATTTTATATAATATCTAGATAATTTAATAATTTTTTAATAAGTGCTCAAGAGTTGAAGGTGACTATTTTATTGAAACGGAGTGAGTAATAAATAATACTTAATTATTTATCATCTCTTTAATTTTTTGACTTTTTGAATTTTAATTTTGTCTTTTTAAATTATTAACTTTTTAATTCTAATTTATATAATAATAAATTATAAATATTTGTAATTTATATTTTTTTCCTGCTCATGTGCCAGTCTACTAATCCACCATTTTTCTTGCCTTTTGTATATATAACTAATCCCTTATTACATGTTGTGCAGTCATAAGAATAATAAAAAATAAATAAATATAAAATAATTTATGTGTAAATTAATAATAAATTTTATAATAAAAAATATAAAATAAAATATTTATTTTGATTTTTATAATATTTTCTTCGAAACAATATAAATGAGTATATAAAGTTTTTTTTTAATTTGATACTTTCACTAATCAATAACAAAATCTATACAAATTTTTATTTTAAAAAATATTAACTCTATAAAAAATGAGAAAAATAAAAAATAAAATTCAGCCAAATTTATTCGTAGAAAAAATATAAGTAGGGGGATTTATAATCATAGATTTATATTAGAATTATTATTAATAATATTATTATTATATAAATTATTAACATATAAATAATTTGTTAAACAGGTATATTTTTCATTGTTTAAATTTTTAAAAAGGATATAAAGTGACTATTATTATAAATAAATTATTAATTATGTTATTTAAATAAATTATTAATGTGTAATTAATTTATTAAAAATTTTAAAAATCTTATATTTTATTATTTAATTTTTAAATTTCTAAAAAATATAAATTAATTATTATTATCAATAAGTTATTTAAATAAAAAATAAGAGTCATAAATTTTTTAAAAATATCTATTAATCAATATTATTAAATTATATTAATGTGTAAATAATTTATAAAAAATTAAAAATTAAAAATATAATTTATTTAATTAATATTATGAAATTATATTAAAGTGTAATCTTAAATATAAGAAGATTAAAAGTCATAAATATAATTTATTAATTATAAAATTATAAAATTTATATAAATTATTAAAATTAAATAAAAAAATAATTAAAATGTAAAATAACATTTTTTGAAAGATTGATAATATGACAACCTTAAATTATTTCTTATTTCCTTAACGTTCATATATATAAATAGTTATTGATCCGCGTAATGCGTGAATATAATTTTTTTTATTTGATCATGAATATGATTAATATTTTTACATTAATATTTTTTATCGCAATAATGATCTGTTAGTCAAATCATTAGTATGATTACTCTATTTTTTTTATCTTAGGCAATCAAATTAAATTGAATTAATATTTATACTAAGTTACACTTTGCAGAATTTAATTTTTGGAGAAATTTTAAAAAGTACTATCATATCATTTATTAGTCTGATTGGACTCAAGGCTTGTTGAAACAAGAAATTTACATAGAAAGGTTCACGGTGATAAGGTACTCCCAACATCTCACCATACCACTGGAAGTCTGCTCAGACCATGGGAAAGTTCGACTATATTTTTTAGGTATGAAAAATGGCAAATCACATAGCGAGTTTCACGATCAAAAGTATTCCTATTTTTTTAGAGTATCAAAAATTTTCGACCAGATCACAATGAATCCCGATCGGACCTTTGAAGTAGAAATTATTCAAAACATCCAATAGCATTTTTGACCAAAGGTATGCCCAAAATTTGAACATACCATCATAGTTCTGATCGGACCAGATGCAAGTCCGACCGGATCATTTAAATATTCTTTAAATTAGGAATCATTACATCTCCACTCAATTGGTGGAAGCCACGTGTTCCAACCGTTGAAGGAGCATTAACTAGTTTTTCAAATATCACGAGTGGACCTTGAGGATTTCAACCTGTCCAGTGCTAGTCCGACCATGAAAATGCTTTAGACAATATTTTAGTGAGAGACAAGAATTAAACATCTTGGCTCCTACCCCAAGCGGCTATATCAAGTCTTGAACGCTATAAACACCTCAAGAAACTTAATTTAACATTGTGATTATAATAGCCAAGTTTAACATCTTTTATTTTTTTTTTCATCAAAATTACATTTGTATTGATTGAGTGTTTGGTGTGAGCATTAAACACCATCAAAAGTTTGAGTATGGGCTTGGAAATACTTAGGTTGTTATAATAAGCCTAAAAAAACTCTTATAAAGGTTGTAAGGATTGATCTCAAACCATTGTAATAGTTTGGTATGAGCTAGTGAAAACACAAAGATAAAGTTAAGCTTGTGAAAACTCAAGATTAGTGAAACTTTAATAAGTTGTTAAGGAAGTAGGCGTAGGATCAAGCTAAATCTAAACCACTATAACTCTTTGTGTTCTTTCTTCTATACTCTATTCAATCTTCTTCTGCATCTTCTTCATCCTTTGTTTTTGAATTTTAAATTTACCATCATTCTTCATATTAACAAATCCATCTCCCTCTTAGTTGCTAATTTGGGACAACATGATCAATAAATTAAATTAATAAACTAAAAAAATTAAATAAAAACATACATTAACAAATAACTAAAGAATTGAAAAGATTAATCTATTTTATATTTCATAATAAATTCATTATATATTAGATATAATATATTATATTGTTATAAAGATAACTATTTGCTATTACATAATATATGTAAAAATTTTAATAATATTAATAAACTATATTAAATTAATTTTTATCATTTGTCTATTATATAAATATATATCTCATTTATTCTAAAAAAAGATACTATCTATACCACTTTAGCAGAGCAGAATAAACCATTACTGCGATAAAAAAAAGTACAAAAAAGCAACAAAAACTAATATCTTCAATAATAATATAATCTATATAATATAATACTTATAAATCCAATATTTAAATCAATCTCCAATATCTTCAATAATTCAAATACTAATTATAAATCAGATAACCATCATAAGTTTGTCAAATCAAATAAATATATAATACATTGCTTTATTTGATAATCATTTACTAGAATCTCAAACTTCGTCTTCTAAATATATATATATTTTTTTCATGTTTACAAATTTGTACAAAATCTCAAATAGACAAAATAAATTTGTATTTATATATACTTCATAACTTATAAGTACAATATACAAAAGATCTCTATATGTACTATAGATAATTTCTGAGATCTTTAATTTCACTTCTTAACTTACTTTGATGACATAATATCTACGTGTCAAAAAATAATTATAACACGCTAAACAAAGCTTAGTGGTGCTTGTATAAACATATTATGTCACTTAATATTAAAGAAAAATACTTATGAAAATATAGTAATAACACTCAGTTTTAAGAAATATTTCAATATATTAAATATTTTCAATAATAAACCAACATAATATTTGATTACACAAAATAATAACTTTAACTTTATAAAAGACATCATACTATACTACACTTTCGGTATTTCAACTTTTCTCTTTTTGAATCATTTTATTTAAGACTCACTTTCTCATTTGTTAACATTGCTCATATTACATTTATTTGTTTTATTGTAAGTCTTACTTTTCAATTTCACGTATAGGATAATTTTATTCAATCTATAATTTTAATACTTAGATTTAGTATTATACTTTAGGGTACTCTGAATCTTATATCTTATATACACTTTTAATCATTATAACACTAAGAAAGTTATTGATCAATTCAATAACTTAAGCATAACATTTCTATTATGTGCATTAGTACTTTTACTTGGAAACATTAATATATACATTACCAATCACTTTCATATTGTAACACAGTAAGTCGATTTTAAGTAATTGACTTATATTATTATTTTGCGTTTCTTTCATTATTCAAAATATCATATTCACATATATTTTCAATTTAGATAACTTCATTAAATATGTCCATACATACTAAACTCGGATCATAAGTTTGAAAAATATATTAGTGTAGCAATTTTAATGTCAAATCTCAAAAATATATAATGGCAATTATGTCCGCTGTCATTGATGACACAATGTGTCCATTAATAGCACGAGATGCCCACTATAATTATGGTTATCGTTCTTCTGGTTAGTCATTTAATCCAAAACTAGATCTAAAATCAGTATGATTTGGACAATTCATTAGTTTTGATTAACACACTGAATTATATATATCACTTCAATGAAATAATTCTTTGATCAACACTTGGTATTACACATATTTATTTTATATTCAAAATTTATTGCACTACTTATTAGGGTTGATTTTAAAAATCTTTTACACTTTGAGAACTTATAGTCATTTAGGTCGAAATCACAAATGAAAGAAAGGAAAAAAACTATTTTAGGCAAATTCTTCAAGTGACACTCCCAACGACATGAGCGTATCAATGACTGTTACTTGTCCATTTTACAGAAATTTTGACACACCCAACGACATGGGCTTATCACTGCCCGTGTCACTTAACTTACATTACAGTAGTTACGACATACCTAACGATACGGGCGTATCACTGACCGTGTCATTTATCTTTCATCACAGTAGCTATAACACGTCCAATGACACAGGCGTGTTACTGGTCATATCATTTAATTTTTATCACAGTAGCTATGACACACCTAATGACACAGGCGTATTACTTATCGTGTCATCAACGTTGAAACACATCGTTGACACACCCAGTGACATGGCCATGTCACTGGTTGTGTCAGGCAAAATTATGTATTTCGTACACTCAACCACTTAAACATAAAATATCCAAATCTATGATAAAAATTGAATCAAAACTAGTTTCTTTGACATAGACAGAGTCTATATCAAATACTTTAATCACACTTCAATTAATCAAATCTTCAATCATCACTTATGGCTAAAACAACATCAAACTTCCCAATTCTTATAAAAATTGAATTAAGAATCATACTTACCACTCATAAATTCTTTTAATTAAATTTTCACTCATCAATCTATTTAATCAATATTTTCAAAAAATAATTCATTATAAATGACTCAATCAATCAATTCAAACATTAAAATTCATAGAAATTTAATTATTTGCAAATTAAAATACATAAGCACATACCTCTTTCAAAATCTCTCCTCTCTTTTTTCTCTGTTTCTTTGATCACTTGCTGATAATCTCACATTTTGTAGCTTATTCTTTTAAAAACTCATAGCTAGATGTGATTTTCTCTTAAATTCTGGCTAAAGTTCTTGAAAAGAAGGAAGAAAGCAGTTTTGGTTGTGTTGATGATGAACGTGGATGGAGGAAGAAGGAAGAAGAAAAAAACTTCTACATAAATACACCTGTCCAAAGAAACTTCTACATAAATACACATGTCCATACACTTATATATATAGCTTAATCTAGTATGACCAACCAATCTCATTTTAGTTATGGTGTACCCTCACTCTTAGCCTTTGATTCAAATTCGATTTTTAGTCTTGTAAAACCATAAAAATAAATAATTTTTTCAGTAAATTTTTAAGATCCACTATTCACATCACTTATCCGTATCACAATTCACTATCAATTATCAATATTAAAATAAAAAGTTTAGTATTTAAAATTTTAAACATTACACCTCTTTAGTTTTAACCAGACTCTCATTGAAGACATGTGCGACAATGTCACAACTGGTGGACAAAGGAAATGTGTATGCTTCTTGGTGTTCAAAGGACATGTGCATGATAATGCCACATGGTGACATAGGCCTCTAATTTTACCCTTTTTAATCCAGTTTCGACTGTGGACTAGCTGTAGGACGCCTCTGAGAAAGAAACCGCTTTGTGCTTTCTAATACACCAAAGAAGATAGAACCGCCAATGCCTATCCACATAACTCTAGGCCCTATGCCCTGCATTGTCAAAAAGGATTTCCCGAATGAGAAAAAGAAATGAAATCTCTCCTTAATATGCGAGAACTATCCAGTTTAGTTTGATGAAGTATCATTCTCACACCAATCACCATTTCATGACCCACAAATTCTGTACTTCCATACATATACAACATTTATTAATTCAAATTATTTCAGCTACTAGGTCCACATAAAAGTATAAAAAATGAATCTAAATATAAATGCAATACTTGCATAATCTGTTTGCAGACATAACATATAATTTATAGTTTCCAAAGTATGAACAATAATCTGATCAATAAACACAGAAAACCAGAGTCGTGTGGTATCATAAGATTAGTAGGTCATGCATAGATGGTTACAAGATCTTTTTCTCGTCACTAAAATGGATATGGATCATCAACCTATTGGTAAGAGATCATCTATTCCCCCAATAATAGCATTGTAGATTCTGAAAAATACAGCATATCATTTGGATTTTCAATTTGTATGGTGAAAGGGGAAACTATGGACAATAAGCACCTTCAGAAGAGCAGTGGGTCCTTCTTCTCTAACAACAGTTTGCACACAATCAAAGATCCCCTTGTATTGGTTAGCTGAACCCTGCAAAAAATAAATAACATGACAAAAACTTAATAAAATGGCTCCAGGATATAAGGAACAGAATATTAGATATTGGAATACCTGAACCATTAACCTCGTCTTAATCACATCAAGTGGCGTAGTTATAGCTCCAGTTAGTGCACCTACAAAATCCATTCAACATTCATAGGATTATTAAATTATCTTACCATAAGAATGTTAAAGATGGAAGAACACATCTAGAAGCACAAGATGGAAAGGGTGGGGGTGAGCATAGAACAACTTGCGCAAAATGGAAAGCATCTAGGAAAGCTATTCATGATAATTGTTCACTTACAGATGCAGTTCTTCACACAAGTTCACATGAGGCAGGAGCTATATGTCACATTAGGTCTGTAAAAACTAGGACAGTTGATAACCTCACTTCTCACTTCAAACATTTTAGATATAAATGAAACAGAATGAAAAGAACTGTGAAGTGTAAACAGGTACAAATCAATTCACAAATTCACTTGCAGATTCTGTTGTTATAATCATTCTTTATTTACATCATATGATTCTATTCAATTCCACCATAATGATATTAATCTACAGAGTGGATAAATGATATTGTATCAAGACTGTCAGACGGATACACCTGTTAGCTAAAAATCATCCCAGACAGACTCAAACATGCAAGCCATATCACATGGACAGATGTCACCTAATGTATGTAAAACATGGACAATTTATCAACTCATTTCTCACTAAACCCTTGCATTTCAGCTCTATGTTATTAGACATTTAGACTACTATGGATCTGGCTTATAACATGTTTCCTCAACCAAGTCTCAAACATGTGAACAAAATTCAGCAGAAGTGGAAGGAAAACAACCAATCAATTACAGGTATGAAATACAGGACGTTAAATATCTTGAAAATATGGGAGGCATTCATGATATGACCAGCTCCAGTTGTACGCATAGACTTAAGAAGTCAATTTTACCAGCAAAAGCACCAATAATAGCATTTTCTGGATCATTCAATTCTCTCCGTGCCTGCCAAGAGAAAGCAAAAGCCGAATTATCTATGGATAAGAGCATGATTCCTTTTATTTCTCACTCTGCTTACAAAAACATTTTTAGCATCCCCAGTCCTCATCTAAGAAAGAAGTTATTACTCAACAATGGCAAAAGTGTATCAATGACTATGTATTTTTACATGTAACAGATACTCTTTGCAGAAATTTTTGGGATTACAGAACGGAGCTAAAAAATTTTGATGCGTTTTGGGTTGTTACTATCAAGAGTTAGAATAGCATCTTTGTCATTATACAGTAAGGTCAGCAATAAGTAATAATATAGCATTGTATGAAATGTCTTATATTGACCATAGTTTCAAATACATTACATACCCAGGCATGGAAGTACATAAGGTAACAAAGCATTGACTTGTCAAGAAGAATGCTTCTTTGTACAATTGGCTCGCATTTACTTAATGTTTCAATAACCTTTGTGCCAATATTAACAAAGAAAAGTGCAGGGGAAAAAATAAAATCCTTCAATCATAGTTTGCAAGAGAGATTGCAGATGTCCAAAAAACAGAGCATCAGTAGAGATTCACATGATCCCTTTTCTTATTGAGCCTAAGGCCACATGTGAAGCTAAGTGACAATACTGCATTTTTCATAATTCTATATTTGACTATGTTCAGGTTCAAAAGGATCATGCTAATATGCCTGCCTGAAATTTCCATTGTTTACATATGGGCTCGAAAATAAAGGACAACCAAGATTCTGTTTAAGCAAAATAATATGTGAATCAACAACCTCAATAAGGGCAACTTTGCATTATTAAAATCGCAAAAGAGAATTATGCAAAAAGTGCGATGCATAATGAAGGAATCATAAACAGCCAAGCAACAAGACTACACAACACACTTAAAAAAATCATTTGTTCAGTATGAGGAGCATACTGCCACTTTATAACCTATCCGAAGCTGTTCATAGATACAAAACTGAATTGCATCAAATGGCAAATCTCGCAGTAAAAATGATCCATATCCCTACACAAAATAACAGAGGTCAAGTCAGGCCACCATCATAAAAAATTGTGAAATGCAAAGGATAATAGCATACTTGTCAAGTATAAAAACCATAAATGATCATACAAAGAAATAAAACAAGAAGAAGCCTTTTAGTCTTAGAAAGAACCTTTTTAATCTTTAAAATGAAAGATGTAAAATTGGAAGTTTAAATTTGCTAATTCAGAGCAGCAACATAGATGTGAGTTGCATTACAACTATAGAATGACCTCTGGGTTGAATTTAGAGCAGGTACTTACTGCATAAAGCCCCTTAAAACCTTCCTTAGAGACAATGAGACGGACAGCATCAGGAGCAGAGGTAAATTGCCCAGTCTGCATCCGTTGTTTAACAACCTGGAGATTGTTTTATACAGTTAAATGATGCCTGATGGCACATTTCTTGATATAAAAATGTACATGTAACATATGTACCTCTGTTGGAACACGAATGAGAGAAGCAGCAACCCCTCCAATGGCACCTGCAGTCTGCAAAAGAATGATACTCATGAACGGGAAAAACACCAAACAAACATAGCTCAAGCAACCAAAATTTTAGGAGGAAATTATATTAGTTGATATAAAGAATGACCTTCAGTCCTGAGCATGTGATATAATAAAAGATGCACTCAAGGATAAGCAAATAAAATGAGATATCATGGGATTTTAGTGCCACAAAGAAAGGGAGGAGAGACCAAAAGTGTCATGCATGCATAATGTGTTTGGAACTACAAGCAGCTAAATAAATTGCCAGTTTCCTGAAATGTTATCTTTCCACCTCGACAGGCTTTCATAGAAAGATTAATAAATAAGAACATCTAAGCTTTCATAGAGAGATTAACAAATAAGAACATCTATTTCTCAGCACCCACCAGTTAGATACCGAAGCAAACATTTCAATAACATGGCATAAGACATTTTAAAGAACAAGAAAATCTTACTAGATGAGCTACGGCGCTAAGATTTTCAGGAAAGATCCTCAACAATTTCTGCTTTGTAGGCTCATATACTCCAACAAATAATGCAGAAGCCCTATGCAAAAAAGAAGGATCATTAAGACCAAAAGCGATGAACCAAAAGTTAATGAGTTTACGCAAAAGGTATTACATGGAAACAAGATCTTTCAACATCAAATTAATGCATAACTTCTATAATAAAGAATTTCTTAGTCATACATAGCACCACAATACTCATCTGTTGACTATAATGTTATATCTATTTCTTCCTCTTTTTGACAGCAATAGCAATACATATGAATTACATGAATTGAATTTTCTTCATGCAAGACAATAAATCCTAACATTGGGTTTCGATATTCCAATTGTTTGATTTGAAAGCCATTTGATAAGCGATTGAGATAACTAATTATACAAAGTGGATAATAACCCGCAAAGAGTTATTATAAAGCATTTAAAGCTCTAATACTACTAAAGAATTAAATTGCGCATGACCTACAAATATGATCACATTGCACAAAATACTTACGGTAAGACACCAGCAAGATTTCCAGCCAATCCAGAGTAAAGACCTTTCAAAACTATTTTTCCACCACCACGAGCAGCCTATAAAATATATTGAATCAAATATTTTCATCAAGCCATTGTTATAGCATGACTGTTCTTATAAATTGTGAGACACAATTAAGCATGGATGCATTCATTCAACAAAGTTAGATTCCTTCTGAATCAACCACATGCTATAACAAGCATTTCAATGCTTTGAAGAAACAACTGAATAACAAGGAGATGATGAGCAGTGTCTTTTAAGAAACCTATACCTATGATATGGAGCATGTCAATCTCTACCAAAAAGGGTTATGCACAGTTATATACAGGAGAGAAGAAATTTATTGATAGACTATTAACCAAATCTACTTCATGGAAGTAGGTTGGCTGTTGTGCCAAATGTGATTCATAGTCATGGGTATCAAAAGCGATACAAGGGTGATTTGCCTAGCTTAGCAACCTGGATAAAAAGAAATACAAAAGCAAATATACCTAGCTGCAAATCAATGAGTAGGATCCCTTAATCAACAGAGTCAGAGGAGAACTTAACATTAAATATAAAACAATCTGAACAACAATTAATATGAAAGATAAATCCTAAAGCTAATTTAAAATTTCAGCAGTGAAAGTGAATATTTAACCTGCCTGCAGCCTTGTCTTTATCGTATCAATTGGATATAATGCTGTTTCAACAACAACACCAGCTGTACCTCCTGCTATAACTCCCTCTACAAAAGTTTGCCCAGCCCAATTAGAAAAATTCATACAATAACCAGATAGCTTTGTTCATAAATCAAAGTACACACACATATAGAAACATAGAGAATTTATAGCAATTGGAACAATCAAAGCTTAAAGCGGGTTTGGGAAGAAAACCCTTTTTTAGGTTTCTGGTTATAACAGCCCCATTCTTCAACCAAAAATCAAAAATTGCAATTGTAAAATGCAAACTCAAGTTTTATGTTTTGCTGAAAATATATCCAAAAAGGGGGTAAGAAATTGAAGCATACCAAAAAAAGCACGTAAAAAATCAAATGGTTTATCTTCTTGCACACTTATTGATGCAAAAGTCGTTCTTCTTGTCCCCAGCTGAGAAGAGCTTTGCATTTTCTTGACTGGCGCATCTATAAAAAATCCAATAAATAAATAAAATAAATTCCCATATAAGAAATTTAGCAATTGAACGAAACTAAAATATAGTAATTAATCGAGAAAAACGAAAATGGGGATTATTACCTGAAGAAGGGACATTGGAAGTGCTTTTTATATCGATAGCAAACGTAAAAGGACCCATCAGAGGTGTACAAAAAAAAAACTTCTGCAAATCGTGAATTGAATTTATTGCAATTATGAAACCAAAGATAAAAAATTGCATGTGAGAGACAGAGAGAGAGTGAAACTGTACGAGTATGAAAATCGCAGCAGAGCAGAGTATGGTGGTGGCAACTGCTGCGTGCGCTAGGAGATAAAAGCATGGATTAAATAAGAGGAAAATACACAATAATTAGAGCATAAAGTGATTATTGGATAATTTTTTTTATTGATTAAAAAATTTATTATAAATTTATTTATAATGAAATATATTATAATAAATATTTTTTATTTAATAAAAAAATTATTTAACAATAACTCTTAAAAATATCTGCAATTAACATTCATCAATTATTTAATATATTCTTATTTAAAAATTATTTTTTAATTTTAAGCCTATTATTTTTTAAACTTTAACTTAATATTTTTTCTATTATGTTTTTATAGAATTTTTTTTTTCAATTTTACATCATTCATGCTTATCCGCTAAGGCATTTTATTTCTTTATGTTTCCTTTGTCTTTCTCTATTCACTTCTTATTCTTTCTTCATGTTTCTTCTTCTTCTTCTTCTTCTTCTTCTTCTTCTTTACCTTTTCTATTTTTGTTTTACTTCTCATTGTGTTGTTTTTCTACTGTATTTCATTTTAAAGTTACTAAAGATTTGCATAAAGATGTTAAAGATTTTGAAGTTTTATTTTTGCTACAAATATGATTTTATTGAAATATTTATAAAGATGTTGCGTGAATGAGTTGTTGAGTTTGTGAAGTTTTTTAGTAAATTTTAGTTAAGGAGTAGTGTTTTTGTATGAAATTTGTTTTTTTTTTTTTCTAATTTTTGTTTATTTTTGTGTGTTTTTTCTATTATAATGTTAGTGTTTTCTTTGTTGGTCAATTATAATGCATGTTAGTTGTTTGATAAAATGCTTCAAAGAAAATAATTTTTTATCTTTGTGAATTTTTTTATTTTTTGTTTCTCATTTTTGTATTTTTGAATGTATACATCATCTTTCTTTTGAATTTTATTTGTTTATTTTTTACTTATTCTTTCTTTTAAATTTTATTTATTTGTTTGTTTATTTTTTACTTATTTTGTTTGTGATGTATGAGTATTTTATGTGTTAAAAGCTATTGATTTAATTAATATCTACATAACATCTACATATCAGACACATCACACCTATAATTTTAAATTTTTTTACATTATATTTATAACCCATCTACATAAAATCTATAATGCAGACATAACATATCTATAATTTAAATTCTTTTTACATTGAATTTGTAACTTATCTATATAACATTTACAATTCAAACAAAACACATCTATAATTTTTAAATTCTTTTATATTATTTTTGTAACTCATCTATATAAGATTTACAATTCATACACAATACATCTATAATTTTAATTTTTTTTATATTATATTTGTAACCCATCTACATAACATCTATAATTCAAGTACAACATATCTACAGTTTTTAATTATTTTTAGAATAATATATTTTTTTGTATGAGTCAAGCATCAACATTTTATGTCAAATATTTACAAGATATCTAAAATGTCTTCATATCTTTTTATATTGTATTTGTAATTCATCTGCAGAACATCTACAATTCAGTTACAACACATCTACAATTTTAAATTATTTTTAGAATTATCTTTTTTTTTTGTATGAATCAAGCATCAACTTTTTATGTCTAATATCTACAAGACATATACAATGCATTCATCTCTTTTTACATTGTGTTTATAATCTATCTATATAACATCCATAATTCAGCTATAATACACCTACAACTATATTTTTGAAGGAAAAATATAGATATTTGGTATTGTTTTTTCAATTTTCTGTTGTTGATCTCTCATTATTTGATTGTTTTCTTAGTTTTGGTTGATTAATCTAATTTTTTGCTTATTTTTTCTATTTTTGTAATGTTGGACAATGCAGCTAAATGAAGAAGATGAAGGAATAACATTTACGCTAGCGGCATTGTTAAGTTGCCGCATTTTTGTAATTTTTTGGCTTAGTTTTACAAATTTGTAATATTTTTTAAAGAGCTCCATATTTTTGTAATTTTTTTACTTTTTTGGTTATTTTTGTAATAATCCGATTAAATAAATTGGGCCTAATAATAACTTAGACACAATTACATGTTTTACTGTATTTAATGTGTTTAAGTTTTAACTTTGCTGTTAAATTTTTTATTTTTTATCATTGCTATTTTTGTCATTTTATACAAGAATTATTTTGTTTACTTTTTTACAAGATTTTTTGTATTCCTTCTAAAATTACTGCATTTTTTTTGCTCTTCTTATATTTTTTAAAATGGCATCTTAGTGTTGCAACAATGTCTCTTGTTTTATTTCTTTCTTTTGTTTTTTGTATTCTTCTCTTGCTTTATTCTTCTTTTTTCTACTATGTTTGTTTTTTTAATAATCACAGTTATCCATGAATCCACTGTATCAGAACTAATTATGTTTACACCGGGTTAGTCCACTGAGGGTTAAAGTATTCCCAGCAAGTGATGACTTCATTCACAATGATCAAACTTGTGACCTCTTGCTTGAAGGATGAGAGTGTTGAACCACTCACGCCAACTACTTATTGGTTAGTGTGTTTTTTCTATTAGTATTTTGAACGAATTTCTTAATTATAATTATCTATTCTTCTTTTACTTTATTCTTTTCTTTATATATATGTTTTTATTTTTTATCTACAAGCAATTAGATCTCACATATGTGAGCGTTTGTGTTTATGGAAAAAGAAAAAACAATAAATCACAATAAACACCTTTAATGTGAATCATTTTGGGTATTTTTAAAGTGTTTTTTAAATATTTTTTTTATTTTCCTTCAATATTGATTGTACAATAATGGGTGGTCTAATTGCTTTTTCATGAGAAGCAATTAGCTAGGAATGTTAAAAAATGTAGTTGAACTAGAAATATTGCTACTAATATAGGATAAAATAGGGGGTTGCATGCTGTAAGAAATGATTTTGTTCAATTTATCTGATTTTGGTAGATTATTTTCTTATGAAATATATTTGTATAATCAACTCAGTTTAAACTTATTATAAACTCATTGTAAAATTAGTATAAGAGAATAGAAGTCCAAAATTTTTAATGGAATATGTTTGTATATTATGTTCAATGTAAATTTATTATAAAATGAATGCAAACTTATTATAAACTGAATGTAAATTTAATATAAACTCTTTGAAAACTTATTATAAGTAATTATATTTTTTAAATTGGATTGACATTGAAAATAAAATATAGAAGAAGATAAAATTTTTAAAATTGTTATATTAAATTTTCAAAATAAAAAATTGCAATGAAATTGTTTAAAGTGTTTAAAAAGATATTGGCTTCTTCTTGGTCTCTTCTTCTTGTCTTTGAGGAGCTTTTTGTTGCTTCTTTTGTATTTTATGTTATTTTACTAAAACATGTGGTGTTTTGAAAATAGTTTTTAAGAGAAGATATATTTATAAAAATTAGAGCTTTTCTGTTAATTATGTCAATAGCTCAATTATTTTGGTTTATTTTTTTATTTTTTTTATGTTTAATGTTTTAATTTACCATTACATTAATGGTTTTTGGCATATTCTTTGTTAG
Source organism: Garcia nutans (assembly GCA_947685225.1). Lineage (NCBI taxonomy): Eukaryota > Viridiplantae > Streptophyta > Magnoliopsida > Malpighiales > Euphorbiaceae > Garcia > Garcia nutans. Next base: position 38,645,031 of record CANTUV010000002.1, read on the forward strand.
TTTTTTTTTTAATTTTTAGTTTTCTATTTACTTTTTTTTCTAACATCTTTCTCGTAGTCATACAATGGTGAAACCATGATTCAATTGAAGGAGAACAAAATTTTGAAGCAAAAAAAATTGTATTTAACATATAAATTTATTGTGAATAAATTCAAAATAAAATTGAATTGAAGTAATTTTTTTAACATTATAGTGGTACAATAGCTATTTTTTCTCTTGATTTATATAAATTATGTAAATAAATTTTGAATTCATTTGTTACTGTTATTATTATTGTCACGATCCAAACCCAAGGGCACATGATCGACAGTAAGAAACAAAAAAACACATTGCTTCTAGAACTTATAGTTAGCCTAACAACTCAAAACCGAGGAAACTGCATTATGACAATAATCATTGTCATACAAATGGGTTAAGAACCCACCAGTAAAATATAACTAGTATATGACATCACATCATAGCCACTCGTGCAACCATCACAAGCCGCATTCTTATGATAAACCACTACTCAAGATATAAATCTAACCAAGCAGTGGAACTAATTAGAGAAATAGATAGGGAAAGAAAACCGTAAAAAATTCTAAAATACAAACAAAAGTGACATAACTATATAATGAAATAACTCTCCCACCGAGAAATTAAAAGTAAGATTACTCAATAAGACATTTCTCCTCAAGGCCAACCTATACTGGGAGAAAATGATAAACAAGGGTGAGCATTCAACTCAATGAGTTATATAATGTTTAATACAATACAACATTTAGATGCAATAATCCCCGTGCAATGTCATGACCAAACAATCATATAATCAAATAAGGATAAGAATCAGTCAATAGAAACCATACTGAATCCAAACTAAGGAACTGATCTCCCTATCTAACTCTTTTAATCCACACATTTCTCTTACAATCTAATACATACGATCCAACGTCACAGCTTTAGCTAAGCAGCGCTTACCCGACTGAAAAATAGTATTGAGCATGAGAAATCCTCTGCCGTCGTGTCAATCTTAAATTCATCATCATATAATACCATCATATCGTAGCCCAAAACCATTTCTCAAATCATATGGGATCCTACGTCATTATAACCCTATCGAACAAACACAAGTAAATACACATTCATAAATAACTTATCACCCATATGCATATACTTTTATGATTTATACTGATAATGATAATTACACACATAATATACAATCATTCCACGGCATGTGCGCAAGAATAAATATAAAATAATTAAGAAAAATAAATTATTATGTTAAACTATATAACTCACGGATTAAACAGAAATCACAAAAAATCTAACGATACTTCTCGAAGCTCCTGATTGAAATTAGAAACACACTTGAAAATATTATTTTTGAGATATACAGGGAATTGTTAGAATAAGGGTGAACCAAGTCTAAAGATTTTTGTTGAAATGTCAGCAGAGTCTCCCCTAAAACTATGATAATTTTTCTTAAAGCAAAATGAGAAAATAACACTTTTAAATAGTCCATAATACTCACTATAACTTCTAAATAGTCCATAATACTCACTATAACAACCAACAATTATTATTGGCCCCTTTAGGCCTCCAACATTAACAATAATCCAACACAATCTCATGAACACAATTAGGTTTTAAATTTGAGCGTCTATAATATGTTCATCAACTTAATTTAAGGTTTATTTGCTTCCACTAAATAATAATAATACTAACAATAATTAATATTGATATTATTAAATTATTTTTAATTATAAAATAATTATTTGAATTTTAAAACATATTTTTAAGTTAATTTGAATGATTTTAAGAATTTAATTTTCCCAAATATCCTTTAATTAAAATCAAAGGTTATATATATACTTTAGTTTTTGTAGTTTGTAATAATAATATAATAATAATGACAACCATATTAACAATTATTGTCACAAATAATTATTATTACCCATTGATTAGTTTTGTGAATATATACAAACAAATATTAGATAATTTCTCAAATTATAACCATAACTTGATCACCCTAATTAATAAGTAATTTCAATTAATTAGTTAATTCTATGAATTTTAAACATAATTAAATGATCTAATTAACCCAATCAATACATAAATTTTTTTAACACAATTAATTAATTCAATGAATTAATAAATAAATAATTATAATTCAATCTATGAATTAGTGATTAATTAATCTAAATCAATTAGTAAAAATGATTATAACTCATATAATTAATTAGTTTTAATCAATTAATTTTTAAATAAATTTTAAGTTCATTTGAGTTCGCCAAAAAAAACTACTGGAGCAACTAATTTACCATATTACAATCAAATTTTTATGTTAACTAAAAAATTGCAAATGAGGTACTAAAATGAAAATCATGAAGAAAGCAACTTAACAATATCTGTCTCGCCAGAAAAGGAGGCCAGAATCGATCGAAAGAGCCATTAAAATTGGTTGGTTGGTGGTGCTTTCGATTGGCATGTGTGGCTTGCTCTGTCATTGGTCGGCGTTAATCTTCCCCTCTTCAGAATTGTCGATAGTCGACACTTCTCAATAGGCAGAGAGTGCCATGAGAAGATGGTCGGATCTCTCCCTCCCTCTCGCTTTCTCTTTCCCTCTCTCCACAAATGCTTTCTTATAACTGGTCAATTAAGCTTTTTATATACATTTAGTACAACTTTTATCTTAAATATCATATAGGCTCTTGGCCAGTTAGCTTGATAGTAAGGACTTTCTTATCCTCTCCCTTGGTCCCAGGTTCAAGCCACAACAATGACATCTAATTTTTTTTCTTTCTCTTGCCTTTTCTTCTTCTCTCTTTTTATATAATTTTAATTATTTATATATTTTATTATTCATTTTATGTCATCATTTTTTTAATATTAATTAATAAATAATATGGGTAATTATATGGATATTTTATTATTTATATATATATCTTTAAATTATATTTTAAATATTTAAAAAATTTTGGTTATTATTATTATTAATAGATTTCTTGTACTAATATTATCAAAGAAATTTAGATAGAATTAGGTAAAAAATCAGGATTGACTAGTAAAGAAATTAAATAATATATTAATAAACATAAAATAATAATAAAAATGAAAAAAATGAAAAAATGATACTCAACGGGATGACCATGAAGGCTCATAAGGAAAATGTTATCTTTTCCAGATTTTTTCGCCAATGTAATCATACAATTATTTTCTTTATTTTTTACTTTTTTATTTTGGTTATTATCTTTTTCTTTTTTCTTTTTTATTCTTTTAGGTTTTTCCCTTTATTTTATTTCTTTCCAATCATGTTGTTTCTATGTTTTGATAGTTTTTAGTTTTGAAAATGGTTAGTACTCATCTTTTATCTAGTCCATTGCCGAGATCAAATACTTAAATGCTTGGATCTCTTAAGCAACTTATTGGTGTTATTGATGATAATCAGTGGTAGAATTAGAAAATTATAGAGTGGGGAGCTTTTTTTTAATAAAAGAAAAACATTAGACAAAAAATAAATATGTCAATATAACAATTGTGAACTACTTATTGACTCTTGGTTTATGAAATAAGGCAATTGATTCCTACGAGTTTGTATATTTTGGGAACAATCCAAAATGGATTCATTGTCAATAGTTGTAAAAACTTCCTTCTCTACGTATACTATCAAACTATCATGCATCCATTCATCCTCCATCATATTGTGCAAATCGGTCTTTACTATATTCACAGCAGAAAATATTCTCTCAACAAATGTTGTAACAATTAGTAAGAACAATGCTAATTCAATGAAGTGGTAAACCATAGAAAATGTTATAGCCTTTATAGTTTGCACCAACTTCTTTGCAAGACTTCCCAAATCATGAATAGAAGAAGACTCAGTATTGGTTCATACATAATGGATATAAGTCTTAAGTTGTTAGGGATGCATCATACGTTCAGTGGAGGAGAAGTCTTCTGAATAAAGTTTAGCAAGAAAAATTAGGTTATCAATATCGAAGTTAGAGAATTAGTCCTTTAGATCAAGGCATGATATACAACAAAGTATTTCTATGCTTATTTTAGGGAAATGATTCTCCATCTCTTATGTAATTAAATCAAGAACCTATAATTGTACAAACAAAATATATAAATAATGAAATAGAAAGGGAAACAATCAAATGAACTTAATTGAAAGGTTTAACATATATAATTACCTTACAATATATCTCTCGATAATAATGATAATTAGTAACCATTTGTCCATCTTGCTTCATTCGATGATGAGAATTCATAATATCTTCCATGTTATTAATAGGGATGGGATTAGCCACACAAAAAGTCTCACCATCCTCTAAAAATTTCTCCCATCATGTGTCTCAGAGTTTTTTAATGCCTTTCTCATAATCTTAATTAAATGTATAGCATGCATAATGTTTTGATCCTAAAGTTGTAAGGCATTTGATAAATCTTTTGTGATTCCTAATAAATGCTTCATTCAATGCAAAATAAACATAAAATCATAGCTTTCTATTATACAAATCAAACTTTAGCGTATTCCTCTTGTTTCATGATTATTTATATCATCATATACATTATGAAGCACTTCTATAACTGATAGCCACTTCTATAACTGATAGTCATATTGAGTGTAGGTGAAGTAAAGTTACATAGTGTGATCCCCATCATATGTCACATGGTTTGCCAAACTAGTCTCTTGATTTTTGCATTTGCCACTAAAAATTTCTCCACTCTCAAAACATTGCACTACTCGATCATGTTTATTTTTTTGAAGTCTGCCAACTCTTTTACAAGATGATCTAGTCGCATTAATAATCATACTTGTATAAATAAAAAAATCAACAATAGGCAAGTTTGCTTTTGTAACAGCAACAACTACTAACTGAGTTGATGGGAAAAACAATAGACATAACTTACATATGGATTTTCTTTTAATATTAGTGAGTTCAAATTGTGAAATTGACCTCACATATTTGATGCACCATCATATCTGTAGCCTCTTAATCTCGATAAAGATAACCCATGTTTGATGAACAAAGTATCAATTTATTCTTTTAAACATTTTGTAGATGTATTAATAACATGAATCATAGTTAAAAACCATTCCATTACCTCTTCTTGTTTATTCACACATCTAAGAACAACTTTTATTTGCTCTTTCATTGAGATATCACGAGACTCATCAACCAAAATAGTGAACTTGCTATCCTTAAGATCATTTAATATTGTTTGTGTCATCTTATTAGCATAAGCATTAGCAAATTGTTTTTGAATTAAGGCTGAAGTCATTTGATTGTTACTTGGAGCATTCTCATTAACAACTTTACCAACATCAACATTATGTTCATTGTACAATTCAAGCAACTCTAGGAAATTTCCCTTATTAATTGAAGTTGACAACTCAGCATGTCCACGAAAAGGCATATCTTATCATAGAAACCAACGAGTCACATCCAGAGATGCATTCAAAAGAGCAAGAAATGCAACTTCCATTTCTTGATTTTGAGTTAAGAGCATATCTGAAACACTCTACTTTGATTTTTAAAATTTCCAAATTGAACTCTAGCATCATTAATGTGGACTACAAATGCTACCAACATGTTCATATGATTTTTTTAATGCTTTCTTCCAATTATTAAATCTGGTTTTTGTGAACACATCATTGCCAAAATGAGCAACATCGCTAGACTTTAAAAGATAGCACGAAAAACAAAGGCTACATCATTTAATATGTTATACTCTAACCAATCAAATTTTTGAACCACTCATCCCTAAAACTTCTTGATTTCTTCATAATAATGTTTTCTAAAAATTATGCCTATATGGTTGATAGGAATTTAGATAGACATTCTCTTCGAATTCAAGCCCTGATCCAAACATTAAATTTTCAATTGTTTTGTGAAGTTTTGGATCACCAATAATCTCATTTGAATTTAAGTCAACCTCATTAGTTTTATCACTAATACTTTCATCTTGTGATGTATGTCGAACATTAGACAGTTTAACCAAACTCTTTGGTATCTTTATCACAAATTTATCTATGATTTAAAGTCTTAAATTGACACCAACCATGAATGATCAATGAATAAATAACAATTTTGATAAATAATTTACAATTTAATCAACCGCAACCAATCACAATTTTAATTATCATTAACAAATCATAAATTAATGACTAATAAATAATAACCTTCCCAACTCATAATATAATAAATAATAAATATATAAATTAATGAATAATGAATCATACTTAACATTACAACACATTTCACAAATTATTTATAAACATTTATAACTTATACATTAATTTTAAATAAAAAATATTAACTTAATGCATCACACTTAACATCACAGCACAATTCACAAATTAAAAATCATTCAAACAAAAAGACAATTGATTTATTTTATAAACATTTATAACTTAGACATAAATTTTAAACAAAAAAAGGAAAAAAATTACCTATTGTTTCTGCCTGAAGCAACATATGCACATTGCATCTGCACCATCGCCAACCGCACTAAAGAAGATAAGAAGTATAACTTTAAGATATAAAGTGTCATAACTCAAACCTGAGGGCACATGGCATTAGGAAATGGGAAAGCACATGGCTTCTAGAGCCCGTAGTTAGCTTGACAATCTATAAACTGATATAACTGAACTATGACAGTTGTTACTATCACAAAATAAAGGCTATGTTTCCACATGTTAAGCAAAATTTATATAACATCACATCATTGAATCAACCATGAAACTATCACAATTAACATGTGCTCAATAGAAACATCACAAATAAAAAAAATGAAGGAAAGGAGTATACTTGCAAAGTTTTAAAATACAAACCAAAAAAAGATAATTATACAATGACATAGACAAATATCTCTCCTGTTGAGGAACAAAAAGAAAAATAACTTGATAAAACTTTACTTTTATGCTCAACCTACAACTTGGAAGAAAAATGATGAATATGAGTAAGTGTTTGAATCAATGAGTTATATAGTCATCAATATATTATATTAGTTCAATGAAAACCATGTTCATGCATAATGTCTAACATATAACCAAACTCATAATCCAAAAATGGATTGGAATTAGACATATAGGAACCAAACTAATCCTAAATATAGGGAGTTGATCACTCAATCCTAGCTCTCTATGTCTAAATATAATCTCTTAAAATCCAATACATATGGTCCATTAGACTTGCCAAGCAGTGCTACGTACCCAATTGGCAAACAATGCTAAGTATTAGTAAAAACTCACCATCATGCCAATCATAAACTCATCATAATAATTCAATCTCATCGCGATATTTAAATCCATATCACCATTTTAAGTTGTTCTATATTATCCCAATCCCATCCAACAACCACACGAAATATGCAACATTTAAAATCATTGAAACTTATGTACCAATACACATCATGCTCTCCTAACTAATTATTGATAATGATAATTGTGTACTTAATATACAAATAATCAATGCATGTATGCAAAATATAATGTTAAACAATTTAAGGAGATGAGATATTATATTAAACTATATAACTCACAAGTTGATGAAAATTCAATGGCTCTCCTTGGAGTTTTTGATTGAAATGAGAAGACACCTATAATATCATTTTAGGGTAATAAACAAAGATTATTAGAAAGAGACAAACCAAGGACTTTGTCGAAATTTTGGTAAAGTCTTCCCTAAAACTTGGATAATCCCCCCGTAAAATAACATAAGAAAATGACACTTTTAAATAGACCATAATTTTCATAAAACAACAAACAATTACTAATTTCTCCTCTGGACCTCCAACATCAATAATAATTCAACAAAATTTTACAAATACAAATAATTATTAAATATTAAAATGTTTCAATACACTATTAAATTAATTAAAACTTTTTTACCAATCATTTATAATGATGATGATGATGATGATGATATTAATAATATCATTTAATCAAGCACTCATATTATTTAATTATTTTTTGTTATAAAATGGTTACTTAAATTTTTAAAACATATTCTAACTTAATTTGAATAATTTTAAGAAATTAATTTTCTCACTATTTTTTAAACAAAACTAAATATTATATACTTTAAAATACTTAGTTTGCATAATGATTTACAATAAAATTATTATTAATAATAGTAACCTCAATATTAAATAAATTTTTATTATTTAAATAAAACGCAACATAATCGGCCCAAAAATTAAGTTCAAGTTAAAAATTTGAGACTTTTAAGCTTACCTATGTGATGCTTCAGAAAACTAAATTGAAAAATGACAACGAGGATAAAAATAATATGTTGAAAGTTTAGTTCGTTTTGAATCTTGTGAGGGGTCTAACTGGAATTCTCATTAACTACCATTCATACTAATGTTCAAGAGATTTTTTGTATCCACATGAAGCATGGTTATTGGCATTAGAAAGATAATGAAGTTAGGAGCACTAAATTTCTATTGGAATCATTGGAATCTTGTTGAATCATCGGAGAATCATTGGAATCTTGTTGAAAAATTTCTATTTTTACTAGAAATTTTCTCTCACTCTAGTGATCCCTTCATGACTCAATGGTAGTCAAATGAAAACATAGGAAGAGGATTTCAACACATTTGAATCACCTGAATCGGAGTTCAAATGAGGGAGATACGGTCGTTTAAATTTTTTATTGCTAGAGATTACCAGAATGTACAACAGTCATTTTGAGGAGCACGTTTGGTGTCGTCTGGTCTCTAATTAGAGTGATTATAGTGCCATTAGATTTGTCTAGATGTTAACTTTCCAATGCCATTGGCGGTGCATAAATCACAAAGCATGGAGATGGAGTTAAGGCCAAAAAACTACAACTTACTTCTTTCTTCTTTATTCTCTTTCTTTCCCTCTCTCTCTCCCTCTCTTTCCTTTTTTTTTTTCTTTTTTTTTGCTATAGATACTACCTTTCTGGACAAATGGTGGCTGCCATGTGGCAAACTTTGGTTGGTTGCTCATTTTTTTCTTCTTCTTTTTAAAAAAATTATATATATTGGTAAATTATTCATATGATATATATATGAAAATTTGGTGTAGTGGTTAAGGCCTAATCACTTAATTCTTAGGTCTTGAGTTTAATCTGTGGTAATATAAAATTATATAGACATATATATTTCATTTATTTATTTATTTATTTTTATTTACTATTTTTTATATTTTTTATTTATTTGTTAGCACTTAAAAAATAATTTGCAACCAATCAAATAAAATGTAAATATAAAATAAATATATATACATTCTTAAATAATATTTTCAAAAAAATAAAAATAAAAATTCAAGTTATTACATAAAGCTTATAGGACAAGTTTGGATTTTTTTTTTAATTTTTTTATCCACCTATAAATTGACTCATTCCAATATGCCATCATTTGGCTTTTTTAATTTTTTTTTACCTAGAGTCAAATGACATCATTTTTCCTTGGGTAAAAAAAATAAAAAAAAATATAAGGTCATGTTCCTCTTTGACTTCATTCCCTCTAGAATTACATGTGCTACCGCTAGAGGAGGGGCACAAACTCATGGGAAGGGAGGCGCACAACCTCATAAGGGTGGAATAAAGGATGTGAGATCACCAATAAGGAGGGTCACTAGACTCTCTGAACCTCCCATCATTTTACCCCTAAAGATATTGTTGTAGTTGAACATTCTAATAAACTTGTTAAAGTTTCTAAAAATAATGTGTACTACTACACTATGTGGTCATTTTTATTTATTTATTTTTTGTTTTATGTTATTTTTTATTAGTGTTTTTATATATATTTTATTGGAATTAGTATAGTTATTGTTTTTTGAATTTATGTTGTGTATATATTGTGTATATTTTTTTATCATGTATGGTATATTTTAGCTACTTAATCATATATTTTTTTTAATATGATATATGTGTTGTGTATTTCTATTAATATATGTTGAATTATAAATGACAAGAAGTATAATCCTCTTTTAATGTTTTATATAAGTTGTTTGTGTGTTGTGCAATCCTCTTCTAATGTTTTATATAAGTTGTGTGTATGTTGTGTTGATGTTTTATTTTATTGTTTTATGGTATATTTTAACTACTAAATAATATAATATTTTTAATGTAATGTATATGTTGTATATTTGTGTTGATATATATTGAATTATAATTAGTAAGAAGTATAATCATTTTTTTAACATTGTGTATAAGTTTTATATTTATTGTATAGATGTTTTATATTTTTTTGTTGTGTATAATATATTTTAACTATTGAATCATATAATATTTTTGATGTAATAAAAATGTTATGCTGATATATGCAGAATTATAATTATAATTATAATTATAATTCAAAAGAAGATTAAACAAGAAAAATCTAAACCCTAGTAGGATGGATATTATAAAAGTTCTAAGCCAATTATAATCAAGTTCAAGAAGTAACCTAAAAGATTAATAAACAAAATGGATGGTAATTCTTAATTGTTTCTAGGATGTGAAGAAGAGTTAATGGACTAATTAGTGTTCCTCTTGTTCTTTAAATGTGGTTTTATAAGTACTGTCCGCTTGTTATTTAGAAGTTGGTTGTACCTAATGGGAAATCGATGTCCCTTGATTATCAATTAGGGTTATTCTACCATTCTACCATTCCTTCTTTTAAGTCCTTAAGATTTCATTTTTTTATTCAGAATATGCTCCAAAGGTAATTTATTTTGTGTTCGTTAATTGTTATGTTTATTATATATATATATATATATTTAATACTCTTTGGTATTCATTTTTTAAGAGTTTAAATAGATGCATTTGAGTTTTTTTTATGTAGGGAGAAGATGGTAAAGTGATTGGTAAAGATGGTAAAGTAATTGATGGTTTTGGTGAGATGAATATGGAAAATATTAACAAGAATATAGCAATTTACCAATAGAAGTTTATTCAGAGAATAAATTATGTGTCTAGCTACTGACCGAATACTAAGAAAAAAGATGAAGAAATAAATTAGAAAAAATAATGACCGATTACTGAGAGAAATTATGTCAGTAACTAAAATTACAGACAAAAAGTTCATTGGTCCATAAATTTTGGCTCCATTAATTCACGCGATGACTTGCTGACATATTTCTATATTGAACTGACTTCTCTTGATAATAACAATGAAAACTTTTCGGTCGGTGAATTTAAAATAATAACTAGTTTAAGTATAGTTATAGAATTGCTTAGAAAAGCCAGAGATCTATTAGTAATATTGACAAAAACACCTTATCTTGGTAAATCTATCAACAAAAAAATATATCTGACCAAGGAAAAGTATAAAAGGTTTCACCCTTATATTTTTCTTTAAGAATCATTTTAATTAACGTTTTTAGTCAAATTAGAATATTCTAGCTATCCAAAATTTTTCTTAAAATGAAAAGATATTCTGAAACTAGAATTTTATTAATTTCTACATTAAGATATTTAATAAACAACAAAATTGAACCAAAAAAATTGACAAAATTGATTAGACAAAAAATTAAACAAGAAATTAGAAAAAAATTGCAGAGAGAAGCACTATTTCTCTCGGTATCACCTAAAGAAAATGACATTCTCTCGGTAGTTTTTTTATTATCCATTTTTTTTTGTAAATTCACCAATCAAAATAACTACTATTAAACTACTATTAAAAATGAAAATAAGTAATAAATCTATTAATATACCAAACATCAAATCGTGAGTTAGGTGATAAATTTATTCAGGACTAGAGAATGACTTTCCATTGGTACATAGAATTAATAGATTTTCTAAGGCATATTATTTTAGAAAATACGAATAAGAAATTATAAAAATAAATTTAAATATTTAAATAAATGCATATTTTAAGAATTTTACTATTTAATAACAACAAAAAATTGAGATTTAACCAAATAAATACTCCTACACTACCCTTTAATACATTTTAAATCTTATTAACCCTATTTAGACCATTTTGGACAATATTACCATTTACCCTAAAAGAAGCTCTTTTCTTTTTTCTCTTTTCCTCTCTCATGCCTCCTTCCTTTTCTCTCTCTCTCTTTTTTGTTTTTCATCCTCTCTTCCTCCTCTCTTATTCCATTTTCTTTTCTTCCTCCTAAAAATTCTAACTTCTCTCAAATCTTCATAAAAATATCTACTATCTCTTTCTCTCTAGCGAAAGGATCTCTATAATGAAACAAAGCAACCTCTCTCACCGTTGAAGTTATTGAAAAAGTCTAAGCATCTCTTTCTCTCACTCAACTCTATTGAAAAAATCTAATTCGACATTCTACGATTTTCAAACAGTTATGTTAATGGGCTTTTTGCATATTAGTGTTTTTAAGAGAATGATGAAAAGAATGATATTTATTCATTGTAAAAGATTGATTATTGAAGCTTTGAAGTCCTATTTTAATATATTGTCAGTTTTTTTATGATATTGTTAGGTTTTTATTGGTTGTATTTATTCATTATAAAAGATTGATTATTTGAGTCTTAAAGTCCTATTTTAATGTACTGTAAATTTTGTATGATGTTGTTGGGTTTTTATTAACTGTCATTATTGAAGTTTTGAAGTCCTTTTAATATTATTTATTAACTGTCAATTTTTTAAAATGCTGTTGGAATTTTTTTACTGTCATTGTTGGATTTTTTGTTAGATTTTTATTGATTGTCATGGTTAGGTTTCTTATTAGATTTTTATTAACTGTCATTGTTGGACTTTTTGTTAGATTTTTATTGACTGCCATTTCTGAATTTTTTATTGGGTTTTTATTAACTGTCATTATTGTGATATTAGTTTATATTGATAATTAGGTTATGAAATGTTGGGATTGTCATTGGCTTTTGGGTTATGAAATGTTGATTTTGAGTTAATATGTTTTAGTAAATTGTACAAAGTATTATAATAGTTATGGTTTTATTTATTTATAGTGTGCTCAAATGTTCCATTTTTTGCTAGATGTGTTAATTAAGTGTTTTAAATAGTTAAGAAGTGTTTATTTATATGTTGATATGGGTTGGTATATATTGATATGGGTTAATATGAATTTATATAGTTGACATGTATGTTAAGGGATTATATGGAATTGAATCATTTTCTACTATAAATCATGTTTAGGTGTTCTAAATGGTGTTTATGTGTGTTAAACAGTCTAGATTTACATATTTGTATGTTGATATGGATTCATATGGATTGATATAAGTGATATGCGTGTTCATATATTATATTGGATTGAATCATTTTTTTATTCTAAATGGTATTTGAGTGTGCTAAACAACTTAGAATTGTATATTTGTATATTAATTTGGGTAGATATGAATTAATATAGTTTGTTGATATGGGTTGATATGTGTGATTTATGTATAAAGGATTATATTGGATTAAATAATTTTCTATTCTAAATGGTGTCTAAATGTGCTAAACCATCTAAAATTATGTATTTGTATCTTTATATGGGTTTATATAGATTGATATGAGTTGATATAGGTTGATATGGGTGATACATATATTCAGGGATTATATTAGATTGAATAATTTTCTGTTCTAAATGGTATTTAGATGTGTTAAACAACCTAAAATTATATATTTGTATATTGATATAAATTGATATGGATTGATATGAGTTGATATGGGTTAATATGAGTAATTTATGTGTTAAGGGATTATATTAGATTGAATAATTTTATGTTCTAAATTGTGTTTAAGTGTACTAAATTGTTTACAACTATAGGGTTTGTTGAAATTTTGATTTGTTTTAGGCTATTTGAGTTTAGTTAATGTGTATTTACATAATTAAATAATGAGTTTTGTTATTTGGACAAATAGAGTCCCTAAGGGAAATGCAAATTTTTTATTTAGGTTGATCCAAAGAACCATGAACAAGTTACAAACATCATAAATACTCTATTAAGGAAGGTGGACAGATTAGAGAATGAGAAGAGAGAGTTAGACAAGACAAATGTAATGTGTAGATTAGGTAGGATTTTCTTTTTGGGTGTACTAATAGCTACTATAGTGATACCTATCTTCTCATGAGTTTAAATACTATTAATATGGGTTGATATGATTTGAAATACTATTGATATAGGTTGATATGAATAATTTTTCCATCTTTATTGGTTGTTATGAGTTGATATGGGTTACTATAAGTTCAAATTTAACACCACAATCAATTCAAATCCTATTAAAGTAGCAACAACACATCTAACATTAACAACTTTCCACAACCTGTAAGTAACAACAACCAATCCATAATTTGTTACATATCGATATTATTCCAATATCAACATCAAAACTCCATCCAACATTAAAATCAACAATGCAATTTTATATTTATATATAAATGAATAATAAATGAGAATTAAGATTTAAATAAAACCAGCATCAATATTTACACATGTTACTATTCACAATATACATAATTACAATATTAACATAAATATCAAAATATTTATCATAAAATCTTTGCCACGTTATCTGAGTGACCTACTTTCTCTTTACTAATCTTTTCTATATGGGAAAAAACCATAAATCTTGGTCTCTTTTCTTTTCCATCTTTTGTTTGATTAGGCAGCCTTCTTTTAATCCTGTAACCCTTCAAACTTATTGTCAATATTGCACAAGGACTAGTAGACATTATTACTTCCTTCTCTTAACATACATGAGATTGTTCACATTAGGAATTGGATGATATGGATCTAGAAACTATAGTCATATATACCTGAAAAAAGTATGAAATCATAAAATACAAATAACAATCCATAACAATATACAATTAAACAGTTCTTAATTATCTCAAATATTCAGACATCATGTAAAAAATAAAATAATTCATATCAACCCATATCAACATACAAATACACAATTCTAGACTGTTCAGCACCGTTTAGAATACTATTTAGAACAAAAAATTATTTAATCCAATATAATCCCTTAACACACATATCATTCATATCAAGCCATATCAATATGCAAATACACAATTCTAAACTATTTAGCACACTTAAACACCATTTAAAAAAGAAAATTATTCAATCTAATATAATCCATTAATATATATAGCATCCATATCAACCCATATCAACATATAAATATACAATTCTAGGCTGTTTAGCAAACCTAAATACCATTTAGAACAAAAAAATGATTCAATTCAATATAATCCCTTAACAACTTATATCAATCGATATCAACTCATATCAATCTATATTAACATACAAATGCACAATTCTAGGTTGTTTAGCACACTTAAATACCATTTATAATATAAAATAATTCAATCCAATATAATCAATTAACACATGTATCAACCTATATCAATCTATATCAACCCATGTCAATATACAAATATACAATTTTAGATTGGTTAACACATCTAAACATTACTTAAAATAGAAAATAATTCAATCCAATATAATCCCTTAACATACATATTGCTCATTCCAACCTATATCAATCTATACTGATCCATATCAACATATAAATACATAATTATAGACTGTTTACCACAACTAAACACCATTTCGAACACCTAAACACGATTTATAGTAAAAATAATTCAATTCAATATAATCCCTTAATACACATATCACGTATAGCAAACCATGTCAACCCATATCAACATACAAATACATAATTCTAGGCTGCTTAGCACACTTAAACACCATTTATAAAAAATAATTTAATCCAGTATAATCCCTTAACACACATATCAACCATATCAATATACAAATATATAATTCTAGACTGCTTAATACATCTAAATACTATTTAGAATAAAAAATAATTCACTCCAATATAATCCCTCAATACGCATATTACCCATATCAACGGATATCAATCTATATCAACATACAAATATATAATTATAGACTGTTTAACATATGTAAATACCATTTAGAACATAAAATGATTCAATCTAAAATAATCACTTAACACACATATCACCTATATCAACCCATACCATCCCATATCAATCTATACCAACCCATATTAACATATAAATACACATTTCTTAACTATTTACAATACTTAATTAACACATCAAGCAAAAAATGGTACACTTGAGCACAACCTATAAACAAAAAAAAATCATAACTATTGTAATACTTCGTACCATTTACTAAAACATATTAACTCAAAATCAAAATTTCATAACCTAAAAGCCAATGACAATCCAAAATCCAAACCATCAATACAAACTAATATCAAAATAATGACAGATAATAAAAATCCAATAAAAAAATTCAACAATGGCGGTCAATAAAAATCCAACAAAAAATTCAACAATGACAGTCAATAAAAATCCAACAAGAAATTTAACAATGACAGTCAATAAAAATCTAATAAAAAATCCAATAATGACAGTAAATAAAAATCTAACAACATCATAAAAAATTGACAGTCAATAAACGATATTAAAATAGAACTAATAAAAGAGTTTTTTTTTAGGATAAATGATAATATTATCCAAAAGGGTCTAAAAAGGATTATTGAGGTTTAAAATGTATTAAAGGTTAGTGTATGAGCATTTATTTGATTAAATCCCAAAAAAAAATAGGCAACAAAATAAAAAAAATTAGAAAAAAAGTGTCGAGAGAAAATGCTTTTCTCTCGGTAATTTTTTTTATTATTCATCTTTTTTTTTATAAATTCACCTACCAAAATAACTACTATAAAAAATAAAAATAAGTATCAAATCTATTAATTTACCAAACATCAAATTGTAAGTTAGACGATGAATTTATTAAGGGCTAGAAAATGATGTTTTTCCAATACATATATTTAATATATTTTCTGAGGAGTGTGATGTGAGAAAATACTAAGAGGAAATTATAAAAGTAAATTCAAATATTCAAATAAATACTTATTTTAAGTATTTTAATATTTAATAAATAATAAAAAAATTTGTGTAAAAAAATTAGACAACAAAATTGGACAATAAAAAAGAGGACAAAATAAAAAAAAATACAGAGAGAAAATGACTTTCTCTCGGTAAATTATAGAGAGAAAATCTTATTATCTCGGTATTACCGAAAGAAAATCTTCTTTTGTCGGTAAATTCTTGATAATTTTTTATTATTAAAAATCAAAATAAGTGACAAATCTATTAATATACCAAACGTCGAAGCATGAGTTAGGTGGGTTTAGAAAATGACATTACTCCGATACATAGAATTAATAGATTTTCTAAGGTGCGTGATTTTAGAAAATACAAAAATAAAATTAAAAAGCAAATTCAAATATTCAAATAAATACAAATTTAAAAATTTTACTATTTAATAAACAATAAAAAATGTGCAAAAATTAGATAACAAAATTAAAAAAAAAAAAGTGCCAAGAGAAAATGACTTTCTCTTAGTAAATTACCAAGGGAAAAAATTTTTTCTCGGTATTATTGAGAGAAAATCTTCTTCTCTTTGTAAATTCTTGGCTACTTGTAAATGTGGATTTTAATGTGGATATGTTTAACAGGTTGTGGATATGTTTACGACTCATAACAATCCATAAGAAATCCATAATAACTCATAGTATCTTATAACAATACATAATAATCTATAACAATCCATAATAATCTAATAACAACCAATAACAATCCATAACAATCTATAACAACCTATAATAATCAATAATAAACAATAATAGTCCATAATTTTAATGGATAGCCATTAACATCACCAAATAACACTCATTTCAGTCGAATAAATACATTTTATAATTATTTATATTATTCAACAACATCCAACAACTTGTCATAAAAATTCACAACATTAATTGGAATCCAATTTTTGATGAACTGTCGATATGAAGCACTCTCGATACATATTTCTTAAATTTATTAAAATCAGTCATTCTATCCAATATAACATATTCAACGCCCTTGTTAATATATTTATTGATGTTCACATCAAATTTTCCACAATAATGATTGATAATTATTATTTCATTTATCATATGAATCCGTCTTCTGATAAGTTTCAAACCTTCCATCAATACCCTACAAGTCATAAATATAAAAAAAAATCATATTAACATAATAATCCATGACAATCTATAATAATCCATAACAACCCACAACGATCGACAAAAAGCATTCAAAACACTCTTTAACAATGTATATGGCATTCTACAATAATATACAAAGCAATATCTAACAATCTATAATAATTCATAACAACTTATAACAATCCATAACATCTATAACACTTCACAAAACATTCAAAAAAAAAATTATCTAATTTTGTATATGGCAATCTAAAATAATTCACAAAACAATTCATAATAACATAGCATCATAATAATCCATAATAACTCATAATAATTCATAACAACCTACAAATATATATTAACTATTTATAACACTTAATTAATAATTGTAACTGAAAATTACAGAAAATTGAATAATAAATAACAATCCATAATAACTCATAATAATCCATAACAACTTACAAATATATCTTAACAAAATATTTATAACACTTAATGCACATCTATAGCAAAAAGATAACTTAAATTTGAACAATTCCTAAAAGTTCCATAACAATACATAACAACTTACAAATAAATGCATCTTAATTGTTAGCCCAATCAATCTATTTTTTATCTTAGGCAATCAAATTGAATTAAACTAATGTATGTATCAAGTTACATTTTGTAGGAACTTATATTTTTGAAGAAACTATCAAAAGTCTGATTGGAGAATAAGGGGTCTTGACTGAACCTTCAATGACAAATTAAGAAAATTCTCATAGAAGGTTTCACGGTGGAGAGTACTTCCAAAATCTCACCGGACCACATAAAGTCTGACCGGACCAGTGTAATGCCTTGACCGGACGTTCAAGGTAGATTTTTTTAAAATCATCCAGTGGAGTTTCCGACTAGAAGTGCACCCAATTTTTTATTGGATCACCAATATTTCGACCAGACCTGATGCTAGTCCGACCAGAATATTTAAATATTATAGAAGCCAGAAGTCATTGCACCTCCACTCAATTAGTGGAAGCTACGTGGACCAACCGTTGGAGGAGTATTAAGCAGAATTTTAAATATTTCGACCGGACCACCAAGTTTCCTGACTGGGAATCATGAATTTTGACCAGACCACACCAAGTCCATCCATGAAGTTGTTCTAACTAAGAAATTAGTGGAAGACAAGAATCAAACATGTTGGACCACACCTCAAACGACTATTTCATGACTTGCAGGCTATAAATACCATATGTTACTTCATGTTTACAAGTGATTTGAATTTGTAATAGCCTACATTGATAACTTTAATTACTTTGCATCAAATTATCATTTGTATTGATTGAGAGTTGGGTGTGAGCATTAAACACCATCTTAAGTTTGAGTGTGAGCTTGGAAACACTTAGGTTATGAGAGTGAGCCTGGAAAAACTCTTGTAAGGGCTACGAGAATTATACTCAAACCATTGAATAGTTTGGTGTGAGCTGGAGAAAATACCAAGTTAGAGTTAAGCTTGTAAAAACTCAAAGCTAGTGGAACCTTAACAAGTTATTAAGGAAGTAGATGTAGGATTGTTGCGCTCAACTAATTACTATTACAAGTGACACTCACAAATTTATGAGGTAATTGTAGCAACGGTGATTGCCCCAAGGTCATCTCACAAGGAAGGAATTGTTTTGCAATAGTTTGATTGATAAGTAAATTTAAAAGCAAGAGTGTGATGTTTGAAATAGTGGTGAAAATCAATTAAAATTAAAAGTAATGTGTGTAATGGTTGTACAAGATTAATACAATTCTAGGAATAGTGCCTAGGGTTGTAGATCAATTTAATCAAAGCTTAACTCTTAAATTATCCATTAACATGACCTTGTGTTTTAATTTGTTCCTTGAGTTTAATTAGTAATTACCAATTCATTAGTTTTCACATTCATGAATTAACAACAACCAATTATTTTGAAATTACAAATTAATAAACCCTAGAACTTATATTTCTAATTCATTCTTAGGGTAGTTGATTACATAATTCCAATATCAAATTTTACCTCTCGATCCTTCATTCGATATCTAGAGATCAATAGATGGCTAATCTATCAACCTAATATTCAATCCAATACAATCAACTAGTAACAAGGTATATTAATGGAAATATCAAATCAAGTCATTTAATCAAATCTACTATAAACCCTAGACATGAGTAATTTAGCTCATCATCATTAATTTAAAACAAATATTCATCTCAATATAAATCAAATCACAATTGTACATTGAAATATTAATGTTCTTAACAAACAATAACAATCTAGAAATGAATTAAAAGAGAGAATATAAAAACCCCTTTGAAGATTCTAAGAGTTGGACTTCTAGTCTTCCTCCTAGCTCCACTTTGAATATGATGAAGAACTAAAAAGCCTTCTTCAATCAATGGCTCTCCTCTTGAAAGATAGAATGGTCACTCTCTCAAGCCCCCAACTCCTCAATCAAGCTTTTTTCAAACCCCAACCTTCACAAGAGCTTGCTCATCCAATTTTTTCCCCAAAAATGTTAAGAATCTTATTTATAGAAGATGAAGATGAAGGTGATGTTCATGGTCTCTCTCAAGACCAAGAACAAGAAGATGAACTAAGAGAGAACTCCCTTTCAAGCCTCCAAAATGTGTATATGTATCCCCTCTCCCATTCTTTTTAATTTCTCAAGACACAACCCATGCCTTGCCAACTCACACACTCCACTTTGTCTCCCACTTTCTCATTATTTAAGTCTTCATCCCATAAATTAGGCAACTTTTTTCTTCTTTTAATATTTATTTTTAAAAGATGACACTTGTTGTCCCCCATTTTTCCCCCCATTTCATGTAAAATAATTCAAAGAATTTTCACAAGACACGGCCAAGTCATGAGTGACATGGCCGTGTCACTCATTTTCTTGTGGACACTGCCAAGCTATGTGGCCGTGTCCATGGCTGTACAAATTTTTCTTCTTTTCCAAGTGGGACACGGCCAAGGCCTTGGCAGTGTCATGTGACACGGCCAGTGGCTTAGCCGTGTTTTCTGAGTGTGTTCTCCATTGTTTACTATCTTTGCTTTGATCTTTAGATGGGACACGACCAAGGCCTTGGCCGTGTCATGTGGAATGGCCAATGGCTTGGCCGTGTCTCTTGCGTGTGTCCATTTCTATATTTCCTCCTTGACTCTTCTTTGCTTTGTTCAATTGGTGAGACACAGCCAAGGCCTTGGCCGTGTCATGTGACACAACCAGTGGCTTGGCCGTGTCTCTTGGGTGTGTCTGTCCCTGCCAAAATTTCCTGCCTCTTTCCTAGGATGAGGGACACGACCAAGCCATGAAGTGTCTTGGCCGTGTCTCATATTTTTCCACTTAATAATCCATCAATTTGAATTAAAGCTCCATTATTTTATTCTTCAACCTGAATCAAATACTGTAAACAAACTTTAAACATAAATTAAAAGAAAAATCAATCAAAAGCCAATAAAATTACACTAAAAACAAATACATAAATGATCAAAATAAGGATCAAAGTAAATTCGAACCACTATAAATCTTTTATGTTCATTCTTCTACTTTGTACTCAATCTTCTACATCTTCTACATTTCTTGTTTATTTAATTTTTTGAATTTGTAATCAATTGTCAACCAATCAGTATACCCCCCCGCTTGGTTGCCATCTTGGGACAACAAATGGTATCAGTGCTTAAAAAATTTCTTAAACTTAATTGTGAAATTTGATCCACAATGGCAACCTCTTCATTCGCCTCAAACTCTCATGGAAATCTAAATTCTATCCTTAGACCCTACTTTGATGGAATGAATTATTCCTATTGAAAACACAAAATGTTTCTTGTTCCTAGATAGTGAAGGAATTGAGCTTTGGGATTATGTTGAAAATGAGTGGACACCTCCAACTCATGAAGTTGATGGTGTCCAAGTACCTCTTTCTAAACCATAATGGTCAAGTACGAATACAAGGGATCATTCAAAAACCATAGGGCAACCTCCATCTTGATGAATTCTATTTTAAGAGAAGAAGGTTGGAGAGTCCAACATCTCACTTGTGCTTATTGCATTTGAAAAACTCTTGAGAACTATCATAAGGGTACTACCTAAATGAGGCTCACCAAGAAGCAAATGCATTGCATTGTCATAGTTTTATAATATATGGTATGATTTAATTGTTATTTGTTTTTAACTTCCACATTCTACAGTACAATGGCAATACAATGGCAAATCCATATGGCAGCTATAGGGTCCATGGACCCCAACTTTTTTTTTTTTGCTAAAATCCTAAGTAATTTTAATACAATAAAATAAAGGTGGTAAAATTTTGATGATTAGACCCCAACTAAGAAAAATCAAACCCCAACTAAAAAATAGAGCCTAAATAAAGAAAAATTGGACCAAAAAAAAAAAGAATCAATTAATCTAGACTTATTAAAATCACAGCCTATACAACCTTAAAAATGTGTTTAAAATCTAGTTTATGGTATACTTATGTATAAATATATTGTTATTTTATTTTTGATGTTTAAGTTCAATATATGGACCTTGACTATCAATTTTTCTAAATTCGCCACTACTATAGTATGGTTTTTTGTGGTTATCTCGTATTTTAAAACTATACATTTTTAAACCACCAATTTAGTGACTTTCTATAGTTTTATAATTTTATCTTTTAAAAGTATCCAAAATAAATTTTTTAAATGCCAAATATATACTAATAAATATTTTTTATCTTCTTAATATATTTAAATCTTTAAAATATTATCAAATTAAATAAAAACATTTTTATTTAATCATACTATATTTTACAATCTTTTCAAATATGATAAATATTATTTTCAATATTATATCATATAATACCCTATATTACTAAATTATGTTATCAATCATTCAAATAAAGCCTAATAATTGCATATTGAAACACAAAATTTATGGCTTTAAACATATTAGCATTGTCCTTTGCTTGAAGATATGTGAAATTTTTGAAGATATATGGAATTTTCGGAGCACAAGACATTAAGAATGCAAATATATGTAGCACAAGACATAGAGACATTCAAGCAAAGAATATCATGCCTTCTTCATAGCCAAGAATAAAATCTCTTGACTCTAATGAATACAAACAAATTTAAGCATGAAAATTATGAAGTTTGTATTTTATTTTTATATTAGTTGTATTTTATTGAATTTTAATTATGAAATTATTGTATTATGTTTTAATTACAAAATTGTTTTAATAAAAACTGCGTTAATATTAATTTTTTTGTTTATAGTTATTAGAGTGAGAATATTATAATTATAAATTTTATATTTTATTGTATTTGAAATTTATTATCTTTAATAGGTAATTAGGTAGCGTTAGATATGTTTAGCATAAATATAAATAATGGATGGATAATTATAAATGGAATTGGGATGGATGCAGTTAGTTTAAGTCAACGCAATTGCGAATTCTTTTCATTCAACTCTATTTCTTTTTTTTTTCTTGTGGTTTAAACGAGATATAAAAGCTCTTTTTGTGTACATTTTATAATTTTATTTTATAATTTTTTATTTCAAAATTCAAAAGTTATTAAAAATTAACCAAATAAATACCCCTTCATATATCACTAATAAATTTTAGACTCTACTCACCTTAAATAAACTTCTTTTGACAAAATTGTTCTTCAATAAAAAAGCCCGTCGATTCTATTTCCTATGACCGTCGATCTCAAGATATGCTGCTCGCTCTCTCTTTCTCTCTTTATACCTTCCTTACTTCATTACACCATTTTTGCTTTAGTTGGAAACTTGATTTTCATTTTTTCCATGCTCATAAGTTGATTTGTGAAAGAGATAGTATGTTTTTTGGACTTGATTATGGCACTTTAAAGTTTGAAGTTTCTGATTTTCTTTGCTGCTCTTTTATTTCTACTGATTATAGTTATTTTTTTTCAATTTATTATATATGAATGGTTGCTTTTGCTTGAGTTAATTGTCATCTCATAAACACTTGTTCTGTAGTATTTATAAAACTATTGCAGTTTTATTTTTTAAGTTTGGTCATCGTCTACTTTCACATGGGAAGTTCTTCAATACCATTTATATGTTGAAAATTTGGAACAAAATGATTCCATTTGACTACTGATATCTTTTTTTCTCAATGTGTAGAAAGAGTAGACTTTTAGGATTATTTTTATAATTTTTGGAATTCTTAAGCCATCATTAAAGTTGAGATCAACTTACAGTCAACATCTAGAAAGTTGGAACACAATAGTGCCCAATGGCATAGTTTCAAAAGGATATAATGTTACAACTATTTTTTTACTATCTTTTAGTTTATATGGCCTCATTATTGAGGAACATATAAATGCTTTCGCTTAACTTTTCTACGCCACAAAATTAGAGTTCATATTTTCCTAGACTACAAATATAAAGATTAAAAATGTAAAGTACAAAAATAATAATGTAAAATCTAATTGAACTTCACTTCTAAGAATTTTAGGATTCTTTTGACCATCATTTCAATGGTAGCAGAATCACTACTAATGCTTCATTATCTTGACCAATTATTTGTGCACCTTTAATAGTTCTAGAATTGTTTTCCAATCTATCCAATGCTAGGCTACTGGAAGAGAAACAAGATGTAATACATGTCTTATTTCAGCAAAAATGGATTTATGTAATGTTGGAAATTGTAATGAATGATGAATGATTGATGATAGAATAAGGAATTCTTAATTAAGAATAGAAAGAAGTGTTTTTTTTTTAATTTCTTGATTATTGAATATTCATAGTAGTTGTACAGTAAAAGGCATTACTAAATGTTGAGATGGTTTGTTTAGTGATTATTAAAGCATGAATCATTTTGTGCACTAAATATTGTTTAGGTGTTTAAAATGTCAAGAATTATGTTTTTATTGTTGATAGTGATTGATATTTGTTTATCTTTATTGATATTGGTTGATATAAATTGCTTAGTGATTATTAAAACATAAGTCATTTTGCATACTAAATGTTGTTTGTGTGTTTTAAAATGCCAAGAAGTGTTTCTTTATTGATTGATAGCGATTGATTTTGTTGATCTGTATTGATATGAGTTGATATGGATTAGTTGAAATTCCTAAAGCATGAGTCATTTTGTGTACTACGTGTTGTTTAGCTATTTTAAAATGTCAAGAAGTGTTTTTTTTATTAATTTATAGTGATTTATCTTTGTTGATCTTTATTGATATGAGTTGATATGGATTAGATGGAATTACTAAAGCATGAGTCATTTTGTATACTAAATGTTGTTTAGTTATTTTAAAATATCAATAAGTGTTTTTTATTGATTGATAGTGATTAATCTTTATTGTTCTTTGTTGATATGGGGTGATATGTGTTAATATGGTCTAGATGGAATTATTAAAGCATGAGTCATTTTATGTATTGAATGTTGTAAGCAATTTTAAAATGTGAAGAAGTGTATTTTTATTGACTAATAGTGATTGATCTTTGTTGGTATTTATTGATATGTTTTAGATGGTGTTTGCAAAGCATGAGCCATTTTGTGTACCGAATGTTGTTTACGGGTTTTAAAATGTCAAGAAGTGTTTTTTTATTGACTGGTGGTGATTGACATTTGTTAATATGTGTAGATATGTTTTAGATGGAATTATCAAAGCGTGAGTCATCTTGTGTTCTAAATGTCATTTAGGTGTTTTAAAATGTGAAGAAGTGTTTATTTACTTATTGATATAGATTGATCTTTGCTGATCATGATTGATATGGGATAATATGGGTTGACTTAGTTTGATATACTTTGATATAGAACTACTAAAACATGAATCATTTGTGTTCTTTATGTTGTTTAGATACTTTAAATAGTGAAGAAATGTGGTTTTATTGATTGATCTATATTAATATTTGATGATTTGTCTTAGTATGGTTTAATATGAGACTATTAAAATATCAAGCATTTGTGTTCGATATATTGTTTAAATGTATTAAATAGTAAAAAAATGTGGTTTTCTTGGCTGACGTGCGTTGATCTTTGATGATATGTCTTGATATGATTTGATATGTCTTAGTATGATTTTGATATGGTTTGATATATCTTCATATGTCTTGATAAGGTTTAATATGAGACTACTAAAATACCAAGCATTTGCGTTCTACATATTGTTTAAATGTCTTAAATAGTAAAAAATGTGGTTTTGTTGACTGATTTGTATTGATCTTTGATGATATGTCTTGATATGGTTAGATATGAGACTATTAAAATATCAAGTATTTGTGTTCTTTATGTTATTTAGATGTCTTAAATAGAAAAAAAATGTGGTTTTGTTAACTGATATGTGTTGATCTTTGATGATATATCTTGATATGGTTTGATATGTCTTGATATGGTTTGATACAAGACTACTAAAATATCAAGCATTTGTGTTGTTTATGGTATTTAGGTGTGTTAAATAGTCTAAAATTGTATATTTGAAATCCTAGAAATTATTTATTCTTCCTCAGATCTGAAAAATGTCACATACATCTCATATCAACTATTCAAAATATTATGCTCCAATTTGCGAATGAGGTGAGATTGAACCCCTTTGAGTGTCGTGGACAGAAGATAATCCAGGGAGGCATTTTTATGGATGTGGCTACTATAATGTATGTTAAAATTTTGATTTGTTTAGGTTATTTGCATTTGGATATTGTGTATTCACATTATTATTGCTTAAATAATGGGTTTTGTCATTTGGTCAAACAGACTTACCACCAAGGAAAATGTAAATTTTTTGTTTGGATTGATCCAAAACAAATCCTAAACGAGCTACAAATATCATCAATGCTCTATTGAGGAAAGTGGACAGATTAAAGAAGGAGAAGAGAGAGTTAGAGAAGACAAATACAATGTGTGGATTGGGTAAAATTTTCTTTGTGGGTGTATTAATATCTACTGTAGGGATACCTATCTTCTCTTGTATGACCATGAAGAAACAATGATATTAGTGTATTTTTTTTCTTTGTTAATGAGTTTTCATTTAAAGCTGGTGTAGTGTATTAATAAAGACAATATATGGCTATTATTACCTAAAACTGGTATATTGAAAGTTGCTTTATCAATGAATATTATTACTGGCCTACATGTTAATGCACTCCAATTCTTATATAATGTGTTCATTTGTTTTCTTTTATTAATGCAATTCTATCTTATATTTCTTTTTATTTACTCAATAGTTTTGTTACTTCCTATTCTAAATTTTTTGCAGAATTATTCAAAATGTATATTGAATTATGATTTATGTAATTTAGCATCTAAATCAACAACTGTATATATTCACAATATAAATTTTGACATACTTGCTAGCTTACAAAAAACACAGATTAGTCAAGAAAATAATATTTCTTAAGTATTTAAAATATTTAAACAACATAGATAACATAAATAATTCTGTTTAAGTAGACATCCTCTTTTTAAGCCTACACTCTTTGGGGTTTCTTATAGACATGGTCTCATGGCTAGCATCTTTTTGCACTTCCTTCTCCTTGCATACAAGAGATTGTTCACTACTAGGACTAGAAGTGGATATAGACAAAGTTGCAATTTTATGCCTGCAAAATAAATTTCTAGAATAGTTTTAACAGATAAACAGTAATACCCCGATTTTGGTGTGCATTGGAATAGTAGTTGTGAGAAGATATGTTGGTAAAATATGTAAGGAAAATATTATAAGAGATAGATGTATATGAAGGATGATATGTATATATGGTATTTGAAAAATATGGGAAATATAAATACAATATATAAGAGATATACATATAGCAACATATACATCACATATACATGATGTATATATTGGTGTAGGAAAAGTAAGTTGATAATAATAATAATAATAATAATAATAATAATAATAATAATAATAACAAGAGAAAAAGAAGAAAAGGAAGTCAAAGGGAATGACAAGTGTGTGGTGGAGAATTTTTAAGGGATTTAATTATATTATATTATATTTATATAAATATATATAAGATAAGATTGAAAAAGGAAGAAACTATCTTCTTTCTTTCTTTCTTTCTTTCTTTCTTCTTCTTCTTCTTGAACGAGAGAGAGAGAGAGAGAGAGAGAGAGAGAGAGAGAGAGAGAGAGAGAGAGAGAGAGAGAGAGATGAGATTTTGTTGGCATACAAATCAAATTCTTAAGGACTTTAAGAGAATTGAAGGTGGATATTGAAGATTTGGCAAAGAATTCAAGTAAGTGTTCATGTTCATTTCTTTGTATTGATTTCTATTGATTGTGTTTATATTTGATATGGTTAGTGTGTGAAGATGATGATAATGAAAGATTGAAGTATATATATATATGTTGAATTGGTATTTAGATGATGATAATATGGTTATTTGTGAGGATGATGATGGATTGTTGAAATTGTTTAGTAAGGGTTTAATATAAATGAGTTGGGGAAATTGAGTAATTGATATATGGATGATGTATATAATGATTATTATTATGATATGTTGAAGTTATATAAGTGTTAACTTAATAGGTGATTTATGTGTATATAAACCAAGATGTTGATTAAGGGTGTTGTAGTATGGATTTTGGAGTGTTTGTGTTTTCATGGATGAGAGTTCAGAACGTATAATTCTTGCCTGACACGGCCAGTGACACGACCATGTCATTGGGCATGTCAATGGTACTGAGTTTGATGTTTGTGACACGACCATTAACACGGTCGTGTTACTGAGCGTGTCATAGCTACTGAGAGATAAAGTAATTGACACGGCCATGAAAATGCCCGTGTTGTTGGGCGTGTCAATGTTTCTGTAAGGCAGAATGAGTGACACGTCTAGTGACACACCCGTGTTACTGAGTGTGTCAAAGCTTCTGTGTTGTTGGTTTAGGGCACGATCAGGGACACGCTCGTGTTGTTGAGTGTGTCATGTGTAGAGTTTGCCCTAGTTGGTTCATATCTATATTATCTCATGTGTATCTCTGAGTGAGTGTATATGATCACTTTTTGATTAGGTTTTGAAGAGATTGGGTTGCCCTAATCCAAGTGTTGGAGGATTCTTAGAAGATGAGTTTAGATTGGTGTGAGTTTCTCTTGAGGTAAGTACAAACCCTATATGATTGTATGTATTTGCATGACTATGAGACTTAACACATTTGATTGGAAAATGTGTTAAGTTATTTATTATATTGTTGATGTGTGAGAAATGTGCTATGATGTGTATTATGTGTACTATGTGGAATGTATGTTGAAGATTCTAAATATATGAATAATGTAATTTTCTATGTATATCTCAATGATGAAATATGAAACTATTATAAATGGATATAAAGGTGAAATGTGAAAGATATGATGATCATTCAAATTATATATACAATGTAATTGGTTGTGTATACTCTAATGATGAGATGTGAAGCCATTGTTGTTGGCTATAATGATGCAAATGAAATAATTGGGACATGTTTGCCTAGATGATTATGAAGAAATGAGAGTGGAATTGATAATGAAATAATGAAAGAATTATGTGTCTAATATGTTAGTCAATTTTCAGAGTTTTGTTGTTGGTGTCATGCCTAATAGTAACAATCTCTTGAAGCTGGGTTGAGCTTGATCCTTGAAGCCAAGTTGGGTTGAAGTTTAGCATGCTTAACTCTCCTTGAAGCTTGGTTGGGTCTAGTCCTTGAAGCCTAGTTGAGATGTTACAAACCTTTGAAGCTAGGTTGAGTTTAGTCCTTGAAGCCAAGTTGGGTTGATGCTTAGCATGCTTCGCTCCCCTTGAAGCTTGGTTGGGCCTAATCCTTGAAGCCTAGTTGGGATAATGATAAATTTGAAAATTAAACCAAAACATTAACTCTGAAAGTTGAATGACATATTAGTTTCTTTTGGGCCCATGCTTGTCTTTGCTTATATAAAGGTGAATTATAAATAATGAATTAATTGAATAATATAATGACATGTTATGTTATGAAGTATGATATGATTACAATACATAAGTAAATTATTGAAAAGAAATATGGCCTGAGAAGCTATGCTGAAAGATGAGATTATGAAAATACAATATGATGTGTAATATGTATATGGAAGTGGACATTGTGAGTATTATTTTATGAATGTTCTAATAAGTCATGAAATTGTGGTTTGTGTTAATGATATATATGTATATGTAAATAATTATGAGATTAGTAGAAATATATGAAAAGTGTAATTGAAAATGGAAAACATGATAAGAAAATAATGATACATGAAGTTAATTTATGAGTATGATTTTCTGTAATGTATGTTTATAATATTTATTTGTACTACAAAGCTTTCGAGCTTAGTGCGGTTGTGTAAATCGCGCAGGTGAATAGGTGGTTGATCTGGAAGTCAAATCGTTATGCCACGAGAAGGGTAAGAGTATTTTGAGACCAACTAGAAGGTGGTGCATACATGTACAATTTATTATGTTGTATTTTGATAAAAATGTATTCATATGTATAAATGAATTTTGGTAAAGACAAGATAATTATATATATGTAATATCATCAAAAGTATAATGATTTTGTAAATAAAATGTATTATTGTTTGGAACTAACGTAAAGGTTTTTAATCTGAAATGAAAAGTGACATTCTTATACTTTATATATGTACTGCATGTATACAAGGTATATGTATAGTACTTATATAGAGTATGGGGGTGTTACATAAACAACATGAAAAACACAAATAAATAATAATAATTATAAATCTTTAGTAATGTCATATCAAACCATATTAAGATATATCAACTCATATCATAGAAGATCAACACAAATCAATCAACAAAATCATATTTTTTTTACTATTTAAGACATCTCAACAATATATACAATACAAATGCTTGATATTTTAGTAGCCTCATATCAAACTATATCAAGACATATCAAGCCATATCAAGATGTATCAAACCGTATCATAGAAGATCAACACAGATCAGTCAACAAAACCACATTTTTCACTATTTAAGACATCTGAACAACATATAAAACACAAATGCTTGATATTTTAGTAGCCCCGTATCAAGACATATCAAGTCATATCATCAAATATCAATCCATATCAAGAAGATCAACATAGATCAGTCAATAAAACTACATTTTTTCACTATTTAAGACATTTGAACAACATATAAAATACAAATGTTTGGTATTTTAGTAGTCCCATGTCAAACCATATAGGCATATCTAGCCATACCAAGACATGTCAACCCATATCATAGAAGATGAACATATATCAGTCAACAAAACCACATTTCTTTACTATGTAAGACCTCTAAACAATGTATAGAAGACAAATGCTTGATATTTTAGTAGCTCTACATCAAGACATATTAGGTCATATCATCACATATCAACCCATATCATAGAAGATCAATACAGATCAGTCAATAAAACCACATTTCTTCACTATTTAAGCATTTGAACAACATATGGAACATAAATGTTTGATAATTTAGTAGCCCCATGTAAAACTATATAGGCATATCAAGTCATATCAAGACATATCAACCTATATCATAGAATATCACCACATATCAGCCAACAAAACCACATTTCTTTACTATGTAAGACATCTAAACATCATATAAAATACAAATGCTTGATACTTTAGTAAACTCATATCAAACCATATCAAAATATATCAAACCATGTCATCAAAGATCGACACATATCAATTCATATCAATATAAAAAACACACTTCTTTAGTATTTAGAACAAATGAATAACATAAATAAAATAAATAAAAATAAGTTCTTCTATAGAAATCATATATCAACCCATGTCAATTTACAAAAAGGCACTCTTTTGTATTTCAAACAAATAAACAATATAACAAAAAAAATATTATTATTGAGTAATCCCATATAAAACCATATCAAGACCTATCAACCTATATCAACAAAGATCAACACAAATCAATAACTATCAGTCAATTAAAAAATACTTCTTCACATTTTAAAACAGCTAAACAACATCAAGTACACAAAATGACTCGTGCTTTGATAACTCCATTTAAACCATATCAACCTAAATCAACAAAAATCAACAAATATGAATGACCATAAGTCAATACACACATCTTAACTTTTAAAAATAGCTAAAAACAAAAAAAAATAATAACACAAAAAAAATTTATTCTTTACTAATTCCGTATAATCAATACATAAACAATATTTATAACATAAAATGATTTATTTCTAAGTATACCAAAGCATATCAACTCATAGTCTTTTTATAGATTAAAAAAATTATTTTTTTAAAATTTCTACAAATCGACAAGGGAAGAATAATATTTATATCGCATTATAAATATGCTCATAACTTATGTAGATCTATGCAACAATCAACGATAGTCTGAAAATTATAATGGGCAATCTAAAAATTAACATATTCAAATCTCTTATACATTTAAAGGCAAGATAAGCAAAAATTGTAATGCTTGGAAATTCTAAGTACTGATTTTCTACATTAAGTGCATATAGGTCTAAGTATTGGAGTTGTTATCTCAAGATGGCAGCCAAGAGGGGGATGAATTGGCTAATTTAAAGAATTGAGGGCAAATCTAAAATCAAAATCAAACCTAAACAAGAGAAGCATAAGAGTAGAGTAGAGAAGAATGAACACAAGAGATTTATGGTGGTTCAGATTACTTCAATTCTACACCTACTTCCTTGATGATAGCGAATATGTGCTATTGCAATGTTACCGCAAGTGCACGGGTCGCACAAGTAATAAAGTATTGAGTAAGATATCGTTCCAGTGGGGACAAAGTCAATTACTAGTTCAAATTTCAACTGTTATTTAACAACCCAATAGTTTTTGTGATGATTAAAATTAAAGAAGAATTACTTAATAAATTAAGTTAAAGAAAAATTAAGTATTGTGCAAAAAGATCTGATGATAGAAACACTATCCAAATATTGAATCCCCCTAGCATTAAAAATATTTATGAATATCAATTCAATTAAGTCAAATAATAGAGCTGAATCGGCATTCCTCTAAATTAGACTAAAACCTCTCTCGAGTGAGTTAATCCCTAATCACTAAGTAGGCTACTATGAATCTCTTCTCAAGCATAATTAAATAGATCTTGCAATAGAAACAAGGAATTGTAAACTAAAGGATCTTATAAGTCTATCTCTAGCACTCCAATCAATCCTCAATCCTCATGAGAATTCTATTCATATCAAGCTTTCTCAAGTCAATAATATGAAAATTGTAACCAATCAATAAGCATGCTATTATCTATTGGAAATAAATAATTAAGAATAATAAGAATAAGACAACTCAATTAAATGATTTAATTAAATAAATACTATTCAATCTATACAATAAAGCTAGGGTTCATCAATATCCAGATAGAAATAATTTAGCTCATGTTCATAACCAGAAAACCAAAACAAAAGAAATAAGTAAAAGAATTCAAACAATCCATGATGAATGATTTGTGTTTCTTCACTTTAATCCTTGATTCTTGATTTAAATCCTATGTAGATTGGATCTTCACTTTTAGTCTCAGTTGCAAAGACTCTGTTTTTCTTCTAAGGAAGTTGGCTCTAAGTGATAAAAACTAGATCCCTAATTCACGCTTCACCTCAGATTTTATAGCCCAAAAATTTTTCCTGACACGCCCAGGGACATGGCCATGTCGCTGGGCGTGTCAATGATGTTGTTTCCAACATTAATGACATGGGCAGTGACACGCTCATGTCTTTGGGCATGTCGCAACTATTGTAATTTAGGATCAATGACACTTGCATTGACATGCACATGTCCTTGGGCGTGTCGAAGCTTCTGTAATGTAGGTGAACAACACAGTCATTGACAGGCCCATGTCGTTGGGCGTGTCACTTGAAAAATATGCCAAAAATAGCTCTTTTCCTTGTCTTTCATCCGTGATTCCAGCCTAAATGACCATACAGCCTCAAGATGTAAAAGATTCCTGAAATCAACCCTATCAAGCACTTGAACAAACAAATTAAACTTAATTTGACAATAATTATACTAAGGAATAGGGGCAAAAATATCATTAATTATAACCATTATCAAATTCTCCCACACTTAAGTTTTTGCTTGTCCTCAAGCAAACTAAATCACTATAATAAGTATAAATGACAAATCCCTCTATATAAAAAAAGAAAAGAAAAGTTTAACAATACTCGAATCAGAAAACCCAACATTCTCATCCAAAAATAAATTCTCAAACATGACAGCTGAATTAAGAAGTTTCAAAACAAAAATTTCACAGATCTAAAATTTAAAAAATTCAGAGTTAAAAGATTGAGCATAAAATTTCAAGAACTCAAAAGTCATGAACAAAGTAAGCAAGTGTAAATTTTCTCTTAAGTTCTTTGACCCTTTTTTTTTTTTTATGAATTTACCCTTTGCGCTTAACTTGGATTGCTTGAACCAATTTTTTTTTATTTTTTTAAGCAGCCCTACTTATCTGAACTGATAGTAGCTTTTTGATTCAAAGGTAAATATTTATGATGTTGACTCCCGGTTACTCAACTAGAATCACCATTCAAATGGCTACTGGCACTATTCATGATTCCAACTCATTCGTGTCAATTTAAGAGTTAAAATTAGCGGAACAGGGACAATTTTCAAAGTTCCTGAAACAAAAAAAAAAAATATATATATATATTTTTAAGACAAGTGGTCAGAAATTTAAGATACTAAAGATGTCATACTAAGTTCGACTCAAGTATCTAAGGAATCTTAACATGCTCAAAAATATAACTAAGGTTTTAAAGTTGAGGCGTGTGCAATTCTCATCAACCAACAACCTAATTATGACTATTACATTCGGTCTTCAGCAATTGATTAAAATAACCAAGTTAACCTCAATAAGATATTGCCACTTAGTAAATCAAACAATAATTTAACATAAAGAGTGTTAGTGTATATGCCCTAGGCCATTGATTTGGACCTTAATATTATTCATTTTGTTATTAATAAAGAAGTTTTTATTATCATTGTTATGTTTGCATGTTATATATAATAATGATTATATCCCTGGTTTATTATTGTTATGGAGATAATAATAAATATAACTAGTATAATATTGATTTGATAATCATAAGATGATTATAGGTATGAAGATACAAATCAATATTATGGATACATGTTAGAGAACAGTGTATTGGATAGACCCACATAGATATCACTTCATGGTTTAAATGTCATAAGTGTATCTTATAATAGTTTTCATTAATCCTTTGACTTGAGATTGTCATATTTTCCAACATAAGGAATATTATGTTTTGACATGATCAAACGTTATCTGTAACTAGATAATTATAAAGGTTATGCTTGAACATGATATAAATTATGTAGAGGAAAATGAACAATCAAGATGGAATTTGTCCCTCTCTATGAGAGAGATATCTTCTGGGCCCCTCGATAAGTGTAACTGAGAAATGCATGGCCGTGCTCAAATAAGTTGATATAAGATCAATCTTATTTGTTTATTAGTTAACTTGGAGATCGAGTAATCATAAGTTTGGACAATATAAGTATGACATTTACTATGACTTATGTTCAAACTAGATATCGTGTGACAAAGGGATTAATGCATGTACCATTTCAGGTTTTCATTTATAATGATTCTCATGATTAATTGGGTAGTCATAATGTCTTGCTAGAGGCCAATTATGATTTGTGCATTTCAATAGAGATTGAAATACACTACCAATTAATATGAGCCTATCGGGTCGCACACATAGAACGTAGGCTGTACTTAAAATAATAATAATTGAATTTTTATTATTGTTGTTGGTATTATTATTATTATTAGATATTAATAATAATATTGTTATAATAATTAAAGACGTGGGTCCATATAGGATATGGACAGTTAGGGTTTTAAAAAAAAATCTTTTAAAACGGTTTTAAAAGGAAGGACTGTAGGCCTTGATGATTTAATGATTTTTCGTTTTGAAAGAAAATGGAAGAAGAGGAAAAACCTAAAAACCCTAGTTTCGTTTTTGCAAAAAGTTTAGCCACTGCCGTTGGTGAGCTAGCACTCAGAACGACGTACGTTTGTGTAGACTTCGTTAGAGGGTGTTTGTCTTCAGAAGGCAGCATCTGTTAATCGTTTTGAAGCTACATAAAAAGGTTAGTTTCGAATCTCTTTTATCGAACTGAATGGATCACATGGATCCTGTGAGTAAATCGAAAGAAATTTTTTTTGTTTTCCGCTGCGGCAAGGATTGCAGATTCTTCTCGATTAACTAACAAAGAGGAACCTCAATTCATACTATTATGGCAATCTAGTTTACTTGAACCCAAAAAGAAGTTAGAGAAATCAAATGAAACTAATGAAGCAAATGACAAGAATGAAATAAATAACAATAAAACTCAATCTAGGAAATATACCTCTCCCCCATACTTAAGATGCACATTGTCCCCAATGTGTGTAAAATAAGAAAATAACAAGAGAGAGAGAGAATTGCCCTATCATGTCCATGAATTGACATATAGAAATATGATCCCAAAAGTGTTGCGAAGTCAAATTAGCTATAGAACAAATACTGACATGCAAAATTGTGATGATTCATGTATATATATTAAAAAAGAAAGAAATAATATAGAAATAAAAGAAAAACAAAAGAAAAGAAAAAAATACGAACTGGAGAAAACTAGATCCCTAATTCACGCTGATATGGAAGGGTCTTGAGTTCCAATTTGGGTGGATCAATCATAGATGGTTTTGGCTTCTTTTCTTTTGGCATCTCAATGGTTTCATATGCCTGACACTTGAATGATTTGCTTTCTTCAAGATAAGCAAGCTGCACCATTGCT
The DNA here is from genome assembly GCA_947685225.1 of Garcia nutans. Classification (NCBI taxonomy): domain Eukaryota; kingdom Viridiplantae; phylum Streptophyta; class Magnoliopsida; order Malpighiales; family Euphorbiaceae; genus Garcia; species Garcia nutans. The sequence goes on from CANTUV010000002.1 coordinate 38,681,762, forward strand.
CCTTAATCCTCAACATTATCCTGCATTAAACATAAGTCAGGGGGATCCTTGAAAACAATGTTAGTAACACAATTTAGGGTTTCATGCTCAATAACATCATTGCATGAATCCACCTTATTGAGTGTAAATGGGTGCTTCATTACATAATGTATATTAAAAACAACTTTCTCGCTACCCACTCTCAAGGTCAACATGCCATCATGGACATCGATAAGGGCACGAGCTGTATTAAAAAATGGCCTACCAAGGATAAGCGAGACACTTGCATCCTCATCTATATCAATGACAACAAAGTCATTAGGGAAAATGAAATCTCCAACTTTTACCAACACATCCTCTATGATACCACGAGGGTGGACTATTGACTTATCAGTAAGTTGAATGGTTATGAGTGTTGGTTTAGGTTCTCCGATACTTAACTCTTTAAACATCTTGTAGGGCATAACACTTATGCTAGCCCCCAAATCAGTCAATGCACTTTTAACTTCAAGATTACCTATCAAACATGAAATAGTAAAACTACTAGGATCTTTTAATTTCTTAGGTAACCTCTTTTGCAAAATTACTGAACTCTTTTCCGACAATTGCACCAAAGATACTTCCTCAAGTTTCCTTTTGTTATAAAGGAAATCTTTCAAAAATTTGGCATATTTTGGCATTTACAATAAAGCTTCAGCAAATGGAATATTAATGTGCAATTGTTTAAAGAGTTTAAGAAACTTACCGAACTGAGCATCCATCTTATCCTTGTTCAACCTTGCTGGGTATGGCACTCGAGGTTGGTATTCCTTCACTATTGGACTGGGTTCCTATGGTTGATTCCCTTTCTCATTTTATACTACAGCCTTCTCTCTCGAAGTGATAGTAAGGTCATCTTCTTTTTCTTTTCTTGTGTCTCAGCCCCTTCCTCAACCACTTCTTCTCTTTTCTCAACCACACCACCCTTAATTTCCCTTCCACTACTCAGAGTGATTACCTTTAGCTGCTCCTTCAGGTTCGCCTCAATATTGCTAGGTAAATTCCCTTATGGTCTTTCACTGAGTAACTTTGCAATTTTCTTCACTTAATTTTCTAAATTGTGAATAAAGGCTTGCTGATTTCTAAGGGTGGTTTTAGTTGATTGAAATCTATTTTTTGAAGATGCTATGAACTTTTTCATCATGTCTTCCAAATTGCTCTTTTCTGGAGGAACAACTTGTTGATGTTGAGGCTGCTAAAATCCAGGGGGAGGTCTTAAATTGTTCTGATTATTCTAGGAGAAATTAGAATTATTTCTCCACCCTGGATTATATGTGTTGTTGTAGGTATTATTCTGCTGTTGCCTTGGCATATTTTCAAAAAAATTCACCTGCTCATGTCTAGCAAACATATTGCCACTTTGGCAATCTTGACTTTGATGTGCACCCCCACACCATTCACAAGACATCACCTGCATTGATTTTTCCAAAGATGAGGCTAAAGAATCAACCTTTTTATTCATTGCTTCTAATTGTGCTATCAAAGCCACCACAAGATCCAATTGATGTGAACCGGTGACCCTCAATTTTCCTTGTTCTCTTGGAGTTTTCCACTAATAATTGCTAATGGTCATATCTTCAATCAAATCCCTTGCTTGTTAAGGTGTCCTGTTATTTATGGTACCCACGGCTGCTGCATTAATGGATTGCTTGCTTGCATAATTCAATCCATTGTAAAAAGTTTGAATCTGAAGCCATAGGGAAAGCCCATGTGAGGACACCTTCTCAATACATATTTAAACCTCTCCCAAGCATCATAAAGGGTCTTACCATCTTACTGAAGGAAGGATGAGATATCATTCCTCAACTTGGTGGTCTTGGATGGTGGAAAGTATTTTTCTAGGAATTTCTCTGCCAACTGACCCCATGTGGTGAAAGTGCCTGATGGAAAAGATTTTAGCCATTTTTTTCAGTCAGTCTCTAAGTAAAAATGGGAACAACCTCAGCCTAATTGCATCATAGAGACATTATTTATCTTGAACGTGTCACATATGTCCAGAAAATTATTAAGATGTGCATTAGGATCTTTATTTGGGAACCCATCAAACTGGCAAGTCTGATGCACCATTTGAATTACAATTGCCTTTATTTGAAAGTTTTTCACATCAGTTGTCGGCCTCCGTATGCTAGAATCAGCTCCATTGAGAGTGGGCTTAGCAAATTCCTACATCATTCTTGGCTCACATCTTTCCATCACTTCAAGTTCTTCTTCGGAGCTTGAATCTTCTGGGTTTGTTTCTGTTTCTGCCAAAACTATTTCTCTTCCTTCCTTTCACTTTCTCCCCAATGTTCTCTCTAGTTCTTGATCTAATTCAAGCAGATGGAAAGAGCTAGCTCGGGTTATAAATAGAAAAAAGTACCTGAAATGATAGTCAACAAGCAAGAACCAATGTTAAAAACAAATAAAATAAAAGATAAATCAATAGTCTTAATTGTATTACTAATATTGAAAACCATTGTCCCCGGCAATGGCACCAAAAACTTGAATATGAATCTATGCTATTGCAATGTTACCGCAAGTACACGAGTCACGTAAGTAATAAAGTAGTGAGTAAGATATTGTTCTACTGGGAATAAGGTCAATTATTAGTGCAAATTTCAACTGTTGTCTAACAACCCAATAGTTTTTATGATGATTAAAATTAAAGATGAATTACTTAATAAATTAAGTTAAAGAAAAATTGAGTATTGTGCAAAAAGATCTGATGATAGAAAACTATCCAGATATTGAATCCCCCTAGCATTAAAAATATTTATGAATATCAATTCAATTAAGTCAAATAATAGAGCTAAATTGGCATTCCTCTAAATTAGACTAAAATCTCTCTCGAGTGAGTTAATCCCTAATCACTAAGTAGAATGCTAGGAATCTCTTCTCAAGCATAATTAAATAGATCTTGTAATAGGAACAAGGAATTATAAACCAAAGGATCTTATAAGTCTATCTCTAGCACTCCAATCAATCCTCAATCCTCATGAGAATTCTTTTCATATCAAGCTTTCTCAAGTCAATAATATGAAAATTGCAACCAATCAATAAGCATGCTATTATCAATTGGAAATAAACAATTAAGAATCATAAGAATAAGACAACTCAATTAAATGATTTAATTAAATAAATACTATTCAATCCATACAATAAAGTTAAGGTTCATCAATATCAGATAGAAATAATTTAGCTTATGTTCATAATCAGAAATCCAGAACAAAAGAAATAAGTAAAAGAATTCAAACAATCCATGATGAATGATTTGTATTTTTTCACTTCAATCCTTGATTTTTGATTTAAATCTTGTGTAGATTAGATCTTCACCTTCAGTCTCAGTTGCAAAGACTCTTTTTCTTCTAAGGAAGTTAGTTATAAGTGATAAAAATTGGATTCCTAATTCGCGCTTCAGCTTAAATTTTATAGCCCAGAAATTTTGCCTGACACTCCCAGGGACACGGCCATGTCGCTGGGCATGTCAACGATGTTGTTTCCATTGTTAATGACATGGGCAGTGACACACCCATATCCTTGGGCATGTCACAGCTACTATAATTCATGATTAATGACACATGCATTGACACACTTATGTCCTTGGGTGTGTCAAAGCTTCTGTAATGTAGGAGAACGACACGGTCATTGACACGCCCATATCGTTGGGCGTGTCACTTGAAACATGTGCCAAAAATAGCTCTTTTCCTTGTCTTTCATCTATAATTCCAGCCTAAATGACCATATGGCCTCAAAATATAAAAGATTCCTTAAATCAACCCTATCAAGCACTTGAACAAACAAATTAAACTCAATTTGACAATAATTATAATAAGAAATATGAGCAAAAATATCATCAATTATACCCATTATCACTTAACAACTTGTTAAGATTCCACTAGACTTGAGTTTTTACAAGCTTAACTCTAACTTGGTGTTTTCATAAGCTCACACTAAACTTTACATTGGTTTGAGATCAATCCTCACAACCCTTACAAGAGTTTTCCCAGGCTCACTCTCACAACCTAAATGTTTCCAAGCTCACACTCAAACTTACAATTTGGTGTTTGATGCTCACACCTAACACTCTAATAATTTAATTATTAATTATTGTAAATGAAAAGAAAGTATGTTGCTTGGGCTATTACAATTAAAGATTACTCTTTAACAAGATGTTTCATGGAGTATTTATAGCCAAATTTGTCCAACTAGCCGTTATAAGTCATGTGATTTGCTTTAGTAAGCTAGTCCTTGTGTTGATAGAAAATATCCACAGGTAACAGTCATCCTGGAACAGAGGATGGTCGCCAGACACATTGAGCTGTCATACTACAGCTTGGGACGATCGCTCCTTTTGAGAATCTTATAACAATCAAATGTGAGTGCTCTGTTGGTGGAGTCTTGCCCATGCTGTGGCTGTCGGGATGGTCGCCCAAGGTCTAGAGGCGGTCGCCCTTTTTGAATCTAAAAGTGGGTTTACAATGGTCATTCCATGTGGCGCTCCTTTATTAGACAAATTAAAATTCTCCCAAACTATGAAAGTCGCAGTCGCGTTATAATTCAATTTGCAGTCGGATTGAGTGTCTCACATCAAAATTCTAGACGCACCTGAGGTCGCAAATACTACTGCCAATCCTTGTGGTTTTTTTCTCAAAATAGAGGGATGGTTGTGACAATTAAGGGACGATTGCGACATAGTACAGAAAAACTGCTCCTCAGACCGTGCTGGCAACCGCGCTCCCTTCTGTGAGTGTTGGAGATTTGGTCACTTTAGGAACGATCGTCCCAACTTGAGTACGGTCACTAATGTTACTCTCATGGTCGCTACTGAGGTCAAGATTCTGACGCGAACCTTACTGCGACTCAACTTATTCTTCAAATCATAAAGGATGGTCACCCTTTTGGCCTGTAGTGACTGCACCTTTTGCCCTATTCAGGCAATATATTGAGCAACCTAGTCATGTAACAAGTGTCTTACAAACATATTAAATGCATCGTTCAATTTGAGTATCAAGGATCAAAATTGAGATTATTTGGCTAACAATCTCCCCCTTTTTGACTTTGGCAATCAAATGGAATGATGATAAAGGATAAGCAATATAATGAAATCTTTGGTTTTAAGTTAACAAATTGTGGCTTTTAAATTTTCTTAATCTCCCCCTAAATGTATGCATTGTCTAAAATGATGTGCATCATCCAACTTGAGTTTCAATTAATCATCTTACTATTTGCATATTGCATTTTAAGGTCTTTTGCAATTCATCATGCATATCTATGTTTATGTATCATGCATATTCATCATGCATATCTATGTTTATGTATCATGCATATCATATCATCATGTCCATGTCCATATCTTTCTCCCCCTTTGGCAAAGCCAAAAAAAGAAAATAAAAGTGAAAGATAAGAGAAAAAACTAAAATATTCATTAATTAGAAGAAAAGTACATAAACATTGAAAGAAAAAAAAAGCAAAAGAAACAAAAACATAAAGCAATAATGCAAAAGAAAACACAGCACAACAAGCTAATTAGACTTGTCTTCTTCTTCATGCTCTTCCTCATCTATAGGGACCTTGCCTTTGTCAAGAGGAGTATGCACACTACTGATTGAGCTAGTGCTGAAGTCATCTTCTAAGGATTCTTCTTCAAAGGGACTCTCTTCATGATCACTTACATCCCATTCATTTAGATCACATTGAGGCAGTTCCAACTTGCCTTGCATGTCATAAAGATCATGGTACATATGGGATATAAGGTCAATTCTCTTGTTTAAGTGCTGAAACCTTTTGGATACATCCCTTTTAAATTGAGAAAGCTTCTTGGAGAGAGATTTGATGGCTCTAAGGATAAGTTTGGTTGGAGAGCTAACTTTGCTAGGCTTGGAAGTTGAAGCTTTGTGAGGCATCTCCACATCAACTTCCATAGAATCTCCTTCACCTTCTATGGTATACCTTGGCCTCTTCTTATGCCTACACACAAACCTTTCTTGCCAAAGAAATAGATATAAGAGCCATCAACCTTCCTAACACATCCAGCATGTTCTAAGTATTCCATAGTGATTGCACAAGAGGAGAGGTCAAAAGGGTTCCTCAAAGTAGCTAGGTTAAGATCACTTAGCAAGTTTAAATGTCTAGCTATTTGGGTAATATGGGAGGATAGAAAGAAGGTTCTTGATTTTGTAGTAGCATGGTGATAAAGGGTGTCAATTAAGAATTTCGGAGTGTTCATGGGAATGATGTGGGTAAAGGCATATAGAAAGGTTAAGTCTCTTTTGGTGACTTTCTCATTTCCATCAGCCCTTTGATGGATTATGTAGGTAATAATTCAATGAAGTACCCAATGTGTGAGGGATTTAATATGTCTAGCCTTGGATTATTTTTTAAAATATTTCTCCATAGAAGTTTTTTTTCAAAAATTAGAGAGGGTTTGGTTGGAGAAGGCAATGTCATTATAGGAAGTGGCTCCACCTAAAGAAAAGTCCCAAATCCTACCAAAATCTTCTAAGGTTAAGGCATGATATTGATCAAATAACTTAAATCTAATTCCATACCATCCTAGAGTAGAATTTGCACTCTTCTCAATTTGAAGAGACATTAGAAACTCTTTACTAAGGTTAGGGTAACCTACCTCTTTAGGAAAAATGATTTTTTTCACCCAAGAACATCAAGCAATCTATCAATTTCTTCCTTGATGTTGAGGGTAATAAGCATAGCTCCAAAGGGGCTTTTGGTTTCCTCCATCTTCTTTCTTTTGAGCATGACATATCTAATGTCTTCTTCTGTGGTTTGGTGATGAGATTTGTAAATTTTCTCAACTCTTCTAGATGGTGAAGGAGAGGGAAGTGCATCTTGAGATTCCCTAATGGTAATACCTGAAGGTTTCTTCCCCTTTTCCTTTCCCTTACATGGAATTTTCTTCTTAGGGGCCATTGGGAGTAAGAGAGATGAAAAAATTGAAAAAACAGAGAATGCTAGAGAGAGAGAGTTAAATTTTAGATGATTTGGAGTTTTAGAGGGAATTTATATTTAATAGTGATTAAAGAAATATGTAACTGAAGTTAAGTGACCTTAAATAGAGAAATAATAGAGAAATAGCCATTTATGGCTGTTAGAAATTGGAAAATGCGAACTAACACACTACCAATAGTTAGAAATTTTTGTGCAGAGTGTATAAGGTGCGATGCCTTTTTGCATAGGGATGCCCGTGACAAGCAGTGGAGCTACCGTTATACATTGAGGCATGCTTATAACCTGAGAGAAAGCCTGTAACTGTCGAGACTTTTTAAATTCTAGCTACAGTCCATCATCTCTGCCCGACCGCTCACTGAAAGGTCATCTCGGATGAACCTATCCAGTGGATTTGGGACCACAAATCTAGGCAGGGTGACCATGCTGGACAAAGAAAAAATAATAGAAAGAAATAAGAAAGAAAGGTTTTGGTATGAGTAATGTATGACCAAAATTGATTGTTTTAAGTGATGATAAAGCCTTGCAAACATATCAGAAATGACAAACTACAACAATTATTCATTCAATGAGCTTCCATTAATCATGCCAAAGTTATGCTTAATGATATTTAGTTTATCATCATTTAAAGGTTTTATAAAGATATCATCAAGTTGATTATGTGTATCAATGAATTCTAAAATAATATTTTGGCTTTGTATATTAGCTCTTAAGAAATGATGTCTAATATCTATATTTTTTGACCTAGAATGTTAGATTAGATTCTTGGATAAGTTAATAGCACTAGTGTTGTCACACTTAATAGGAATATGATCAAACATTTTAACATAGTCAAGCAATTGTTGCTTCATCCATAAAACTTGTGTGTAACAAAAATATGTCGTAAACATATTCGGCTTTGGCAGTAGACAAAGCAACTGACACTTATTTCTTGCTAAACCAAGAAACTAGGCAATTACCAAGAAAATGATATGCCCTGGTAGTGCTCTTTCTATCCAAGAGACTACCAGCGTAATCCACATCCGAAAATCCTAAAATGTCAAATGATATATTTTTAGGATACCAAAGTCCTAAATGCAATATACCATTCAAATATTTCAAAATTCTTTTAGTGGCATTCAAGTGTGATTCTTTAGGACAAGATTGAAATCTAGCACATAAACATACATTATACATTATATCGGGACTAAAAGTGGTTAAGTAAAGTAGTGATCTGATAATACCTCGATATTTCTTCTCATTTACTACCTTACCACTTTCATCTTTGTCAAGTTTCAATGATGTGCTCATGGGAGTCTTGCTAGTCTTGCAACCATCCATTCCACATTTTTTTAAAAAATCCTTTGTGTATTTGGATTGGTTAAAGAAGATCCCATCTTTGCATTGCTTAATTTGTAGTCCAAGGAAAAATTTGAGTTCACCCATCATGCTCATTTCAAATTCCCTAGTCATACAAGAAGCAAATTCCTTGCACAAAGATTCATTAATAGCATCAAATATAATGTCATCAACATAAATTTATACAATTAAGATGTTGTCTTATTCTTTTTAACAAAATGAGTTGTGTCCACTTTGCTTTTTGAAAAACCATTTTTAAGCAAATATGTACTAAGTCTATCATACCAAGTTCTTGGAGCTTGTTTCAATCCATATAGTGCTTTGGTAAGTTTAAAGACATGATTTGGAAGCTTATAGTCTTTAAAATTGGGAGGTTATTCAATATAAACTTCCTCATTTATAAATCCATTTAGAAATTCACTCTTAACATCCATTTTAAAAAGTTTAAAATTCATGTGATATGCAAAAGCAAGTAAAATTCTAATAGCTTCTAATCTAACAAGGGGTCAAATGTCTCATCATAGTCTTTGCCTTCCTCTTGGTTATACCCTTTGGCTACCAATCTAGCTTTATTTCTAGTAATGAGACCATTTTCATCAAGCTTATTCCTATATACCCATTTACATCCATAATTGGATGGTTTTTAGGCCTAGGAACAAGCTCTCACACATTATTTCTCTCAAATTGATTAAGTTTATCTTGCATTGCAATCACCCAACATTCATCACTAAGAGCCTCCTCAATGGTCCTTGGCTCTATTTGAGAGACAAAAGCAACATTAACATCTAAATGTTTAAATTTGGATCTAATAGTTACTCTCTTAAAAGTTTTACCAATGATGAGTTCTTTTGAATGATCCTTCTTGAATTCCCAATCCTTGGATAACTCTTGAGTTTCCTTTTCTTTTTCATTATGATTGTTCCTTGGAGCAACAATCATTTCTTGTTGATCATATGCACCTATAAAATCATCAAGAGCACTACCTTTCCTTTGATCAAGTTTAGAAGATTCATCAAAAATACCATGCATTGATTCTTCAACAACTAGAGTTTTTTTATTAAATACCCTATATGCTTTGCTAGAAGATGAATATCCTAAAATTATACCTTCATCCAATTTGGATGAGAATTTTCCAAGATTATTTTTGGTGTTCAATATAAAGCATTTGTATCCAAATACTCTAAGGTATGAAATTTTAGGTATTCTACCATTTCATAGCTCATAAGAAGTTTTGTTTATCAGGGGTCTTTTATAAATACGATTTGAAATATAGCAAGCGGTATTAACGGCTTCCGCCCAAAAATAAGATAGTAAATCATACTCATTGAACATTGTCCTAGCCATTTCAACCAAAGTTCTATTTTTTCTTTCAACCACACCATTTTGTTATGGTATTCTAGGAGCCAAAAAATTATGTGAAATTCCAAATTCATTGCAAAAATTTTTTAAAGTGTCATTTTTAAATTCTTTTCCATGATCACTTCTAATAGATGTGATCACATAGCCTTTTTCATTTTGAATTCTTTTTGCAAATATTTTGAAATTATTAAAATCTTCATTCTTTTGAGCTAAAAAATTAACTTATGTAAACCTTGAGTGATCATCAACAAGAAAAAATACATATAACTTGCCACCTAAGCTAGTAACTCTATTAGGTCCAAATAAATCTAAGTGAATGAGTTTTAGTGGCCTAGAAGTGCTTACAATATTTTTAGATTTGAATGAGCTTTTATGTTGCTTACTAAGTTGACAAGGGTCACATGTTTTATCTTTGTCAAATTTAACTTTAGGGAGACCAGCAACTAGTTCTTCTTTACTAATGCATTTTAAATGATCCATACTAGCATGCCCTAGTCTTCTATGCCATAACCAAGCATCATTATTAATAGAAATCAAACATTCATATGTATTATTGGAATGTATGTCAATTTTATATGTATTGCTAATTTTATCTCCTTTGAATGCGATCTCACAATTTGAATTGGTTTAAAGTTAAAACTTACATCATATCCTTTATCAAATAATTGACTTACACTAAGAAAATTGTATTTCAACCCATCAACAAGCCATACATTTTCAATCAAATTTTTACCAAGCATGCTAATGGAACCAATACCAATGATCTGACCTTTGACATTATTTCCAAAAGTAACATTACCTCCAAGCTTGTAAGTAAGAGTTGTAAAAAGCTTTGCATTTCCTGTCATATGCCTTGAGCATCCACTATCCACAAGCCATGTACTTTCATTAATAGTAGATTTTAGGCATACCTCATTGGAGTTATCCTCAATAGCCATGATACATAGATTGACAATTCCTTCCTCTTCTTCTTCTTCTTCTTCACTTGAGGAAGAGTCATCCCATGTGTCTTTGAGAGATTTCTTCTTTTCTTTGTCCCACTTCTTATTCTTCTTCAACTTGAAGCAATCCAATTTGATATGATCAGATTTTCCACATTTATAACACTTTACCTCATTCTTTTTGTCTTTATTTTTGAAAGAAGATTTAGAATGTGTACCTTTGCTAGTTTACAATCTTCTCTTTCTCTTCCAATCATTCATTCTTTTTGAAAACATTTCCATTTCTTCTACATCATCACTATCTTCATTGCTTAAGCTCTCAACTTCTTTAATTTCTTTAAGTGCTATTGGTTTCCTCTTTTCCTTTTCACATTGTTCTTCTTCTCTTTCGATGTGTAACTCAAAGGTGAGTAATTTTCTGATAAGTTCATCGATTCTCAAAGAGCTAAGATCATAAGCTTCTTCAATCGAAGAAACTTTGGATTCAAAGTTCTTCTTTGCTCTAAGTGCTCTCTAGATTTTGTTGTTGACTTCATCTTGATTATATACCTTGCCATATTTCTTTAATTCATTAACGATGGCAAGTAAGCGATTCATCATGTCGGTAACATTTTTGTTAGGCTTCATCTTGAATAGCTCATACTCATGTATATGTATTTAGTTCTTGGAGAGTCTTACTTGGGTAGTACCCTCATGATAGTTCTCAAGAGTTTTCCAAATGCAATGAGCACAAGTGAGATGTTGGACTCTCCCACCTTCTTCTCTTGAAATAGAATTCATCAAGATAGAGGCTACCCTATGGTTCTTGAATCGATCTCTCATATTAGCATTTGGCCATTGTGGTTTGGGAAAAGGAACTTGGACACTATCAACTTCTTAAGCAGGAGGTTTTCACTCATTTTTAATATAATCCCAAAGCTCAACTCCTTCACTATCTAGGAACACGAACATCTTGTGTTTTTAATAGGAATAATCTATTCCATCAAAGTAGGGTTTAAGAATAGAGTTAAGATTTCCATGAGAGTTTGAGGTGGATGAAGAAGAAGTTGCCATTGTGGATCAAATTTCACAATTAAGTTTAAGAAATTTTCTAGCTCTGATACCATTTGTTGTCCCAAGATGACAACCAAGAGGGGAGAGGTGAATTGTTTGATTTAAAGAATTGAGGGCAAATCTAAAATCAAAATCAAACCAAAACAAGAGAAGCAGAAGAGTAGAGTAGAGAAGAATGAATACAAGAGATTTATAGTGGGCCGGATTACCTCAATCCTACATCCACTTCCTTAACAAATTATTAAGGTTCCACTAGACCTGAGTTTTTACAAGCTTAACTCAAACTTGGTATTTTCACAAGCTCACACAAAACTTTACAATGGTTTGAGATCAATCCTCACAACCCTTACAAGAGTTTTCATAGGCTCACTCTCACAACCTAAGTGTTTCTAAGCGCACACTGAAACTTATAATTTGATATTTAATACTCACACCCAACACTCTAACAATTTAAATGTTAATTATTGTAAATGAAAAGAAAGTATGTCGCTTAGGCTATTACAATTAAAGATTACTCTTTAACGAGATGTTTTATGGGGTATTTATAGCCAATTTGGTCTAACTAGCCGTTATAAGTCATGTGATGTGCTTTAGTAGGCTAGTCCTTGCGTTAATAAAAAATATCCACAGGTAGTGGTCGTCTTACAGCTTGAGACAGTTGCTCCTTTCCAAAATCTTCTAATGGTCAAATCTGAGTGCTCTGTTGGTGGAATCTTGCCCATATTGTGGTTGTTGGGACGGTCACCCAAGGTCCAGGGGCAGTCGCCCTTTTTGAATATGAAAGTGGGTTTACAATGGTCATTCCACGTGGCACTCCTTTATTGGAAAAATTAAAATTCTGCCAAAATATGAAAGTTGTGGTCGTGCTATGGTTCAATTTATAGTCGGATTAAGTGTCTCTTGTTAAACTTCTGGACGTACCTGAGGTCGCAAACACTACTGCCAATCCTTGTATTTTTTTCTCAAAATAGAGGGACGATCGCGGCAATTATGGGACGATCGTGACATAGTATAGAAAGAACACTCCTCATATCGTGCTAGCAACTGCGTTCCCTTCTGAGTGTTGGACATTTGGTCACTTTAGGTGCAATCATCCCAACTTGAGTATGGTCGCTAATGTTGCTCTTGCGGTCGCTACTGAGGTCAAGATTTTAACCGCGAACCTTAGAGTGACTTAGCTTGTTCTTTAAATCATAAAGGACGGTCATATAGTGACGACACCTTTTGCCCTGTTCAGGCAATATGTTGAGCAACCTAGTCCTACAATAAGTGACTTACAAATATGTTAAATGCATCATTCAATTTGAGTGTAAAAGATCAAAATTGAGATTATTTAGCTAACATGAGTGATTATGATATTATATATGGTTTGATTATTTAGAATTTTTAGGAATAAGATTGATTAAGCCTTAATAAGTGAAAAATCAAATTCAAGTATATGGATTTAATCGGTATTTTGAAAAAGATTTCCAATGGGAAAGAAAATTACGAAAATGTGCTTATGGCCCTGAAATGAAATTGTACCATAATTGAAATGTGAAATGTGGATAATTGGGGCTTTAAGTTAGTTAAAATAATTAATTTTACCACCTTATGAGGGTTAAAAATCGAATTAAGAATTAATTAAAGAAAATAGGTGTACCGTAACTATGGTGTGAGTGAGTACATGAGATAAAAACCTAAAGAATATTTAAACATTTTTAGTGTCTTCTCCATTTCTCCCCAATGCCAAACTCATCACCACTTACCATCTTCATCTTTTCTTCTTCTTCTTTAAGCTACTTTAAGCTAGATTCATCAAGAAAAATATCATCAAATAAGTGATTGAAGAGAGGGATGATGGAAGTGTAACTTAAGTGAAGTTAGTACTTGTATATTATTTATTTTGCTATTAATTGATTTTATCTTGATTTTAGTTATTAAAGAAGTTTGTGTTTTGATTATATGTGATTGATTGTGAAAGAATTGTTTTTGAAGTGAAGTGTAAATAGTGAATTATTGAAAGTGGTTTCCTTGAAAGTAAAAATACTTTTGTAATGAACAAAGAAAGTATTTGATGGTTCTTAGATGAATTTGTGTTTTAAAATAAATTATTGAAACATATATATGTAATGATTTATAGTTATGAAATAAGTTAAGATTTGGCAAAGTTAGGGTTTGATAGATATAGAAGTTTAGGCTTAAATTACTTTTGTTTTGGAGGTTTATTGGTTTAATTGAGTTCAGTTATTGATGAATTATTGGTTAAATCATGAAAGAGAATTTCAGCAGTAATATGTATAATCAACCGCATGGTCATGCATCTATCCATGCAAATATCTGTCCTTCAAAACTTTCAAAGAAATATTTTATCAATGATGTGCATGATCACTTGCATGATCATGCCTCTGCTTATATATATTTCTGCTCTCAAAATATTGATAAGAAATATTACCAGTGATGCACATGATCATTCACATGGTCATGCATCTGCCTGTGTACATTTCTATACTTTAAAACTTTGAAAATAAATTTTAGCAGTGATGTGCATGATCAGTTGCATGATCATGCAATTGCCTGTGCAAATTTTCTACCCTTCAAACTTGTAAGAGATATTTCAACAGTGATGTGCATGATCACTCGCATGATCATGCATCTGCCCATGTGTATTTCTATTTCCCTATACCTTCACAAAATAGGTTTAAGTGGGTGAAATTTGTAGTGAACTATTAAACAAATCCTAAAAGTATTTGTAATTAATAAATGATTATTTATAAGATTGAAGTGAAATCAATTTATTAGTGGTGAAATGTTAAGTTATTTATGACATTGTTATAAACAATGATGAACTTAACCTAAAGAGTGAAGTGAGAATGCAAAACTTATATGAGAAGAATTAGATGTATAATTTTTAATGAGTAGAATGAGTGTAAAGTTAGTGCAATGACTATGGACAATTGAATGTGAGAATACTTGATTATGATTAAGTAGTGGAAAAGAGGCTAATGACTATTGAAGTGCTATAAAAAGAGAAATGTAGTGATAAAAGATAACTTAAGAGGAGAAAAATATAGTGTTCAATATATGTATCTTGAATATGGTTTAGTTGATTCACTTAAAGTATTGAATATTGTATGTTTGGATTAAGCGAGTGAAGCTAATGATGAACTAATAATTTTAGAGTTTGATTGAATAAGGAATGATTGAAAGTATGTTCTTAAAAGCGTTTAGATGAGTTATACTAAATAGGTTTACATGGGCGTGACCGTGTTTCTTGTTTGAACTTCTAAGTGATAGTAGTGAATGGAATCACACGGGCAAGTCCAAGGACTGACACGACCGTGTTGTGAATTTATCCTTGTTTGGGACAGTGAAGAATTGATAAGTACGAGCGTGGTATTAGTGTATCACATGCCCGTGTCTCAAGGATTTAAAAGATTTATAATTTTAAAATAATATAGTGATTAAACCTTAGTGACAATCAAAAAGTAAAATTCATATTAAAAGAGAAAAATAATGTTTATCATGGAAAAATATACCAATTTTCAAATATTGTTATACTTTCTATATATATAGATACAAAGTATATATATATATAGTGTGTGAGTTATACTTATATATAAATAATATTGTAGAAAGAAAGTGATAGCTATGAGTGTATTGTATTAAAAAGAATAAACTAATTAAAATAAAGATAAGTGCATAGTATTGTAGGAGTACAAATCCCAAAGAAATAATAAATAAAGTGTTTCATGGTAATTGATATGATAGTGATAAATTATTTAAGATCAATGAAATAAGTGTATTGCCCAATGATACTGTTATTAAACCTAGTGTTCGGATTGAATGGTTAGCCAGAGGGTGGACGTCCAAAGTGATAGTGGGCACTCTATGCTATCAGTGGACACTTTGTGTCACTATATATAGTGGGCATTCATGTCATAGTGGGTCATTGGCCAAATTCTATACAGTGGGAATTTACTTGCCATCAGTGACCCGATATCCAAATCTAGGATTTGAAACATAATTTATGTTGGGCAAAAATGTAATAGCAAAAGTGTAATGACAATAAAGTGTATTGATAAAATAATTATAGTGGCTTATAAAATAGCAAAAGTGCAATGAATAATAAAGTGTATTGGTAATATAATCACAGTACAAGAATGTAAATATTGAAAGTATCTGATAATTTGTATTGAAAATGTTTTATGTTTTAAATTGATAAGAAAGAGATTACTGTAAAACATGGAATGTGCAACACGAATAATTTTTATTGTTATTATGATTACTTTCTTGAATATTTAATGGCAATATATGTATATACAAGCACCACTAAGCAATGAGCTTAGCGTATTAGAATTTTCTAACACATAGGTATATAAGCAATAGTGAGAAATGGTGAACAGTAATTTCGGGAGATATTATAGAGAAAATTACGATCTTTTATATATTGTAAGTGTGGATTATCATATAAAAATATTGTATAGTTTGTATTGATTTATTGAAAGATTGTATCAATTTGTAAGCATCGAAAAATATATTAATATATATATTATGAGTTTAAATTTTTAATTGGATCATTATTGCAATAGTGTACACTAGATTATTATATTAATGATTGATCTATCGAGTAGTATCTTCTAGGCAGTTCTCTGAGAAGATTGTCAGGGGATGTTATATTTAGTGGTATCAGAGCTGAGGTTTAGGCATTTCTGGTATGTGGGATTATGAGGCCATATTAGATAGAATATAGCATATTAGCATTGACATGCTCTCTTATGAGATTTAATACTTTAATTTCATAATTAATGGCACCCAAGAATGACACTTAAAATATGTATACAACACTAGCGAATAACTTGGCACTGTTGATGATGGAATGGTCTATAGCCATAACCTTTAACAACTGCAGACTAAGCCTTTATATTCTTAAATCACAAAAAGTTTGGATGACAATTAAAAATTTTAGATTTTCCTTTATCTTTTTCATTTGTTCCCTTTTTCTTAAAGTGCAAGATTCAAGTTTCTAGAATAATGACAACATATTGACATCGCAATTAAATGAACAATGCACATTGATATTATTAAAACTTGAAAAGGTATCAACATTGCCAATGCCAGTAGTTCCATAAATTTCATCAATACCTTTTGATATCATTGCTCGATCAAGTTATAAAACACTGTAGACAGTAGTATAATCACTAGTAATAAATTTATCCAAAAAGGAAAAACTAGCTGCTAATTCAAAATGCAAAGAACCTGATGAAAGTTGCTAAGATGGTCTCATCACTTAAACTATGGGCCATATTTGGAAAAGGCATACTCAAACACTAAATGACATTCCTAGAACTCATTGTTGGAGCAAAAATGGAGTGGGGTAACTGTATTGTGTTTGCTAACTTATAATGGCTCAACATGAAAAATGATGATATTAGTAATTAATAGGCAAACCACAAATATCAATATCAGAGCAAGTGAAAGTCATTTCAATATATTTCATGTAAAGTAAGATTTTTTTCTTTCTTTGCATGTGTTAAAAACTAAGACAACCAAACAATGAAAATAACCTTTAAAATTTACAACCAGTGCTTCATATTGGTTATATTATAATATCATCATCTACGCAAAACTTGAGAAAGAGAATCAATAAAACACACTTACATTTTCATGATCTAAAATATTTTTGATAGAACAAATTGATAAAAGAAAAAAAAATTGAATACATGTTCTTTTACAATTTAAAGATTGACACATAAATGCAATTTGAACAATTAAGAAAAACAATCAAATATACAATTTCAAAATAAGTCAAATAAACATAAAAAATAACATAAACCAATACAATGTACTTTGCTTAAGATAACACAAGCAAGAACTTAATAAACTGATCAACAGAGCATGTAAGCGATTTCATTTCTTTTTTTACTAAAAAAATAAAATTTAAATTAACACAGTCATTAAGTAACCATATGAAATTATACATTGCATCAGGTAGAGGGGGGGGAGAGAGAGAGAGAGAAAGAGATAGCAAACCTATGCCTTCTTCAAAAACAACTCGAGCAATAACACACTATTTTCTTGAGGTCGACGATCTTGAATTCCACTAGCAAAGCAACAGTGGCAGAGAAGGATTGGAAGAACAAGAGAGAGAGTGATTTTGATCTGGCAAAGGAGAAAAAAATTTATAAAGAGAATAATAGAGGTGTGTTTTTAAGAATTAGAATGAGAGAGCTTTTTTCATTAAAGGGTAATTAAGGTGAATGGAGTCTAAATTTTATTAGTGATATGTGGAGGGGTATTTATTTGGTTAATTTCCAAAGTTATTAGATTTATTACTATTTTTAATTTGTCTTATGTCTATGTGTGTGTGTATAGTTATACCCGAAAATTCATATGTAGAATTATAATTTCAATATTCACAAAATGCCAATCTTAATTTACTCCATCGATTGAGTTGGAGATGAAAATTTTTGAAGTCTCATTATTTTTTTAAACTTTTTTCTAATTTATATAATTGATGGATGAAACTAAGACTTATTAATAAATATTAAATTTATTATTTCAATGTAGAAAACTATGTTGTAAGACTCATAACTACTAAATAGAGAGTAGACTTTTTTATAAATGTTGAACTGTGGGTCTCAATTAGTAAAAAGACGTTATGGGCTGGCAGATCTAGTCCCAATATCTTTAAAAAATTTAACATTTTCCAAAATTTAGACTCGACTCATACATGGATTTATAAAGGGGTTTTTCAAAATTATCCTAAAAACTATTTTTAAAAATATCCACTTTTTCTTTTTAATTTTAAAAATACATTTTTTCAATGTTTAATTTCAAAAATACTCCTTTTTAGAGGTACATCAGATATATATTTGATATATCAAAAATATATTATATTTTTTAAAAAAAAAAGTTAAAAAGTATGATATACAATATAATTTTCTCTTTAATAAAAAAAAAAGCCCTATTGACTTCAAATTCTACATACGCCCCTGATTATGTAATTATTTTAATAAAATTATGTTAATATTAAATATTTTTATTTATAGATTAAATATTTTTATTGGTAGTTATTTGAATGAGAATATTATAATTATATAATTTATATTTTATTGCATTTTGAATTTATCATGTTGAAACATATTTGGCATGGATAATAATGGATGAATAATTATAAATTAAAAGGGTTCGGGATGAATACGGATAATTTAATATTAGACGGGTTGAATATTTAGTATGATAGTTTTCTCGAATACTTTATCATAGCCATTTCTAGTTTTTTAAGATGTTAGATTCAAAAGACTCTATTTTTGTAATATGAGGGTTCGATTTTTTTTTTTTGTTTTAGATTTTGATTTTAGCTTTTCCTTACACATACCTTTAAATTTTTTTTCTAGTTGAGAAATATTATTGGTCTCATTAATATTAGGGGTTTTTTCAAAAATACAAAAAAAAATATTTTCAAAAATACCTACTTTTCCTTTTTAATTTTAAAAATATCCTTTTTTAATTTTAAATTTTAAAAATACCGCTTTTCAGAGTTATATTTTTTTATATACATTTGGTATACTAAAGGTATACTCAATTTTAAAAGGTATACATTTGGTGTATCAAAAATATATAAAAAATATATATAGAGTATTATTTAAAAAAATTAAAAAGTATGATATACAGTTTAATTTCCTCTTAACATTATTCAATAATTAATTAAGCCACATTAACTTATAGATAACATAAACATAGAGAGTGTTTTGGCTTAGCTTATAACTAATTTATAAAAACTAAATATAGAGATAAGAATATTAAATTGCAAGGGCTTATATGACTGATTTTTCTACATTTTGTGTATAATGACATAATATATTTAAGGGCCAATATTTGTTTGTATATATATTATAGTAAAAATTGCATGTCCTCCATTCTTTATTTTTAACTTGATTTTTTCTCTCTCCATCATTTTTTTTATTTTTTTAACCTCATAGTTGATTTTTTTATATTCAAATTGGTATATCAAAATATACATCGAATATACAATTGGCGTAATACAAATTTTGTAGTATAAATAATTTGTATATTTTATGTTAATAATTTTTTTTAAAGATAATATTAAAATATTTTAAAAAAATAAAAATAAAAATAATATTGTCATTTATGTAGTTTGATTTGGAAAGTTTGTATAGACTATAGGGTGAAGATATAAAAAAGTTATTAATATTTTCACATCGATACAAATACAAATTTAATATTTATTTTGACTTAGTTAGACTCAAAATATTAATTTGTCATTATGGCCTAGGCTTTTAGGTTTACCTTTCTTAAGGTAAGGTGTCCTAAAATTTTAAGGGTCTTTTAAGGTTTTGATGGTGTGCATGCATATATGCATGAATGAAAAAGATTTCTTGAACATAGCATAAGGTTATTATGGTTCATACAACCTAAGAGTAGGATCTATGGTCCTTATATAAATGAAAGGGTGGTCTGGTCTAAAGGATTTCGTCACACAAGGACAGTTATATACCTAACCACATGTCAAATAATGAATCTGGCATGGATCCACCAGTACTGTATGGTCATTAAACCTTAAAAAGATTAAAGATTCATTATAGGTTGGATACTTTTGCTATCCCTCAACATACCTAATGAAGACTGTCAAGTAGATGCTACTTGCTATCTAAAGGTTTCCTAAACTAAAAGGTAAAGAACCCTTATGCATGATGGATGACAAGAGAAGATTTAGCTAAAGAGGAATATAGCATTACTTATGTAACATTACTTGAAAAAGATCCCAAAAATTTTATTTTGAAAAGTTTTTCTCTAGTGGAGTCACCAACTGTGAGGTCTCGCTGGAACATCGATCTAGTCCTTCTCGAAATACAGAGTCAAAATACTCATTTAGGTCTAGTTTCACATGACACCGCCACATTTGGTCTTTGCTTGGTTTAATAAACACAATTTTTTTAAAAAAAGTCTTTTTAAAAAAGATTTATTCATTTATTTTGAAAAAAATACTCTCCTTTATATTTGAAAAAGAGATGGCTTTATTTTGATATTTGATTAGAGTGTAAGAAAAAGACCCAGTTTATTTGACTCCATGAAAATTTATGATTTTGAACTCAAAAGGCACTAATCCGAAACTAATCAAGATGAGTTTTGGGCTACGTTTTCAAGTAATATTTAAATATTAAAATATTTTTCTTTAAATAAATCTTAACTTTTTTGAGAGAATATTAATTTTCATGCAAGAATAAAATATTATGAATGATAATTAATACAAAGCATGAGCAAATAAAATATAACAGCCATAGTGCGAAAAAAATTTAAAAATTACAACCCCAAATTTTCATACACAAGGGAGCATTAACTCAATCTTATGGACATGGTTAAGTACAAATCCTCAACTAATTAAAGTATAACTCCAAAATGTATACACAGAGGAGCATTAACTCATTCCTTATAGATATGACTAAGTACAAATCCTCAAGTAAAATAGTTAAGTAACAAATAAAATATAAATGAATAAAATAAAATTGAAACAATGCTAGCAAAAAGAATTAACAAACAAAAGGGACCAATTTTGTGACTTTAAAAGGCATGCTACTTTGAGTAAAATTCTAAGTGCACCTACTCATCTCATTTGTTTAAGAATCAAAGTCATAAGTAGTTCATACCTTTGATTGTAAAGGGTCGAATTTAATTAATTATGTTTGATATTTTACCGAATTGAAATACCTTTGGGGATCTCTTCTTAACATATTTGATATAGGGCCGACATGTTTTTCTACTTCTCAACTCCACCACTTGAGATACTCCAATTGATTATTTAAAAACAAGAGAGCAAAGAATGTAATGGAAAAAATTAAATTTAGGAAATATTTTGATAGAATTTGGCACTGGAAAGTCTGAAAAAGAGACCCCTATAATAGAGTTTTAAATCACAGAATTAGTTACTATGAAACAGAATCGGGCTGAATTAGTATGACATAGCTTAAATCGGTTATTGCTATCATGAATGCATTTGAAATTACGAAATTGAACAAATCAAGTAACAGAATTCGTGAAACAGAATGAATCGGACCAAAATAAAATAAATATAAATATTTTACCATATCTAAATTAATAATATATGTTAAAATTGACCTATAATAATAATAATAATAAAGATCGAATTATTATCGAAAGTTATTTAAAACAATGATATAAAAATAATTAAATAGTTTTTAATAATAATTAAACATATATTATACTTTTTTATGTAATAACATTACTAAATTAGAAATGACAATAATAATAATAATAATAATAATAATAATAATACAATTAAAAATAAAAGAAAAAATAATCCAATTCAAATTATAACAGTCATTACTTTGTATAATAATTAAAGAAACAAAATAACAGGTACCAGATCCTTTCTTCAATTTAATTTTTTAATTATATTTTTATTTTTAATTATTTTTAATTGTTTATTTTTTATTAACCCGAAAGTTTTATTTTATTTTTTATTATTTATTGATTCAAGAAATAATTACTTATTCTGCTTGAGCTTCAAATAACGCCAAAATCAAAATTCAGCTCCTATTATTATTCGTCTTCTTCTTCTTCTTCAATAGTTCAGCCCTAACCAAAAATCAACTTCAAGCAACCCACTTTTTACTCTTCTTTGAAAAAAATTACATCCTCCACCATTTTTTTATACTTTTTTTTTTATTTTTACTAGTAGTATTTGAGTCATTTTGTAATAAACTTACAATAACTATGTAAATTTATAAATACATAATAAACTTATAATAAACTATGTAAATTGATATTTTTATAAAAAATAATAAATTCTTATAAATTTAAAAACATTTTTAAAAATATAGTAAATTTGAATTTTTTTTTATTTTTTATGGTATTTTTGCAAAGACCAATTTTTCTTCATTTTTTTTTGTCTCCAATCCCTAAACCAAAACCATCCTTTCCCTCTTCTTCTCCTTCTTTTAATTTCATAGCCTACAACTTTCATCCATCGCCTATTCAACAAAATGATCATCCCATATCATCCAATTCATTGTTTCAATGTGTTTTGGAGATGATTCATTGTATTTTTAGCCTTTGGAAAATCCCATTAATATAACAGCCAAACTCGGATCAGTACCTCCAAATTTTGTTAAATATCGACCATTCCAATCCAATTGTCGAGAGAATAAGCCATCTTTAGGTAAAGAATTGGTAGCAAAATTCTATTTAAATTTTATCGCTTGAAACATTATAGTTTAAAAAATAAAATCTCTCAAAAAATATGACTTCTAATATCTAGCATCTATATATTTGCTAAGAATATATACCATATGCCAGTAAATTAACACACTCAACTGGTTGCGCTAACTGTTCATGCCATCTTTATCGACTACTACTAATATTTGTCGATAAAGATTGGTACCATTTTTTTGCACCATTTTTACCAAAAAAAAAAAAAAGCTTTCTTTTCGATCTGTATTCTGTTTTAAAATTTTTATAAATTTATTTCTTTTTTTCTTAATATTATGTCGATAATCGGTCGATAAATAATGAGAGATATTTTTTTGTCGATAAGTTTTTTTAGTAATTCATGTGTTTTTTGTAGTGATATATCCTTACGAGTGAAATAGTTGCAGATATGTTTACGAAACCTATTTTTAGAGACGTATTTATTCAGCATGCAAAGTCTTTATGATTGCGTAGATATTATATATTATTTTTTTATTTCCAAACTCTGCTCATTTGGTATTTATTAGTGTCTAACCATGATGTTTATTTAGTATTTACATGAGTTTAAATGTTTTTTTACATTTGATATTACTATTAAAGAACATCTTAGGCAAAAGGATGATTAACTTTCTCACAATCTTTATTTGTCTATGTGACAAGTAGAGATGAGACTGTTAGCAAGTAAAATTATTCAGGTGAAAATGAGCTCGTACTTGAAACAAGATGGTTGTCTCATTTAATGGGATTCTTAGGGCTTGCTACATGTAATTATGCATAGTTATGTCTAATTTGCCAAGTGTGAGTTCTTAAATAACCCGAGTAGATAAGTGAATTTAAGATATTGCATTAAGTATGTCTAATCTATTGCATGCATAATGTTTCAAAAGTAGAACAAGTTTTTGATAAACATGTACTCTAGGGGAAGGATTAAATGCTATGGCATGTGACTTATACCACGTTTGCATTTTCTCAATTACAAAAGGGGATAAGAAACTATGATCTCTGTTTTTCTCAACGTGAGACTCTTCATAATTATAGTTCTTAATGTTATTATCCTTGTGATTTTTTATTGGTTATCGAGATATAATTAGGTATTTGCTATGTTAGGGTATTATCAGAGGGTTATAATGATTCGATTTAATGGGATATCTCTAAAAAAGTGAGTCTAGTTATAATTAAGGAAGCTAAACTAGAAGAAAGATTATTTAGCAATCACTTCTTCTTTGTGTCTACAGATTGACTAATTATGTTTGTGAGCTAAAATAACTGTGGATAAAAGTGTCTTGAGATAATAAATAGACAATAAAAATATGATAATTAGTCTAGAATAATGCATATTTTATTTACTTAAAATCATTTTTGACAGGAGACATTATATATCTCTAATAGGTGTGTATAACTTAGAGCCCTTATAGTATGTCGGTGGTACGAGCTATCTAATATAGTTCCCTATATTAATATATGGCCGTCATATACTAAGCGAGAGATATTAATGTTTAGATTTGATTCGCCTATGAAAGATTCGTAGATTCATGAATCTAATTATATTTAAATATTAATTATATGATGTTTATTATATAAAAGATAAAATTTAGATTAGAGAGAGTTTGAATGGAATTTGGTTTTCCTATTCAATATTTGATTTTAATTAAATATTAAAATAATGATATCTTAAGGATAATTAATCAAGATTGTGAGAGTGTTTGGGCTTCTAAACTATGGCAAGAGTTTTGCATATGCTGGTAATTGCTCCTCTCAATTGGTAGTACAAAATGGTGGTCAAAAGTAGGGATGTCTAAAAAATTTGTAGCTTAAAAAACCTAGTCCGGCCAATCCAGTTAGAACCCATAACAGGGTAGGGCAGCGGGCTTCTAAAGCTATACCCGAGCTATGCTCGAGTCAGGCTTTAGGTTGAAGTTGAAACTCTCGGGCCGGGTTGACCCTGCCTGAGGGATTTATTTATTTTTTTATATTTTGTTGAAAATATATATTTTGGTAATTTAAATTTCATATAAAAAAGTTTTAAAAATTCAAAATATTATATGCACCTTATGATGTTTGAGACTCTTAAAAATTTAATCGATGAGAAATATTTTTTGTATTTTTTGTATTTTTTTACTTGAATAATGAAATAAATAATGAAATAACTAAATAATTAAATAATTTAGTTATCATAAATATTGATTTAATAATTTATATATTATTAGATATAATTTGGTATAATAATTTTTTAAAATTAACATTTATTGGTACATTTTATTATAATTTAAAAAAATTAATTTTTATCCTTAAAAAATTAATTTTTTAAAAAATGCCCGTTGGGTCAGCCCAATCCTAAGCACAATCCGGTCAGGTCTGAAGTAGCCTAGGCCTAGCAGGCTTAGGGTCGGCCAAGTCCCGAATAATTTTTTGATCGGGCTGCAGGCTAGGGTGAAATTTGGCCCAGCCTAAGAACACCCTTAGTCAAAAGCTCTCTAGACTTAATTTGAGGTAGCATCTACCATTAACTAATATATTTTAAATAAATAAACAAAAAAATATTAAAAAAACTAATATATTTTAACAAAATCTTTTTCTAAATTCTAAAGGGCTGTTTAATTGTAGAAAGTGACTCCTATTTTTCAAAAAAAAATTTAAAAATAAAAAATAGAGTTTATTGTTTAGTTAAAAATATTTTTTATTTAAAAAATTAGAAAATAATTTTCTATATTTGGTTAAATTTTAAAGAATTACTATGACATGTTTTCTAAAATTTTCTCGATATTATTAAAATTAGAAAACACACTTTTTTCCTTTATTTAACATCGTTGTTGCTTCTTTGAATCCCAATGTCTTATTTTTATTTACTTTTTCTTAGCGATTTCATTCCATTCTTTAATTTATTGATTAAAATCATGGAAACAAGATTGGATGGGAAAAGAACAAATTATTGTATTATATTTGATGCTTTGTAATAAAATCAAATTTATTTTTAATTTTTAATTTGTAATTTGTAATTATTTTAATCTATTCAATAATAAAAAATTATATGATATAAATATATATATAAATAATACCAATATATAGTTAATTATTGATTTATTTTTAAATTAAAAAATATACATACTTATATCTAGACTATAAAATTATATATATAATTATATTTTTGTATAAAAATATTTAAAAAGGAATTTTTTTAAATATAATGTAAAAATGAAAAATAGAAATTGAAAAATAAGATTAAGTCAACATGTTTTTCAATTTGTTAATTTTATATTTAAAAAATAATTGAAAAATAAAAATCTAATTTTTTTTAAAAAAAAAACTAATTCAATTTATCCTAATTTTGCTTGAGGGAGATAAAATATTAAAGTTGTATTTATTATTTTTGTGGTCCGCACCAACATAAAAATTGAATGATTGGGAATTAAATTAAGAAGTTTATGATTTCGTCAATTCAGTGTTTTTCAATTCCATTAGAACACTTTCTTAGTCTTCTGATCGTTGAATACTAAGTGTTTTTTTTATTTGATTTGTCATAGCATTGGAACATTGCTTCATCAGAATCTTGTTATTTGAGAGATGGGAGCATTGCTCTTTTTTATGCAATAACTTCTATGTTAAAAATTAATTTTTGCTTAAATTGTGGCTTGTGTTGGATTGCACCATCCGTCAGGGGCCATGACTATGCAAGAATCACTCTGCATATTGTTTCTATTTGTTCAAAAAAAATTCAGTGTTTTTCAGTCAAGGGTTTTTAATATGAAATTAAATAATTGTTTGATCAGCAAAATTTCTCCACCGTCCCCGATCCTTGTTAAATTCTTGATGCTGTGATGGATATTTTGTCTGCAATTATACTCTATGCTCCGGTATTCTCTATTTCCTAATCCTCCTGTCCTCCCCTACAACCTCCTCCCATGCAAATCACTCCACTGGAAGCCCCGCCACGAATCCAAGCTCATCCGCCCTGAACTCCTCCATCGCATCTCTCGCCTTCTTATTCTTGGTCGCTCTCATGCCCTCAAACAACTTAATTTCGATTTCTCTGATGATCTTCTCGATTCTCTTCTTCTCAAACTTAAACTAAACCCTAATCCCTGCTTGGATTTCTTCAAATTAGCCTCCAAGCAATCCAATTTTAGACCTAATATAAAGTCCTATTGCAAGCTTGTTCATATTTTGTCTCGAGCCCGAATGTATGTTGAGACCAAATTCTATTTAAACGAATTGGTCCTTCTTTGTAAGAATAATTACTCTTCATTTCTTGTTTGGGATGAACTTGTTAAGGTTTATAAGGAGTTCTCTTTTTCGCCTACCGTTTTTGATATTATATTGAAAGTGTATGCTGAAAAGGGAATGACAAAGAATGCACTTCATGTGTTTGATAATATGGGAAAGTACGGTCGCATCCCGAGTTTGCGGTCTTGGAATAGTTTGTTGAGTAGTTTGGTTAAAAGAGGTCAAAGTTATACTGCAGTGCTTGTTTATGATCAAATGAACAGGCTAGGGGTCGTGCCTGATGTTTTTACTTGTTCAATTATGGTTAATGCATATTGTAAGCAGGGGAGAGTCGACAAAGCTGTAGAATTTATTAAGGAAATGGAAATTTTGGGTTTTGAATTAAATTTTGTTACTTACAATAGTTTGATTGATGGGTGTGTTAGTATTGGAGAGATGGACAGAGCCAAAGAGGTTTTGAGAATGATGGATGAGCACGGGATTTTGAGAACTAATGTTACATTTACGTCCTTTATTAAAGGTTATTGTAGACTAGGTAAGTTGAAGGAAGCAGAAAAGGTGCTTCGAGAGATGGAGGAAGAGGAGAGCATGGTCTTGGATGAATTTGCTTATGGTATATTGATTGATGGGTACTGTCGAGTTGGTAAAATGAATGATGCTATTAGGTTTCAGGATGAGATGTTGAACAGAGGACTGAAGATGAATTTATTTATTTGCAACTCGTTGATAAATGGATATTGTAAAAATGGTCAAGTTTGTGAGGCAGAGAGGTTTTTAATAGGTATGGGCGACTGGGACTTAAAGCCAGATTCATATAGTTATAGCACTCTTGTGGATGGATACTGTAGAGAAGGTCTTACCAGTAAGGCTTTCGTTGTTTGCAATGTGATGCTTCATAATGGAATTGAACCTAATGTTGTAACTTATAATACTCTTCTCAAGGGCCTATGTGGTGTGGGTGCCTTTGTGGATGCTTTGCACCTTTGGCATTTGATGCTAAAGAGAGGTGTGTCTCTTAATGAGGTAAGCTATTGTACTTTGCTTGATGGGCTCTTTAAGATGGGAGATTTTTCAAGGGCTTTGGCTATGTGGAATGATATTCTAGCAAGGGGTTTTGGCAGGAGTACATATGCTTTCAATACCATGATTAATGGATTGTGTAAGATAGAGAAAATGGTTGAAGCGGAGGAAACATTTCGCAGGATGAAGGAACTGGGCTGTAAACCTGATGGAGTAACATATAGAACTTTGAGTGATGGATATTGTAAACTTGGAAATGTTGAAGAAGCTTTCAGAGTTAAAGAGAAGATGGAAAAGGAAGCAATTTCTCCTTCCATTGAATTGTATAATTCTCTTATTGGTGGACTTTTTAAGTCTAGGAGAACAAGTAAAGTGCCTGATATTCTTTCTGAGATGTGCATCAAGGGATTTTTTCCTGATATTGTCACTTATGGAGCCCTTATTGCTGGCTGGTGTGATGAAGGGAGACTGGATAAAGCTTTTAGTGCATATTTTGATATGATTGAAAAGGGGTTTGCTCCAAATGTAAATATTTGCAGCAAAATTGTGAGTAGCCTCTATCGACTTGGTAGGATAGATGAAGCAAATATGCTGTTGCAAAAGATGGCAGCTTTTGATATCTTTCTTGAGCATGGATGTTTTGACAGGTTCCACAAGGCAGATGCTAGATATCTTGACATTCAGAAAATCTGTAATACTCTTGATGAAAGTGCTAAAAGTTTTTCTCTGCCCAACAGTGTGGTGTACAATGTAGCTATTGCAGGGCTTTGCAAGTCTGGGAAGGTTGATGATGCAAGAAGATTTTTTTCAGGGTTGCTGCTAAGAGGCTTTAGTCCAGACAATTTCACCTACAGTACACTGATTAATGGCTGTTCAGCTGCTGGTAATGTGAATGAAGCTTTCATCTTGCGGGATGAGATGATGAAAAGAGGTCTTGTTCCAAACTTAATTACATACAATGCTCTAATAAATGGTCTGTGTAAATCAGGAAATTTGGATCGAGCACATAAGCTTTTCAATAAACTTCACTTGAAGGGATTAACTCCAAATGTTGTTACTTATAATATACTGATAGATGGATACTGTAAAAATGGTAACACTGGAGAAGCCTTGGATTTGAAAAACAAGATGTTAAAAGAAGGGATATCACCCTCTATTGTTACCTATTCTGCTCTGATTAATGGTTTTTGTAAGCAAGGAGATGAGGAAAAGTCTATTAAGCTTTTCACTGAGATGAGAGAGAGGCTTGAAAATCAGGATCTAGTGTCAGTTTCTAAGTTAGTGGAGGATAATATTAAATGTGGAGACATAAAGAAAATCTCTAAGCTTCATAATATGATGCATGTGACCTTTCCATCTGCTGGTATTATTTCTCAAAAACAAATTGGGTTAGCAGTGTTCTCAAATGCTAAAGAAGATGCCTGTATTTTGTCTCAAGCTGTCTGTTGATGGACGCTCAGCAAACTGAGAATTTGTCATGCAAATTGTTCTGTTTGGTCAAATTTATCTTCATTTCAGCCATCTCCTTGGGAAGCCCAGGTAATATGCTTGATTTACATATTATGTGTCTCTTGTTTTGCATATATGCTGGCTGATTTAGTCTCCCTGCTGCAGGACACAATTATCACGTGGCTTTTAGGTCAAAAATTCATCATCATCTCTGGATGTACTGGTGTAATTTCTCTGGAAGGCTTACTGACTACTTATTTTTCATATATTTTTGTTGGAGTATCTGAGCCTACAAAGCAGAAACTGTTGAGGATCTTTCCTGAAAATCGTTGCATCATAGCTCATGTAATAAGATTTCCTTTGTTCTTTTGAATGGATTATGCCATGTTATTAAAACCTGATTGATGTGTGCTGAGCAATAGATGTTCTTATTTGATGGTCTTTCACTGAATGCCTGTCACAGTGCAAACACAGTATGCATGCAGAACACTTTCTGGTGTCTCCACACTTTTCCTGACGCTAAAATTCCATGATTTCTCATTGTATTTCCTTCTCCTTGAGTGCATCTTTGATTATATCAGCTGCCCAGGACTAACGTTCATTCTGTATGTTAATTTAAAGTTTAGTTGCTTGAGCTAAGTTTGTTGGTATGAAAGGATTTTTCCGATTCATCAGTATCATTTTCTTGCTTTATAATACAAAGATTTTGCTTTTTAT
Source organism: Garcia nutans (assembly GCA_947685225.1). Lineage (NCBI taxonomy): Eukaryota > Viridiplantae > Streptophyta > Magnoliopsida > Malpighiales > Euphorbiaceae > Garcia > Garcia nutans. The sequence goes on from CANTUV010000002.1 coordinate 38,712,031, forward strand.
GCAGACTGCAGGTGCCATTGGAGGGTTGCTGCTCCTCTAATTTGTGTTCCAACAGCGTACATATGCTACATGTACAATTTTATATCAAGAAAAGCATTATGAGGCCTCATTTAATATTGATATCTTTTGTATGAAGGACGCAGACTGGGCAATTTACCTCAGCTCCTGATGCTGTCCGCCTCATTGTCCCTAAGGAAGGTTATAAGGAGCTCTGTACAGTATGTGTCTCTTCCAATTTAACCTAGGGCTCAGTCTATATGTGTGTAATGTCATTACTGCTCTGAATTAGCAAATTTATACTTCCAATTTTATTCCTGTCATAGTAAAGATGAAAAAGGTTAAAGGCTTCTTGTTTTGTTCATTGTATTGTTATATATGGTGGTTGTTCTTGATGAGTTATCCATTATACTTGCATTTCATAAATTTTTATTTTTTTATTTTTTTGGTTTAGAGATATAGATCATCTTTATTGAAAGAATTGCCATTTGATGCAATTCATTTTTGTATCTATGAACAGCTTTGTATTGTTTATAAAATGGCTTGGCAGTTTATGATTCCTTCATTGTGTGTCACACTTTTTACTTGAATGCTCTTTTGCTATTTTAATAATGCGAGCTGCATTTTACCGAGGTTGCTGATTCACAAATTATTATTTGCTAAACAGAAAATTGATTTTCATTTATTTTCAAGCCCATATGTAAAACTATGCCTTTGGAACCTGAAAATAGTCAAACGTAGAATTATGAAATGCAACATTGCACTTGGCTATGCTCATTTGCATCAGGGTCAGCATGTAAGTCTGAATATATGAGTGACTTTCTTATTTATTCATGTCAATAATGGTTGTATATATTCATTCTATAAGCCCTAAATTAGTAAAATGGGAAAATAGAGCATAATCCCTAAATTACAATATTTACATGATTATTTCCTATTGAAGATTTTGGGAAGTATACATAAATTAGGAAATTTACATATATGCATAATAGATTAAATATGGCAACAAATCAAGGATATCTTAACTCCCCCTTGAGCTAAAGTCTATATATTATAGGCTCCTAGCTTTTGATAAATATATTTAATCTGAGGTTTTTTTAAAAGCTTTAATGAGAATATTTGCCAACTGATCATTTGAATTGATAAAACTGATAGTAATATAACCTGATTCAATTTTGTCTGACAAAATGATAATATATTTATATATGTTGTCCTTTCATGAAAGACCAGATTTAAAGCAATATGAGTATTGCTTGATTGTTGCTGTTAATAAAATGTAAAAAATGGAGGTGCCTAACTTAAGTAATGGTGTCAAAATTGGAGGTGCCTAACTTAAGTGATGGTGGTAAAAAATGGAGGTGCCTAACTTAAGTGACAGTGGTAAAAAATGGAGGTGGCTAACTTAGGTAAAAGAGATACCTAACCTTTGACAAATCTCACCAACCATTATGTTCACCCATTGTTATGTATGAGAGAAAATTAGAGAGAATAGACAGAAAATTAATAGAGAGGAAGATCAGAGCGGGTCAAGCAAAAATTAAGTTAAGTAATTTTTGTGCTCTTGATCACGTCTATTAGAGAATTTCTTTAAAAGAATTTTTGTTAAAATTCTTGGGGATAATTGGGTGTGAGGTGTGAGTATTTGTAAACACGGTGTATTTTTCTCCTTAATAGAAGTCTGCAGCAGCTCCGGAGACGTAGGAATAATTGGCCGAACTCCGTTATCAAATTGCGTGTTACTATTTTGCATTTATTTTTCGCTTTCCTACTAATCTGGTTTAAGGGAAATAGATTGATAATATTCATTTCCCAACAACTGGTATCAGAGACAAGGTTCGAAATCCGACAAAAGTACTATTTATCTGTACGAGGGTACTATTCACTGTCGAAATTTTTTTGGGAATCCAGATTAGAGTGGGAGCGATGGCCGCAGACGAAGGAAAAGTGAGAATTGAAAAGTTCGATGGTGCGGACTTTGGCTTTTGGAAGATGCAAATTGAAGATTATTTGTATCAGAAAAAGTTGTATCAACCTCTTTCACAAACGAAACCAGAAGGCATGAAAGAAGAAGATTGGAACCTTCTCGACAGACAAGCCCTTGGAGTTATTAGATTAACATTATCCCGTAATGTTGCTTTCAACATAACTAAGGAAAAGACCACGACAGGTCTTATGGCGGCTCTCTCTAGCATGTATGAAAAGCCATCGGCCGCAAATAAAGTTCACTTGATGAGGTGGTTATTTAATTTACGAATGGCAGAAGGGGCATCGGTGGCCCAACATCTGAATGAATTCAACACAGTCACAACCCAATTGAGTTTAGTGGAAATTGAATTCGATGATGAAGTTCGGGCTTTAATTCTCTTATCATCTCTACCAGACAGTTGGAGTGCTACCGTTACAGCAGTCAGCAGTTCATCGGGAAATACCAAATTAAAATTCGACGATGTACGAGATCTGGTATTGAGTGAAGAAATTCGGCGAAGAGAATCAGGAGAAGCATCAACCTCTTCAGCAATGCACACAGAGTATAGAGGGAGAACTTTAGACAGAAACTCAGACTCCGGTAGATCAAGATCTAGAAGGGGCAAATCTAGATCAGGGAAGAAAGATTTCAAGTGTTATAATTGTGGCAAGAAGGGTCACTTTAAGAAGGATTGCCGAGCTCCGAAGAAAGATACCAGTGCACAGGAATCTGTAAACATGACCAAGGATGCAGGCGATGCTATGATTCTAAGCATTAACAGTCCGATTGAATCATGGATCTTGGATTCAGGGGCATCTTTTCACTCCACTCCATGCCGAGAAATCATGGAGAACTATGTCAGTGGTGAGTTCGGAAAGGTTCATCTAGCCGATGATGAAACCTTGAAGATCATGGGAAAAGGAGATGTCAAATTAAAGTTGCCAAAGGGAACTGCCTGGAAGCTGCAAGGAGTGAGACATATTCCTGGTCTCAAAAGGAATTTGATCTCTGTGGGACAACTTGATGAAGAAGGTTATTGTACGACCTTCACAGATTGTGAATGAAAAATTACCAAAGGAGCACTTGTCATTACTCATGGTAAGAAGACCGGTACTCTCTATGTAACCTCAAACATAGAGAACATCATCGCAATAGCGGATGCTGATTCAAATCTATGGCATCAGAGGCTTGGCCATATGAGAGAGAAAGGGATGAAGGCACTTCTATCAAAGGGAAAGTTGCCAAAACTTAAAAGTGTGGATGTCGATCTATGTGAAGACTGCATCTTTGGGAAACAAAAGAAGGTCAGTTTCATGAAAACTGGCAAGACACCCCAGGTAGAAAAGCTCGAGTTGGTACATACCGATGTATGGGGACCATCTCCAGTTCCATCTCTTGCAGGCTCATTGTATTACGTCACCCTCATTGATGATTCAACGAGAAAGGTATAGGTGTATTTTCTGAAGAAGAAATCAGAAGTCTTTGATACATTCAGAAAATGAAAGGCCATAGTGGAAAATGAAACTAGCTTGAAAGTCAAGCGATTGAGGTCTGACAATAGAGGGGAGTACAGAGATAGAAGGTTCAGAGAATTTTGTGCAAGCAGCGGAATCAAGATGGAAAAAATAATTCCTATGACACCACAGCAAAATGACGTAGCTGAGCGCATGAATAGAACTCTGAATGAACGTGCCAGAAGCATGAGGATACACGCTGACTTGCCCAAGAATTTATGGGCTGAATCTGTCAAAACCGCGGCCTACCTGATCAACCGTGGGCCTTCAGTACCTCTGGATGGTGAAATACCAGAGGAAGCATGGAGCAAAAAAGAGGTAAACCTTTCACACTTAAGAGTGTTTGGTTGTATCTCTTACATACATATAGATTCTGCTGGAAGAAGTAAACTTGATGCCAAGTCTAAAAAATGTGTCTTTGTTGGATATGGTGGTGATGAGTTCGGTTACCGGTTTTGGGATTATAAAAATTGAATGATCGTAAGAAGCCGAGATGTCATATTCAATGAGAATGTGATGTACAAAGATAGGCTAACAGCAGAATCAAGCAGCTCCAAGACAGATGCTGAAAATAAGGAATTTGCTGAGTTCGAGGAGATTTCTGGAAATGATGTTCAGAATAGTCATGAAACAGAGGAGCCAAGCATGCCAGAATTGAGACGCTCCTCCAGAATTACTAGACAAACCCAACGTACTCGCCTTCTTTGTATTACTTGTTACTGAGAGACAATGGTGAACCAGAGTGCTACGATGAAGCAATGCAAGTGGAGAATTCAGTCAAGTGGGAGTCTGCCATGAAAGATGAGATGGACTCATTCATGTCAAATCAGACATGGGAATTAGTTGAACTACCACAAGGCAAGAAAACACTCCACAACAAGTGGATTTACAGGATCAAAGAAGAGCATGATGGGAGTAGACGCTATAAAGCAAGATTGGTTGTAAAAGGTTTTCAGCAAAAGGAAGGTGTTGACTATACTGAAATTTTTTCTCCAGTCGTAAAGCTTACGACAATCAGACTGATGTTGAAAATAGTAGCTGCAGAGAATTTACATCTTGAGCAGTTAGATGTAAAGACATCATTCCTTCATGGAGATTTGGAGGAAGAGATCTATATGAAGCAGTCAGAAGACTTTATTAAGGCAGGCAAGAAAAACCTAGTGTGCAGGTTGAAGAAGAGTTTGTATGGTTTGAAACAAGCTCCTAGACAATGGTATAAGGAGTTTGACAACTTTATGGGCAGCAACGGTTTCACAAGATGCCAAGCAGATCATTGTTGCTACATTAAGAAGTTTGACAGTAACTTTATTATTTTATTGTTATACGTTGATGACATGCTCGTTGCAGGTTCAGACATGCAAGAGATTAAAAATTTAAAGCAGAAATTGTCAAAGCAGTTTGCAATGAAAGATCTGGGTGTTGCAAAGCAGATTCTTGGAATGAGGATCAAGAGAGACACGAATTCCGGGACTTTGATGTTATCACAGGCTGAGTACATCACCAAAGTACTAGCCAGATTCAACATGCAAGATGCTAAACCAGTGAGCACACCTTTAGGTGTTCATTTCAGACTCTCCAAAGAACAGTCACCGAAAACGGAGGAGAAACGTGCACACATGGCAAAGGTGTCGTATGTCTCGACAATTGGGAGTTTGATGTATGCCATGATTTATACCAGGCCAGATATTGCTCAAGCAGTGGGAGCTGTTAGCAGATACATGAATAATCCAGGCAAGGTACACTGGGAAGCAATCAAGTGGATCCTCAAATATCTTCGAGGTACCACCGATAAGGCACTTTATTTTCAAGGTGGAGATACGACACTAGCAGGCTATGTAGATGCTGACTTAGCCGGAAATGTTGACGTCAGAAAGAGCACTACAGGGTATGTCTATACTCTAGGAGGTACCGCAGTGAGATGGGTCTCTTAACTACAGAAGATAGTTGTTCTCTCCACAACTGAAGCAGAATATATCACTGTCACGGAAGCCAGCAAGGAGATGATATGGCTCCAAAGTTTCTTGGAAGAACTAGGCAAAAAATAAGAAAACAATGTTTTGCATTGCGACAGTCAAAGTGCCATACATTTATGAAAAGAATATGTCTTTTCATGCCAGAACGAAGCACATACAATAGCGATATCACTTTATCCGGTCACTTCTGAAAAATGAAATTTTGAAACTTGAGAAGATCAGTGGAACTCAAAATCCAGCAGACATGTTAACGAAGACGGTGTCGACTGACAAACTAAAGCTGTGTTCAGCTTCAGTTGGCCTGCAGTAGAAGTAGATCGTAGAAGAGCTGTTGCATAGATCGAAGTGTGAAGACAGTTTGAAATCAGTCTTCAAGTGGGAGATTGTTAATAAAATGTCAAAATAGAGGTGCCTAACTTAAGTATTGGTGTCAAAAATGGAGGTGTCTAACTTAGGTAAAAGAGATACCTAACCTTTGACAAATCTCATCAACCATTATGTTCACATGTTATAATTTTTCTATATAAATGGCCCTTTGGCCATTGTTATGTATGAGAGAAAATTAGAGAGAATAGAAAGAAAATTAATAGAGAGGAAGATCAGAGCGGGTCAAGCAAAAATTAAGTCAAGTAATTTTTGTGCTCTTGATCACGTCTATTAGGGAATTTCTATAAAAGAATTTTTGTTAAAATTCTTGGGGATAATTGGGTGTGAGGTGTGAGTATTTGTAAACACGGTGTATTTTTCTCCTTAATAGAAGTCTACAGCAATTCCGGAGACGTAGGCATAATTGGCCAAACTCTGTTATCAAATTGCGTGTTACTATTCTGCATTTATTTTTCGCTTTCCTACTAATCTGGTTTAAGGGAAATAGAGTGATAATATTCATTTCCCAACAGTTGCATATCAATTTCATTGGATATTTTCAAGCCTTAGTTCTTGAAGTAGTTGTTATAACCACATATATTCACAAGTAACTAAGGTCATAGCTCGATACTCTGTTTTTTCATCGATCTTGCTACATCTTACTTTTTATTTTTTCATGATATCATATTTCTCCCAATAAATACACAATATCCTAAAGTTAATCGTCTATCTGAGGGATAATATATCTAATCAGCATCTGAATACCCGATAATTTGTGTATGTCCTGTATCTTCATACAATAAACTTTGTCCGGGTACTCCCTTGATATATTTGAGGATGTGTATTATTGTATTCCAATGACTATCTCGTGGAGTTTGAAGGAACTGAGTCATCACACTTACTACAAAAGAAATGTCTGGACGCGTGATAGTTAGATGATTAAGTTTTCCAACCAACCTCTAATACTAAATTGTGGACTTTTTGTGGCTCCCCCTATCTGAGAATAAGTTTAACATTTGGATCCTCATGGGTTTCCACAGGTTTACAATCCAACATCCCAATTTTTTCCAAAATATATAAGGCATATTTCTTTTGTGAAATAGCAAGTAGCGATGCTTGCAGTTGAATGTGCTACCTCATTGCCCAAAAAATATTTCAACTTTCCCAAGTTTTTAGTTTGGAAATGCATGAAAAGATGATGTTTGATTTGAGTAATCCCTTCATGATCATCAGCTATTATGGTAATATCATCCACATATACCACCAAATAAGTACACTTGCCATGAGATGTATGGCGATAAAATACTCAATGATTTACTTCACTTCAATGCATTCCAAATTTTTGAACCACAGTATTAAATCGTCCAAATAATGCACGTGGAGATTATTTCAGACTATAAAGAGATTTTCTTAATCGACAAACTAACCCAAACTCTCCCAGAACAAAACCGGGCGGTTGCTTCATATAAACTTCTTATGTTAGTTTGCCATGTAAAAAAACATTTTTAATATCCAATTGGAAAATAGACCAATGATTTATGGCGGCAAGTGAAATAAGAAGACAGATAGAGGTCATTTTTGCAATAGGAGAGAAAATGTCACCATAATCAAGACAAGGAATTTGCATTATCCTTTGGCAACTAAGCAAGTTTTTAAGCAATTGACTTGCCCATTGAGACCAACTTTGATTGCATAAACCCAACAACAACCAACCACAGATTGCCCGAATGGTCATGGAACTAGCTCCCGGGTGTCATTAGCATGAAGAGCAGTCATCTCCTCAACCATGGCCTATCGCCAACTAATATGAGCTTATGCTTCATCAATAGATTTTAAAATAGATACAGTAGACAAAGTGGAGATAAAAACATAATATGAAGGAGAAAGATGATGACAACTCAGAAAATTATAAATTGGATAAGAATAACGAGAAGAACGAATACCTTTCTAAAGAACAATAGGTAAAGCAGGTTAGTTTGTTAGAGGCAAGACCAGTATAGGAGAAGCTGTTGGCGGAGGAGATGAGTCATGTGGAGAGTGTGTGACTTCTGTACCTGTAAGAGGAACATCAAGTGTAGGTGGAGGAGACCATTTAGAGTAAACTTGTAATGGTTTAAGAGATGGTCGATCATCAAAAATAGGGAGAATGAGAACTGAAAGAGCCTCAACAACACATGTCTGGTTGGTGGAGAAATATTGGGAGGTTTCAAAGAATGTCACATCTGTTGAAAAAAAAAATATTTATTAGTTGTTCATAACATTTGTAATCTTTATGAAGATGGGAATAACCTAAGAAGATACACTTAATGGACTTGACATGGAGTTTATCTTTACTAGGGTTATGATTATAAATAAAGTAAGTATACCTAAACACGCAAGGAGAGAGAGAGGATAACATTATTGAATGGGAAACAAAATAGAATGAGGACTTTAGTTTTGCAATGCTAAAAAGATGGCATATGATTAATTAATATACAGTTAGGACAGCATCCCCCAAAAACAAAGTGTCACATTATGATGGATAAGCAAAATGCGAGTGTAACATCCTCTGACAATTCTTATATAAAAACTATCAGAGAATGTTATTCGATATACTATCCACACTCCAATCAATTCAGAGAAAACTCTCTTCATAAATATATTTTTGACAAATAATAATACAATCTGTATATCACAACACTTGTCGATCCAATATTTAGACCAATTTCCAATATCTCTTATAATCCAAATAGAAATTATAAATCAGATAAACTTCATAAGTTCATTAAAGCACATAAATAAACAATATCATTCTTTACGATACTCATTCACTAGAATCTCAAACTTCATTCTCTAAATACATATATCCTTTTATGTTTACAAATTTATACAATCTCTCAAATTGCCAAACTGAAGTATCTATATACATTATATAACTTATGAATACAATAAACACAATATCTTCATCTGTTCTTAACTTGCTTCGATGTCCTGATACCTGCGTGTCAGAAAATAATTCTAACACGCTATGCAAAGCTTAGTGGTGCTTGTATACACATACTTTATCACTTAATATTAAAGAAATATATTTATGAAAATATAGTAATAACACTCAGTTTTAAGAAATAATTCAATATAAGAACTAATTTCAGTAACCAATCAACATACCATGTGGACTACACAAAATAATAGTTATCATTGTATAAAAGTTATCATATAATACAATACTTTCGGTATTGCAACTTGTCTCGTCAAGAATCATTTTATTTAAGACTTGCTTTCTCATTTGATAACATTGTTCACAATATGCTTATTTTGTTTTTCAATAAGTCTTCCTTTTTAAGTTCACATATAGGATCATTTCATTCAATCTATACTTTTCAGCACTTACATCTAGTACTATACTTTAGAGCATTTTGTATCTCACATCATGTTATACACTTTCAATCATTTGATATACTTTGGAGCACTTTGTATCTCACAGCATTATATACACTTTCAATCATTTGATTAATTCAATATATTGAGCATAACATTTCCATTACATTCATTAGAACTCTCACTTGTAAGCATTAATATATATATTAACAATCACTTTTACACTGGAACACAATACTTCAATTTCAAGTAATTGACTTATATTATTATTTTACATTTCTTTCATTAGTCACAACTATCATGTTCACATATCTTTTCATTAATTATGTCCATACATACTAAACTTAGATCATAGGTTTGGATAACATGTTAGTGTAGCAATCTGAATGCCAGATCTCAAGAATTTATAATGGCAATTATGCCCACTATCACTGATAACACATTATGTCCAATAAAGGCACGAGGTGCCCACTATCACTGTGGCTATCCATCCTCTGGTTAGCCATTTAATCCAAAACTAGATATAAATTTAATATGATTTGGGCAATTCATTAATTTTGATGAATAATACATTGTTTATTTTCTTTCATTGATACTATACTCTTATCAACATTTGGTAGGATATATATGTTTGTCACGTATCTAAAGTTTATCACTCGTTTTCATACATTTAACACATTAACACAAAAGTATGGACTATACACATTTTAGTCTCATGTCATTGATTAACACTCACTTGTTTATATAAACACTCACTTGTTTATATGAACACTTGTTTATATCATTTCACTTGTTTATATCATTTCACTTATTTATATTATGTCATTGGTACATTACTCTTAGCAACATTTAGTATGATATATATATATATATATTTGTCACTTATCTAAAATTTCTCACTCTTTTTCATACATTTAACACATACACATGAATTCTCAATACAAAAGTATGAATTATTCACATATTAGTCTCATACTAGGCCCGTAGATCACAAATTACAAGCCAAAAATGCTATTTAGGTCCCCACGGCCGTGGCATCACAACCGCACGCCCGTGGGATCCCAAATGAATCTGTCCAATTTGCTTTAAAACCTCCACGGTCGTGGCCTTTAAGGACCACGGTCGTGGCATTGAGAACTGTTCTTTTTATCAAAATATTTGAAGGCACAGTCACACTTTCAATCCCATGGTCGTGGCCCTCATTTGCCACGACTGTGACATTCATTTTGGGTCTGTTTCGGAGTAAACTCATGTATTATGTACTTTTAACTTCACTAAACACAAACATATTGAAGATCTAAGATAATAATGTATCAAACTCAATATTTTGACATAAAAAGAATTCATATCAAATACCTTCACTTAATTAAACTTTTAACCATTTCATATGGATAAAAACGTGATCAAACCCTTCACTTCTCATAAACATATCATTACATATAACTCAATCAGTCAATTAAATCATTTAAACTCATAAAAATTCATATTTTTGCAAAGTAGAAATCAAAAGCACATACCTTGTTGATAATCACCACTTTTCCAACTTAATATTAAGTTTTGATTCAAATCATGGAAAGAAGGAAGAAGAAAGAAGTAAAGATGGTGATGATGGCGTGGAGAGAAGAAGGAAATTAGAAATTTCCACACACTTACACATATACACACACACACATATATATATATATATAATATTTTTAATCTAGTGAGGGAATACTCATAACAACTATGGTGCACCCTCATTCTTAAACGTTAATTTTAAATCGAGTTTTAATATCGTAAAACAGTAAAAATACTCTTTTCAGTAAAGTTTTAAGATATATAATGTACTATTCTTTACGTATAGTATTTATCCACAATACTTTTATCACTATACACTATCAATTTTTCATGATTAGTTAAAACGTTCCTGTTTAACATCTTGACCATTACAATTCTCTCCCACTAAAGAAATTTCGTCCTCGAAATTTACATGCTATAGCAATAAGCTATTTAATTTTTAAATAATTTCACATGTCACATAAAATCAATGATTTTATTAACTTATATAACATTTATTTCTATCTGATATCAATCAATATAACACTTTCAGAATAATCTTATTATAGAACTGTAGAAGATTATTCAACTCTACACACTTACACTTTTCAAGTTTAATTTTGGATTTGCCTTTATTCCTCTTTAGATTTTTTTTCATATCATTACATTCCACTGTTATATATATATATATATATATATATATATATATATCTCGTTCTTTCTCTTATATACTGAACATTAAATCCTAGTTTTGGATAGCGGGTCACTGATGGCAAGTAAATGCCACTGTATCAATATGGCCAAAGGCCCACTATGGCATGAATGCCCACTGTATATAATGACACAGAGTGTCCACTGAGAGAAAGAAACCAAAGGTTCTCTGGCATAGATGCCAATATCACTGGGACATATATAAAAAAAAAGTCCTCTATGGCACAAAGTGCCCACTTTCGATATGGGACATAAACGTCCTCTATGGCACAGAGTGCCCACTTTCAATATGGCATAAAATGCCCACTATCACTTTGAATATTTACCCTTTAGCTAATCCGGAAACTAAATTTAACATCAGTATCATTTCTTTCAATGGTATAAAGTATTGTCAATTATAATATCCTTTGAAATATAACAATTTCTCTTTGAATGGAATATAACACTTTAGTTATAAGGTATAAACAATTATTTCAAACACATGTATCATATGATCATATATACACATCACATGTATTTTTGATTAGTTCGACTGATTTTCTTTATTCATCAATCTTTCTTTTTCAAATCATTTTCATGTTTCCACTGTAATAATGAAATCTAAAAAGATTTCCACTCTTTACTTGTTTAATTCTTTTCTTAACATATTAAGAATTTACAACTATTCTTTCACTTTAAGAGTACATGTACATTTATAATTTATTCACTATGTCTCATACACACACTCACACACATATTTATATTTCTAACTTGATCTATAATACATCATTTCACTAGAAAGGTTAAACTACCTTCAAATCTCACTACATTCTTTTCTTTTTACATTATCACTTAATTAATATCAGTTAACTCTTTAACACTTCTATATATAATCTATAACTTGTCTTTAATCATTAAACAATGTTATTATCACATATTTCATCCATACACAATATATAAATCTCACATTCTTACTTTCATTACTCAATCAATTTGTATATACCTCTTTGGTTTCTTTAACTTGCTCTTCAAATTATGTACAATCATTACGGATTTATTAATATATCATTCTTCTCACCTTGCTTCGGAAATTATCTTATTTCATCATGAAGATGTTAAATCCACTAATCACTTGTACTTATCTTTTATCTTTTCTCTACCGTTACACTTCTTTCACATCTCAATTACATTTATCCATACTTTCCTCACGTTTTCTTCACATTTCAGTTTCATCACTTAATGGATTGATTTCATTTCACTCTTATAAGCAATCTTTTGTCAATTATAACCATTTCCACCACTCTACTTTGTGAAGGTATAAGAAGGTAGAAATATGCATAAGCAAATGCATGACCATGCAAGTGATCATGCACATCACTGTTTCAATTATTTTTAAAGTTTTGAAGAATAGAAATATGCATAGCCAAATGCATATCAATATGAATGGTCTTACATGTCTCTACTGAAATTGCCTTTCAAAATTTTAAGGGCACAAATATATGCATGTCCATATGAATGAGCATGCACCTCAATATTGGAATTTCTTCTCAAAGTTTGAAGAATAGACATTTACATAAACATATATGCATGACTATACACATAATCATGCATATCTCCGCTAGAATTTCTTTTCATGATTTAATCAATAAGTTATTCATAAGGCAACTCATACAAATTGTGGAAATAGGATTCAACTCATCCATGCACTATCATATTCAAATCTCAATTTTCATAACCCTAAACTCTTTCAACCTTATTTTCTTTCACAACCGTATATTAACTCTTAAATGATTCAATGATAAATTTAATCATTGTTCCAGTTAAATACACCTTTACATATTGCACAGAGAACTTTACTATCATAGAAGTAAAGTTTTCACAATTATTTATTACACCATATCTTTCACAAGTACTGGTGTTTTATCAATTCACAAATCCCTTTCATTAAATAGTACTCAATAGTATTCAAGAACTAACCTCTTTATCAATACTCTTACATTACTTTTCATTTCAATCTTTTGTTTTGATGACATTTTAGAAGACAATAAAAGACACTAGAAACCTTTAAATAAGTTTTAGGCCTGTTATCCAATATACTCACTTATACAATAGTTTCGATGCATTCACATGCTTTCGTTTAACTATCACTTCAATCCTTAACGTTAAAACATTATAGAAACAAGTACTTTTGACACTTTAAAACTCCATTATCCATATTTCACATTCAAAGTACAGCTCGAATTCATTTCAATCTATAAGGGTATTTTCATAATTTCTTATCTTTTCGAAATCTTTTTCCACTATACGGATATTATCCATACTCGGATTTAATGTTACTTTTATTAAGGCTTATTTAACCTTATCACTATCAATTTCAAATACTCTCATATCATAATCACCCCACTTTGATACTCATATATTCACTCACTTAATGTAGAACATCAATACTTAATGTTGTACAACATGACAATTCTCATTCTCGTAAGAAATTTCATGCTCGAAATTTATCTCTATCATAATTCATTCCTCAACTTCCAATAAATTATTACACTTTCACTGTGTTATTTTGACATATCTCTTTCACTACTCATATCTTGTTTTCTTTTCACATCATTCTTTATCACAAATAGATCTAGTGCACTCCAAACAATACATTAAGAATTGTCAATCAATTCTTAGTAAACATTCTATTACCATAAACATATGTAATTTCAATTGTGTCACAACACAAATCCACTTATTCACTTCACATAACATAGACAATTACATTTTACTTCTCCCATAACTCCACATGCCAGAAATACCTAAACCACTCTCTGATACCACTAAATGTAACATCCTCTGACAATTCTTATATAAAAACTATCAGAGAATGTTATTCGATATACTATCCACACTCCAATCAATTTAGAGAAAACTCTATTCATAAATATATTTTTGACAAATAATAATACAATCTGTATATCATAACACTTGTCGGTCCAACATTTAGACCAATTTCCAATATCTCTTATAATCCAAATAGAAATTATAAATCAGATAAACTTCATAAGTTCATTAAAGCACATAAATAAACAATATCATTCTTTATGATACTCATTCACTAGAATCTCAAACTTCATTCTCTAAATATATATATCCTTTTATGTTTACAAATTTATACAATCTCTCAAATTGCCAAACTGAAGTATCTATATACATTATATAACTTATGAATACAATAAACACAAGATCTTCATCTGTTCTTAACTTGCTTCGATGTCCTGATACCTGCGTGTCAGAAAATAATTCAAACATGCTAAGCAAAACTTAGTGGTGCTTGTATACACTTATTTTATCACTTAATATTAAAGAAATATATTTATAAAAATATAGTAATAACACTCAGTTTTAAGAAATAATTCAATATAAGAACTAATTTCAGTAACCAATCAACATACCATGTGGACTACACAAAATAATAGTTATCCCTGTATAAAAGTTATCATATATTACAATACTTTCGGTATTGCAACTTGTCTCGTTAAGAATCATTTTATTCAAGACTTGCTTTCTTATTTGATAACATTGTTCACAATACGCTTATTTTGTTTTTCAATAAGTCTTCCTTTTCAAGTTCACATATAGGATCATTCCATTCAATCTATACTTTTCAGCACTTACATCTAGTACTATACTTTAGAGCACTTTGAATCTCACATCATGTTATACACTTTTAATCATTTGATATACTTTGGAGCACTTTGTATCTCACAGCATTATATACACTTTCAATCATTTGATTAATTCAATACATTGAGCATAACATTTCCATTACGTTCATTAGAACTCCACTTGTAAGCATTAATATATATATTAACAATCACTTTTACACTAGAACACAATACTTTAATTTCAAGTAATTGACTTATATTATTATTTTACATTTCTTTCATTAGTCACAACTATCATGTTCGCATATCTTTTCATTAATTATGCCCATACATACTAAACTTAGATCATAGATTTGGATAATATGTTAGTGTAGCAATCTGAATGCCAGATCTCAAGAATTTATAATGGTAATTATGTCCACTATCACTGATAACACATTATGTCCATTAAAGACACGAGGTGCCCACTATCACTGTGGCTATCCATCCTCTGGTTAGCCATTTAATCCAAAGCTAGATATAAATTTAATATGATTTGGGCAATTC
Source organism: Garcia nutans (assembly GCA_947685225.1). Classification (NCBI taxonomy): domain Eukaryota; kingdom Viridiplantae; phylum Streptophyta; class Magnoliopsida; order Malpighiales; family Euphorbiaceae; genus Garcia; species Garcia nutans. The sequence continues at coordinate 38,727,629 of CANTUV010000002.1, forward strand.
ATTAATTTTGATGAACACTACATTGTTTATTTTCTTTCATTGATACTATACTCTTATCAACATTTGGTAGGATATATATGTGTGTCATGTATCTAAAGTTTATCACTCGTTTTCATACATTTAACAGATTAACATAAAAGTATGGACTATAAACATTTTAGTCTCATGTCATTGATTAACACTCACTTGTTTATATAAACACTCACTTGTTTATATCATTTCACTTGTTTATATCATTTCACTTGTTTATATCATGTCATTGGTACATTACTCTTAGCAACATTTAGTATGATATATATATATATATTTGTCACTTATCTAAAGTTTGTCACTCTTTTTCATACATTTAACACATACACATGAATTCTCAATACAAAAGTATGAATTATTCACATATTAGTCTCATACTAGGCCCGTAGATCACAACCCCACGCCCGTGGGATCCCAAATGAATCTGTGCAATTTTCTTTAAAACCCCCACGGTCGTGGCCTTCAAGGACCACGGTCGTGGCCTTCAAGGACCACGGTCATGACATTGAGAACTATTCTGTTTTATCGAAATTTTTGAAGGCACAGTCACACTTTCAATTCCACGGTCGTGGCCCTCCTTTGTCACGACCGTGGAACACATTTGCCACGACCGTGGCATTCATTTTGGGTCTATTTTGGAGTAAACTCATGTATTCTGTACTTTTAACTTCAGTAAACACAAACATATTAAAGATCTAAGATAATAATGTATCAACCTCAATATTTTGACATAAAAATAATTCATATCAAATACCTTCACTTAATTAAACTTTTAACCATTTCATATGGATAAAAACGTGATCAAACCCTTCACTTCTCATAAATATATCATTATACATAACTCAATCAGTCAATTAAATCATTTAAACTCATAAAAATTCATATTTTTGCAAAGTAGAAATCAAAAGCACATACCTTGTTGATAATCACCACTTTTCCAACTTAATCTTAAGTTTTGATTCAAATCATGGAAAGAAGGAAGAAGAAAGAAGTGAAGATGGTGATGATGGCGTGGAGAGAAGAAGGAAATCAGAAATTTCCACACACTTACACATATACACACACACACACACATATATATATATATAATATTTTTAATCTAGTGAGGGAATGCTCATAATAACTATGGTGCACCCTCATTCTTAACCGTTGATTTTAAATCGAGTTTTAATCTCGTAAAATAGTAAAAATACTCTTTTTAGTAAAGTTTTAAGATATACAATATACTATTCTTTACGTGTAGCATTTATCCACAATACTTTTATCACTATACACTATCAATTTTTCATGATTAGTTAAAACATTCCTGTTTAACATTTTGCCCATTACAGCGAGTGGTTTCAATGAGTTGTCAATTCTTTCGTTCAACAATGCTATTTTTCTGAGTTGTATATGCACAAGAAGATTGATGAATAATTCCTTAAGAAGCCATGAATTCTTAAAAAGGGAAGAGATTGATATTCTCGTGTATTATCATTGCGTAGGACTTTAATGGAGACATCAAATTGATTTTAACTTCAACATTAAAATTCTTGAAAATAGTAAATAGTTTAGATTTATTTTTTTTTATTAAAATAACCAATTCTAGCGAGAATAGTCATTGTTGAAAGTAAAAAGATAATGAAAACCAAAATTGGTACCGATATGGCTTAGACCCTATATATTTGAGTGAACGACACTAAACATAGATGATGTTTTAGTATTTAATTGCCTAGGAAAAGAACTATGAGTATATTTTCAAAGTTAACATGACTCGCATTCAAGAGAAGACAATTTTGAAACACCAGAAACCATTTTCTGAAGTTTGGAGAGCTAGGATGACCCAGAAAACTATGAAAGAGGTAATAGAAGCATCCTAAGTAAAGATAGTGGAAGTTGTAGGACAAGAAAGAAGATAAAAACCATTGGACTTATGACCTTCGCTAATCATCTTCCTCGCATAATGATCCTACACAAAGACAAAATTGGAATCAAAGATTACTCTGCAATCAAGTTGTTTTAATAGTTTACTAATAGAAATCAAATTGCAGGGACATTCCGGGGCATATAAAACTGATACTAAAGGGATATAAAAGAGAGATTTACTTTCTCTACTCCTTTAATCACTATTTGTGATCCATTAGCTAGGGTGAAAAGTGACTATAGGGGATGGAGAAGCAATTATAATGAGAGGAGAAAAGATTTGGATTACCAAAGATATGATCAAAAGCACCGGATCTAATATCCAAGACCCAATGGGTGAAGATTGTGTGAGACAAGTAAATGAAGACTTGATTGAGCAACAGGAACTGTGAAAGAAGATGACTGTTGTTTTAATGCTTGATATTGTAAGTATTCATCATAATCAATCCCAATTAATGCAACTAAGTTGGATTTATGGGCTTGAATCGTGGGTAGAGAGAGAATTCCATCTCTTTGAGATTGGACCATATTGGCAGTTGGACGATTATTCTTATTAGATTTGGGAGGTCATCCATGAAGAGCTCAATTGTATCACCCTCCTTATCACAATAGGAAGAATGGAATTTGGAGCATTTTCCTTTTCCTGTTTTACTATCTCCATGCTGATTATTTTTTTGCATAACTAATACATAAGATTCAGTTTCAGTATTATTAGAGGAGATGCAAAGTAGCAGAGCAAAGACTTTGTCTAATTTAGGAATGAGTGGACTTGTAAGATTGTGATCTCTTACTGTAGCCAAATCTGCTCAAAGCTCTACGAGAGCTAATACCATACAAAAACTTATCTTGTTGATTTTCTTGCTCGGTGATATTTAAAGAAAAGGGAATGAGAATTAAATTCATCTATATATACGTTGAATATCATTATTATATAACGTCTTAGTCGTAGTCCAAACTTTATAACAAGTTCTACAAGATTGAAATAAAGCAACTTTGGTTCAAGAGAAATTCCATAACAAACTACATAGTTGTGCATTGATTTTAGTCCAGGATGTTCTATCTTTTTCATTAATGTCATTAGCATTTTTCTCTATATGACCTTGACCCATAAATCAAACATCAACAATTGCAGCCCATAAAACATAATTATCACAACCTTGTAATTTAACAGTAGTAATCATAGTAGAACTAGAGATTGATGAAAAAATAGGTCTAATGGAACCCATAGTTTCTGCCATTTGAAACATTACTATTGAAGATGTTGGGCAAAGAGGAGGTACTGAAACTGCTGTTTTAAAAGACCACCACCACTAAATGGTGTTGAAAGAGCGAGATTAGGTCACTAGTGGAGTTAAGAAGAAGCGATGCTTCTGAAAAAATTGCACTAGAAAAGGTTGCAGGAAAACAAGTCATATGCCAGTATGTGGTCCATCGGCTAGATTATTTCATAGGAGTGTTGATCACATGTGTGTTTTTCTATCAACGAGACTCCTTGAGGAGGTTGATCGATGTCCGATACTGCAAGGAGAATTTCTTTTCTTAATAGTATGTTATTTACAATAATATACAATTTATATTTATTCAAGTGAAGATCTATTAAAAAATTATTGTCTAATAGTGATTTTTATATTTTTGGAGCAAATTAAGGAGTAATTTAAGAAAAAGATAACTGCTGCAAATTAAGGAAGAATTTAAGGAATGGCAGCTGCCTCAAATTAAGGAAGAATTTAAGGAGAAGACAACTGCCACAAATTAAGGAAGAATTTAAGGAAAAAGGTACCTGTATTTTTCCATACTTCCCCTTAAGCTGGTAAATGGATATTATCCATTCCAAGCTTGCATATCAACCATTAAAATACTATTCTAGTCAAACCTTTAGTGAGCACATCAGCCAGCTGATCGTTAGTGAAAATAAAGGGAGTACAAATCAGACCACTATCAAGCTTCTCTTTAATAAAATGCATGTCAACTTTAACATGTTTTGTACGATCATGTTGTATTGGATTATGAGCGATATTGATAGAAAATTTGTTATCACAATAGAGCTTTATAGGATCTTCCCATTTAATTTTAAGATCATTCAATATAATCTTTAGCCATAAAACTTCATATATCCCTAGAGTCATGGCTCTAAATTCAGCTTCAACATTAGACCTGGCAACTACATTCTGCTTCTTGCTTCTCTAAGTTATAAGATTACCACCTAAGAAGGTGCAATATCTCAAAATAAATCGCCTATCAACTGGAGAATCTGCATAATCTGTATCTGTATAGCACTCTAAAATCAATTGTTCTTCCATTTTGAACATAATTCCTTTTCTAGGAGAACCTTTCAAGTATTGCAAGATTCTACTTACAGCTTTGAGATGTGTTTCCTTTGGATTATGTATAAATTGACTTGCAACACTAACGACATAGGCAATATTAGACCTGGTGTGAGATAAATATATGAGCCTCCCAACAAGCCTTTGGTCAGACTCTTTATCATCCGTCACATCTTCTCAAAAATCTCTTAATATATGATTTTGTTCTATAAATGTATCCACATGTTTACAACCCTTCATACCAGTATCTTTCAAGAGATCTAACACATACTTCTGTTCAGAGATGAAAAACCCTTTTTAAGAGTGAGCTACTTCAATACCTAGGAAATATTTAAGTTTCCCAAGTTCTTTGATCTCGAATTCTTTTAGTAACTGCTGCTTCAAGTTTTCCATTTCCTTAACTTTATCTGTTGTGACTATAATGTCATCCATATACACAAGAAGTACACACACTTTCTCTAAAGTAGAATGCTTTATAAATAAAGTATAATCGCCTTGACTTTGTTTATAGCCTAACGAAAGCATCACTTTAGTAAACCTACCAAACCAAGCTCATGGAGATTGTTTGAGTCCATTTGATGCCTTCTACAATTTGCAAACCATGTTTTTGGTTGAAGAACAAGCAAAGCCTGGGGGAATCTCCATGTATATTTCTTCTTCAAGATCACCATAAAGAAAGGCATTTTTGACATTGAACTATTGCAGTGGCCAAGTGTAATGAGTAGCTAGAGATAATAAAATTCTGTTTGTATTCATTTTAGTCACTGGAGCAAATATCTCTAAATAATCAACACCATAGATTTGAGTGTACCCTTTAGCAACTAACCTTGTCTTATATCATTCTAAGGTACCATCAGAGTTATACTTAACAATAAACACCCATTTGCATCCAACTGGCTTCTTTTCACTAAGTAGTCATGTCATATCCCAACTGTTGTTCTTCTCAAGTGCATCCATCTTAACCTGCATAGCCTTTTTCCAATTTTCATTTCCTAATGCTTCAGACAATGTCTTCGGAATAGGGATGGAGTGAATGTTAGCAAGAAATGTTCTATAAGGAGTAGAAAAGGAGTTATAGGATACATACAAATTGATTAGATGTTTAGTGCAAGTTCATTTCCCTTTTCTAACAACAATAGGAATATCTAAATCATTAATAGTAAAATTACTTACAGTGGTAGGATCAAGAGCATATTCAGTTGATGGAACGTGCTCAATGTAATATCCTAAAATTTTTAAAAAATTTTAATTTTTGAAAAATTTGATAAAATAAATATAATTTAAAAGGATAAATTAAATTAATGGTTTTAAATGAAGAATGAAGGAATTTTAAATGAAAAGGTGAAATATATATGTGATATATATGTAAAATATACATAATATATAAAAGTCAACACTTTTTAAAAGAAAAGTCAAAGTCCAATGGCATTTTTGTAAATAAATTTTAAGAATTTAAAATTAATAAAATAATTCAAAAATAAATTATTTTTGAATGAAAGATGGAATTTAGGACTTTTAATTTATTAAATAATTAATTATTAAATTATTTTAATATATATATATATGGTTTAAAATAAAGATGAAAGGAAAAAAAAGAAAATTAAAAAAAGTCTTCATCTTCTTCTTCTTCTTCATCTAGGCCGAAACTCCATAGCCAACAAGGGGAGATTTTTTCTTCTTCCATACACCAAGGATTGAAAGAATTTTAAGAATTCAAGTGAAGTTTTAGAAGTTTCTTCATCAATTCGTAAGTTTCCAACTCTTTTCTTTAAATTCCATGAAAAATTGAATTATGTGAGTTTTGAATTTTTGAAGTAGTATGTTATAATTGTTGGAATTGGTGTGTATGATTTTATTTTAGGCAGTTAACAATGATTTTAAGGTTAGATTGAAGAGATGATGGGTTTGGATAAAGAATGGTGAAAAGAGAGAATTTAGGGTTATGAAACTTTTGGGTTTGTGAAAACATGAGCTTTAATTATGCAATTGATTCCAAATGAGTTGTTTTGATGCATAAACAAATATTTTAAAGTCAAATATTGGATTTGGTTGTTTTTGGTTAGAGTTTGTGAATGGAAGTGGATATTTAGGGTTTTGAAAAAGTAATTTTTCAAAGTTGTTGAATTGTTTGATTTTATTTGTTTAAGCATGTTGTTTAGTGTTAAAAGTGATGAAAATAAGTTTGAAATGATTGATGAATTGTGTTGGAATGGAAAATCTTCAATGGGGGAAGGTTATGCTATTTTAGGATTTTGTGTATAAGAATGTGATTTTGTAATGTAAATGGTTTAAATGTATTAAAATATATTTTTAATAATATAAATAAACTTAAAACATTAATTTAAATGGAATAGAATGGAATTCTAATGCTAAAGTAAGGAAATGCTAAATTTTTGGAAATTTGTAAAAGTGATGTTTAATTATGGTTTAATATTGAAAATGCCATTAAATGTGATACTAAATGATTATTTGTTATTATATTTGGTTTAGGCATTGAGGAAGGTTGATTTGTTTCATCTAAGTAGTGAAGGGCAAGTTGAAAAGATAGGATTGGAGGTTGTTTAAGCTTATTTTGGGTTGCTATTTGAGGTATGTACAAACTTTGAATACATTAGTTATGTTTGCATGACATTTGGGCTTAACTCAGTTTGGTTGAAAAATGTGTTAAGCTACTTGGTACATTGGTTGTGCATGAATAATGTGTTATGACACTTGTAATGTCATATATGTGTTAAATACATTGTGAAAAGCCTAAATTGTGTAAATGTGATTAAAATGTGTATTATGTGAAAATACCCAAATTGATTGGGTAATGTGTTGCGAATGAAAAAAAAAGTGATATAATATAATGAGATATGTGGAAATATAATGAAATGAATTGATATTGAGAAAAGTGAGAAAAAAAAAAGAAAATAAGGCAATGTGCCTATATTAAATATGTGATAATGAGAAAGAGATTAATAATGAGAAATATGAATAAATTGTGTGTCTAGTATGTTATTCAATTTTCAGAGTTCTGTGTTTTGCGGCATGCCTATGATTGCCTATGGGCTAGACGTTGGGCGTCATTATAAAAATATTTTTGAGGTAAAATGACTGGGTCGTAAGCTCGGGTCTTGTTGGATTATTACATTGATATATTGCCTATGGGGCTAGACACATGGTGTCATTATAGACCAAAACAGTAACTATAAAATTTGAATAGCGTATTAGTTATCTTTGGGCCCATGTTTGTGTTTGTTTTTATGTGAAATATTTTAAAAGTATAAGAAAATGGAATGATGAGATATTCATAAGCATTGTGCATTGGCATTGCATTTGATTTTTGTTGTTATCAAAGTTTGTACCACTAGGCTTCGGCTTAGCGCGATTGTTTACATCGCGCAGGTGACAGGGTAGATTCAGCTAAGCCAGAGAGTTCTTCTCTACCAGGTCGGGTCTAGACTTGTGGTTGAGCGTGTAGAGTTGATATCGAGATCAGAAATACTGTCAGCAGCATGTATATATTTTATGTTATTGTATATTTTGAATATTATGCACAATATATTATGTTTTGGATTTTATATATTGTAAACTATAAAGAAAATTTGGGTTAAGTTATTTGAAATGTGAGTGTAAATGTGTTCTAAATTATATATATATATATATTTAAAAAATTTGATGAAATTGAGGAGTATGGTTGAGATGGTGAATTGAAATTATTTGGGAGTGTATTCTTTTTGCAGGTTGTATTTTGCTAAATTTTGGGAACGTCCAAATTACAGACAAAACTCTGGCAAAATTTTTTTCAGAGATTTTTCATATAAAATGTTTATTTTGAGTTCCTATAACGAGCAAAGAATATTTATATACTATTTAATTTTATATATTTAGTATTTTAAATTTTAAATTTGAAATGTGAAAATTTTTTATTAAACCGGTCGGTAACATTTTTATACTGTATATGCATATTTTACATATGCTATAAATATGTATTGTACGTATATAGGATATAAGGGTGTTACACTCAAGTTCAGTAAATAGTTCTTTCCTTCTTGAATATATCTGAAATGGACAAAAGGATTTTTGGGTTTGGCTCCCGATTGATTCTTTATGCAAAACTAGGGAATTTTGGAACTCATCTATAGATATAGGAACCATAACTATGTGTGAATTTGCAGGACTTTCAAACATATGCTTGGGATCTGACAACTAAGGAAGAGAGAAATCCTTATCAATACTCAAATTATTTTCCTCTATTAAAGAAGATTTTTGAAAAGTAAGGTTCTTGCTCAACAAATGTAACATCAGCATATACATATACTTTTCTAGTAGGACGATGATAGCATTTATAACTCTTTTGAGCAGAGGAATAACTAATAAAAATATATTTTTGAGCTCTTGGGTCAAGTTTATTTCTATTTTGAGAATGTTTATGAAAAAATGACACACATTCAAAAATTCTTAGAGTTAAATTATTTTATAGTTGGGAGAAAACTGTGATAGTAACTGCATAGGACTTTTGAAATTAAGAGCTTTTGTGGAAAACCTATTAATGAGATGAGTAGCTATTAAAACTACTTCACCATAAGAATATTTTGGGATATTATTTTGAAAAAAAAACTCTTGTGATAGAGAGAAGATGACCAATTTTTCTTTCAGCTACCCCATTTTGTTAAGCTGTATAAACACAAGAGGATTTATGTACAATGCGCTGTTTTTGAAAATAAGAAGATAAGGTATAATTGAAAAAAAATCTTTTGCATTTTCTAAACAAAATCTTTTTATCCCAACTCCAAATTGAGTTTTAATCATTTTATGGAAGATAGGAAAGATGTGACTCACATCACACTTATTTTTTAAAAGAAAAATTCAAGTAATCCGAGTGCAATCATCAATAAAAGACATAAACCATGTTGCTTCTGAGATATTAGCAACAGTAGAGGGTCCCCAAATATCACTATGGATAAGAGTAAAAGAAGACGCAGTTCTATTATTACTTATTAGAAAAGAAGCTCGTTTATGTTTAGCCAATTCACATACATCACAATAAACTGTTTAATTGCTAATCCTTTAAAAAAGGAAGGAAACATGACTTTCAATATGCTAAAAGAATAATGTCCGAGATGACGATGATAAAGTAAAATTTTATGTTTTTAGACTCTGACACATCAGAAAGAAAGGCAGTAGGTGACAAACTCAAAACTCTGTTTCGCCCATTTGGATCTTTAAGATAGTAAAGACCATCCCTTTCCTTAGCACGTTCAATCATCCTCTTCATGTCCTTGTCCTGAAAAACATAGTAAGAAGGATAGAAAGATGCACTGTAATTAGAATTAGTAGTTAACCTATGGATAGAAATAAGGTTGGTACACAATTTTGGAACTTGAAGAACATTTTTTAGACACTGAGATTCATTCAAATAAATATCTCCTTGACTAGACACAATTGTAACTGATCCATCAGTTGTGGTTATCTTTCTATTGCTTGGGCAAGGGGTGTATGAAGTGAATTTATGCGAGGAATTGGTCATGTGATTAGCAGCTCCTAAGTCAATAATCCAAGAGGTGGGAAAATTTATCTAAAGCATTAGAAGAACTAGAAAAGGAAATATGATTGCAGTGAGAAGATGTGCCTGAAAGGACCAACACACTTGTACTTGTTGACTGCAATCCCTTGAGCTTTTCTACTTCTTCACTGCTAAAAACATCATGAGAGTAAGAACTCTCCATACTAAAAGTTGCAACATGTGATTGTCCCTTTTCTTTTTTATTTGCCTCCTTTAAAAATTTGAGGCTTACCATGAAGCTTCTAATACTTTTCTCTAGTATGTCGAGCCTTTTTTGCAGAAAGTACACCATATAGAGTCTTTGTCGTTCCTAAGGACATCTACATGTCCATCCCCACTATTATGTTGCTCATTTTTTATGGCTTTGGATAGTAGAGCAGAACTTTCTATAAATGGTATTTCAAGCATAACTCCTCTTCTACCTTCTTCGGACAAAACAATTGCAATTGCTTCATTCAATGAAGGTAATTCCTCTTTTTTAAGTATTTGTATTCGTACTGCATCAAATTCCACGTTTAAGCCAGCTAAGAATTCATATACTCTATTCTTTTCAACAAACCTTTTAAGGATAGTAGCATCTTCACTATATTTCATCTGAATACACTAGTAATGGTTTATTTTCTGCCATAGACCCTTTAAAAAATTGAAATATTTTGTGACAAAGCGGCTTCTTTGCTTGGCATTTGATATCTTTATTTTAATTTCATAAATTTGAGCAACATTGTAAACCTTCGAATAAGTTTGTTTAACAGCTTCCCATATGTCCTTGGTTGTTCTAAGAAATATGCCAGTATCACTTATTTCAGGTAGCATAGAATTCCACAACCAAGACATTACCATAGAATTTTTTTCATCCTATGCATCAAATTTGGGGTCTCCTTATTTTGGACCTGTGTCTAACAAGTGGCTTAACTTCCTTTTCCTTTGAGAAATGTCTGAACCAATTGAGACCATTTCAAGTAATTTTTTCATTCAACCGATAAGCTGCTTGGACATTTGCAATTCACTTGTTGAATTTGAGTGGCATTATCTACTATAGGAGTTTCATAAGTTGATTCTATTTACTGGTGTCATTCATTTTTCAAATGGATAAAAAGATTAAAAAAAATGATAAAGTTTTGGTCTAAATAATAACAAATGAAAAAAAATTGGCCAATAAGAAGATACCAATATCTAGTAGAAGAAAACCACTCTAGGATGGTTGTTAAAGTAAGACAGCCTTGTTTCTAGGATTTTTTCTTTTTCCTTTTAACAAGGCGGAAAAGAAAAGCCTAGATTTTTTATGAAGCAGGCTTTGATATCATGAAAGAAGGAGAATTCCTTTTCTTAATAGTATGTTATTTACAACAATATACAACTCATATTTATACAAGTGAAGATCTATTAAAAAATTAGTCTAATAGTGATTTCTATATTTTTGGAGTAAATTAAGGAGTAATTTAAGGAAAAGATAGCTGCCAAAAATTAAGAAAGAATTTAAAGAATGACAGTTGCTACAAATTAAGGAAGAATTTAAGGAGAAGACAGCTACCACAAATTAAGAAAGAATTTAAGGAAAAAGGCAGCTGTATTTTTTCAGAGATGCTTCTAGAAAAAAAGGTGGTGAGTAAGAATTTTTCTTGGATAGGTCTGAGTTAACTTTACCCAGCTTCTGCAGAGGAAAAAGTAAAGGGAAAAAGAAGAGAAGGAAGAAGAAAAAGGAGCAAAAAATTAAAGGTTTGTCGGCATATAGCAATTACTGATTAGTGTATAGATAATTCAATGAAGAAAATGATAGTAGATAGTAGTTTCATTTATTATGGGTGGGCTATAATTTGTATAAATAAACTTGTATATGATATAGTAAATCATTGAAGAAAAATGAGTTTTTTTTTTTATCTTACATTAAAATCAACATGATATCAAAGCCTACTAGGCTTTTCTAAATTTTTTTTCTGCACTATATTCTTCAAATAGGCAATAAAGGTTTTTGGTTGGTGGAGTGGTTTTGGCACAGTAAAGTCTTTTGGATGGTGGAGTGGTTTTTGCACAGTAAAGGTTTTTGGTTGATGGAGTGGTTTTTGCACTCACTCGCTATTCATACATGCTCACTGCCCCTATAAGAAGAATGGCCAAGCCAACACTGAAGACCCGTCACCGAAAATCTCTGCACGTGAGTACACGCACCGGCTGAATATCCCTAGAGCACTATACACACATCAGTGAGTGAAGCTTATGGACCGATTTTCTGGTGATCTTTCTTGATGATTCTTCTTCTGGTCATTTTTTGGCCATTTTTGACTCTAGCCAAGTGGTCCTTTAGGCTGTAGCTTATGTGGTAGTATTCTTTGGCAAATTTTTTTGTTGCTGCAAGGACCCTCTGAAGAAGCATTGTGGTGGCTCTCAATTGCTACTGCTCACCCAAGTTCCAAGACCTGTGGTGGCTCTAGGTTCCTAGCACCTGCCATTTCTTGGCTTTTCTAGTTGGACCCTTATTTTCAACTAATTAAAAATGATAGATACTAAAAAGGCAACACTTTTAGTTTTTGACAATCTCTCTTTACAAATTAGCCCTGTAAAGCTTGATGGGATTACCTTGCTTGGTCAAGATTTTACCTCTTGTTTATCAAAGAAAGAGAGTTGCATGGATATATTACAGGAGAGAAAAGGAAACCTGAACTAACTGATTCTTCTTATAATTAGTGGGACTCAAAAAATTCTCTTGTTATGTTATAGCTTATCAACTTTATTCAACTTACTATTAAAGCGCAGCCTAGTACACTAATGTTCCCACTATGTGCGGGGTCCAATGAAGGGTCAGACTCATTGGATCCTATTCAACCTACTATTGTAAAAACATATTTGCTGCTTGATTCAGCTAAAAAAATTTGAAAAGCTACTTCTCAAACCTATTCTCAAATGGGAAATGTTACACAAAAATATAAACTTTGAAATAAAATCCATGGCATGAAACAAGGGGATAAGACTATTTCAAAATATTTTTTAGAATTAAGTGATCTATGGCAAGAGCTGGATCACTATTAGAAATTTCAAGCTGACTACGCTATTGATGCAGTTAAGTTGAAAAAGTTACGAGATGAAGAGCAAATCTATGATTTTCTTACTGGTTTAACGTTAGAATATGATCAAATTAGAATTCAAGTGCTTGGTAAAGAACTTTTACCTTCTTTACTCCCAATATATTCTGATGTGCAGCAAGAAGAAAACAAAAGAAGTGTTATCTTATGTATAATAATGGTTGAGAAAGTTGGGTTAACTGCCAAATTAGTTCATGAACACACTAAAGATCACACTAAGGACTCCCAACAATGTGATTATTATGAGAAACCACACCATACAAGAAAAACTTGTTGAAAATTGTATGGTAAACCAAATAAAGGTCGTGGAAGAAAAAAAAAGGAAGCTTGATAAAGGTTCAAGTAAATTTAATTAAGGCAACAGAGTCAAGTAGTGCATCAACCTCAAGTGACAGTCTATCTAATAAAGGAATTTGAAATCTAAGGCAACTCTTATATTGGTTTAACACTAACTCAATTGTCGATTCTTCCAACTTTGTAAGCAAAGGTAATGCCTTTCTTATTGACTATAATGCTTGTTTATGGATTATTAGATTCAGGAGCAAATAGACATATGACAAGCACTTCAAGAAGGTTTCAAACCTATTCCTCATGTCTAAAAGGGAACAATGTCCAAATAGCATATGCCTCTTTTACTCCTTTATCAGGAGCAAGTTCTATTGGTTGCGCTCCAAATATTAGATTGTCTTTAGTCTTTTATGTGTCTCGTTTTCCCGTTACCTTTTATCTATTAGTTCCATTATTAAAACTCATAATTATAAAATTGATTTTTTTTTCAAAATCATTGTGTTTTTTAGGATTTGCAAACGTGGAAGATGATTGGCAATGATAGACTACAGGTGACTTATATATTTTGGATGGAAGTCATAATTCAGATTACGGTATGAATCACGCTCTTTTCGACATCAATAAGAATATTAAACATGAGATAATACAATTAAATAGGCAATTAAGGCATCTATCTTTTTTTGTCTTAGCAAAGAAATTTCCAAATATGTTTAAACAGATTTCATTTAACTCTTTATTTTATGAAGCTTGTGAATTTGCTAAGCATACAAAGAATTCTTATCCTCTTCATTTGGATCATAATGATGATAATCTATATGGTGAGTCGCAAATGCACTTGTATCGAGACAACAGTCTGTAAGTGAATTTGTGATAATTATCTTACCTGTTTAAATTTTACATTCCTTTTTTACTCTCTCACATTTATATCTAAAATATTAAGACTTCAAATGAGAAATGAGGTTATAAATTGTCCTGTTCATGTGAACAAGTGTGAATAACTATATCTACAAGTGAACATGTTAAGATGATTTTTACCTGTTCATTGTCCTTATTCTGTCATAAACAAATTTCATAGGTGCTTCCCATTTTGTGCAGATCGTAGCCTCTTAAACCCCCATTTTTCCATCTTGCTCTTCTATTTATCTCCTTTTCTCTTCAACATTCTTATGCACTTAAGATAATTTAATAATCCTTGTGCATGTTGATTGTATCTTTTGTAGGTACATTGTTTAGAGCTATAAATAGGCCATTTGACGTGATTAAGACAAGGTTAGGAGGGTACGATTTACACAAAATGGCTTGTCATTCAAGAACTGTTTAGAAATATTATAATGAAAGGAAGATAGGAGTTCATTATTATTTGATTAAATTGGATCATCGAATTTCTATAGAACCTATCACTAAAACACCCTATGGGGAAGATAGGGCTAAGCAGAGCGAAAAGTATTTTCTAAGAGATGGGAAATGAAAATTATTTATCTTTCATAAGTTTGAGAATAAGTGGTGGTTTGATAATAAGCAAGGAATATCCATCTTTATACTAAATAGGGTGTATTGTTCAGGTATTCTCAATATCTATATATCTAATATACTTTTCTTTGTATTCTGGAGTCATTTTATTAAACTCTTGTCATATTATTACTCGTTTCAAGTTTCAACCAACCATTAAAGAGGGATCTTTAGTGTGTTCAAAGTTTTGTTGCATAAGGAGGATCCACTGCTCTTCTAAGATGCTTATTATCCATATTTTCCTTTTTACCTTCAAAATTGAAAGCCCAAAATATGTGGAAATAAATGGTCTCCAATTCTATATTGTGGAAATAAATGGTCTCTTACCAACTAGCTTGACACGATCTGTTCTAGTGACAAGAAAAAGATCTTGTTACCATTGAGATTTCTGTTATGATACAAGCATGATTGTTTTATTTTTGCTTTGCTCATGCCTTGGGCAATTATACTTGATATGTTAGCAAGCAAATTATACAATACATATAGGTTTATATTCATTTTATACATTAATGTGGACCAGTATCTGAAATAATAATACTCAATGAATGTTGTAGCCATATGGAAGTATGAGAATTTGTGGGTTATGAAATGATTATTGGTGTTAAAAAATGATACTTGATCGAAGTAAACCAAAAAATTCTTCATTCGCAGAGAGAAATTTCTTTTTGTTGTTTTTTTACCTCTAATTTCTGAAACTGCAGGATGCAGGGCCCCAGTTTTGAGGATAGGCGTCGGGCGCATTCTTCTTTGGCATAGAAAGCACCAAGTGATTTCTTGCTCAGAGGCATCATACAACTATTCAACAATCAAAACAAGATTAGAAAGGGAAAATTTAGAGGCATATGTCCACGTGGCATTATTTGCACATTTTCTGTAACACCCTCATATTTTGTATACATGTTGTATATATATAACTCATATACATATAATATGTATACGGTCTATGAGAATGTTATGTTATAAATCTGTTTAAAATACATCCGTTCAATATTAAAATAGTCAAACATTTAAGAAAATAAAATCTACATGCATTTAAATACAGTTTTTATAAAATATAACACTTCCAAATGTTAATATATATTCTTACTATTCTATGTATATACGTATCAATATGCTCAAAATAATGATTGTCGAATTAAAACATGTTTGCGCCACTTCTAAGTTGGTCTCAAAGCATCATAAATCTTCGTGTGGCAACAATTGTCTCCTCTTCTAAATAGCAATCAACCAACCTACGCGATTTGCACAATCACGCTAAGCTCAAAAGCTTAGTAGTACAAAATAATTGTCTCCTCTCCTAAATAGTAATCAATCAACATACGCGATTCACATAACCACACTAAGCTCGGAAGCTTAGTAGTACAAATTAAGACATAACGCATAATACTTTTTATTCAAAAACCACATTTTACATACATTTCCATTATAAAATCATCACATAACATATTCACATGCACTGGGCCCATAAGAATCCCATATAATATTCAAATTCCAAAGTCATTACTTTAGACTAATTTTGACACCCAGTGTCTGGCCCGAAAGCAATAATAATGACACCCAGTGTCTAGCCCGAATGTAATATAACGATGATGCCTAGCATCTGGCCCGAAAGTAATAATATTGACGCTCAGCGTCTGGCCTGAAGGCAATATCACCAAACACAACACTCTTAAAATTAATATTATATAAGCTTTTACACATTTCAATTCACATTTATCATTTTAAATCTTTTCTCATGACACACACTTGTCATGCTTTTCACATATCATCATCATTCATCATTTCTCAAATTCTTTACTCATTTCTCAATTCCTTTCACAATTCACAAACAATATATATGTGGCTTTCTACCATATTTTAGTGCACAACTTGCACCTATTATATTTTGTACAAATATTACATTTAGCCATTCTCACATGGCTAAATCATGCCATACACATATCATTTCATGCATTGTTAATTCAAACAATGTCACACACAAATTTATTAAAGTCATAAGATTCATGAATGAACAATTCAATGTCATCATAACATGCTTTGTCAATTCAATTGATAAAATAAGCCCGTCAAAATATGTACTTATCTCTGAATTTATACGCTATCTTAAAATTAAATTCCTAATGTTTATATAATAATATTCAATATTTATCCATCCTAACATAGTTACAAATTAATTTTTAATTTTATGGAAACTATAAATGTATATATATTGTGTATATAATCTCACACGTCTTTATTTTCACTACTAATTTAATAGACAAGTAATTTAATTCACTTAATCTTCCATATACTATACGGGTTTATCTTTCAGTTAAGCTATTTTGCTTCATCTATTTAGTTGACCAATTTCAACATGCATGCATGCAAAGTACATACATTCTAATTCACTTTTAAATTCAAACATCACATCACAACATGTCATCATATTTCATCATTTGCTTTAAATAATTAAATATACAAGAACATAATCAAAATGGCCAACCTTTTATCCACGATTTCATTTCTTCAAGTATTACTTCCAAATTTACACGTTAAAACTGAAATTAAATTTGATAATCTAGTTCTCCATAATTTGCTCTATTGATCCATGTAGATTTAATGAATTATCATTATGTTCCAAGAAATAATATGTCGTACATATCTTGTGTATATATAGTGTATATGTCCACTTGATGTAACGTTTTCTTGCTCTATTTTCTTACTTCTCAAACGTTTTCTTTTAAAGAAAACCTAAGAATCTGCATATTTAAATTTCCATTTTTATCGTGATTACTATTTCAAATAAGTCCATTAATACGGCAATTCTTTAAGCAAACAATACATGCAAATATATATATATATATATATATTTGAACACTCATCTCTCGTTGCTCTCTTCAAGTATCAACTTTCTCCTCCTTCCTTGTGCAAAGCTCAAATGATTCTAGGTAACCCAGTGTTTCTCCCTTACTCTTTCTCTGTAATATCTCAAAATTATTTTTAAAAAATTTCTAATTTTTAAAAATTAAATAAAATAAATTATAATTTAATTGGATAGATTAAATTAAATGGTTTTAAATGAAAAATGAGAGATTTTTAAATGAAAAAGTGAAATATATATGTGATATATGCAATATATATAACATATAAAAGTCAATAAAAAAGTCAACATTTAAAAAAAAAATCAAAAGTCAAGTTAAAAAGATATTTTGGTAATTAAATATTAGAAATTCAAAATTATTAAATTAATTCAAAAATAAATAATTTTTTAGTGGAAGAGATATTTTGGAGTTTTAATTAATTAATTAATTAATTAATTATTGAACTATTAAAAAATATATATTTGGTTTAAAATAAAAGATGAAAAGAAAGAAAATTTATTTTAAACTTCTTCTTCTTCTTCTCTCATGGCCGACCACCATTGATATTCAAGACCAAGAATTTTTTCTCTTCCATACTCAATTAATTGAAGGATTTAACAACTTTAAAGTAGATTTTTGGATATTTCCACTAAATCTGGTAAGTTTTCAACCATTTTCTTTGAATTTCATGAAAATTTTGAATATGTGAGTTTTGAGTTCTTGATGTAGTGTGATTTAATTATTGAAATTAGTGTGTATGACCTTATTTTAAGTGATTAACAATGATTTTAAGGTTGGATTGAAGAATTGGTTGAGTTTGATTAGAGATTGGTGAAGAGAGAGAATTTAGGGTTATGTAATTTTTGGAGTTTTAAAATCATAGTTTTTAATTGTGCAAATTAATTCCAAATGAGTTGTTTTGATGTATAAACAAGTATTTGAAAGTTAAATATTAGATTTGGTTGAGTTTGATTAGAGTTTGAGAATGGAAGTATGATTTTGGATTTTGGAAAAGTGATTTTTTCAAAGTTGTAGAATTATTTGATTTTATTGGCTTAAGTGTGTTGTTTAGTATTAAAACTGATGAATATAAGCTTGAAATGATAAATGGATTGAGTTAGAATGGAAAATCTTCAATGGGAGAATGTTATGTCATTTTAGGATTTTGGTCCTAAGTGAGTGTTTTTATAATGTAATTGATTTAAATATGTTTAAATATGTTTTTAATAATATATATAAACTTGAAATACCAAATTGAATGGCCTAGTATGGTATTCCAAAGTTAAAGTGAGATTAGCCTTAACTTTGAAATTTTTGCATGGATGATGTTTAATTATGGATTAAGATTGAAAATGCCTTAGAATGTGGTACTAAATAATTATTTATGATCACATTTATTTTAGGCATTGAGAAGAGTTGATTTACCCCATCCAAGTTTTGAAGGGAAAGTTGGAAGAGAAGAATTAGAGGGTGTTTGAGCTTGCTTTTGGTTGTCATTTGAGGTATGTACAAACTTTGGATGAATTGGTTATATTTGCATTACGTTGGGCTTAACATATTTTGGATTGAAAAATGTGCTAAGCTATTTGATACATAGAACATGTATGAATAATGTGCTATGACATGTGTAATATCATATTTGTATTAAATGCATTGTGGGAAGTCATTATTAATGGTCAAATTGTGTAAAATGTGCATTATGTGAAAATAACACAAAGTGTTTGGATAATGCCATTTGTGGTGTATGTATTTAGGACATTGTTAAAAAGCCATTGGTAACGATTAATATGCATAAAATATGAATCATATATGGATTATGTGAAATTACCCAAATTATTTGGGTAATGAGATTAAACTTAAAATGTGATGAAATGTGATGAGTTGATATTGATATAAATGAAAAAAAATGAAAAAAAGTGAGAAATGATATGAAATAAGAAAAGTGAAAAAAGTGAAAAAAAAGAGAGAGGAGAAAATGATATAAAATGAGAAAATTAAAAATGAGACAATGTGCCTAGCTTGATTATGAGAAAATGAGAAAGAGATTGATAATGAGAAATGTGAATTAATTGTGTGCCTAGTTTGTTATTCAATTTTCAGAGTTCTGTGTTTTGGCGGTAGGCCTATGAGGTTATCCTCATCATTTACCTTCGGACTAGATGTTGGACATCACTATAATTTGCCTTCAGGCTAGAAGTTGGACGTCACTTGCCTTCGGGCTAAATACTGGGCATCGGTATGATTTGTCTTCGGGCTAGACACTGGGCATCACTTGCCTTCAGGCTAGACACTGGGTGTCAATAAGGACCAAAATAATAACTCTAAAATTTGAATAGCATATTAGATCCTTTGGGCCCATGCTTGTGTTTGCTTGTATGTGAATTGTGAATTATAAAATAATCGAAAGATATGTTATAATGAAATGATATGAGATATGATATCCATATGCATTGTGCATTGACATTGCATTTGAACTTTATTTCTATCAGAGTTTGTACCACTAGGTTTTTGGCTTAGCACGATTTAAATTCATCGCGGATGTGACGGTAGATCCGGCTAAGCCGGAAAGTTCTTCTAGATCAGTTCGGGTCTAAACGTGAGGTTTTGCTTGTAGAGTTGATATCAAGATCAGAAACACTACTATCAGCATGCATATATTTTTATATTATCGTATATTTTGGAGATTATGTATATTATATTATATTTTCAGTGTATATATATGTTATAAATTAAAAAGAATGTTTTGTATAAAAATTTATTATGTGGGTTTTGTATATGTTTTGATATGTAGATATATGAAAGTGTATAAATATTTTGAGAAAATATGGAGATATTGAGGAGTATTATGTGAAATGGTGATTGGGTAATATTTGGGAGTGTTATCTTGTGCAGGTTGTGTTGTTTCTTAAATTTAGGAATGTCCAAATTACAGATAAAACTCTGACACATTTTTTTTAGAGATTTTTATGAAAAATGCTTATTTTAGCACCAATAATTTATAATAATATTTATTTGTTATTAAATATATATTTTAAAATACTTAAGATTTCAAATTTAAAAAGTGAAATTTTTTTATTAAACTGATATGTGACATTTTTTTGCGTATATACATATTTTACATATACTGAGTGTATATATTATACGTATATAAAGTATTAGGGTGTTACATTTATTTTGGTATCAGAGCCAGGGTTTTAGATTTTTGACCTAGATGGGTTCTTAGAGAAAGTAAATAGTGATTTTAAATATAGTTTTAAATTGTGATACATGCGTTGACACTGGCAGTTTCTAATCTCTGATGTGGTAATTTATGTTGTGTTTGTAGATATAGATATTTATGGCGTCTCGGACACATCAGCCTGCAGAAGGTAGTACAGAGAGTATGGCTCCTGATTAGGGTAGAGAGGGAGATAGAGCTGAGATCGCTGGAGAGGCACATGCTTCTATGCCAAAGAGACTAGCAGTTGATGAGATTCCGTCAGGCTGAGTACGTCATATGGTGGAGCTGTTGAGGCAGGCACCGATTCAGCAGTAGCCACCGCCACTGTAGTCTCAGCCGCAGCCGCAGTTATCGACGAGGAAGTATGATAAGCTGAGGAAGTTTGAAGCTGAGGACTTTGTTGATACTACAGATCCTGCTGTTGCAGAGCTGTGGCTAGATAGGGTCCAAAGAGTGTGTATCCAGCTGCAGGCCAATCTAGAGAAGAAGTTTGATTACGCCAGATCTCTTCTGTAGAGGGATACATATGAGTGGTGGAAGACAGTTTCACATTCATTGAATGATCCACCAGTCCTGACCTATGACGATTTTCTATGGAAATTCGAGCAGAAGTATACTTCGAGGGAGTATAAGAATGCAAAGAAGATGGAGTTTCTGAGTTTGAGGCAGGACACCAGGACAGTGACAAAATATGAGATAGAATTTATCCGGCTGAGTCAGTATGCTGGTGGGATCATATCTGATGAGATTGACTGGTGTCAGAGGTTTGAGGAGGGGCTGAGACCCTCTATTATGTATATTTTAGCAGGCTTACGGTATCAGAATTTTTCTTAGTTGGTTGCAACTGCTAGGGTTGAGGAGACCAGAGTTAGGAGACCCCAGAGTGAGGCAGGGTCTTCATCAGTGAAGAGAGGCAGAGAGGGATATTTTTAGAAGTTTAGTAGGAGCCAGGGGAAGTCTGACAGGTCAGTACAATAGTAGAGACAGCAATAGAGACCTGCAGTTTCAGTGGCTAGTACTATAACCCCAGTGGCTTAGAGGTCTGCTCCACCTACCTGTGTTCATTGTGGTAAGGTTCACAGAGGTGTTTTCTGGAGGAGAGGTGCATCAACAGTGTATTTTAGATGTAGATCACCAGACCATTTTATCAAATATTGTCCATAGCTACCAGAGGATAGATAGACAAATACTACAGCTTCTAGATCCAGTGTTAGAGGGGGTCATGGTGGTAGAGGTTTTGGTAGAGGTGGTCAATTTGGGACTGGTCAGAGAGGAGGTTCTACAACCATAGGTAGACCAGATGAGGTAGGGCCATCACATAGGGTCTACGTAATGCAGAGGCAGCCAGATGCTTCAGCTGTTATTGCTGATACTTTTTCTTTATTCGGTACTTCAGTTCTTGCATTGATAGACCCTAAGTCGACTCAGTTATATATCAGTACATCCATCTTGCCTATAAGTAATTTACATTCTGAGTCCCTAGGATTTAATATTTTAGTGATAAATCCTTTAGAGCACAGTGTTGTGGTTAGCAGAGTACACTGAGATAGTCGGGTTTTGGTTCAAGATGAGGAGTTTCTTGGTGACATGATTAAGATGCCTTTCAGGGAGTATGATCTGATTCTGAACATGGATTGGTTATCTGGGCATAGAGCTATGGTAGACTGTTAGCGAAAACATGTTTCCCTGAGAACATGTGATGGTAGAGATGTAATGGTATCTAGTGAGCAGAGGCATCTTTCAACCATATTTGTTTCAGCTATTTCAGCTAGGAGGATGATTCAGAAGGGATGTGAGGCTTATCTTTCTCATGTTGTAGATACTAGAGTAGTGGGTTCCCAGCTTGACAATATACCTATAGTTGCTGAGTTCCAGATATTTTTCCTGATGAGTTGCCAAGGGTACCTCCTAAGAGAGGGGTTGAGTTTGGTATTGATCTGATGCCTAGTACCACTCCCATCTCTATTACCCCATATTGGATTGCTGAGTTGAGAGAGTTGAAGGTGTAGTTGCAGGAGTTGCTGGATAAAGGGTTCATCCGCCCTAGTGTGTCCCCGTGGAGAGCACCTGTGTATTTTGTGAAGAAGAAGAATGGCACCTTGAAATTATGTATTGATTACCGGCAGTTGAATAAGGTGACCATCAAGAACAAATATCTATTGCCTCAGATAGATGATCTCTTTGATCAGTTGAAGGGAGCATCAATATTCTCTAAGATTGATCTGAGATCCGGGTACCATCAGTTGATAGTCAGAGATATGGATGTAACTAAGACATCTTTCCTCACGAGGTATGGACATTATAAGTTTCTAGTGATGCCCTTTGGACTGACAAATGCGCCAGCAACTTTTATGAATTTAATGAACATGGTGTTTAGACCCTACTTAGACCAATTTGTGGTGGTCTTCATTGATGATATTCTGGTGTATTCATATAATGAGGAGGATCATAACAGGCATTTGCAAATTATATTACAGACTCTGAGAGAGAAGCAGTTGTATACTAAGTTGTCTAAGTGTGAGTTTTGACTCGATCAGGTGACTTTTCTAGGTCATGTAGTTTTAGCAAAGGGTATTAAAGTTGATCCGAGTAAAGTTGAGGCAATCTTGAATTGGAGTCCATCGAAGACTGTGACAGAGGTTATAAGTTTTCTGAGATTGGCAAGCTATTATCGTCAATTTGTGAAGGATTTTTCTATGATAGCTACACCACTCACCAGATTACTTCGGAAGGTAGGCAGATTTGTGTGGACAGATCGGTGTCAGATGAGTTTTGAGTAGTTGAGGGAGATGTTGAATTAGGCTCCTGTCCTTACCCTGCCTGTGGAAGGTAAACTATATATGATATATAGTGATGCTTCATATAGTGGTCTAGGCTATGTTCTGATGCAGGAGGGTAGAGTCATTGCTTATGCTTCTCAATAGTTGAAGCCACATGAGTTGAATTACGTGACTCATGATTTGGAGCTAGCAACCATAGTTTTTGCCTTAAAGATTTGGCGACATTATTTGTATGGAGAGAAGTATTTCATTTATACTGATCACAAGAGTTTGACATACTTAGGTGTTTAGAGAGAGCTGAATCTTCGGCAGAGACGGTGGTTAGAGTTTATTAAAGACTATGAGTGTTTGATTGATTATCATCATGACAAGGCAATTGTTGTTGGTGATGCATTGAGTCAGATGTCATTGGTAGGTTTGACTGGTTATTCGCTCTTGTTGCTTGTTGAGTTGAGAGCATTGCATGTCAAATTTGAGTCTTATGATGATGGTGCTTTGATGGCTCAGTTGCAGTTGAGGCCAATTTTATTGGATTAGATTAGGGAGGCCTAGTTGGCAGATGAGAAAATTCAGAAGATTGTGTTGGATTGCTAAAAAGGGGAGAGTTGAGACTTTCATCTAAGAGATGATGGAAGTCTGTGGTACAGAGATAAGTTGTGTATTCCTGATGATGCAGGATTGAAGAGGATGATTCTGGAGGAAGCACATCAGTCACTTTATGCTATGCACCCTGAGAGTACCAAGATGTATCAAGATTTGAAGCAACATTATTGATGGTTAGGTATGAAAAATGACATAACAGAGTTTGTATCCAGATGTCTCACTTGCCAAAGAGTGAAGGCTGAGCACCAAATTTGTTCAAGGTTGCTCCAGCCATTGATTTCACTGAGAGAGTGATACAGATTTTAGAGGATTTGTTGAGGAGCTGTATCATTGATTTCACCGGGAGTTGGTATAGATTTTTGCCATTGATTGAGTTTGCATATAACAACAATCATCAGTATAGTATTGGGATGACACCCTATGAGACCTCGTATGATAGGAAGTGTAGGACACCTTTGTGTTAGGATGAGGTTGGAGAAGGTAACTGGTCGGTTCTGATTGATTAAGAAAACAGAAGAGAAAGTGAATGTGATTCAGGATCGACTGAAAGCAACTTCAGACCAATAAAAATCTTATACGAACTTTAAGAGAAGAGATATAGAGTTTATTGTGGGAGATATAGTGCTCTTAAAGGTATCTCCTTGGAAGAAGATTTTGAGATTTAGCCAAAAAGGAAAGTTGAGTCCTCATTTCATTAGACCATATGAGGTGCTGGATACAGTTGGTTCTGTGGCTTATAGACTGGCTTTGCCGCATGAGTTGGATCAGATTTATAATGTCTTTCATGTCTCTATGCTTCGAAGATATAGGTCATACACATCTCATATCTTGTCAGTGGAGTCCATTGAGGTGAGTCCGAATATGACTTATGAGAAAGAACCAGTGGCAATCTTGACACAGAAAGTGAAAGAGTTGAGGAATAAGAATGTGCCACTTGTGAAAGCCCTTTAGATGAATCATATCATCGAGGAGGCGACATGGGAGATTGAGCAGACGATGCGGAGTCAGTATCCCCAGTTGTTTCAGAGTTGACATCAGGTAATTTCGATGATGAAATTTATTTTTAGGGGGAGAGAATTATAATATCTCAAAATTATTTTAGAAAAATTCCTAATTTATGAAAAATAAAATAAAATAAAATATAATTAAATTTAATAAATTAAATTAAATAGTTTTAAATGAAAAATGAGAGGTTTTTAAATAAAAAAAAAGTGAAATATATATGTAATATATATACAATATATATATATATATAACATATAAAAGTCAATATAAAAAAGTCAACATTTCTTTAAAAGAAAAGTTAAAAGTCAAATTAAAAGGGTATTTTGATAATTAAATTTTAAAAATTTAAAATTATTAAATTAATTCAAAAATAAATAATTTTTTAGTAGAAGAGGTATTTTGGGGTTTTAATTAAATAATTAATTAACTATTAATATATATATAGTTTAAAATAAAAGATGAAGAGAAAGAGACAATTTATTTTAAACTTCTTCTTCTTCTTCTTCTTCTTCTCTCATGGCCGGCCACCATGGATGTTCAAGACCAAGAATTTTTGTTCTTTCATACTCAATTAATTGAAAGATTTAACAAGTGTAAAGTAGATTTTTGGTGATTTCTACTAAATTTGGTAAGTTTTCAACTCATTTCTTTAAATTCCATGGAAATTTTGAATATGTGAATTTTGAATTCTTGATGTAGTGTGATTTAATTATTGAAATTGGTGTGTATAATGTTATTTTAAGTTACTAACAATGATTTTAAAGTTGGATTGAAGAATTGGTTGAGTTTGATTAAAGATTGATTAAAGATTGATGAAGAGAGAGAATTTAGAGTTATATAATTTTTGGATTTTGAAATCATGGTTTTTAATCGTGCAAATTAATTCCAAATGAAATTTTTTGATGCATAAACAAGTATTTTAAAGACAAATGTTGGATTTAGTTGAGTTTGATTGGAGTTTGAGAATGGAAGTGTGATTTAGGATTTTGAAAAAGTGATTTTTTCAAAGTTGTAGAATTATTTGATTTTATTGGCTTAAATATGTTGTTTAGTGTTAAAAGTGATGAATATAAGCTTGAAATGATAAATGGATTGAGTTAGAATGGAAAACCTTCAATGGGGAAAGGTTATGCCATTTTAGGATTTTGGTCCTAAGTGAGTATTTTTTTAATGTAATTAATTTAAATGTGTTAAAATATATTTTTAATAATATGTATAAACTTAAAATACCAAATTTAAGGGCCTAGTATGGTATTCCAAAGTTAAAGTGAGATTAGCCTTAACTTTTAAATTTTTGTATTGATGATATTTAATTATAGATTAGGATTGAAAATGTCTTAGAATGTGGTACTAAATGATTATTTATGATCACATTTAGTTTAGGCATTGATGAGAGTTAATTTGCCCCATTCAAGTGTTGAAGGGCAAGTTGGAAGAGAAGGATTAGAAGGGTGTTTGAGCTTGCTTTTGATTGTCATTTGAGGTATGTACAAACTTTGGATGAATTGGTTATATTTGCATTACATTGGGCTTAACATATTTTGGATTAAAAAAAATATGTTAAGCTACTTGATACATGGAACATGAATGAATAATGCGTTATGACATGTGTAATGTCACATTTGTATTAAATGCATTGTGGGAAGCCATTGTTAATGGCCAAATTGTGTAAAATATGAAAAATATGCATTATGTGAAAATGACATAAAGTGTTTAGATAATGCCATTTGTGGTGTATGCATTTAGGGTTAAAAAGCCATTAGTAATGACTAATGTGCATAAAAATATGAATCATATATGGAGTATGTGAAATTAACCAAAATTTTTCAGTAATGAGATTTAAACTTAAAATGTGATGAAATGTGATGAGTTGATATTGATATAAATGAGAAGTTAGAAAAAGATGAGAAAATGATATGAAATAAGAAAATGAGAAAAAGAGAAAAAAGATGAGAAAATGATATGAAATGAGAAAAATTAAAAATGAGGTAAAATGCCTAGCTTGATTATGAGAAAATGAGAAAGAGATTGATAATGAGAAATGTGAATTAATTGTGTTCCTAGTATTTTATTCAATTTTTAAAGTTATGTATTTGTCGGCATGCCTATGAGGTTATCCTCATTATTTGCCTTTGAGCTAGATCATGGGCATCACTATGATTTATTTTCGGGCTAGACGTTGGACGCCACTTGGCTTCGGACTAGATGCTGGATATCACTATAATTTGTCTTCGGGCTAGACACTAGATTTCAATAAGAATCAAAATAGTAACTCTGAAATTTGAATAGCATATTAGATCCTTTGAGCCCATGCGTGTGTTTGCTTGTATGTGAATTATGAATTATGAAATAATTGAAAGATATGTTATAAAGAAATTATATGAGATATGATATCCATATACATTGTGCATTGGCATTGCATTTGAGCTTTATTTCTATCAAAGTTTGTACCGCTAGGCTTTTGACTTAGCGCGATTTAAATTCATTGCGCATGTGGCAGGGTAGATCCGGCTGAGCTGGAGAGTTCTTTTAGACCAGGTCGGGTCTAGACGTGAGGTTTTGCTTATAGAGTTAATATCAAGATCAGAAACACAGCCAACAACATGCATATATTTTTATATTATCATATATTTTGGAGATTATTTATATTATATTATATTTTCAGTGTATATATATGTTACAAATTAAAAAAAAATATTTTGTATAAAAATTTATGATGTGGGTTTTGTATATGTTTTGATATGTAGATATATGGAAGTGTATAAATATTTTGAGAAAATGTGGAGATATTGAGGAGTATTGGGTGAAATGGTGATTGGGTAATATTTGGGAGTGTTATCTTGTACAAGTTCTATTATTTGTTGAATTTGGGAATGTCTAAACTACAAATAAAACTCTAACGAATTTTTTTTAAAGATTTTTATGAAAAATGCTTATTTTAGCACATATGATTTATAATAATATTTTATTTATTATTAAATATACATTTTAGAATACTTAAGATTTTAAATTTGAAAAGTAAAAAAATTTTATTAAATCGATATGTAACATTTTTATACCGTATATGTGTATTTTACATATACTAGATGTATATATTGTATATATATAGGGTATAAGGGTGTTACATTTATTTTGGTATCAGAGCCTATGTTTGAGGTTTTTGACCTAGGTGGGTTGTTAGAGAGAGAAAATGAAGATTTTAAATATAGTTTTAAATTATGATACATGCATTGACACTCGCAGTTTCTAATCTCCGATGTGGTAATTTATTTTGTATTTGCAGATATAGGTAGTTATGGTGTCTCGGACACATCAATCTACAAAAGGTAATGCAGAGAGTGTGGCTCTTGATGAGGGTAGAGAGGGAGCTAGAGTTGAGATCGCTGGAGAGGCACCTGCTCCTGTGCCAGAGAGACCAGCAGCTGATGAGATTTTTCTAGGCTGGGTACGACATATGGTGGAGCTGTTGAGGCAGGCTCCGGTTCAGTAGCAGCAACCGTCGCCATCGCAGTCTCAGCCGCAGTTACCGACGAGGAAGTATGATAAGCTGAGGAAGTTTAGAGTTGAGGACTTTGTTAATACTACAGACCATGCTGTAGTAGATCTGTGGTTAAATAGGGTCCAGAGAGTGTTTATCCAGTTGTAGACCAGTCCAGAGGAGAAATTTAATTATGCCATATCTATTCTGCAGAGGGATGTATATGAGTGGTGAAAGACGGTTCCACATGTCCTGGATGATCCACCAGTCCTGACTTATAATGATTTTCTATGAAAATTCAAGCAAAAGTATACTTTGATGGAGTATAAGGATGCGAAGAAGATGGAGTTTCTGAGTTTGAGGCAGGGCACCAAGACAGTGACAAAGTATGAGATAGAGTTTATTCGGCTGAGTCAGTATGCTGGTGGGATCATATCTGATGAGATTGACTGGTGCCGGAGGTTTGAGGACTGTCTGAGACCCTCTATTTTTTATATTTTAGTAGGCTTATGGTATCAAAATTTTTCTCGGTTGGTTGCAGCTGCTAGGGCTAAAGAGACCAGAGCTAGAAGACTCCAGAGTGAGGTAGGGTCTTCACAAGTGAAGAGAGGCTCGGGGGATATTTTTAGAGATTCAGTAGAAGCCAGGGAAAGTCTAGCATGTTAGTACAGTAGCAGAGACGGTGACAGAAACCTGCAGTTTCAATGGCTAGTTCTCTGACCTGTGTTCATTGTGGTAAGGTTCATAGAGGTGTCTACTGGAGGAGAGGTATATCAATAGTATGTTTTAGATGTGGGTTACCATACCATTTTATCAATGATTGTCTAGAGCCACCAGAGGGTAGACAAACAAATACTGCAGCTTCTCTGCCCAGTGTTAAAGGGGGTCTTGGTGGCAGAGGTTTTGTTAGAGGTGGTCGATCTGGGACTGGTCAGAGAGGAGGTTCTACAGCCAAAGATAGACCAGATGTGGCAGGGCTATCACAGCGGGTCTATGTGATGCAGAGGCAGCCAGATACTTTAGCTATTATTGATGGTACTTTTTCTTTATTCGATACTCTAGTTCTTGTATTGATAGACCCTAGGTTGACTCATTCATACATCAGTGCATCCATCTTGCCTGTAAGTCATTTGCCTTTCGAGCCCCTAGGATTTGATATTTTGGTGACAAATCCTTTAGTGCATAGTATTGTGGTTAGCAGGGTGCACCGAGATAGTTTGGTTGTGGTTCAGGATGAGGAGTTTTTTGGTGACCTAATTGAGATGCCTTTTAGAGAGTATGATCTGATTATGGGCATGGATTGGTTATTCAGGCATGGAGCTGTGATAGACTGTTAGCGAAATCATATTTCCCTGAGAACACGTGATAATAGAGATATGATAGTATCTAATGAGCAGAGACATCTTTCAACCATGTTTGTTTTAGCTATTTCAGCTAGGAGGATGATTCAGAAGGGATGTGAGGCTTATCTTGCTCATGTTGTAGATACCAGAGTAATGGGGTCCCAGCTTGACAGTATACCCACAATTGTCGAGTTTTCAGATATTTTTCTTAATGAGTTCCCAAGGGTACCTCCTGAGAGAGAGGCCGAGTTTGGTATTGATCTGATGTTTGGTACCACTCTCATCTCTATTACCCCATATTGGATGGCACCTGCTGAGTTGAGAGTGTTGAAGGTGCAGTTGTAGGAGTTGCTGGATAAAGGGTTCATCCACCCTAGTGTGTCCCCGTAGAGAACACCTTTGTTGTTTGTGAAGAAGAAAGATGGCACCTTGAGATTGTGTATTGATTATCAGCAGTTGAATAAGGTGACCATCAAGAACAAATATCCATTGCCTCGGATAGATGATCTCTTTGATCAGTTGAAGGGAGCAGCAGTATTCTCTAAGATTGATCTGAGATCAGGGTACCATCAATTGAGAGTCACAGATGTGGATGTACCTAAGACAACTTTCCGCTCGAGGTATAGGCATTATGAGTTTCTAGTGATGCCCTTTGGACTGACGAATGCGCCAATAGCTTTTATGAATTTGATAAATAGGGTGTTCAGACCCTACTTAGACCAATTTGTGGTGGTCTTCATTGATGATATTTTGGTGTATTCACATAATGAGGAGGATCATGACAGGCATTTGCAGATTGTATTGCAAACTCTAAGAGAGAAGGAGTTGTATGCTAAGCTGTCTAAGTGTGAGTTTTGACTCGATCAGGTAACTTTTCTTGGTCATTTGATTTCAGCAGAGGGTATTAAAATTGATTCGAGTAAAGTTGAGGCTATCTTGAATCGGAGTCCATCGAAGACTGTGACAGAGGTTAGAAGTTTTCTGGGATTGGTAGACTATTATCGTCGATTTGTGAAGGATTTTACTATGATACCTACACCACTCACCAGATTACTTTGGAAGGGAGTTAGATTTGTGTGGACAGATCAGTGTCAAACTAGTTTTGAGTAGCTGAGGGAAATGTTGACTCAGGCTCTTGTCCTTACCTTATCTGTGGAAGGTAAACTATATATGATATACAGTGATGCTTCACATAGTCATTTAGGTTGTGTTCTGATGCAAGAGGGTAGAGTCATTACTTATGCTTCTCAACAGTTGAAGCCACATGAGTTGAATTACGCGACTCAAGATTTGGAGCTGGCAAGCATAGTTTTTGCTTTGAAAATTTGACGACATTATTTGTATGGAGAGAAGTGTTTCATTTATACTGATCACAAGAGTTTGACGTACCTAGGTGTTCAGAGAGAGCTGAATCTTAGGAAGAGATGGTAGGTAGAGTTGATTAAAAACTACGACTGTTTGATTGATTATCATCTTGGCAAGGTAAATGTTATTGTTAATGCCTTGAGTCGGATGTCTTTGGTAGGTTTGACTGCTTATTCTCTCTTGTTGCTTGCTGAGTTGAGAGTGTTGAATGCCAGATTTGAGTTTTGTGATGATGGTGCTTTGATGGCTCAGTTGCAATTGAGGCCAATTTTGTTAGATTAGATTAAGGAGGCCTGGTTGGTAGATGAGAAAATCCAGAAGATTGTGTTAGATTGCTAAAAGGGAGAGAGTCAAGACTTTTATCTGAGAGATGATGGCAGTCTATGGTACAGAGATAGGTTGTGTATTCCTGATGATACAGGATTAAAGAGGATAATTTTGGAGGAAGCACATCAGTCACTCTATGCTATGCACCCTGGAAGTACCAAGATGTATCAGGATTTAAAATAACATTATTAGTGATCAGGTATGAAAAGGGACATAACAGAGTTTGTATCCAGATGTCTCACTTGCTAGAGAGTGAAGACTGAGCACCAAGTTCCTTCAAGGTTACTCCAGCCATTATTAATGTCAGAGTGAAAATGGGAGCGAGTGACAATGGATTTTGTGACTGGATTGCCTTTGACCCAAAAGAAGCATGATGCAATCTGGGTGATTGTTGATTTGGTGATGAAGGTAACTCATTTTCTTCTAGTTCGGATGGATTATTCTCTGGAGAGGTTGGTTGAGCTATATATCAGTGAGATAGTGAGGTTGCATGGAGTCCCAGTTTCTTTGATGCCAGACCGAGATCCCCGATTTACTTTGAGATTTTGGAGGAGTTTGCATGATGCTTTAGATTCTCAGTTTCATTTTAGTACTACTTTCCATCCTCAGACATATGGACAGTCAGAGATAATGATACAGATTTTAGAGGATATATTGATGAGTTGTATCATTGATTTTACTGTGAGCTAGTACATATTTTTGTCATTGATTGAGTTTGCATATAACAATAGTCATCAATCTAGTATTGGAATGACACCTTATGAGGCCTTGTATGGCAGGAAGTAAAGGATACCTTTGTATTGGGGTGAGGTTGGAGAAGGTAAACTGTTCGGTTTCGATTTGATTAAGAAAACAGAAGAGAAAGTGAAGGTGATTCGGAGTCATCTGAAAGCAGCTTCAGACTGACAGAAATCTTATATAGGACTTAAAGAGAAGAGATATAGAGTGTAGTATGAGAGATATAGTGCTCTTAAAGGTGTCTCCCTGGAAACAGATTTTGAGATTCGGCCGCAAAGGGAAGTTGAGTCCTCGTTTCATAAGACCATATAAGGTGCTGGAGAGAGTTGGTCCGGTGGCTTATAGACTGGCTTTGCCGCCTGAGTTGAATCGAATTCATAATGTCTTTCATGTCTCTATGCTTCAGAGGTAAAGGTCAGACTCATCTCATATCTTATCAGTGGAGTCCATTGGGGTTAGTCCGGATCTGACTTATGAGGAAGAACTAGTGGCGATCTTAATATGAGAAGTGAAAGAGTTGAGGAATAAGAATATGTCACTTGTGAAAGTCGTTTAGAGGAATCATTCCACTGAGAGGAGACGACATGGGAGAGTGAGCAGACGATGTGGAGTTAGTATCTTCAATTATTTCGGAGTTGATATCAGGTAATTTCGAGGACAAAGTTTATTTTTAGATGGAGAGAATTATAATATTCCAAAATTATTTTATAAAAATTCCTAATTTATGAAAAATTAAATAAAATAAATTATAATTTAATTGGATAAATTAAATTAAATGATTTTAAATAAAAAAATGAGAGGTTTTTAAATGAAAAAGTGAAATGTATATGTGATATATATACAATATATATATAACATATAAAAGTCAACAAAAAAATCAATATTTCTTTAAAAAAAAGTTAAAAGTCAAAGTAAAAGGGCATTTTAATAATTAAATCTTAGAAATTCAAAATTATTAAAGTAATTCATTTTTTAGTGGAAGAGGTATTTTGGGGTTTTAATTAAATAAATAATTAATTAATTAATTATTAAACTATTAATATATATATAGTTTAAAATAAAAGATGAAAAGAAAGAGAAAATTTATTTTAAACTTTTTATTTTTCTTCTCTCATGGCCGGCCACCATGAATGTTCAAGACAAAAAAATTTTGCTCTTCCATACTCAATTAATTGAAGAATTTGACAAGTTTAAAGTAGATTTTTGGTGATTTCAACTAAATTTGGTAAGTTTTCAACTCTTTTTCTTTGAATTCCATGAAAATTTTAAATATGTGAGTTTTGGATTCTTTATATAGTGTGATTTAATTATTAAAATTGGTGTGTATGATATTATTTTAAGTGATTAACAATGATTTTAAGGTTGGATTGAAGAATTGGTTGAGTTTGATTAAAAATTGGTAAAGAGAGAGAATTTAGGGTTATATAATTTTTGGGATTTTGAAATCATAATTTTTAATTGTGCAAATTAATTCCAAATGAGTTGTTTTGATACATAAATAAGTATTTTAAAGTCAAATATTGGATTTGGTTGAGTTTGATTGGAGTTTGAGAATGGAAGTGTGATTTAGGATTTTGGAAAAGTGATTTTTTCAAAGTTGTAGAATTTTTTGATTTTTTGGGGTTAAGTGTGTTGTTTAGTGTTAAAAGTGATTAATATAAGCTTGAAATGATAAATGGATTGAGTTAGAATGGAAAACCTTTAATGGGGGAATGTTATGCCATTTTAGAGTTTTGGTCCTAAGTGAGTATTTTTATAATGTAATTGATTTAAATATGTTAAAATATATTTTTAATAATATATATAAACTTAAAATACCAAATTGAATGGCCTATTCCAAATTTAAATTGAGATTAACCTTAACTTTAAAATTTTTGCTTGGATGATGTTTAATTATGGATTAAGTTTGAAAATGCCTTAGAATGTGGTACTAAATGATTATTTATTATCACATTTGATTTAGGAATTGAGGAGAGTTAATTTCTCCCATCCAAGTGTTGAAGGGCAAGTTGGAAAAGAAGGATTGGAGGGTGTTTGAGCTTGCTTTTGGTTGTCATTTGAGATATGTACAAACTTTGGATGAATTGGTTATATTTGTATTACATTGGGCTTAACATATTTTGATACTTGATACATGAAACATGTATAAATAATGTGATATGATATGTGTAATGTCATATTTGTATTAAATGCATTGTAGGAAGCCATTGTTAATGGCCAAATTGTGTAAAATATGAAAAATATGCATTATTTAAAAATGGTCCAAAGTGTTTAGGTAATATCATTTATGGTGTATGCATTTAGGGCATTATTAAAAAGTCATTGACAATGGTTAATGTGCATAAAATATGAATCATATATGGATTATGTGAAACTATCCAAAATATTTGAGTAATGAGATTTAACGTAAAATATGATGAAATGTGATGAGTTGATATTGATATAAATGAGAAAAGTGAGAAAAGTGAGAAAAAAAAATGATAAAATGATATGAAATGAGAAAAATGAGAAAAGTGAGAAAAAGATGAGAAAATAATATAAAATGAGAAAATTGAAAATGAAGCAATGTGCCTAGCTTGATTATGAGAAAATAAGAAAGAGATTAATAATGAGAAATGTAAATTAATTATGTGCCTAATATGTTATTCAATTTTCAGAGTTCTGTATTTGGCGGCATGCCTATTAGGTTATTCTCGTTATCTGCCTTCGGACTAGATGTCGGGCATCACTATGATTTGCCTTCAGGTTAGACGTTGGACGTCACTTGCCTTCAGGCTAGATGCTAGGCATCACATACCTTCGGCTAGACAATGGGCGTCAATATGGACCAAAACAGTAACTCTAGAATTTAAATAGCATATTAAATTATTTGTGCTCATACTTGTGTTTGCTTGTATGTGAATTGTGAATTATGAAATAATCGAAAGATATGTTATAATGAAATGATATGAAATATGATATCCATATGCATTGTGCATTGGCATTGCATTCGAGCTTTATTTCTATCAAAGTTTATACAGCTAGGCTTTTGGCTTAGTGTAATTGAAATTCATCGCGCAGGTGACATGATAGATTTGGCTGAGCACAAGAGTTCTTCTAGACCAAGTTGGATCTAGACGTGAAATTTTGCTTGTAGAATTGATATCAAGATCAGAAACACTGCCAGCAATATGTATATATTTTTATATTATCGTATATTTTGGAGATTATTTATATTATATTATATTTTCAGTGTATATATATATATATTTATTGTAAATTAAAAAGAATGTTTTGGATAAAAATTTATGATGTGAATTTTGTATATATTTTGATATGTAGTTATATGAAAGTGTGTAAATATTTTGAGAAAATATGGTGATATTGAGGAGTATTGAGTGAAATAGTGATTGGATAATATTTGTGAGTGTTATCTAGTACAAGTTGTGTTATTTGTTGAATTTAAAAATATCCAAATTATAGATAAAACTGTGATTAATTTTTTTCAGAAATTTTAATAAAAAAATACTTATTTTAACATCTATAATTTATAATAATATTTTATTTATTAATAAATATATATTTTAAAATATTTAAAATTTTAAATTTAAAAAATAATTTTTTTATTAAATTAGACTGTAATATTTTTATATTATATATATATATAATATAAGGATGTTATATATATACACTCTTTTTTTTATTTTGAGTTAGTAGTGTATATTTTGTCCTTAATTATTTATATATAACATATTTATGCATGTTTAAGTCGTTGATGGATGGAGGCAAGTAATAATTATTGGTTTGAATTTTCCTTCTTTTCCTTTTTGTCTGCACACTGCTATGACAAAATCCATATTTTATTCCTTCTTATCTCTTGCTTGAGGTTGAGATGACATGTGTTTCCGTAACTCTTATTTGGTCCACGGTTTCTATCTCTTCCCATCTCTTTTATCATTTATTTAATACATAACACCATACACAAATGCCACATTAACAACTTAACTTTATGCATGTTGCCATATACTTGATCTTGATTTTAGGTTAGCATATAGAATAATAATGATAGCTTTTGTTAAACCCAAGTAAATGGATTAATAGTTTATAATTTTATTTGATTTTTAACTACTACTTCCTTTTCATCCGATTTTATATATATCTACCCAGTCTAACTTATTTATCCTATATGTTGATTAGCAATAATTATTATCTCATAATCTCTTTTAGACTTTTAATCAATTTATTTATATTTAAACCCTCTAACATTTATATATATATATATACACACATATATATACCAGCAACTTCTCATAAATTCTTATTTGTTATCATAATTGAACCAATGGTTAATGTTGAGCAAGGTCCTATATTTGCTAAGAGGTTGGGTTTTGATCAGTTTTTTGGCAATGAAAACAACAAATGCTGGCTACTATGGAATACTCAATCAATAACTATCCAAAACTTCTTTGATAAGGGGCAAGTTACTTTTTGCATGGCTCAATGTTTAGCCTTTAACTTCTCTTTTACATTGGCTATGGTGTATGGCAAACACTCTAGGCATGAGAGAATCAATCTATGGGAGACATTGACTAATCATAATATTGATTGCCCTTTTCTTGTTGGAGGGGATTTTAACGTTACTCGGGGCATTGATGAATACAAAGGCTATGCTGTTCCTAACCAAGCCAGTATTGATGACTTCAATTCCTGTTGTGATACTTGTGGATTTATGGATTTTCCTTTTATGGGATCGGCTTTTACTTGGTCTGGAAAGAGAAATAGTGGAATGGTTTGGAAGCGTCTTGATCGGTTCTTGGCAAATGACTTATTTTTTGAACAATTTGATGTTACATTAGTGAGACACCTAGGCTCTTCTACTTCGGACCATTGTCCGCTTTTTCTTTGCTGCAACAAGAGTGAATTTCATCTCCCAAAACCCTTCAAATTTCAGAAAATGTGGCTTGAGCACAAGTTTTTTATTCCTTTTGTGAAACATCAATGGTCCCAGAGCTTTTATGGAGGTGGTATGAAGGGCCTCCACTTGAAACTCAAAGACCTGAAAAAAGCTTTGCGAATATGGAATAAAGAGGTATTTGGAAACATTTTAACTGGTGTGAAGAAGGCTGAAAGTGAGGCTGTTATGGCTGAATCAGCTTATATTGAAGACCCTTCAGATATAAACAGGACACGTCTGAAAGAACTTCAAGCTAATCTTGCTCTTAAGCTTCGTTTAGAAGAAATCTTTTGGAAACAGAAGGCGAGAGTCAAATGGATTCAAGACGGGGATGCCAATACTCGCTTTTTTCATAGATATGTCAAAATTGCAAGAAACTTCAGGCGCATTGTTCGTATTAAATCTTCAGATGGCTCTTGGTTATCTTCTCAAGAGGATATTGGTTCGGAAGCAGCTAGATATTTTCAAGAGCTTTTTAGTAGCGATGATGGGAATTATGATTTTTCTGATATGCTGGCTCATATCCCGACCATGATTTCTGAAGATCAAAATGCTTCCCTCACTGCTATTCCATCTGACTTGGAAATTAAGAATTCTGTTTGGCAACTTGATCCTGATAGCGCCCCTGGCCCGGACGGTTATGATGGTTCTTTTTTCAGAGCTTGTTGGAATATTATTAGTTGGGATGTGTGTAGTGCAGTGAAAGAGTTCTTTCTCGGTGTCTCCATCCCGCAATCCTTCAGCTGCACTCAACTTATCTTAATTCCCAAGGTCAGTTGTCCGTCTACCTTTGCTGAATTTCGTCCTATTTGTCTCACTAATTTTGTTAGTAAAGTTTGCACAAAGATCTTAGCTTCCAGATTGGTTCCAATTCTTGCCACTCTGATTTCTCCTGAACAAGCTGGTTTTATGCAAGAAAGATCAATTCACTCTCAAATCCTTCTATCTAATGATCTTATTCACGAAATTGACCGCAAAGCAAAGGGAGGAAACATAGCTATTAAGCTTGACATGTCAAAGGCATTTGATAGAGTTTCATGGATTTTCCTCAAGGCTCTGCTTAGTAAGCTCGGTTTCTCTAGTAGGTTTATTTCCATGGTTATGAACAACCTGGCTTCATCTAAACTTTATGTCTGTGTGAATGGTATCTCTTATGGTTTCTTTGCTCCTTCCAAAGGGGTTAAACAAGGTGACCCCCTTTCGCCTTATTTGTTTATAATTATGTCTGAAGCTTTTTCGAGGGGTCTTAAATACTTGGTGGATAGTGGAAAGATTTTGCCCTACCATCTAGGACGTGGATGTCCGATTGTCACCCATCTTGGATTTGCAGATGATTTGTTGATTTTTACAAGGGGCGATCTTCGCAGTATTAATCAACTCACAACTTTCCTCATCAAGTATCAAAATGCTACTGGACAATGTATTAACTTCAACAAAAGCTCCTTTTATTGTTCAAAAAACATGACCAAAGTTGGTATTCGTCGCATTGAGCATGCTTTTTCTATTAAAAAGAAGGATTTTCCTTTCACTTATTTGGGAGCCCCCATTTACCAGGGCATTAACCGTATTTCCTATTGTGGTGACATTATTAGGAAATTCAATGACAAATTGCAGGGTTGGACTAAAAAATTTTTGTCTGTTGGAGGCCGCATTACTTTGATAAAGCATGTTTTATCCACTATTCCTCTTCATGTTATGGCTGCCATGTCTCTTCCAAAGAGTGTCATCCGTATCATGGAGCAAACAATGGCAAATTTTTTATGGGGCTCAGAAAAAAAGCACTGGGTGAAGTTCTCTCTTTTATGCCGGCCAACTGATGAAGGAGGCATTGGTTTGCGCTCTCTCAACGTGATTCAAACAACCTTCTCAGTTAAGCTATGGTGGCTTTTAATGAAAAGAGATTCTCTATGGGCTGACTACATGATGCACCGTTATTATCGAAAAGGTGACATGAGCTTCCAGATAATTGATTCCAACATTTGGAAGCGTATCTGCAAAGTTCACCATCTGGCCCTTGATTTTTTCTGTGTTTCTCAGGAGAATTATCATCATTGTGATCGCCTTGAGGCCAATTTCCATTTCTCTTCTGTTTACAATTTTGTGAGAAGTGGTAATGCCACTCGTTTATCATTTTCCTCGGTTTGGCATCAAAAAATTCCAAAAACTATATCTTTTTTCACTTGGAGAGTACTACACCAAGCTCTTCCATTGCATGTGAACCTATACCTCTTCGGTATTTCTGGTCCTCCGGTGTGTCCTTTATGCAATGAAGATTCGGACTCTATGGATCACCTTTTCCTTAATTGCAAAATTGTCAAAAATATTTGGAGATACTATGGTTCTTTTTTCCTGGATGTCATCAATACTGGTAATTCAATCAGACAAACTTTGATTAGTTGGTGGTTAGTTAAGAATACGGGTTCCTTTGTGAGCTTGCTGAGACGGTTCATCCCTCAAATCATCATTTGGCATGTTTGGAAACTGTACTGTTCTTGCAGGTGGGGTGAGAGCAAAATAAGGATTGGTGATCTGCATCAGCAAATAGAGTCCTACCTCTACAGTTGGGGGGGTTGCTGTCTCGGCTAAAAAATATGGTAAGCAACTTCCTCTTGAGCTTATTGATTTATTGCCCGAAGGTTTTGGTCGTTTGCAAAAGCAACCGATGCTGGTAAAATGGATGAGGCCTACTCGTGCTAGATTAAAAATGAATGTGGATGGTTCCTACACTAAACAAGCAATGTCTGGAGGCTTTATATTACGGGATTCCTTAGGGAAATTTATTGTTGGCCAAGGCTTTCTATTGAATGCTACATCTCCTTTCCAAGCAGAAATTCAAGCTCTATATGTTGCTACATTCTGGTATGCAAATGCTTACAATAGCATGGTAGAAATAGAAGTGGATTCCTTGGCTCTTACTCAACTTTTCCTGGACTTGCGAGACTTCAGATCAACGGACCATAGACTAAATTTTATTCGTGATTTTCTGATCTCCTCTGGTTCTACTGTTAGTCATGTTTATAGGGAAATTAATCAAATCTCTCACTCTCTAGCTAGCCTAAGTAGACTTAACTTGTGTAATTTTTATTTTGACACAGAAGCTTCACTTCCTCAGGTTATAAGAGGATTAGTGAGAACAGAAAGAATTGGTTTACCTTATTTTAGATATAAATAAATTAAGCCCGGTGGTGCCGCCCGCCTTTATATAAAAAAATATATATATATATACCAGCAAATTTATCCATCCCATCAAGTTTTCATAAATTAGGCACGTGCCAGCAAGTTTATCCATCCCATCAAGTTTTCATAAATTAGGCACGTGTATATATATATATATTTCTTTATACAATTATATTTAATTATCATTATTTATTTCACTTACTAATTAAATTCTATTTTAAACACATTATACTTGCATATTTATTGTGGAATATACATTTACATTTATATAAATTATTGTTGTAACTAATAATTTACATATACTAATGCCTAATTATTTATCCTCTTTAATTTAGAGTATTACATTTTTCTTTTCTTATTAAAATTTATCCTTAAATTTTTTAAACTTTAGTTATATATTTAAATTTATCGTGCTTCCGCTGTACTACTCTAATATATATCTTTAATTACTTCTATTATGTTTTCCTTTTATATCATTTTTTTTCCTGTTCTTATTCCCTTATACATATATATATATATATATCATATACAGCCTATGTTTGAATATGGAAAGATGTGCATTTGCGGAGTGTTCATGTAGAGATAATATTTGAAATGTATATGCATGCCTTATAAATTTGTGATGTAATGTTTGTGCATAACACAGGCGTATACTAGATATATATATATACATATTTCTTTAAAAATTTTCTTATGTTCGAACCCTTATTATGCTATTTCTTTATAGTTAATTATACTCAACCTGCATAACTTACTGTTTTCTTAATCTTGGCAACTCAGGCACTGTGATATCTTCTATCGTTCTGCTTCCCATAGCAATTAACTAATTCCAATTTACTTTTCCCTAACTCTTTACTCCATTATTACTCTTCTAACTCTGTTTTCTTTTCTTTGAAACACCAACAGTCCCTTCTAATTTAGCTTACTGTAATTTTTTATAAGTTACTGTTCCATAGTTCATGCTAAGTTTAGGTTCAATTTCTTAATTTCCACAATCATGCTCAACTTTATCACTTTAAGGTTTTTTTTTTAACTTCTTAATTCTCTTTTAGTTATAGTATGAATTCAAAATTCAGTTTTTGTTAAGAAATAACCAATCATTTTTACCATTTAAGTATATCCATTTTCCAGTTATTTTAGGTTCCCTTCCAAACAAGTTGTTAAACAAACAATTAAGTTTCTTAAATTTAGGAGTTGAGCACTCACTTTCTTTGTTTGAAGAAACTTTAAAATTACCTTAAAATTCTTAGATATATTGAAGAACTTGGGGTAAAATGGACGCAAAAATTCTCCCTTAAACCATGGCCAAAATGGACACACATGAGGAAGAAGAAGATGATGAGCAAAATGGAATCTTAGGGGGTGTTTGGTTTAGCTGTTTGATGTAGCTGATAGAGGTTTGAACCCCAAACAGCAGCTGTTTGGTAAAATTTAATGTTTGGTAAAATTTTAAAACAGCAGCTGATAGCTGTTAGGAACCCCAAACAGCTGCTGTTTCAATAAGCTCCTACTCGGAGCTTTTTCATATCAGCTGATAGCTGATTCATATTAAGACTATATTAACCCTATTAAAATAAAATAAAAATTAATATTTATTAGATAATGATATGCTTATTGGTAATTTTACATTCAAACTGCAACAGTTATTGTATTTTTACCAAACACTAACCCGAATCAGCTACCAACTATCCGCCACCAGCTATCAGCTATCAGCAACCGCTATCAGCTATCAGCTGCTATGAACAGCTAAACCAAACAGGCCCTTAATCTCTTTCTCTTTAAATTTAATGTTTAAATAGAATAATAATTCATATATAAATGCTTTAATTGACATATTTACACTTCCTAGATATTTTTTATTTCTAACAGTAATTAAATGAACTTTTTTACTATGTGATATTCATGTATCTACAAGTTCCACTAAATCAAATAATTATCAATAAATAAATATTAAACTTTCCATTATAAATTCTATAGTTAACCAATTATATTTACTAATTACTTTTTCATGAAGTTTTAAAACTCTTTAAGAATAATTAACTTATTATTATTATTATTATTATTATTATTATTATTATTATGTAGAGTATAAATTCTTTAAGCTAATGTTTGTTATTATTATTATTATTATTATTTTAATATTAGTTATGTAAATCACAAGAATATATTTTATTATATTTATATGTATATATATATATATATTATGAACTTTCGTAAATCAATTTTGAAAGGACAAGTTATGGTCTTTTCTTAAAGCATCACATACATAACATTATTACATATACCTTCAGGAAATATGAAAGGAATAAAATATTTTTAAACTCCAACATTTAGTTATTTTTTAATATTCAGCGCCTAAATTTTATTTTGATGATATTAAAATTTTAAATTTTATAGTTTATATATATTAAATTTTTTTCTAACAAAATTAACTAACGGTATCAATAACTCATTTAATAAAATATTTAATGCCGTTAGCCAATTTTATTAAAAAAAATTTAATATTCATGAATTGCAAAATTCAAAAATTCAATATCATTAACAAATTTATCTTCTTAAGTTTGTATTTCCCATTTTCCGCTTTAAGATTAAAACTAATTAGATATTCTAGTTCCCTTGATTAGCTCTATTCATCTATACAAGTTTCATGAATTATGGTTAAATTTTAAGAAATTAAATTTCATGTATATGTCTTATATATATAATGTATATCATACTATTTGAGAACTTCTTCTAAGCAAATTCTTAGTAAATCTTTATCTTCTTCTTTAAAATAACATAGACATAGTGATTCTCTATAATTTATCTCGGTGTAATCATCCCACAAGCAAAAGTTTGTGTTTCACTACTTTTCTTTTACATGCAGACCTTTCTTTCAAGTTTTAATGGAGTTTCTCCTTTGGTAAATCTTTAATTTACTTTTATTCCTTATTAACTTTTATAACAGCAGCCTTCTTTATCATCTAAATCTATTTTTTTAAAATTTCAAACAAATTCTTTCCAAACAAGTTTTTAATAAACAACATATACATACACACATTTAGGCAAATAAAATGTTGTGTGCTAATCTTGATATACAAGTAAAAATTTCATCTTCTTAGCTTAGTATCTTCTAATTTCTAGTTAGAATTTAGTTTAAATTTCATATTCTATTAAAGCATGAAGTGCTCTTTCCATTTATATTAATCTTACGAATTACCCTAATGGTTCATAAAAATA
Organism: Garcia nutans; assembly: GCA_947685225.1. Lineage (NCBI taxonomy): Eukaryota > Viridiplantae > Streptophyta > Magnoliopsida > Malpighiales > Euphorbiaceae > Garcia > Garcia nutans. Next base: position 38,771,335 of record CANTUV010000002.1, read on the forward strand.
TATTATATATATATATATATATTGTATATGTTTAATGTATATCTTATCTTTAAAAAAAATTCAATTTTTATCAAACTCTAAATCAATTCAGTTTTTCTTTCAGTTTAAAATATTCATAGGATGTTATAAATCAACTTTTCAATAATCAATAAAAGTGCAACACTCAACTGACTTTAAAACATGGGTTCTTCTAACCATTCTAATTAATAATTTAACTATATTTTCAGTTATACTTTTTTTTTTTCGTGCATACAGTTTACACAAAACATCCAATTTTGAAGAAAGATTCTCTCTTATATATAAATTTATCTTATAAAATGTATATATAATCTTTTAAAAATCGGTTTCCCTCCAAATCTTGCTGTGTTTAATACTCTTCCATAATCTTATATTCAATTCTAGCATTATTCTTAAATTTATTCTCTTGTAAATTATTCCACAAGTCTATTTTAATAATTAATAATTTCAAAATTAGTCTTACTTAAGTAAAACTTCTCTTATTTAACCCATCAATTAAATTTATAAAATTTTTTGATCATTTCTCTCTTTGGCATTACTCTCATATGGAATCACATTTTCACACCATCATCTGACTCATTTAGCCTAAACACTATCACAATCACATATTACTACATCTGAGATCAATTTAAATATCAATGCATATGCATATACTACAATTCATTTCACATTTCAAAATTTTCACTTTTTTTTTAAAAACTCACTTAGGTTGATAATTTCAAACCTAAACTTTGATACCAAATTATAACGCCCTCATATTTTGTATATATGCTGAATGTATATAACTCATATACATACAATATATATACAGTCTATGAGAATGTTATGTTACAAATCTATTCAAAATATATCCGTTCAATATTAAGATAGTTAAATATTTAATAAAATAAAATCTACATGCATTTAAATATAATTTTTATAAAATATAACATCAAATATAATACTGACACTCAGTGTTATGTTGACACTTAGCGTCTAACCCGAAGGCAATATCATCAGACATAATACTTTAAAAATTAATATTACTTAAAGTTTTACACATTTCAATTCACATTTATTATTTCAAATCTTTTCTCATGGCAAACTTGTCATACTTTTCACATATCATCATTCATCATTTCTCAAATTCTTTACTCATTTATCAATTTCTTTCGTAATTCACATACAATATATATGTGGCTCTCTACCACATTTTAATGCACAACTTACACCTATTATATTTTGCACAAATATCATATTTAGCCATTTTCACATGGCTAAATCATGCCATACACATATTATTTCATGCATTATTAATTCAAACAATGCCACACACAAATTTATTAAAGTCATAAGATTGATGAATGAACAATTCAATGTCATCATAATATACTTTATCAATTCAATTGATAAAATAAATCCGTCAAAATATATACTTACCTCTGAATTTATACGCTATCTTAAAATTAAATTCCTAATGTTTATATAATAATATTCAATATTTATCCATCCTAACATAGTTACAAATTAATTTTTAATTTTATGGAAACTATAAATGTATGTATACTGTGCATATAATCTCACACATGTCTTTATTTTCACTGCTAATTTAATAGACAAGTAATTTAATTCACTTAATCTTCCATATAATTGACCTTTCTATACGGGTTTATCTTTCAGTTAAGCTATTTTGCTTCATCTATTTAGTTGGCCAATTTCAACATGCATGCAAAGTACATATATTCTAATTCACTTTTAAATTCAAACATCACATCATAACATGTCATCATATTTCTTCATTTGCATTAAATAATTAAATATACAAGAACATAATCAAAATGGCCAACCTTTTATCCACGATTTCATTTCTTCAAGTATTACTTCCAAATTTACAAGTTAAACCTGAATTTAAATTTGATAATCTAGTTCTCCATAATTTGCTGTATTCATCCATATAGATTTTATGAATTATCATTATGTTCCAAGAAATTATATGTCGTACATATCTCGTGTATATATAGTGTATATGTCCACTTGATGTAACGTTTTCTGGCTCTATTTTCTTGCTTCTCAAACGTTTTCTTTTAAAGAAAACCTAACTGTATATTTAAATTTCCATTTTTATCTTAATTACTATTTCAAAGAAGTCCATTAATATGGCAATTCTTTAAGTAAACAATACATGCAAATATATATATATATATATATATTTGAACACTGACCTCTTGTTGCTCTCTTCAAGTATCACCTCTCTCCTCCTTCCTTGTGCAAAGCTCAAATGATTCTAGGCAACCCAGCATTGCTCTCTCTCTCTCTCTCTCTTAATTTTGAGTTAGTAGTGTATATTTTGTCCTTAATTGTTTGTATGCAACATATGGATGGAGGCAAGTAATAATTATTGGTTTGAATTTTCCTCTTATATTTTTTTTGTCTGCACACTGCTATGACAAAATTCATATTTTATTCCTTCTTATCTCTTGCTTGAGGTTAAGATGACATGTGTTTCAGTAACTCCCATTTGGTCCACGGTTTCTATCTCTTCCCATCTCTTTTATCATTTATTTAATACATAACATCATACACAAATGCCACATTAACAATTTAACTTTATGCATGTTGCCACATACTTGATCTTGATTTTAGGTTAGCATATAGGATAATAATGATAGCTTTTGTTAAACCCAAGTAAATGGATTAATAGTTTATAATTTTATTTGATTTTTAACTACTACTTCCTTCTCATCCGATTTTATATATATCTACCCATTCCAACTTATTTATCCTATATGTTGATTACCATTAATTATTATCTCATAATCTCTTTTAGACTTTTAATCAATTTATTTATATTTAAACCCTCTAACATTTATATATACACATATATATATACCAGCAAGTTTATCTATCCCATCAAGTTTACTTCATATATTAGAATTTCATTAATTAAGCACGTGTATATATATATGTTTCTTTGTATAATTGTATTTAATTATCATTATTTATTTCACTTACTAGTTAAATTCTATTTTAAAAACATTATACTTACATGTTTATTCTGGGACATACATTTACATGTATATAAATTATTGTTGTAACTAATAATTTACATATACAAATGCCTAATTATTTATCCTCTTTAATGTGGAGTATTACATTTCCTTTGAATATTAAGATGCTTGCACATTTGTAACTGATCGTAAGCTACCTGTTGTGACTTTCTCATTCATGTCTTCAATTGGAGTCTGGTGGAACTGAAGATGACTTATGAAGGATTCTATCCCTTCGAATGGAGCATGATCCTCATTTATGATTGACGATGAAGTTCGTCTATTTCTACATTTATGCATAACAAAATAATTCAGATGAGACTCCTTATATGCACGTTCATTTTAATAGGAAAAAGAAGGGTTAAATTTTGAACAAAATAATTCTTTATTTATTATTGATTTATGAATTAAAAACATATAAAAACACACATAAGAACACGCATGCACGTGAAAACACTATATATACTCCTCCCATACACTTAGCTTTATCTTACTGTTACCATGATCAGGGCCGGTTAACACCATGTGCAACAAGTTCAATAGCACAGGGCCTCAAAAAATTATGGGGGCCCAATAATATAAATCCAAACATGTTTATGCTTCCAATTTTTTTTTCTCTTTCTTGTATTGTGATATTATTTACAATTTAAACAAAGTAATAAATTTTTAATGCTTTATTTTGTAAAAATATTTGAGATACTTGATTATTAAAATTGTGATTTTCATATTAGGGGCCTAAATTTCAATGTAAGAACAGGGTCTCTTAAATGTTTAAGACGGCCCTGACCATGATTAATGGTGAACTAAGCCATTAGGCCTTGGACAAGTCTGATAACTATCCTTCCTGAAGATGGGTAGGGCGAGTTCAGGTCAAATCATGGTGAATTTAGTTATTTTAACCCTTTGTTTGGATGGTAGTAGCCCATGGTTATGTGTAGTATGATATAGTTCAATAAGCTATTTGTTTTCATTTCTATATTCATGGTATGGTATACCGTTGTAATTTCATGGTTTAAAAACCATGCTTTTTAATCAATTTTTCAAACCACAAATTCTGATGTTTCTCATGATTTTATAAATTCTTCTTCCGAAACTACATTAAATTTATTACATTTCAAATTTATCATTTTAAACATCATCTGTCATTTCTTCTTTCTTTTCTCAATTTGCAGCTTTCTCTCTTTCTTTTTCTTTCTTAATTACTAGGAAAGTTTGTCATCATTTTCAATTCTTGAGGCTGCAGGTTGCTATGAGTTTAAAAAAGAAAAAGAAATTAGATAAAAAAAAAAAAGACCAGGGAGGTTGAATGGAATTTAATATGAAAGAAGACAGGAATAAAATAAAGGAAAAAACTTTCTGAAAAAGACAAACAAAGGAAGGAAAAATTACCTAAGGCCTGATTTATCTTAAAGCATACATGATTGGAAAAAAAATAATCCTGCAAGACAATTTTGGAAGATAAAGGAAAAAAAAAAAAGGAATATTGAATGGGCAACGCTATCTAGAGAAAAGGGCTGAAATTAAGGGATCTAGATTTGGATTTTTCATTTATTATTTTTGCATTAATTTTATTATAATTTTATTAATTTTAGATTAGGGGTAATAATTTGATTTATATTTTGGAAGATTTTTAATATTTATTTTTTCTCTATAATGAAATTTAATTTTTTAATATATAAAAAATTAAATGACATCATTTTTTATGAATTTAGTATAAATTAATTTAAGGGTGTTGTGATTATTTTATCATTTATGTAACTATATCATATTATCAAATCAAATAAAATAATTTATCTAATCATTCTATAGTATAATATCTATCAAAATAAGACAAATAGTATTTATAATAAGATACTATACATTAATAAATTATACTATCAATTATTCAAATAGTGTGTAAGTTTTTATTTTTTATTTTTTTTTTGGCTTCATGGATTTAACTTCGGGTTTGGGTAGCGTCATTTTGGTCACAAGCGTTCTTAAATCCTATTGTATGACAATTGGCTTATGAATCAGTTTGGACATCCGAGAAAAATGGGACTAAATTAAATAAAAAATTTCAATTCTTAAAAATTTGAGGAAACTGAAAACATTCAAAAAATTTTAAAATTGTACAAAATATAATTGAAAATTCGATTCTTGAAAAACTTGAGAAACGAATCAAATGAAAAATTCAGTGTTAGGGAGACTTATGCATTGGATTGATACGTTATATATTCCTGTACCAAGTTTATCTTTTAAAACTGGAAATGATGTTGTGAAGATGGGCAGCACACCTCTTGTGGATGAATATGGAAAAGGCGATCCGTAAGAAATTGCTTGTAGCATTCAAGGAATGCCATGATATAAATGTGCAAGTCACGTTTGGTGCTGCCTATCTTATTATACTATTGATTTTTGGATTGGCTATTACTGTAAAAGTTAATGCAAGAATATTAATACTCAAGGAGAACGTTGTTGCTTTTAACAATGATGCTTGGGATAAATTGAGTAAGAATTTTGTATGCACTAATCTAAATGATACAGGATGAGGGACACTCATTTTTGACGTGTTATTTATATTTACAATGGAAATTCTGCTAGTGTCAGATAGAGTCGAGACAAGGAAAATCAACAATCAGGGGTGTAACTCCTTTGTTTATTTTGCAATATTAATTCAAAATCAATAACTAGTTTTTAAGATTAGGCAGCCCATCTTCAAGGAATAAGTATGGTCCGGAGTAATCTGAATATTGATAAATCTCCATAACCAAATTAAATATCCAAAATTTTTACAATGTCGTCTCCTAAACCAAATCGAAACTAAAAAATCTCCATATTGTATTACTTTAATTTTAAGGAGCAATTCGATTCAAAAATTTGGAGATTGTATTTTAACTCTTGAATATATAAAAAGAATTAATAAATTATATCTTGTTATTATTCATTTATTTTTAAATTAAATTATAAAGTTATTTTGACTAGTAATAAATTAATATTTACTTAATTACTTTAATTACATATAATTTAACCATTATTTATATTTTTTTTATTCACATTTATACTTGTTTTGTATTTAAATTAGGAAAATAATTACTTAATTATATTTTTTATTTATTTATTTTTAAATTAATATTTATGTTGAAAATATAATTTTATAGTTTAGAAATGAATATTGTAGAACTATTTTAATGAGAAGTGTATATTTAATTAATAAAATATAAAATGAAGAAAATTAATGTACATATATATACTTATATATATAATATGATAAAAACGTTAAAGTTAATATATTATATAACATAATATGAAAAATAATTCTAATAATGTGAGACCTGTAACACCTCTATACCCCGTATACGTACACAGCATGCTAGTACGATCGTAATATACATATACTGAATATAAAAATGCCACGGTATACTAAACAAATGACTCATCCCTTTTCAAAGACATGAACAAATTTAAATCATTTAAAAGAAATTATAAAAGACAAAAGATAAAAAATGTTTATTTAAAAGCAGCGGAAAATATAACAAATATTTACAAATATTTATACATCAAACTCAAGTTTTTTTTTTTTTGCAGAAAAAATATGTATTATTATTGATATCTCAAATACGGCAAGCCACTACAATCAGAAATAATAAGGCCCTTGATTAATCTGGGCAGAGAATCAAATGTCAAAAAAGTAAAAGAAACATTATTAACACGACTCAGCAAAGCTAGTGAATGGGCAACTTGATTCCCCTCTCTAAAAATATGTGTAAGTAAGGAGCCTGAGGAAACCAGAAAAGAATGAATAAAGGGAGCTTCATTATAGTCCATATTAGGAGAGTTCTGCTGAAATAAGGAGACCAATTTCTGTGAGTCCACTTCAATTTGCAATGGACCGTGAACCATACTCAAACACCAAATTATACCCATAAACAGAGCAACCAACTCAGCTTGAAACGGAGAAGTTGCTGTAAATAGAAAGCCATAAGTTTTACAAAACATAAAATATATACATGTTTGGCAGTATATCTTCGATCTTTAGCTTCACTATCAACACCTTGAGATCTAAACTCTACTCGGCCTAGAGGAACTCTCCAGTTTTTCTCTGTCACCTGTGCGATGAACCACAATCGCGCTAAGCCAACGGCTTAGTGGTACAAACTATAGAAATTTTATACTTTAATGAAATGCAAATGTCATAATCTCAAACATATAAACAATTCTCAAGAGTCTCATTATTCATTTATTTCATCATTCATAAATCACATTGAAAACAAAGACAGACTTGGGCCCAAAAGACACTAATATGTTATTCAAAGTTCAGAGTTACTGCTTTGGTCTATAATCACAATCATCAAGCCCGTAGGCAATATATATATATATCTCTATCCATGGATAGGGTAACAGACCCAGTCTCTTGGACCACAACCCGCTAAACTCGAGGAGATCCTCAACCCGGCTAGACTGTTACTTTAATTCACATTTCACATTATTCAACTGGAATTGGCTTACGACCCGGTCTTTTCACCTATCCAGTACTTTATAGGCATGCCGCCAAACCCAGAACTCTGAAGGTTGAATAACACATTAGACACATAATCTTTTCATTTATGTCTTTATACATTTCTTTCTCATTTCATTCTCATTATTATAGCCAACAACCATGGCTTCATATCTCATAATCAAAATAGGCAACCATGCCTCAATCATCTCATCAAGATAATATACAATATCAATTGCGTTAACATACCTTTCATATTTCATCAAATGTTTTAACCCTGTAATCAATTGCTTAGCATATGTATAATCAAATATGTTAAGTATCAAATTATGTGAATGTATGCAACAATGTAGTTTGTACTTACCTTAGGAACAACTCACACCAATCTACAACCTTTCTCTTTCAAGAATTCTTCACCACCTAGGTTAGGACAATTTAACCTCTTCAATACCTAAACCAAAGGTGATAATACATACTCACTTAGAGATACACATGAGATAATAAGACTAAGAATCAACTAGGGCAAACCCTAAACATGACACGCTCAACAACACGGGCATGTCACTGAACATGTAATACATTCTGTCTCACAGAAACATTGACACGTCCAACAACATGGGCGTGTTCATGGCCGTGTCAATTCCTCACCAACACATTAGCTATGACACGCTCAGCAACACGAGCGTGTTACTGGCCGTGTAAATCTACCAACAACACAGTAGCTATGACACGCTCAGTGACATGGGCGTGTCACTGGACGTGTATATACTACTACTACACAGAAGCTGTGACACGCTCAGTGACATGGGCGTGTCACTGCTCGTGTCCCTATCCAAGAACACAGAATCATCGACACGCCCAAAGACTTGGCCGTGCTCATGGGCGTGTCAGGCCAAAAATCCAGATTCCGGCAACAACAACACAACTAACAAATCACTTCCTTTCACCAAAATCCACTTCAAACAAACTTAACTAAACATACCCAAAAACCATAACAAACTTGCAAAAACCCCAAAAAACTTCAAAACATACATCAACACAAATCAAGATTATCACCACAAACCCAAAACACAACCACAATACTTTCACTTCCAACAACTTACTCTTTCCTTCAATCCAACCCCAAAATCCCAAAATCACTTGAACCGAACACTCTTAAACACATCTTAATCAAACATATTCACATACCATCAACAATCAACCAACAAACTCAAACACATCTTAAAATAAAATCAAGGAATCAAGAGGAAACTTACCAAGGTTGAAGAAACTCTTAAATTTCCAACTTGATTACTTGAATCTTCCTTCAATCTTGAGTTTGAATGTTCAAATCTCTCCCTTGCTCTCTTGTTCCTTTGATAGCCGGCCAAATGAAAGAAAAGGAAAGAAAAGAAAATGAAAAGCAAGTGATCCACGTGAAGGAAGAAAGAAAGAAGAAACAAAGTCAAACCTCAACCACTTTTTCCTCAAAATTCTCTCCTCCAAGCTTTTATATTAAAATAATCCAAATATCTCATTCCACTCACTTAATTTTCCATTTCAATTAATTAACTTAATTAATTAAAATCATTAACTAATCATCTTTGACCTCCACTAACTTGACTTATATATGTTGTATATATTTCCATATATACAACATATAAACTCTCTCTTCACTTCCTTTTTCTTTCCAAATACACAAATACACTTAAATCAATTACAACAATTATTATACCAAACTTTTAGGGCATACTTTGGGATATTACAATTCTCCCCCTCTAAAAAGAAATTTCGTCCTCGAAATTACCTGATATCAAGTTTGAAACAACTGAGGATATTGATCTTGCATCGCTTGCTCATTCTCCCAAGTTGACTCTTCTCTACCATGATTCTTCCAAAGAATCTTCACAATTGGCACTTTCTTATGTCTCAACTCTTTCATTTCATATGCCAAAATAGCAACTGGTTCTTCTTCAAATGTCAGATCTGAACTCACCTCAATAGATTCAACTGGTAAAACATGAGATGGGTCTGATCTGTACCTCCTCAGCATAGAAACATGAAAGACATTGTGAATTCTATCCAACTCAGGCGGCAAAGCAAGTCGATATGCAACTGGTCCAACTCTTTCCAATACCTCGTAAGGTCCAATAAAACGAGGACTCAGTTTTCCTTTACGACCAAATCTTAAAATCTTTTTCCAAGGAGACACTTTCAAAAATACTTTATCTCCAATATTAAACTCTATGTCTCTCCTTTTCAAATCTGAATAAGATTTCTGTCGGTCTGAAGCTTCTTTTAACCGATCTCGAATTATCTTCACTTTCTCTTCAGTCTCTTTAACCAAATCAGGACCCACTAATTTGCCTTCTCCAAGTTCATTCCAACACAGTGGCGTCCTACATCGTCTACCATACAATGCCTCGAATGGTGCCATACCAATACTGGATTGATGACTATTGTTGTAAGCAAACTCCACAAGTGGCAAAAATATGTCCCAACTTCCAGAGAAATCAATGACACAGCTTCTCAACATATCCTCAATAATCTGTATCACTCTCTCTGACTGCCCATCTGTCTGTGGATGAAAAGCAGTGCTAAAATGTAATCGAGAACCTAATGCACCATGCAAACTCTTCCAAAACCTCGAAGGAAACCGGGGATCTCGATCTGACACTAAAGAAATCGGGACTCCATGCAATTTCACTATTTCATTGATATACAACTCGGGCAGTCTCTCAAGAGAATAGTCCATTCTAACTGGAAGAAAATGAGCTGTCTTTGTCAACCGATCAACAATCACCCAGATAGCATCATACTTCTTCTGAGTCAATAGCAAACCAGATATAAAATCCATTGTCACTCTCTCCCATTTCCATTCAGGCACTTTTAAAGGTTGAAGCAACCTGTTGGAACTTGATGCTCAGCTTTCACCCTCTGACAAGTGAGACACTTGAATACAAATTCCGTTATGTCTCTCTTCATACCAGACCACCAAAAATGTTGTTTCAAATCATGGTACATCTTTGTACTTCCCGGATGCATAGCAAAAACTGAGTGGTGTGCTTCCTCCAAAATAAACTTTCTCAAACTAGTATCATCAGGAACACACAACCTATCTTTAATCCAAAGGCTACCATCATTTCTCACATAAAAATCTCTACTCTCTCCATGTTGGCAATCTGAAACAATCTTCTGAATTTTCTCATCAGCCAATTGAGCCTCTTTAATCTGATCCAACAACATCGGTCTCAAATGCAACTGAGCTAACAACGCACCATCATCACATGGTTCAAAACTGGCATGCAACGCTCTCAACTCAACAAGCAACGAGAGTGAATAAACCGATAAACTTGCCAAAGACTTTCGACTCAAAGCATCAGCAACAACATTCGCTTTACCCGGATGATAATCAATCAAACAGTCGTAGTCTTTAATCAACTCCAACCAACGTCTCTGCCGAAGATTAAGCTCTCTTTGAACTCCCAAATATTTTAAACTCTTATGATCTGTATAGATAAAACATTTTTTCCCATACAAATAGTGTCACCAAATCTTCAAAGCAAACACTATAGCCGCCAACTCTAAATCATGAGTCGGATAATTAAGCTCATGCGGCTTCAACTGCCGAGAAGCATAAGCTACAACTTTACCTTCTTGCATCAAAACACATCCTAAACCATTATGTGAAGCATCACTATAAATCACATAAGGTTTATCTTCCACAGGCAAAGTAAGAACAGGCGCTTGAGTCAACATCTCTTTCAACTGCTCAAAACTAGCTTAACACTGATCTGTCCACACAAATCTAACTCCTTTTCGAAGTAATCTGGTGAGTGGAGTAGCTATTAAAGAAAAACCTTTCACAAAGCGTCGATAATAGCCTGCCAAACCCAGAAAACTTCTAACTTCAGTCACAGACTTTGGTGGACTCCAGTTCAAAATAGCTTCAACTTTACTTGGATCAACTCTAATACCATATGCTGAAACTATATGACCCAGAAAAGTCACTTGTTCAAGCCAAAACTCACACTTTGACAACTTGGCATACAATTTCTTCTCTCTCAAAATCTGCAACACAATCTGCAAATGCTTGTCATGTTCCTCTTCATTTCGCGAATACACCAAAATATCGTCGATAAAAACCACCACAAACTGATCCAGATAGGGCCTAAACACCCTATTCTTCAAATCCATGAAAGCTGCAGGTGCATTCGTCAACCCAAAAGGCATCACCAAGAACTCATAATGCCCATACCTTGTACGAAAAGCTGTCTTAGGAACATCTTCAGCTCTAACCCTCAACTGATGGTACCCTGATCTCAAATCAATCTTGGAAAACACTGCTGCTCCCTTCAATTGATCAAAGAGATCATCAATCCTAGGCAAAGGATACTTATTCTTGATCGTCACTTTGTTCAATTGCCTATAATTGATGCATAATCTCATAGTACCATCCTTCTTCTTCACAAACAAAACAGGGGCTCCCCACGGAGAAACACTAGGGCGAATAAACCCTTTATCCAACAACTCCTGCAACTGCACCTTCAACTCTCTCAATTCAGCAGGCGCCATTCTATAAGGAGTAATAGAGATGGGAGTGGTACCAGGCAACAACTCGATACCAAACTCAACCTCTCTCTCAGGGGGTAACCCTGGCAACTCCTCAGGAAATACATCTGGAAAATCTGCAACCGTGGGTATACTATCAAGTTGGGAAACCACTACTCGGGTATCCACAACATGAGCAAGATAAGCATCACACCTTTTTCTAATCAATTTTCTAGCTGTTACAACTGAAACAAACAAGGATGCAAGTTGTCTTTGCTCACTAAACACCATCACAATTCTACCATTACCGGTTCTCAAGGTAACACACTTCTTTTGACAATCTACCACAGCTCCATGCTTAGACAACCAATCCATGCCTAAGATTAAATCATACTCCTTAAAAGGCAATTCAATTAAATCCCCAAGAAACTCCTCTCCTTGCACTACCACTGCACTATCACGATGAATCTTACTCACAACAACACTATGTCCTAAAGGATTTGTCACCAAGACATCAAATCCTAAGGACTCTGAATGTAATTCAGACACAGGCAATATGGATGCACTTATGTATGAATGAGTAGATCATGGATCAATTAAAACAAGTACTGAAATGCCAAATAAAGAGAATGTACCCGCTATAGCTGCTGAAGCATCTGGCTGCCTCTGCATCACATACACTCTCTGAGAAGATCCGGCTTTATCTGGCCTACTACCTCCAGATGTCGATCCTCCTCTCTGACTATACCCGGGTCGACCCCCTCTACTGAAACCTCTGCCCCCTCGACCACCTCTGCTGACACTGGGTCGAGAGGCTGCAGACTTAGCCTGTCTATGCTCCTGCATCTCAGGACACTCCCTAATAAAATGGTCAGGCGATCCACACCTGAAACACACAGCGAACCTACCAATATTCCAACAAACACCCACATGGTTTCTACCACAAATCTCACATGTAGGTGGAGTAGACCTCTGAATTAATGGAGTCGGAGCACTGGCTACAGAAGCTGTAGGTCTCGGTCTCTGTCTCTGATACTATACTGACCTACCCGGCTGTCTCTGACTCCTACTGATCCTCAGAACAAAACTTACTCTACCCCTCTTCACAGATGAAGACCCTGCCTCAAACTGGGGTCTTCTTACCCTAGTCTCCTCCTCAGAAGCAGCTGTTGCAATGCTTTGCACTCTCTCAACACTTCTAGCTACTGCAACAAGCTGAGAGAAATCCTGGTACCGAGAACCAGCCACGATGCACATAATAGAGGGCCTCAATCCCTCCTTAAATCTTCTGCACCGGTCTATTTCATCATAGATAATCCCCCCGGTATAGCGACTCAACCGGATGTACTCAACTTCATATTCTGTTACCGTCCGGTTGTCTTGCCTCAAACTCAAGAATTCCATCTTCTCAATATCTTTATACTCCCTCGGAGTATATTTCTGCTCGAACTCCCTCAGAAAATCCCCATATGATAATGTAGGTGGGTCATCCATTGCATGAGGAACCGTGTTCCACCAGTCATAGGCATCTTTCTGCAGGAGGGATCTGGCATAGTCAAATTTCTCATTCGAAGTGGCTTGCAACTGAATGAATATCCTCTGCACCTTATCCAACCACTGCTCAGCCACTGTAGGATCGATAGTGCCTAAGAAATCTTCAGCCCCATATTTTCTCAACTTGTCATAATGTCTTGCTGGTACCTGAGGCTGTGGTGGTAGTGGTGGCTGCACTGGAGCTTGTCTAAATAATTCCACCATATGCCTTAACCAACCCGGTGGAGCCTCATCTGCAGCTGATCTCTCTGGCACAGAGACAGGTGCCTCACTAACTCTCTCAACCCTAGCTCCCTCTCTACTCTCTCCTGGAGCTACACTCTCAGCACTTCCTTCTACAGTCTGACGTGAATGGGACTCCATTACTACCTATATCTGCAAACACAGCAGAATATACCTCATTAAAGAACAAAGACTGTCATACCAAAACATGTATTTTACTCAAAAACCCACTTAAAAAAAATCAAAATATTCTTTTTTTTTTACAATTGACCTAGGTTGAGAATCTCAAAACCTAGGCTCTGATACAAAAATAATTGTAACACCCCTATACCCCGTATACGTACACAACATGCTAATACGATCGTAATATACATATACTAAATATAGAAATACCACGGTATACTAAACAAATGACTCATCCCTTTTCAAAGACATGAACAAATTTAAATCATTTAAAAGAAATTATAAAAGACAAAAGATAAAAAAATTTTATATAAAAGCAGCGGAAAATATAACAAATATTTACAAATATTTATACATCAAACTCAAGTTTTACAAAACATAAAATATATACATGTTTGGCAGTATATCTTCGATCTTTAACTTCACTATCAACACCTTGAGATCTAGACTCTACTCGGCCTAGAGAAACTCTCCGGTTCTTCTCTGTCACCTGCGCGATGAACCACAATCGCGCTAAGCCAACGGCTTAGTGGTACAAACTATAGAAATTTTATACTTTAATGAAATGCAAATGTCATAATCTCAAACATATAAACAATTATCAAGAGTCTCATTATTCATTTATTTCATCATTCATAAATCACATTGAAAACAAAGACAGACTTGGGCCCAAAAGACACTAATATGTTATTCAAAGTTCAGAGTTACAGCTTTGGTCTATAATCACAATCATCAAGCCCGTAGGCAATATATATATATATATCCATGGATAGGGTAACAGACCTAGTCTCTTGGACCTCAACCCGCTAAAATTGAGGAGATCCTCAACCCGGATAGACTATTACTTTAATTCACATTTCACATTATTCAACTGGAATTGGCTTACGACCCGGTCTTTTCACCTATCCAGTACTTTATAGGCATGCCGCCAAATCCAGAACTCTGAAGGTTGAATAACACATTAGACACATAATCTTTTCATTTATGTCTTTATACATTTCTTTCTCATTTCATTCTCATTATTATAGCCAACAACCATGGCTTCATATCTCATAATCAAAATAGGCAACCATGCCTCAATCATCTCATCAAGATAATATACAATATCAATTGCGTTAACATACCTTTCATATTTCATCAAATGTTTTAACCCTGTAATCAATTGCTTAGCATATGTATAATCAAATATGTTAAGTATCAAATCATGTGAATGTATGCAACAATGTAGTTTGTACTTACCTTAGGAACAACTCACACCAATCTATAACCTTTCTCTTTTAAGAATTCTTCACCACCTAGGTTAGGACAATTTAACCTCTTCAATACCTAAACCAAAGGTGATAATACATACTCACTTAGAGATACACATGAGATAATAAGACTAAGAATCAACTAGGGCAAACCCTAAATATGACACACTCAACAACACGGGAGTGTCACTGAACGTGTAATACATTCTGTCTCACAGAAACATTGACATGTCCAACAACATGGGCGTGTTCATGGCCATGTCAATTCCTCACCAACACATTAGCTATGACACGCTCAGCAACACGAGCGTGTTACTGGCCGTGTAAATCTACCAACAACACAGTAGCTATGACACGCTCAGTGACATGGGCGTGTCACTGGACGTGTATATACTACTACTACACAGAAGCTGTGACACGCTCAGTGACATGGGCGTGTCACTGCTCGTGTCCCTATCCAAGAACACAGAATCATCGACACGCCCAAAGACTTGGCCATGCTCATGGGCGTGTCAGGCCAAAAATCCAGATTCCGGCAACAACAACACAACCAACAAATCACTTCCTTTCACCAAAATCCACTTCAAACAAACTTAACTAAACATACCCAAAAACCATAACAAACTTGCAAAAACCCCAAAACACTTCAAAACATACATCAACACAAATCAAGATTATCACCACAAACCCAAAACACAACCACAATACTTTCACTTCCAACAACTTACTCTTTCCTTCAATCCAACCCCAAAATCCCAAAATCACTTGAACCGAACACTCTTAAACACATCTTAATCAAACATATTCACATACCATCAACAATCAACCAACAAACTCAAACACATCTTAAAATAAAATCAAGGAATCAAGAGGAAACTTACCAAGGATGAAGAAACTCTTAAATTTTCAACTTGATTACTTGAATCTTCCTTCAATCTTGAGTTTGAATGTTCAAATCTCTCCCTTGCTCTCTTGTTCCTTTGATAGCCGGCCAAATGAAAGAAAAGGAAAGAAAAGAAAATGAAAAGCAAGTGATCCACGTGAAGGAAGAAAGAAAGAAGAAACAAAGTCAAATCTCAACCACTTTTTCCTCAAAATCCTCTCCTCCAAGCTTTTATATTAAAATAATCCAAATATCTCATTCCACTCACTTAATTTTCCATTTCAATTAATTAACTTAATTAATTAAAATCATTAACTAATCATCTTTGACCTCCACTAACTTGACTTATATATGTTGTATATATTTCCATATATACAACATATAAACTCTCTCTTCACTTCCTTTTTCTTTCCAAATACACATATACACTTAAATCAATTACAACAATTATTATACCAAACTTCTAGGGCATACTTTGGGATATTACAAGACCCCATGATATGTCAAAAGGTTAAAAATTAGGCTAAGTCTCACAAAAAGTGTGGAGATCATTTTGCCTTTGTTGGTTCCCCTCGATTCAAATAAAAATAGTTTTTAAAAAAGGTTTTCAAAGTCGCGACTTAAATTTATTTTAAAAAGGAAAAATATAATATCCATAATTTTATATATCATAAAATTTAATAATATAAAAAGGATAATTAAATATATTAAAGAAAATATGCATAATATATATAAATAATATTCATATAATATATACATATACACATTTAAGTAATATAAATAATAAATTAACTAAAAAATAAAAAAAAATGGATGGTGAGTGGTGGTGGTAATAGTAATAAGTAAAAAAAATAAAAAAAAAGATGAAGAGATAATAATAATAATAATAATAATAATAATAATAATAATAATAATAATAATAATAATAATAATAATAATAAAAGGAAAGTGATAAGGATGAAAAAAAAAATATCAATATCTTTTTCTTTTTCTTCTTCTTCTTCTTATCTTACTCAAACCCCATATGAAAAAAAAAATACAAAGCTCTTTAATCCAATTTCTCACTTAAAATAAAAGATTTTAAGTGGAGGAAAATTTGAAGATTCAAGTAAGTATATTATTTTAAATTTAATTTCAAGAATTTTAGAT
The DNA here is from genome assembly GCA_947685225.1 of Garcia nutans. Taxonomy (NCBI): domain Eukaryota; kingdom Viridiplantae; phylum Streptophyta; class Magnoliopsida; order Malpighiales; family Euphorbiaceae; genus Garcia; species Garcia nutans. Next base: position 38,788,627 of record CANTUV010000002.1, read on the forward strand.
TATGTAAATTTTATAAATTTGAGAGAAAATTAATTTAAGTTGAAAATATAATATGTAAACAAAGTGAATATGATTATTATATGTTGAATTAAGAAATTATAGTTTATGGAATTTAAGATTAGGGATTTTGATGGGGTTTAGTTAGGATTAGTGTAATTAAGAGTTAATTAGAGTATTTTGAGCATAAATATGTATTTAATTAATTAAATATTTTATTGATTTAGGAATATTTTGTTCAATTTAAAGTGGTGGGGTTTAAAAATCTTTAAAATTAAGGCTTGAGAAGTGAGATTAAATTGATTTTGGAGCTAATTGAGGTTTGTATTTACTTTGAAAATATTTAATTAATTTTTTTATATTTTTACATAAATTTAATTTGATGTTATTTTTTGAATTGTTACTTATATATGCTTGTGAATTTGAATTAAAATTTATGAATTATGATATAAATATTTTTGGTATTATTTTTAAATTATTACTTTATTATTTGTGAAATTTTAATGATAATTTATGAATTTTATTATAAATATAAAGAGAAGTTTGATTTAATTAATTAAATTGAAAATAATTATATTATGGAATTTTGTGGTTAATAAAAGGGAACAAAGTATTTTAAAAATTAGTTGACTATTAAATTTATTTAATTATATGAATGTATATTTTGAATCCAACATAATTTATTAAAGAAATTATGGAGATTGTGTATAAATATATATATTGATTATGTGATTTTAATAAATTATAGATGTGTATATGGATTATGTGATTTTAATGAATTATAAAAAATTATGGAAATGATGATTTGTGTTGAATTGTGAAAAATTGATAGGAATATTATGAAAATTATATATATATATATATATATATATGTGTGTGTGTGTAAATGGAAGAAAATTGTAAAAATATTATTGTATTTTAATGCCCTACACATATTCTTATTTCATAATATTTAGTTTGGAACTATCGAGTTGGCATGCCGATGATTATAGATGCGTCATAATGTGATTATTATAGTTACGCATACAGGTGAGATACTACGGTATTGCGATGCTATGATATCGAGACACTACGGTATCGGAAGACTTATGATTTATGATATTTATACGCCTTCGGGCGAAATACTCCGATATCGTGACATTCTTTCTTCTATGTCGAGACCTGCGGGTCGTGATAAGCTTAATAAATATTACTGAAATTTGAACAATTGTGCATGGACATAATTTAAATATGTTGTGATATAAAAAGCTAAAAATGTGAAATTGTTTAAATTATAATTATTTCATTTATAAAATGTGTTATGTGTTAAATTATAATATATTGAGTTTTTATTTATTTACTTGCTTATTTAATTATTTATTTCTAAAATAAATATCATTAAGCTATATAGCTTAGCGCGATTAAATTTTATCGCGCAAGTGACATGGTTAGAGAGAAAGGAAGTCATGATAAATCTAAGTAGGTTTAGGATTGAGACTGATAGTAGAGTTTGTGTCTTGCGACAAGACTTATCTTATTGGTGTTGTTGTGCATGTATAGTTTTGCATCAAATTTTTAAGTTTTGTTTATTATAACCAATATATATGTTTAATTAGATAAAGTGTTGTAATATTATATAAATATTTATGTTACATATAGTTTTCAGTTGTTAAAAAAAACTTGGATTTGAATTGGAGTTGTTGTGGATTTGAAAAAATAGAGAAGTTGAGAGTGTTTTTGATGCTTGTTGTGTATTTCGAAATTTGGGTTTTTATGAAATAATAGACGAAACTCTGATATAATTTTTATAGACATTTTTATGTAATTAAATTAAATCAAGTTTCAAATAATTTACTAATGTATATACATTTTTTATTTATGTCTATAATATTTAAGCTTTTGATAGAGATTTAATTTTGACAGTTAGTACATTTCAATATGGTTTTATAGTAGTACATTACAGAAGCGCACTTATATTTTATATATGTATCCTACATATATAAGGTATTACATTTATTTTAGTATCAGAGCCTAAGTTTGAGATTCTTGACCTAGGTGGGTTTAAAAAAATTAATAATAATAATTAAAGTGTGATTTAAATTAAGATGCAATTATATGCATTAGCACGTTTAATAGTCTCTAATACAATAATATTTATTTATGATTTCAGATTTAGATTGTGATGGCTTCCAAAACTCAAAGGTTAAAGGAAGAGATTTCAGAGAGTAATAATCCAAATGTTAGGGAAGCCAATGATAAGGGTGAGAGTGAATGTTGAGGATGTCGGAGAAGCATCACAGACTAAAAGACCGATAGCACATGGTTTTCCAGATTGGGTACAACAAATGGCAGAGTATTTTCGCTATATCCCTAACCCTCAGCAAGGCAGAAAATATGATAAGCTTAGAAAATATTAGGCTACAGATTTTATGGGCACTACAGATCCAAGAAAGGAAAAGTAATGGTTGGACAGAACTGAAGGCATCTTTATACAGTTGGAGGCTACTTCGGAGGAAAAGTTTGATTATGCAGTTTCATTACTTCAAGATGATGCCTATGATTGGTGGAATATTATTCAACATTGTTTAGACAGACCACCATTGCTGACTTATAATGATTTTTTTAGCAGAATTTGAGGAGAAATACATGCCTAGAGATTATAGAGATGAAAAGAAGCGGGAATTTTTTAAATCTCAGACAAGGGTCGAGGTCATTTTCAGAATATGAGAAAGAGTTTTTACGTTTGAGTAAGTATGCTGGAGGAATTATTACTGATGAAAGTGACAGGTACAAGAGGTTTGAAGAGGGATTGAGGCCTGTTATTCGATGTCATGTAGCAAGAAATCAATATAAGGTGTTTTCTAAAATTGTGTCAGCTACCATAAATGTAGAGAAGGCTCAGGAAGCCGTAACTACTGCTACTATAGAGGAGAATAAAATTAGAAGACCCTAGTTTGAGACAAGATCATTAGCTAATAAGAGAGGGCATGCATGTTTACCTCAGAGATTTGATAGGAGTCAAAGGCAGCCTAGCAGGTCATTTTAGTCGAGACAGAGATCTACATTATTAGCTGTCAGTGTCCCAGCACCCTCTTTTCAGAGATATGCTCCTTCTATATGCGTTCAGTGTGGTAAGATGCATAGGGTACTTGTTGGTGGACGAGTTCAGGGGTTTTTTTTTTAGATGTGGGTCCAAAGAACATTATGTGAGAAACTGTCCAGAGATGCTAATAGTTAGACAGACAGAGACTGTAGTATCTAAGCCAAGTATTAGAGGAGGTAGAAATGGCAGAGGTGGTCAAGCTGGACCTAGTTAGAGAGATGAATCAGCATTAGTAAGCATACCAGAAGAGACTAGAGCTTCTTATAGAGTTTATATGATATAGCAGAGCAGAATGCTACATATGTGGTTGTTGGTAAATTCTCTTTATTTGGCATTATTGTTCATGCATTGATTGATCCTGGATCGACACATTCTTATATCAGTGCTTTTGTTATGCATGTTGGTGATATGCACGCTGAGCCTTTAGATTATGATGTATTGGTTACTAATCCTCTAGGGGCATAGTGTAGTAGTTAAGAAGGTATAGCAGAATTATCCTATATTGGTGCATAATGTTGAGTTCTTTAGTGATCGAATAGAGATGCCTTTTCAAGATTATGAAATTATTTTAGGGATTGATTGGCTATCTAGACATCGGGCTATAGTGAATTGTCAGTTAAAACATGTTTCTTTGAGATCATTAAATGGTGAGGAGGTTGTAGTATGGGGTGAGCATCGACATATTCTATCTAATTTTATTTCAGCTATTGCAGCTAGAAGAATGATTCGAAAGGGGTGTGAAGCTTATTTCACTCATGTGGTTGACACCAAGGCTGAAAAGCATAATCTTCATAGTATTCCTACAGTTTCTGAATTTCCTGATGTGTTTCCAGATGAGTTGCCAGAGCTACCTCTAAAGATAGAAGTGGAGTTTGGTATTGATGTAGTTCCAGGCACCACACCTATTTTCATTACTCCTTATCGAATGACACTTGGATAATTAAAAGAGTTGAAGGTACAGTTACAGGAGTTGCCTACTAAGGGGTTTATTCGCCCTAGTATATCACTATAGGGAGTACCTGTTTTATTTGTAAAGAAGAAAGATAGCACATTACAGTTATGTATTGATTATCGACAATTGAATAAAGTAACCATCAAGAATAAATACTCGTTGCCTCGTATTGATGATCTCTTTGACCACTAAAAGCGTGCAACTATATTTTTTAAGATTGACTTAGGATCAAGGTACCATCAATTGAGAGTGAGTGAGGTAGATGTGCCTAAAACTGCTTTTCATACAAGATATGACCATTATGAATTTCTTGTTATGCCTTTTGGGTTAACAAATGCACCAGCTACTTTTATGGATTTAATGAACCAGATATTTAAACCATACTTAGATCAATTTTTAGTGGTATTTATTGATGATATCTTAGCTTTCTCACGTAATAAGGATGATCATGATAGACACCTATGAATTGTATTGTAGACTTTGAGGGAGAAATAACTATATGCTAAATTATCAAAATGTGAGTTTTGGCTTAATAAAGTTATTTTTCTTGGCCATTTTGTATCAACAGATGGTTTACGGGTTGATCCCAGTAAAGTAGGGGCAATTTTAAATTGGAATCCATAAAAAATGTGACAGAAGTTAGGAGTTTCTTGGATTTGGCTAGTTATTATCATTGGTTTGTGAAAGAATTTCCTATGATAGCTTTACCACTCATCATGTTGCTTCAAAAAGATGTGAAATTTGTGTGGACTAATAGATGTCAAGCAAGTTTTGATCAATTGAAAGAGATGTTGATAGAAGCTTCAGTTCTTGCCTTACCCATGAAGGAGAGTCATTTGTGATTTACAGTAATGCTTCACATAATGATTTTGGATGTGTCTTGATGCAAGAGGGTAACATTATTGCTTATGCTTCTAGACAGTTAAAACTTCATAAGTTGAATTATCCGACGTATGATTTACAACTGTCGGCTATAATATTTGCTTTGAAAATTTAGCGACCCTATCTGTATGGTAAAAAATATTTTATTTATACAGATCACAAAAGCTTAAAGTATTTGGATAACCAAAGGGAATTGAACCTTAGACAAAGATGATGGTTAAAGCTTATTAAAGACTATGACTGCATAATTGATTATCATCCAGGCAAGCCAAATGTACTTGCTGATGCACTAAGTTAAAAATCTTTAGTAGGGATGACTATTAATTCTTTACCATTATTATTGGAGTTAAGAGCTTTGAATACCCACTTGGATATTGCTAAATGATGGTGCTGTTATGACTCAATTGCAAGTTAAATCAGTTTTGCTCGATTAGATCCATGAAGCTCAAAAGAAGGATTAGAAATTGCAAAAGATAATTGAGGGGATATATAAGGGGGAGAGCAAGGAATTTATAATTAAATAAGATGGCAGTTTATGGTATCAAAGTAGATTACGTGTTCCTGATGATTCAAATTTAAAGAGAATAAGTTTAGAGGAAGCACACCAATCTTCCTATGCTATGCATCATGGGAGTACTAAAATGTATCAAGATTTAAAAGAATATTATTGGTGGCCGAGAATGAAGAAAAATATAGCAGAGTTTGTAACTAAATATCACACTTGTAAGCAGGTTAAGGCTAAACATCAAATTCTTTCAGGTTTATTATAGTCTTTATTAGTTCCAGAATGGAAATAGGAACGAGTGACAACAGATTTTATGTCTAAACACCCTCTCACACAGAGAAAGAATGATGCAATTTGGGTGATTGTTGATTGAATAACAAAGTCAGCGCATTTTTTCCCAATCAAAACTGATTACTCTCTTGACAGATTAACAGAACTATATATTAGTGGGGTGGTACGATTACATGGTGTCCCAATTTCTATAGTATCAGATCGAGATCCACTATTTATATTAAGATTTTGAAAGAGTTTGCAAGATGCCTTGGGTATTTGATTATACTTTAGTACGACTTTTCATCCTTAAACAGATAGATAATTAGAAAGGCTAATACAAATATTAGAAGATATGCTGAGGAGTTGTATAATTGATTTCATAGGGAGTTGGGATCGATATCTACATTTGATTGAGTTTGCCTATAACAATAGTTTTCAGTCTAGCATAGGGATGTCATCATATGAGACATTATATGGTAGAATATGCAGAATACCCTTGTGTTGGAATGAGATTGGTGAAAGGAAGCTTGTAGGGCCTGAATTGATAAAGGAGATAGAGGAAAAAGTGAAGATTATTTGAGATTGATTGAAAGCAACATCAAATAGACAAAGTCCTATTCTGATTTGAAGTGGAAGGATATAGAATATATTGTAGGAGATAAGGTGTTGTTGAAAGTATCACCGTAGAAGAAGATTTTGAGGTTTAGTGGAAAGACAAGTTAAGTCCTCATTTTATTAGGCATTACGAGATACTTGAAAGAGTTGAGTCTGTTGCTTATAGATTAGTTTTACCACCTAAGTTAGAGAAAATTCATAATGTGTTTTATGTTTTCATGCTTTGAAGGTACAGATCGAATCCAACTCATGTATTGTCAATTGAATCAATTGAGTTAAATCCATATTTAATATATGAAGAGGAACCGGTTGTTGTTTTGGCATGTGAAGTGAAAGAATTGCGGAATAAGAAGATACTTTTAGTGAAAATATTATGGAGAAATCATTCCACCAAAGAGGAAACTTGGAAAAGTGAGGAAGTTATGCAGAGCCAATATCTACAGGTCTTTCAGAGTTAAATAATAGGTAAATTTTGAGGACAAAATTTTTTTAAGAGGGATAGAATTGTAATATTCATAATTTATATATCATAAAATTTAATAATATAAAAGGATAATTAAATGTATTAAAGAAACTATACATAATATATACACATAATATACATATACACACTTAAGTAAAATAAATAAATAAATAAATAGAAAAAATGGATGGTGGGTGGTGGTAGTAGTAGTAATAAGAAAAAAAATAAAAAAAAAGATGAAGAGAGAATAATAATAATAATAATAATAATAATAATAATAATAATAATAATAATAATAATAATAAAAGTAAAAGTAAAGTGATACGGATGAAAGAATAAAAAAAATATCAATGTCTTTTTCTTCTTCTTCTTCTTATCTTACCCGAACCCCATATTAAAAAAAATACAAAGCTCTTTAAATTCCAATTTCTCACCTAAAATAAAAGATTTTAAGTAGATTTTGGAGGAAAAATTAAAGATTCAAGTAAGTGTATTAATTTAAGTTTAATTTCAAGAATATTAGATTATGTAAATTTTATAAATTTGAGAGAAATTAATTTGTGTTGAAAAATAATGTCTATGAAGTGAATATGATTATTATATGTTGAATTTTTTATTAATTAGTTAAATTGAATTTGAATTAAGAAATTATAGTTTATGGAATTTAAGATTAGGGATTTTGATGGGGTTTAGTTAGAATTAGTATAATTAAGAGTTAATTAGAGTATTGTGAGTATAAATATATATTTTGCCCAATTTAATTCAAGTGGTGGAGTTTAGAAATCTTTGAAATTAAAGCTTGAGAAGTGAGATTAAATTGATCTTGGAGCTAATTAAGGTTTGTATTTACTTTGAAAATATTTAATTAATTTTGTTATATTTTTACATAAATTTAATTTGATGCTATTTTTGAATTGTTACTTATATATATTTGTGAATTTGAATTAAAATTTATGAATTATGATATAAATAGCTTTGGTATTATTTTTAAATTATTACTAGATTATTTGTGAAATTTCAATGATAATTTATGAATTTTTATTATAAATATAAAGAGGAATTTGATTTAATTAATTAAATTGAAAATAATTATATTATGGAATTTTGTAGTTTATAAAAAGGAACAAAGTATTTTAAAAATTATTCGACTATTAAACTTATTTAATTATATGAATGTAGATTTTGAATCCAAAATAATTTATTAAAGAAATTATGGAAATTGTGTATAAATATATATATATATATATTGATTATGCGATTTTAATAAATTATGAATAATTATGGAAATGATGATTTTGCGTTGAATTGTAAAAAATTGATAGGAATATTATGAAAATTATATATATGTATAAATGGAAGAAAATTATGAAAATATTATTGTGTTTTAGTGCCCTGTACATGTTCTTGTTTTGTAATATTGAGTTTGGTACTATCGAGTTAGCATGCCGACGATTATGGATGCGTCATGACGTAATTATTATATTTACGCCTATGGAAAAGATACTGCAGTATTGCGATGCTACGGCATCGAGACACTACGGTGTCGGTTGACTTGTGATTTATAATATTTATATACCTTCGGATGAGATACTCTGGTATCGTGGCACTTTGTATCCTGTGTCGAGACCTGTAGATCGCGATAGGCTAAATTAATGTTACTGAAATTTGAATAATTGTGCATGGGCATAATTTAAATGTGTTATGATATAAAAAGTTAAAAATGTGAAATTGTTTAAATTATGATTATTTCATTTATAAAATGTGTTATGTGTTAAATTATAATAGATTGAGTTTTTATTTATTTACTTGCTTATTTAGTTATTTATTTCTAAAATAAATATCATTAAGCTATATAGCTTAGCGCGATTAAATTTTATCGTGCAAGTGACATGGTTAGAGAGAAAGGAAGTCATGATAAGTCTAAGCAGGTTTAAGATTGAGACTGATAGTAGAGTTTGTGTCTTGCGACAAGACTTATCTTATTGGTGTTGTTGTGAATGTATAGTTTTGCATCAAATTTTTAAGTTTTGTTTATTATAACCAATATATATGTTTAATTAGATAGAGTGTTGTAATATTATATAAATATTTATGTTACATATAGTTTTCGGTTGTTAAAAAAACTTGAATTTGAATTGGAGTTGTTGTGGATTTGAAAAAAATAGAAAAAGTTGAGAGTGTTTTTGATGCCTGTTGTGTATTTCGAAATTTGGGTTTTTATGAAATAATAGACGAAACTCTGATAGAATTTTTATAGACATTTTTATGTAATTAAATTAAATCAAGTTTCAAATAATTTACTAATATATATATATATATTATTTATATGCATATAATATTTAAGCTTTTGATAGAGATTTAATTTTGGCAGTTAGTACATTTCAATATGGTTTTATAGTAGATTACAGTAGCGCACTTATATTCTATATATGTATTCTACATTTGCAGGGTATAAGGGTATTATAAAAAAAATCCTAAAGTTGACTCCAGTTATTTTTTATGGAAAAAAAATCACTAGCATCGAATCAAAGAATGGATTCAAGGGCTAAGTTTATGCTTATTTTAAGTAAAAGAAGTTTGACCTTTGATTAAATAAGAACTTATAAAATAAATTTTCTGTAATGACTCTTTATAATATGAATGACATTTAAAAATAACATACATTCATCCATAAGTAAAAGAAAGCAAAGCATAAAATTAAAATTAACTTTACAATTCAAAAACCCAAAACCAAGGGTCTTAACCCAGCCTTATAAATTTTAGACTGAGTACATAGTCTCCAAAATAATCAAATAAACTGGCAATGAAAGTTCATAATTTAAGAAGATAAAAGGTTAAAAGTTGGAAAAAAAAATTTATTTTACAAAGTGAACTTGGTACTTAGATTGATATTCCAAGTTTGCATGCATATTCCATTTGAATAAAGAAGTAAAGCCTATGTAGTTCTAACCATCGCGAGATGGTTGGCTTTTGGATTTGAAAATTGGATTTTTAACATAAACTACGTGAGCTTGAGTCTATGTTCATTTTAATGTCAAATCTAGGTCCAAAGCCCAAATTTTAGGTCTTAATTAGATTTGATTAAAAAGACTTGATTTTGAAAATTAAGTTCTAATTCATACTTAATTTTGAAAAAAAAATATTGATTGAAAAATTAAGCTCTTATTCAACTTAATTTTAAAAAAGATTAATTAAAAAATTATGTTCTTATTCCAACTTAATTTTGAAAAAGGTTGATTGAAAAATTAAGTTCTCATTCCAACTTAATTTTAAAAAAGGTTGATTGAAAAATTAAGTTTTTATTCCAGCATAATTTTAAAAAAGATTGATTAAAAAATTAAGTATTTAATTAATTTTAGGTTCAAATTCAATTTTAATTTGAAAGACCAATGGATAGTCATTAAAATTAGATCAAAAAGTCCAAATTTAATTCTAATTTTAAAGACCAAAGGATAGTCTTTAAAATTATGTCAAAAGGTCTAAATTTAATTTTAATTTTAAAAACCCTAGGATAGTCTTTAAAATTAGATCAAAAGGTTCAAATGAAAATAAATTAACAAATAAAAAGCAAAAATGGAAGAAAATTAGGATTTTTACTTTTCTTCTTGAAGCTTTGCTTGGTGGCGGCTTGAGGATGTAACCGAGTCACAATTACACTTTGCTAGGGCTTAAAGATCGCTAATGAAGCAATTAAGTTTGGAATGGCTCGAAGAAAGCACAAAACTAAAATGATCAACATCCAAGCTGTTAAGGAACAAGCATTACGCAGTTCTTACTAAGGAAGAAATAACCTTTTTGCTTTCTAGAAGAAGAGAGGGAGAAAAAGAACTAACTAGCAAATAGGGATTGCTTGGTTAGAAGATATAAGTAAAAATAAAGTGAAATGGGACTATTTATAGAGATTTTTGAGGTTAAAATTTTTGAGATTTTTGTATTTGTTTAACATGAAACTTTATTCCCATGTATATTCTTATTAATAGAAAGTCAAAATCACTAAGTTTTGACCTAGTGGTCAAGAATATTATTGATCCTATTTAGATATCAAGTTTGAGTACTAACTATGGAGTTTGAGTCCTATGTAATTAATAAAAAGATATACAAAAGTCACAATATTATAAAGTGGACAGATTAGTGATATTGAAAATTTTGAAAATAGATAAAATGTTAAATTGTATAAGTTTATTATACCTTCAGACTTTAATTCCATTTGATTTTAGTGGATTCTTATATTTCTAATTTATAATGGATGAAACATAACTTCGATTATATTTGAAAACAATTTCCAATCGTATTTTTTTTAATTATGATTTGTTTTTATTTGTATTTTATATTGTATTTGGATACAGGGAAGCCAAAGACATGTCCTGATTAATAAATCTGTTATAAATATTTTAATTTTGATAAAAAATGACTCGACAATCTGTTGTAGTCTAGTTGGTTAGGATATTTGGCTCTCACCCAACGGAACACCATTTATCTATGGTAAATTGATTTTATTTTAGGTGACATTACTATACAATTTTCGTTAATGGTGAAACTGTATAAATACATACATTTAGAAAATATTTTTACCCCTAATATGATTTTATTTTAGGTGACATTACTATATAATTTTCGTTAATGGTGAAACTGTTGGGAAAATCGCTATTTTCCGACCCCTCGGACCGTCTTTAAGCAGGAATAAATTAGAAAATAAATAACAATTGAGAAATTAAAGAGAATAAAGACACAAAGATTTAACGTGGAAAACTCCCAAATGGAGAAAAATCACGGCCGTTGCCTAACGACAACCAAGAAAAATATTTACTATGTGGAAAATTGTTATAACCACAAATACAAAATATTTTTCTACCTGACACCCAAAACACCCCGAATATTTATACTCTAAGAGACTCTAAGAGCTCAACTCTAATCTCTAATATAAAACACTTGTTGTGTTTTGGTGTGTTTTGAAACTAAAACCTAAACTCCCTTATATAGAAAATTTCATCCCTTCCTTTTGCATCATTTCCCGATGTGAGATTATTTAAGTTTTATATTTTATATTTTTCCTTTCTTTTTGTCAACAATGATGGCCAACAATCTCCACCTTGACAAAATAAAGAAAAATACAACATTATCTGTTACCGACAATCATAATTCTAATAACAAGAATTATCATACTCCACCTTAAAAGAGTATACACACTTGAAATTACTTCACAAACTCCAAGAATTTTCCACCGGCCATGTCGAGATCCCGCTAATAGTTTATGGTGCAACTCTCCTGGTGACTTTTCCGAGAGTTCATTAGCCATCGACATAATTTTTTCCACCACGCACCTTGCATCAACTGTCAACCAATGTAGCGCATATTTCCGTGGACCAGCTACCAATAATCCATCCTCTTCCATGGCATCTCAACGGGTAGCAATCATGCCATGAGGACACACATTTCTCAACTACAGAGAGAACACATCATCTCCTTCGCCACAGGAGATCACATTGGTAGCAACAACGTTAGAGCTTCTAGCCGAATCAGCTCCACCGTTCTGGCAATCCTTTCTCACATGTCCAGTTTGACCACAACCCCAGCAGATAACCTTTCTCTTTCCGGAGCTTTTGTTCTTTTTCTTGCTACCGACAGACAAAGCTGAATCTTCATATGTTTTATTTTCCATTTCATTCAATATTCTCTTCTCAGTAATTAACTTACTAACCACATCCGCATACACCACTTCCTTACTACTATATTTTAAAACAGGCTTCATATGCTCATATTTCGAAGAAAGTAACAAGATGAGTCGGAGAGCTTTATCTTCATCTTCGGTTCTCACTCCAAGAGTTTCCAACTCAGAAATGATGCCGTTAAGGACACTCAGGTGATCTGATAGCCTTGTACATTCCTCCATTTTCAACGTGTGAAATTGCTCTTTCAAATATAACCTAGTGGATATATTTTTTCCTTGGTACAATTCTTCCAATTTCTCTCACAGCTCCTTTGTCATGGACAATCCAACCACATTAGTAAGAACATTTTTTGCTAGACACATGCGGATTTGACTTGCCGCCTTTAAATCTAGCTCACTCCATTCTTCGTCGCTAATTTTGAATTTTCCTAAGTCTCCACTTGTCGGTTTACCCTGCAAAACCTTATGCAGTCTAGACTGGATCAACAAATCTTTGACTTGCACTTGCCATAGTGCAAAATTCATTCTCCCGTCAAATTTCTCAATATCAAATCTCATCATCGACATGCTTACTTTGTGCTAATAAAGGACTAGAAATAAACAATTACACCAGGTAAATTTCCAGGTAAGAGGAGGAGTCACAATGGTCTCACTTAAAATCCACTTGCCTTAGACTAAATTCGTGTCGTTTGACAGAATTTACCTAGACATGTAATTATTTATCTTACCACCAATACTCAAGCACACCAAAGCAAAACGGCTCCACCTTTTCCAAAGCTCCACCAGCTCCAAAGGCTCCACCAGCTTAAAAACAAAAAATAATTTTTTAACAATAATCTTTTCTGATGTGGAAGATCAGATCAAACTGCAACCACAGAGCATACTAAGATTTTTGACAAAAATTATAACACCTAAGCTCTGATACCACTTGTTGGAAAAATTGCTATTTTCTTGCCCCTCGGACCGTCTTTAAGCAGGAATAAATGAGAAAATAAAATAACAATTGAGAAATTAAAGAGAATAAAGACACAAAGATTTAACGTGGAAAACTCCCAAATGGAGAAAAATCACAGCCGTTGCCTAACGACAACCAAGAAAAATATTTACTATGTGGAAAATTGTTACAACCACAAATACAAAATATTTTTCTACCCGACACCCAAAACACCCCGAATATTTATACTCCAAGAGACTCCAAGAGCTTAACTCTAATCTCTAATATAAAACACTTGTTGTGTTTTGGTGTGTTTTGAAACTAAAACCTAAACTCCCTTATTTAGAAAATTTCATCCCTTCCTTTTGCATCATTTCCCGATGTGAGATTGTTTAAGTTTTATATTTTATATTTTTCCTTTCTTTTTGTCAAAAATGATGGCCAACAGAAACTGTATAAACACATACATTAAGAAAATATTTTTACCCCTAATATGAGATTAGATTTTTTTCTTATTAATTGAAGATTCGATAATTGAAGAATTTAAATCATTTACTTATCAAAATAGTTTTTTTTTATATTTTAAAATTACGTGTCAATCAAAATAAATTTCCGAAGCACCCACATATTGAAAAAGAAAACAAAATCTTAAACAACCAAATTAGATATTGCAGTAATTTAACAAAATCTTAAACAATCAAATTAGATATTGTAGTAATTTTATTATGAGAATATCATTTTATAATATTCCTTTTTTTAGTTTATTATATATGATGTTAGATCTATTCATAGAACAAGGGATTAAAGATTTTTGAATTTTATCAATTCTCTCATTTTTTTAAAAATTTTAAATGTACTAGTATATATGTATATGTGTGTATGAAGGACTATAACAAGTTCATATAATTTTAGGATTTGGGTTTTTTTTAGCAATACACTTGTTGTTATACTATGTCTCAATATGCTTTCGGGTTTCGATTTTATTTTCCTATTTTAAAGATTTTTTAGGCTATCAATTCTTTTTTCCTTCCAATTAATTCAATGTTTATTTAATAAATTTTTATATAAATAAATAAATTGGTAAATTAATTAATTACCAATAATTACTGTGTTATAACTTTTTTTTATCAGAACAGTCAATTTCTTTTAATTTTATATAATTTAAATAAATTAATTTTATATTTCCACACTGTGTGGACTATAGTTTATTTTTAACACGCAAGTAACTATGATTTTTTTAAAAAAAATTAAGTGGAGCTATGATCTTATTTTAACATGTTTAATTTAATTTCAATATTTAATGAAAAATATAGGTGTACACCTCAATTTAATTATGAACATTTATATAACTACTCAAAAAATAATTTTTATTTCAAAAACACTACAAAAGTTAAAAATATTTACACTTTAAAAAAAATTAAAGAAAAATTTCAAAAATACCTCATCCTTCACTAAAATAATTTTTCTTTTCAAAAATATCTCTTCTCTTACTACGATTAATATTTTACTTTAATTTTCATCTTTTTTTCAAACTTCACTATTAAAATATTTTAATAAAATAATAAAAATAAATATTTTAAATTAATTTTAGCATACAAAAATCATAATTTTTTATAAAAGATAAAATTTTAATTTTAATTATAAAAATAAATAACACTCATAAAAATATATTAATAAAAATTATTAAATTTATTTTAAATAAATTTTACATATCATATACATAACAAAAATAAAAAAACGTATATAAAATTATATTATGTAGATATATAGCAGATGTGTTATAGATATATTGTAGATGTTATAGATATATTATAGATATTGTGTGTATGTTATATTTTTACTATTTAAATTGTATGTAATTTATATAAAAATTGTTAAATGTTATATTAATATTCTGTGAATGTTGTATACGTATTGAGAATAAAAAATTAAAAAAATAAAATTAAAAAAATATTAAAATATTATATAGGTGTGTAGTAGATGTAATATAGATGATTTGTAGATTTTGTAGATGTAATTTGTATTGTTGAGTGTGTATTTTATATATATTATATATATATATTGTGTATATATTACATATATATTTATATATTTATTAAAAATATGACACTAAAAAATTTTTTAAATAAAAAATATAAATTTAAAAAATTTAAAAAATCAAAAATAAAAAAAATAAAAAAGACTATTGAAAAAAAGTACAAGTGAAAAATTTTAGCGCTCTTTCGAAGAAACTAGAAAAAAATTCGGTGGATGTAATATTGAAAATGTAAAATGAATTGAGGGTATGTAATGAAATTTTCTCATTTAATTATGTAGGGATTGAACTGCTAAGAATTATAGCTTTTTTATTATCTTATTATATTTTATTTTATTATTCCTTTGTATCTATATATAGATATTTGAGTTTTATTAGTATACTTTGAAAGAAGAAAAAAATTATTAAAATTAAATACGTGTGCCAAGAATTATTTTAGAGACTGTCTGTTCTCATTACTCTAGAAATAAAAAAAAATTCCAAAACTATATACATTAATCCTTTTTTTTTCATGGAGTTAAATGCGTGTATTTCACATACAGTCAAAAATCACGTGAATCATAAAAATTGCACTATTTTCACTCCTCCCTGACTAATACCACCACCAATTTTACTATTTTCACTGCCAACCGTCTTCAGTTTCTCAAAGCACTAACACCATCATCAATTTCGTTATTACCATCACCGTTCATACTATAAAACTCATTCGTAAAAAACTGACAAAATAATGAAAAAATAACTCAAATTATATTCCAAAAAAATCTTAGACAAATTTCTTAATTTTTCTTACCTTAATTCCTAATGCTTCCTATTTCGATGAATACAAACTAAGAATGGAGAATGCTTCTTTCATTGTTATTATTATTTGGTAATTGTAACTGGGTGTTATGTATTGCTTTAACAATTTGATAGAGTTTGCAATTGAGAGCTTGTTTTGACAATTTATTTGCATAATCAAACAAATAAATCAAGAATTTGTACGTGTGAGAACATGCAATACTACCTATCCATGGTCTTTCAAATCAGATAATAGTAATTGTAAATTGCAGAGAAAGAGAGAGAGACAAAATAAAGAGAAAAAAAGAAGAAGAAGAAAGAATTGCGTGACTAAAACACATCGTTTTATTTCAAAATGATGCCATTTAATGTTGAAATATTGTAAAATTAAAACATATTGTTTTGCTCTAAGCGGCGATGCAATTTAACAGTAATTGACCATCACACGTTTAATCTCTGAAAAAAAAGGCTCAGTGTTTCTAATTCATAAAGTTTAGAGTCTCAATATCACTAAATAAAAATTTAAAAACTTAATTCACATAAAGTGGGGGGGGGGGGGGGGGGGGGGGTAAAATGCATTTTTTTTTCTTCTTCTTCCTCTTCCTCTGCTTCTTCTTCTTCTTCTTCTTCTCATTATTATTATTATTATTATTATTATTATGTTAAATAATTATGAAGTCTCTGTGGTTTTACATATTACATTAGTTTGTCCTTGTATTTTTAATATTTAATTTTTGCATTCTTGTATTCTTAAAAATTAAACTGTTTAGTTCTTTTGTCAATATTTTCATCCTAAAATCATTAGTGAAATACTTTGATAATATAAAATAATTTATTTGCTCTTTCTTTATATATATTTATCTTTATTATTTATTAACTTTATTTTATTTTTAATTTTATTTTATATATAGATCATTTGCAAAATAATAAAAGATATTATTTGTATTATTTGAAATTATTTTTTAGTAATACATATAAAATTAAAATAAATGATACATATAGATTGTCTGCAAAATAATAAAAAATATTATTTATATTATTTAAAATTATTTTTTAATAATATTTATAAAATTAAAATAAATTATGTTTAAAAAATATAAATAAAATTAAAAATAGCATAACTTAACAAATAACAAAGAAAAATATATATAAAAGAAGAGCAAATAAATTATTTTATAATATCAAAGTAATTGACTAATATTTTTAGGATGAAAATATTAATAGAAAGACTAAACAATTTAATTTTTAAAAACAGGATGATGTAAAAATTAGATGTTAAAAATACAGGGACTGACTAGTATAATATGCAAAATCTCAGAGAATTTATAATTATTTAGCCTTATTATTATTTGCTATCATCATTGTAATTCTCGGTCTTTTTTTTGTTGTTTAGCATGCGCCCTAAAGCTTATTAAAGCACATATCTAGGGTTACTCTCCATCCTTGATTTATAGTGGTTTCTATGCTCAACATGATTAAATAGTTGTTTTGAAATTGATATGAAGTCTATCTTAGCCTTCCTCAGTCAATGGTCTTCTGTTCTTGGTTGCCAGTTCTGTTTTGATAACATTAGCCCTGATTATTTTCTCGCTTAGTTTGATCATAGTTGTCTCGATCTATGTTACATGTTCTTCATCTTAATTGATATATTATTTGTATCTACTAAAATAGATAACGTAAAGGAAAACATAAAAAATAAAGATAAAAATAAAAATAATATTTTATAATGAATTCCACTCTTGATTTAATCGTGCCTGAGGAAGATGATCGCACTACAAAAAAAAAAAAAGGTTAAATGCTATTTAAGAAACGATCTTCCATCAAGCTATAAAGAGAGCCTAATGAGGTAGTTATGGAGGCTTCTATGGAGGATGTTATGGATAATCTTCATATATTTACTAAGGTGGAGGAAGGCGATGTAGCTATAGATAATGAAAACACGACGAAAAGAAGATAGACTTTTGACACTTTCATTCGAGACTAATAAGGCAGTTTTGGCTTTACTATTATTTTTCCCATGTCAATTCTTTATTGGAACTATCAAGGGACTAACAGTTTACGGCGAAACTAGGTGGAGTCGCGTGGGGTCAACCGACCCCCCTCCCCCCTCCTTATTCCCCCTAATGTATATATAATTTTGAATATATAGAAATTTATATTATAAATAATTTTATAAAACAATATTATATATAATTCTATAGTTAATAATTTTATATCCTTTTAATATATCTTAAAATTATATATATAATTATATACTTTAAAATTAAAATTATATTTAAATTACATAAAATTAAAATTGCATATATAAGATTATACCCTTTTTTATAAAATTATATACTTTTAATGTATCCTTTTCAATTATAAATATATATGTAATTATATATATTAATAATTTTTTAGATATTAATTTTTTTATTTTTATTAAAATCTTATAAATAAATTATTAGATCCAAGACTTAAATAAAAATACATGTAAAAAATTTAATAAATTTTTAAAATTTAATAAACAACATAAAATTTTGATAGAGAATTTTTTAATAAAAAATTATAACAAAAATTTAAATTTTATTATAATATTAAATATTCAATTTTATTTTCAATTTGTATGTATTTTTTTTCTTAGAAAATTGCTCCTCATTCGTCAGATTTCTAGCTATGTGCACTGCTAATAGTGCCTCTTTTATTAGTACTCTAAAGGTCTTATTGAGAAAGCACAAAACTTATATTGCCATTCTCTTTGAACCAAGAATTAATGGAAAAGATAGTGGATAACTGCACTAAGAAATTACTTATGATTTTTCGACAAAGCAGAAGCTATTGATTTCTCAAAAGATATTTGGATCCAATGGATTATACTTGGAGAGCCGAGGTAACTGAATGTAATACACAGTATGTGCATATGAAGGTCTTAATCGATGTAAAGTTTCTAACTTTCTTATGGGAGTTTATGGTCACCTAATGTATACTAAGCTGTTGCAATTAGAAAACTAAAAAGTAGAAATTGTAAACTTAGGAAAATGGAAGAAGAAACTTAGATTTTTTTTCTCTCATATATTAAAAATACGTAAACTTAGCCTATTTATACTAGTTCAAGTAATCTTGAAACTTAAATACATTTAATTCCTAACATAACTTACTAAAACTTTATTAGCATAGTTTATTCTATTAAACTTATATGTTAAATAACACATTTCATTACTCTAGGCAAGAAAAGGGCAATTAATAAATTTATTGAATTAAGAAAGTTTCATCAATTCTAACATTCCTCCTTGAGACTTTTCTTGCCAATTCCAATTAACTTCTTTAATTCTTCAAATCTACAATAAGGTAAAGCTTTTGTCATCAGATCAGCTAACTATATTTTTGATCTGCAACAAACCAACTTGATATCTTTGCTTCTTTCAACTTCTCTCAAAAAATTGAACTTAACTTTGATGTGCTTCCTTCTTCTATGCTGAATCAGATTTTGACTACTAGCTATAGCTGATTGGTTGTCACAGTAAATCACAATAGGACCTTATTGTTCCAGCGCTACATCTGCTAGCAACTTATGGATACATATTGCTTGGTTTGCTGTTAAAGTTGCTGCAATATACTCAGCTTCTGCAGTAGACTAAGCAACAACTTTTTGCTTTTTTGAATTCCAACAAAATGGCCTTAAGCCAAGGGAGAACAAATAATCACTCGTTCTCTTGCTATCATCAAAACTGCTTGTCCAATCACTATCAACATATCCTTCAAGTCTGATATCTTTTTCTTTTTCATAAAATATACCAAAGTCAAATTTTCCTTTGATATACCTCAAAACTCTCTTGGCAGTGTTTTAGATGAACCTTGCTAGGAGAATTCATAAACTTAGAAAGTAGGCTTACAGGAAACATAAGATCCGGCCTTGATGTAGTCAAATATTGTAGACTACCAATTATGCTTCTATATTCATTTGGATCAACTTTTTCTTGCCCATCTTCAATTGAAAACTTCTCATTGTGTGCTAAAGGAGTTGACATGGTTTTCTTTTCTCCAACCTAAACTTCTTCAAAACATCCCAAGCATATTGGTTTTGAGTAAAAAAAAATGCCATTTGATTGCTGCTGAATTTCCATGCCTAGAATGTACTTCATCATGCATAAATAAGACATTTTAAAGTCAATTTGAATTTGATTTTTGAATTCTAACAACCATTAGTATTATTTTCAATTACTGGCATGTCATCCACATAAGTAGATACTAGAAGTTTCCTCCCATCTTCTAGAAATTTGAAATACAGAGTTGCTTCATTTTTCACTACAATAAAATCTTAGAGTAGTAAATGTGCAACAATTCTTGCATACCAAGCTCTTAGAGCCTATTTCAATCTACAAAGAGCTCCGTTGAGTCTATAAACTTTGTCTTCACTGGTTTTGACCACAAAGCCTTCAAGTTGATGAATGTAAATCTCCTCCTCAGTACTCCATTTAAGAAAGCTGACTTGACATCTAAATGGAAAACTTTCCAACCACTTTTAGCTGCAACTACCAGAAGTAATTTAATTGTATCATGCCTTGATATCGGAGGAAATGTGTCTCCATAATCTACTCCAACCAATTAAGCATAGTCCTTCACAAGTAATTTGGCCTTATACTTGTTAGTTGATCCATCCGCATTAAACTTGGTCCTGAAAACCCATTTTATTCCTATTACATTTTTACCTCGAGCTCTTGAAGTGAGTTTCCAAGTCTAGTTTCTTTCAATGCATGCAATCTCATCGTTCATTGCTTGCAGCCATTCTTCATGTCTTACAGCTTTATGATAGCTTATGGGTTCACAAATTGTAAGATTACAACTTTCATAAATCTCAAGTAGTGGCCTGGTTCTCAACACAGGTGAATCTAGTTCACTATCTTGCTCATTCTCTGCAGCTTTTGTAGTACTTTCAATATTATCATCAAGTGAAACCAAATCCAAACTCACATAACCATTTCACAACTTTCTCTTCTTCCCAATCCCAACTAGACATTTCATCAACTAACAAGTCTCTATAAATCATGACTTGTTTAGTTTTCAAATTGAAAACTATATAGCCTTTTGAATGAGCTGCATACCCAGAAAAATACAAACATTTGCCTTCTCATCAAGCATTTTCCTCTTGATACTAGGAATGCGGGCATAGCAAATTGATTCAAAAACTCAAATGTTTTAAGGAGGGTTTTGATAAACTTCATGCCTCAAATGGAGTCACCTGCTTCATCGACCTTGTAGGAAGTCTATTTAATAAGTACATGCAATAAGTACACGGCTATGTAAATTGCTTTTGCTCATAAAACTTTAGGTAAATTCTTGTCAGCCAGTATACATCTTCCTATCTCAACTACTGTTTTATTCTCTCTCAACCACACAATTTTGTTGAGGTGTGTAACTGACGAAAAATTAATGTCATATGCTTATATTTTCAAAAAATCAGCAAACTCCTTTGAGCAATATTCTTTTCCCTTGTTAGTTCTCAAAATCTTTATCTTTAAACCAACTTGATTTTCAATTGTAGCTTTGAAATTCTTGAATGCATTGAAGACTTGAGATTTGTAACTTAGAAATTCAACATAAGTTATTCTTGTGTAATCATTTATAAATAGAATAAAATATTTGCTCTGGTTGTGTGAAGCCACATTCATTGGTCCACATGCATCAGAGTGGCTCAGCTGTAATTTTTTAAAGACTTTTTAGGCTTGATTTTTGGAAAATGCTAGCTTATGCATTTTTTTAAGTTGGCAGGACTTAAAGGCTTCATTAACTTCATGGATCATAGGGAAATCAGACACATATCAATTATGCTATGTAAACTTCAGAGTGCAGAAACTGTATTGACCTGGCCTCTTCTGCCACAATTTAGATTCCTCACTTTTACAACTTAATGCACATTCATCTGTTGATTTCATGTTTAATGAAAAACTATTCTCAATGATTTTAACTCCATCTATCTAATTTCCACTGAGATCATTAATGATATAAATATCATCTCTAAACAATAAGGAAAAATGATTTCTCATCATTTGAGCAATACTCAATAGATTTTCAAAGAGTGAAGGTACATAAATCACATCTAAAATTACCATAGTACCTTTTTTTGGTTTGAATAGCAATTAAGCCTTTACCTTTAACTTTCACACATTTTTCATCCCCCAACTTCACATAAATTTTGAATGAATTATCAAGGGGAAGTGAAAAGTGATTCATCTCTAGCCATATTACTAATGCATCCACTATCAACTAGCCAAGTCAATCTATTATTTTGTTGAATTGACTGAGAGGCCATGAACAATCTAGCTTCATCCAACTTTGGTTGTTCTTCTACTATATTTGCTTACTGAGATTGTTGTTGTGGTTAGTTTTGCTTTTTCTTGTCTCTACAAAACTTTTATGTGTGACCATTTCTATTACAAAAATTCCAGCCACATAGAGGCTTTTCTTTGAAATAACAATCATTCTCAAGGTGATTTATTCTCATGCAAATGGAACAAGAATGAAAACTTTGCTTGTGAGATTCACTAGAGCTTCAACCTTTTTGTTTGTCTTTTTCTAATGAACTTCTCTTGAAATCTCTACCATTATCCTTTTTTCCTTTATGACTTACTTGAAAGGCTATTTCAAATGCATCTTCGATTCTCATGGATGATCTTTGTTCCTAAGCTAGAAGTTTACTAATATACTCAGAAATAATCATGATTTTAAGGTCATAAGATTCTTTAATGACAGAAATCTTGGCTTCAAATTTTTCTGGTAATGTAATCAGAATCTTCTTAATCACCTTTGAGTCTTCAAACTTCTCACCATACAATCTCATTTGATTAACCAGTTGTATGATTCTTCAACATCTCAAATTCTCTTTTGAGAGTCAGTATTTTGACTGCCTTAACCCTCTCACTTCCTTTAAACGCTTCTTTTAATTTATCCCATGCCTCTTTAGGTGTTTTACATGCCATGATTCTACAAAAAATGATATCAGACACTGCTAAATGAATGCAGGATAAAGCCTTTGGTTTTAGTTAAATCCTCCTCATGCTTCTTTAGTTAGGCAATGGAAGGATTTTGTCTTAACTATGGTGGTTCCTCATCTGTTTTAACAACTTTCTATAGAGTCATTGTCCATAGGCAGGCTTTCATCTTGATGGCCCAAACTTGATAATTATCCTTAGAAATACTGGAGGTGCAACTAAGGAGAAACTAGAACTTGACATGGAGAAATAACATAGAAAACTCACAAGAAATTTTCTCTAATCAACTGAAAACTCACACTTTTTGATAAATTCCATAGTCCTTAATGATCAAACGCTTTCATACTATTGTTGTAAATAGAAAACTACAAAGTATAAATTGTAAACTTAGGAAAATGGAAGAAGAAACTTAGATCTTTTTCTCTCATATATAAAAACACATAAACTTGGCCTATATATACTAGTTCAAGTAATCTTGAAACTTAAATACATTTAATTACATTTAATTGCTAAAATAACTTACTAAAACTTTATAAGCACAATTTATCCTATTAAACTTATATGTTAAACCGCACACTTCATTAATCTAGACATAAAAAATGGGCAATTATTAAACTCATTGAATTAAGAAAGTCTCATCAATTCTAACATAAGCAAGCTAGGCTTTAGCCTAACTTACAAATAATTAATTCTTCTACTTTGGAAATTTAGCTAATTATAGAGTATTTGAATGCACTCCTTTCCCATAAATATGTTTTAGTATATAATATACTTATGCATCATTGATAGGAAAGCCTCCAAAAATAATTTCAACAAATTAAGATCCATGGATAACAAAAGCAATAAAAAAAGATTTAATTTTCTTCAACAAAACATGCCTTTGCATATGGCATATAATTGCTAAGTTTAGTAGTTGGTTTGTTACAATTCTCCATAATTCGTATCCAAAATGGAGTTCAAATTTAAGTAAGATTTATAAATTAAAGTTTGCTAAAAAAATTGAGTGCCAATGGCCAAAAGTTATCACTTAGTATAATTTTTTTTTTGTCAATATTAAGTATAATTTATATGACAACAACATGTCAAAGGATTATATCAAATTAAGGATATGTAGGTTCCTACTTATCTTTATAATTATTTCTTTGGCAGGATGACTACCATTGGAAGATAAGAAAGGATCAATATTTAACTCAATTTGCCAACAAGGTAAACAATATTATCTTTTCTTTTTTTAAGTTTAATATTTATTTTGATTTTGATTATGATTATTAGTTCTTTAATTTTTTTTGTTGATTTTTTTTGGATTGATTTTTTCATTGAAGATATTGGCTAAAGACAAATATATAATACTATTAGTATTGTATCTTAGGCTAACAAAATGTATATTTTATTACTAAATTCATTAAAACAAAATAAAGCATTTCATTAATATATGTTTAAATATTATTTTAATATGATTAAAGTTCCATAAATCGATAATTCATGTTTTGTTATCAAGTATGTGACTTGATAGTAAGACCTTAAAATAATATGAATTCTATTTTAAATTGTCCCCAATAAATTGTTATTGTTGAATTAGTAATTAATAAAAAGACTAATATATAGTTTGACTGATGATCATATTTTACTAATCATGAATATGAAATATTAAATCAAAATATAAGTACATGTTAGAGAACATTGTACTGAATATACCCAAGGTGATAATACTACATAGATTAATATCATAAGTGACTCTCATTAAAATAGTGTTATGTGGTCTTCGACTTGAAATCACTATAATTCCCTACGTAAGGAGTTTTGTATTTTGATATAATTCTATATTATCTTTAAACAGGTGCAATGAGGATTATAGTTAGATATTTAATAAATCATACAAAGGGAAATAGATTATCAACATGAGATTTATTTTATCTCATATTATGAAAGAAATATCTCTAGGCCTCTTGACAAGTTATACTAAGAAAAATGCATCGCTATTACTATTATTTGTTAAATTAGCCTACTAGGGAATCAAAAAATTTTAATCAATTAATATAAGAATGACATATTTCATGCCTTATAACTGATTTAGATATCATATGACAAAAGAAATAAATATTTTATCGTGGACTAAGGTAAGTCGGATCTTTGATCTTCACTTAAGTTGGGTTATCATAATATCTTATTAGAGGCTACTTATGATTTATGAGTCTGAAATTATTGTTTAAATCTATTGCCAATATTAAGCGAACCTATAGAGTTACACACATAGAACGAATAAAAATAGACATAATTAATCTAAATGCCTTTTATATATTCTTGGAGACGTTAAGAAAATTGAAAAATGTTTTATTTCTTTAATAAAAAAAGTTTAAGAATGTGTAAATATCTTTCTGAATGGTTAAAGAACTTAATGGGGGTTATATATATATATGTAATATGTATATATATACTTATTTCCAAAATAGTTTTTCAGAATTTCACTTTATACATATTTGATATATATAAATATTTCATTTTTGTTAAATATTGAAGATTATTAATAAAAATAAAACTCTAACAAATTCTCCCAAGAGGAATATATATACATCATATAGCCACCAAAAGCGATAGAGTTTTTGAGAGAAACACAAGAGAAGGGCTAGAGTAGTATGTTTCTGAAGAGAGTTATTAGAAAATAATGTTTGTACATACAGACAACCATAAATTTTTGGATTTTGTTTAATGTGGATACCGTAGATGGTATTCATCATCTATGACACCTCGTGATCCATTGATTTGCTATAAAATAGGTTGTGTTTTGGCTACAATGGTAAAACAATTATCCCTTCTTCGACTTAATTGAAAAGCATGGATTCTAGTGAGTTTTCACGGAATATATTATATATATATATATATATTATTCTACTGCACTAGTATATTCTTTATCAATCCATAGAAACTCAACAAATACCATGTTGCAAACATATATATGTTATGCATTAAGAGCAATGTTTTGACTTTAAGAACAAGCTTATGAAGTCTTAACACCTTTTTACTTCCAAACAATTTTAAGAAGAGTTTACAAATAGGGATTGTAATGGAGAGGAGCATGGGGATGATCCCCACCCCCATCCCCCACCTTGGCAGGGAATTCCCACCCTCTTTCTCACCCCTGTGAGTAGCAATTTTTGCCCTCTACTCTCTTTGAAACGGTTCTTACGAGTTCGATACTATTAGGCTGTGGGCTTTAAAGAACACAAGCCTAAATCGAGAGAATATGAATCGCCACTCGGATGAGTTGGGAAGAAGATAAAAAGGGTGGGTAATTCGATTCCTAAAGAATCCTTAACCCTTACTAAGTTTAAAAAGTTGGATATCTATGGAGAATGTGAGAAATAGCCCAGCACCCCCATAACATGTGGTTCAATGGAACCGACCTCCTTTTTAGGTCTAAATATTTTTAAAATTTTATATTATTATAATACTATTTATATTACAAGTAATATTAAAATAAACATCCATCATATCATAAATTAATCAATCAAAGTATAAATCATAAAATGGGTACTCATACAAGATGGAAACATACTCTTACAACTCCTTAAAAATAAAATAAAGAAACAAATACAATAAATAAGGCAACTATAAGTGAAAACATACTTTTTACGTTAATTCCCATTAATAGATAAAAATAATGAATTAAAAACTTAAGATAATAACTTAAAGTGATAAATAAATTTAACAATGCAATATCATAACAAATAAAGCAACAGTAACTAAAAAGATTAATGGCAAAATCCAACAATATTAATAACAAACACATTAAGTAAAATGAGCTCTAAAATATTAAGATCTAAAGACAATACGAATCCTAATAACCTATATCATGGGGCTTTTCAAAAGGCAAAGCATATACACAATAACCACAAAATTCAAGCAATTTCTAGGTATCTTTAAACCACAGTAAGCAAGTAAGAACTCTTTATAAGATCCTGTAATTTCTTGGTTGACAATGTCACGAACCAATCCTAAGGGCATGTGACCAGTATTAAGGGCTAGGAAACCGGAGGTATAGACCCCTTACTCAACCTGATGTAATATAATGATAGAAATGTCCAAACCAATACATCATTCATTAAAATACAATACCAAAACATAATATCTCAAA
This sequence comes from Garcia nutans, assembly GCA_947685225.1. Taxonomy (NCBI): domain Eukaryota; kingdom Viridiplantae; phylum Streptophyta; class Magnoliopsida; order Malpighiales; family Euphorbiaceae; genus Garcia; species Garcia nutans. The sequence goes on from CANTUV010000002.1 coordinate 38,815,910, forward strand.
AATCAAAATTTACGGAGTCTCTAAATAAAAATAAAGACTAATACATTATAAACAGTGTGTTTAATTAATTCATACATAAACTCCACTGTCGGAGAAGGAAAATAGTGTCACTAAACAAATATCTCAAGCACTCACCTTGGGAACCTGAAAAAAAATAGCGAGACAGGGGTGAGCATCTCAATTTAGTGAATAATACCGCCAAATATATCTACTAGGTGTCCTGCTTTGGCTCTATTCTAACATTATAAATGATATGCCAATGCATCGTGCTAATCATACAACCAATCGTGTAATCATCCAATGATAGAATGCAGTCCACGGAAACCACTCTAAACCTCAAATTTGGGGAACTGATTCCCCTATCTGGCTCACCTATTCCAATGTGATTATTTAATTCCAACTCATATTGGGTCCGCCATCATGACCTAAGCCAAGCAGCACTACCTGATTAATAAACATCATTGAGCATAAATATGCCCCCACCGTCATACCAATTCTAAACTTATCACAACATCATAACTCATTCATTATTATAATTTGATCATACTCTACATGGTTTCCATATCATCCTAATTCTATCCGACAAACACAATTCAATATCACCATATAAATGCACAACCACAAATAGATGTCAAGAATCTAAAATCTTAATTAATGCATAATGTTAATGATGTATATATATATATATATATTCACATATATTAAATGCTAATGCATAAAGTTCAAGAAAATATATTAGAAAGCATCACTTACAATTTGGATGAAGAAATTTAATTAAATGCTCGATCCAGGAGTGTTGGAATCTGAAATCGAACGATTTACAGGAGAAAATATAAAAAACTTTACAATAATATAATTTAAGACTCTAAAATTAAGTATTTTTATAATTTAAAATTTGACTGAATAATTAATATAATTTATTTGAAATTTGGTCTCCGAAATATCGATAATTAATAAAATTAACATTTGTTAATTAATTTAATAATTTAAATTTGATTTCGAGAATTCTTATTTACTAATCTTATAATTTTTATAATTTAAAACTTGATAAAATAATTAATTAACGTGCAATAAATTCTGTCAAAAAATTACTCATCGGCCCATCGCCAGCATTTCATTGAAAAATTTTCATTAAAATGATCCGGTGGCAAATTTAGTACCCACACATTTGTCTCAATGAGCAGATTCTAGAAATATATATTACTCTCCCTTACTCGCAAAATCTCACTAAAAAACTCGTTGAAAGTTACTGAGTCGTTAGATTCCGGCCAAAAATAAAGTTAGTCATAAATTTATAAATAATATACCAAAATAAAGCTCAGGAGGAGAAAAGTCTATTGGTACCTGAATCACTGAAAAAGGAGGTAAGAAAAATGTCAAAAACCTCATCGGAAGCCGCTACGGCTATATAGTGCCGAGCCATTTTGGACGGCGCGTGATGGCTGTTTCGGTGGTGATTGGCTACGAGTCCAGTGGAGTTGGAAGCATCGTCGAGCTGCGGTTCCCCTAGTTTGGATCGTGTCAAATTTTGAGCACGGAACGTCGGTAGATCAGATGTTTTTCTTTGATGGCCCTCTCTCTTTCTCTCTCTTCTTTAATTTCTCTGTCTCTCCCTCTCCTTATTATTCCTTCTTTTCCTTATTATTATTATTATTATTTATTTTATTTATTTTTTGTGGGTATTACAAATGATCTCCCTTTTACTATTTAATTAATCTCTTTATAAGAGATAATAGGGTTTGATTAGTCTATAAAGTCCTTATTTATCTAAAAAAACCATGTAATTATCCAAAGAAACCTGAAGTTTAATGCAGATTAGGAATAAAAATTGGATGGTAAACTTTATCACAAATTAGCTATGCCAATTGGCCATGACTCATGGCGAATAGGCCATTAGCCCTAGCTAATTCACTATAGGTTGGCCTGTAATTTTTTTTAATTGAGCCCAAATTTATTCAAGGGCTAAAATTAAAGGTCCACAGCCCTACAAACGGGTGTGGATTTGCTCCCCCCTTTGCCTTCATAAGGACAAGGATCCACACAAGGAATTTATATTTCTTTAATTTTTTGAATTAAAATTCAATAATATAAAAAGTTAATAATAACATTAAGCACGACCCAGTTTAATCCTGAGATCTAAAAATCTCCATAATCAAACCGAAGTTTAGAGATTTTAAAATCATTAGAACTAGAACTGAACCGTATGTATTGTCTTGCTTTAAAAAATTGATATGGTTCAGTTTGGATATTTGGTTCTAACTAAGCAGTTTCAGTTTCAAATGGAAACAGAGATTTAGAGATGTTGTCCTAAGATAGCAATCAAGAGGGGGGTGAATTAGTTAATTTGAAGAAGTGATGGCAAATTAAAAATTCACAAACAAGAAATGTAAAAGATGAAAAGAATAGAACAAATAATATAAATATTTATAGTGGTTTGGATTTACCTTGATCCTACATCCACTTCCTTAATAACTTATTAAGGTTTCACTAGTTTTGAGTTTTTTACAAGCTTAACTCTAACTTGGTATTTTCTCTAACTCACACCCAACTATACAATGGTTTGAGTATAATCCTCACAATCCTTATAATAGTTTTTTTCAGGCTCATTCTCACAACCTAAGTGTTTCTAAGCTCATACTTAAACTTAAGATGATGTTTAATGCTCACACCCAACACTCTGTCAATACAAGATGTAATTTTTGATGCAAAAAAAAAATAAAGATATTTTTGTAGGCTATTACAATCATAACTCTCCTTATAAATGAAGTATCTTATGGTATATATAGCCTATAAACAATGAAATAGCCATTTGAGGTGTGGTCCAAAATGTTTTATTCTTGTCTTCTACTAATTTCTTGGCCAGAGCAATTTCATGGTCGGACTTAGATCGATCTGGTCGAAATTTCTTAATTTCAGTTGGGAAACATAGTAGTCCGATTGCAACATTTGAAATTATGCTTAATGCTTTTCCAACGGTTAGTCCACGTGGCTTTCACTAATTGAGTAGAGGTGCAATGACTTCTGACTTATGTAATATTTAAATGTTTCGATCGGACTTACATCTGGTCTGGTCAGAACATTTTTGGTCCATTCAAATTTTGAGGATACTTTTAGTCTGGAACCTTACTGGATGATTTTACCAAAATTTGCTTGGGAGGTCCGGCCGGAATTCTTGTTGGTCTGGTCAAACTTTTGTGGTACTTTGAGAATTTGGGAGTACTTCTAACCGTGAAACCTTCTATGTGAATTGTCTTATTTTTCAGCCAATAGTCCGGTCATACTATTTAAAGGCCTGGTCAGACTTTTATGTAGTACGGTGAGATTTTGAAAGTACTTTTCACCGTGAATCCTTCTATGAAACTTTTCTCAATTTGTCATTGAAGGTCTGGTCGGGCTTCTCGATGGTCCGATCGGACTTTTCATGATTTCTTCAAAAAAATTAACTTTCAGCAAAGTGCAACTTAATACAAATATTAGTTCAATTCAATTTGATTGCCTAAGATAAAAAATAGAGTAAATGGACTAACAAGAGATTTAGAATTTTTTTTTTCAAAATTTAGCAATAAAATAATATTTAATTATTTTAGCTGTAAAAAAAATAAAAAGTTAAGTTAAACTCCAACATCCACATTACAAATTATTCATAAAATTAAAATTTGCAACATCTATCATTAAATAATATGGTCTAAACTCCAATATCCACATTACAAATGATTGATAAAATTAAAATGTTTAACATCTAATATCAAATAATATTGTCTAAACTCCAAATAATTATAAATTCCAAATAAAATGCATAAGTTATTACAAAAATCCAAATGAAATATCTTCATAAATTTAAAAAACTCCTGAATCCCTAATAGGTATATTTTAACACAATTCATGAAAAATTATTATTATTAAATAATTTGTAATCTAATATTAATTTCCATGTAAATTTTTATTTACTACTAATACATAATTTTGGTGTTATATATACACATATACATATTCATTATATTTGTACCATTCATTTTCTTCTTAAATTTATTCGTAATTATTCATTTGTTAATTGTTATTACTCATTTGTTAATTGTTATTACTCATATTCATAAAAAAATTTATCAGCATTATTTATGTCACTATCATTACTTATTAGTATTAATTATTGTTAATAATCAAAATTATTATTGTTATTAAAAATACTAATATTATTACATTGAGTTACATTATTAAATACAAATTAGTATGAATTACTATCATTAGTATTAGTGGTAGTAATTATTCATATAAATATATCAATAAATTATATTTAGTTATAAAATTTGAAATTAAATTAGAAAATAAGTATTTAAATGTGCTTTTTTATTTGCTTATGTTTAAGTTAATCTTCATGAAGTTAATAATATGAATGGAAAAAAATAGTTTTTATAGTTTAAAAATGAGTATTGTCAAAATATTCCAATGACATCTACATATTCAATTAACAAAATATAAAATAAAAAAAATCAAGGTACACACACACACACATATATATATATATAGCATAATATAGAAAATTAGAAATTTCAAAGTGAATATATAATATGAAATAAAATGAATTAATAAAATAATTCTAATGCATTTTAAAAATATTAAATATTAAGTAATAAATCAATAAAATATAATATAATTTCATATTGTTAATAATAAATCAATTATTATTTTGGTTATTCGGTTTAGTTTGGTATGGTATAGTTCGGTATTGTTCTCAGTGTATATATAGTTTAATATCCAGAATCATCATATATTAAAAAAATCGATATATTTCAGTTAGAAAAAAGTTAAAAAGTCAATGAATCTTTTCAGTTTTAGATATTTTAGTCCGAACATTCAAATCAGTCCGGATATCTCTAAGATCTGTGCTCAGCCCTAATCAATAATTAAATAATTATATATAATAAAATTCAAAAAAATATAATAAGTTAAATTTATTATATATGTTCAAATAACAAAAAAAGAACATATTAGACATATATATACATATATATATATATGTATTTATGTACATATGCATATATTTATGCATGTATGTATATTATATACCAGGTCCCAAGGGGGTGAGGACAGGGATTCCCATCAGGGATTATACTCTATGTCCTCGCACTGCCTCAACCAATGAGAAGAAAATTTTCCTTGTCCTTGCCCTATGGAAAAAATTATGAAAAATTCTTATCCCGTTCGAGGTAAATTCCTGTAGAAAATAAGGGCTCTCCACCCCATAGTCATCCCTAGTTGCAAGAGCTTCTCAACATTCTATGGTTCAAGATCAAGTATATGGCTTTCGTATACAATATTATAAGGCAGAAAAGAGCCAAAAACATGTAGTAATGTGGGATGGTGAGAAGGCAAAGTGCAACTGGTATTTTGAATTTACGAGCATTCTTTGTCATCACATATTTCATGTTCTCATCCAGAAAGATTGTTATGAAAATTTAAGTTCATATTTACCATCTCGTCGGTGTCATGAAGTGTTGAACAATCAAAATGTAATATATGAAGAGATATTAAAATATAAAACTGTGATGAGGATGGCCCTATATAAGATAATGATGTCATTTTGGAAGCTTACCATGTATTTTGCCCTTCAAAGACTAAGATAAAGGACATACAAGACAAAAAAAAAAAAAGAATTAAAGGTGAGAAAGAAATGAAAAAGAAAATTAGAAATTGTGAATTTTGTAAAGGTACTAATCATTATATTAATAAATGTCCAAAAAACAAGAACAAAATACCAAACGATTCTAAAAAAGGAAATTGGCTTCAATAGAAGATATGTTAAATCTCATTTCTTCAATTAAATATTAGTCTCAATAAACCTATGAAAAAAATATTCATTTAACTTTGATATTCTCCTATTTGGGTTTTTAAAGAATTATTGTTTATAATATTTTTTTATTTACGTGTTATGTTCATTTTATTTTATTTTGAATCTTATAATTTTAAGATTTAATCATAGAAAAAGAAAAAAAAAAGATAATACAATTAAGACTATTTGTTTTGCTTAACAAAAGGATATTAAAAGTGGGATAATAAGGGACTCTTTAGTTATGTAAAATATTTTCTATTTGATTTTCTAGTTTTCTTTTATGTTTCTTGATTTTCTAAATTTTTATTTTCTAATTATTTTAAAATGAAAAATTAAAAAATATATTTACTTAAACTTTTTTTTTTTGTAATTTTTATTTTTATATAGTATTTAAATAACTTTATATAAAAATATAATTACTTAAACTATTTCATGATCTAAATATCTATATATATTCTTTCAAATTAAAAATGAAATCATAATTAAATAATAATTTAAATAAAATAAAAAATTTTAAATTATTATAAAATCAACCTAAATATCTTTTTAAATTTTAAAGTATAAAAACTGTTTTATAAATTAAAAAATTAAAGCATAAAAAAATTAAAAAAAAAAGTATGAATCAAAGTGGGAAATATATTTCAATATTTTTGTAGGATTTTGTGTTTTCCTTTTAGAAAATAACAAAAATTAGTTTGTAAATTCAAATATTAGTTAATAATATATTTTTTTTCTAATTTTTTAAAAGAAATATATATATAATTAAATAATATTTTATTTTTTTAAAAAAATAAGAATTGTTTTTTACAAGTAAACAATCCTGTAATGTTCCTTAATAAGTGGGACCCTCAAAATTAAAAGGGCTTTTTGATAAAAATATATAAAAAAAATTAAATTTATGATATTTATAAATTATTTATTAAAATACTCAAATTTATTAAATATAAATATTTATTTTTTATTAATTTATGATAAATTTATTATTGATTTATTATGAATTTATAAATTTTATATGATTTATAATGAGTTTTTTTTATTAATTTATAGTATGATATTTTTTAAAGAGTAATTTATAATATGACAGTTAAAATACACATAATAAAAAAATTAAAAATTACAATGGAGGGTGACATTGTAAAAAAAAAAAGAATATTGCACAATGAAGTTCAACTCTAATACAGTTCAAAAAGATTGCACAATGAAGTTCAACTCTAATACAGTTGAAAAAAAAGTTACGACTCTAATGATCTTTGTGGACTGCGCTCAGCCCTCAAGTGTTGTCATATTTGCGTTGAACGGCGACGTGAACGAACCCAAGAACATCAGCATCATCGTCGCCGTTCTCATATGGGTAAGCCAACAACTCGATCTCACTCTCGTTCTCTCCTTGAACCCTCCTCCTCCTCCTCCTCCTCCTCATCCCCTACAAAAATGGTCATTGCCTCCATAACCTCCTCTTCTTCCTCTTCCAAAATCCCGTTTTCAGCTCGGAAAATCCGAAAAACTTCCACCCATAAAATCATCGCCCCCGCCGCTACTACCATCTCCTCTCCACCTTCCGTAGTTAAACCGTTATCTCTCAAAGGCGAAATCAATCTTGCTATTGAACATCTACGAAACTCAGATCCCCTTCTCTCAACTCTAATAGACACCCATAACCCACCCACATTCGATTCTCACAGCCAACCATTTCTGTCTTTATCAAAAAGCATTCTCTATCAACAACTCGCTTCCAGTGCTGGTAAATCAATCTACACGCGCTTCCTCACCCTCTGTGGAGGCGAACACGCAGTCCTCCCAGAGACCGTACTGTCGCTCTCGGCTGAACAGCTCCGAGAAATTGGAATTTCTGGACGAAAAGCAAGCTATCTCCATGATCTAGCTGACAAGTTCAGAAATGGGTCTTTATCAGATTCTTCAATTCTTGAGATGAATGATGATACACTTTTAACTAGCTTGACTGCGGTCAAGGGAATTGGGGTTTGGTCTGTTCATATGTTTATGATGTTTTCACTACATAGGCCTGATGTTCTACCGGTGGGTGACCTTGGCGTGAGGAAAGGATTGCAGAGTTTGTATGGGCTTAAGGAGTTGCCACAGCCATTGCAAATGGAGCAAATTTGTGAGAAATGGAGACCTTACAGGTCTGTTGGGTCTTGGTATATGTGGAGGTTAATGGAAGCTAAGGCATTGGCTAAAGTGGCTAAAAAGTTATAGCATCTCCACAACACAGGGACTCGCTACTTTGGAACGTTGTTTATGTTGCTCTCAGAATCAGGTATTCTTGTAAGCTTCAGTTTAGCTTGAATCTTATATGATTAGTTAGTAATTCTTGTGTGGTTATGTATTTATTTACCATATCTTTTTATTGTCTAAAATGTCATGTTGCAAGCTTCCTTTTTTCACATTATTCAATCTAATTTTCTTATGGATTCACTGATAAAGAGTCCAAAAACAAAATAAAACATAAACACAACACCTATGAATCATAGAAGAGAGTCTGATATCTCTATTGACAAACTTCCAATGACTGTTAGTGTGGGAGAGAAAAGTATGAGGCCCTAATTGAAGATTGGAGAGCTAGTTGTCCCTGTATACCTGGCTTATCGTGAGCAGCTAATCATTCAATAATAGGGAATGACTGTCAGATGGTCCCCATTGGAGTTGTTGGAATCCTTACCATTAGACTTTATTTATATGAAATAAATTTTCTGGGCATGGGTACTGCATTCTGTTGAAAAAAAAAAATCTGGCTTAGCAATTTTACCAAATGAAGCTTCCACTGAAGTGTAAAATCGACCTTGTAAAACATTATTGTGTAAGATATACATAGAGTCTAGTTTAAGTAATCTAGTGCCATAGTTCAGTTAAAATTATATGTGCAAACCAGATATAGGCTGAAGGCCATAGTTCTTCTACCCAACTTTATGGGAACAGTTACTTGAGGCCTGAATGCATATCGAGACATAACATTTTTTTTTTTTTTGGAATGGGAAAGAGTTGTGTGAGCCTATTGTATTAGAATTATATTTGTCGTTTAGATTATATGAGAAGGCATATACAGCTAGTGATGAAGATCATGAATTGAGAGTTTACCAATTTATGGAAAAAAATGAAGCCATTTTACACTATAAAGGTTCAGTGAATAGTTTTTTAAAGGCTCGGTGAATAGTTTACTGTTTCTTTTGTTTCTTTTTTCATGACCTATATTAATGATTTTGTTTTACCATTTTGATTTATTTGTGAGTAGTAAAATTTTTTTTCCCTATCAACTCTCCTTATTTTATGTTTATATATAATTTCATGACATGGTTAATTATATAATGTAACATTCATAATTTTATAACCTATTATTAATATTTGGAAAACGAGTAGATAGTTAATTATATTTACATTATTTTTATTATATAATTGTATGAGCTATAAAAAAATTTATTTTATCTCTAAACTAAAATATTTTAAAATTAACAATTGTAATTTCATTCTGATAAAAATGTTATATGAGCAATATAATTCTTTTATTAATATATTCTTAAAATTAAAATATAATTTTGGAAAATATTGGAAGGTCATTTTTATTAATTTTAAGTTGTGAGTTATATTCTTCATTGGAATGGAATGTAAGATTTATTATAACTTGAGTTATAATTTTCTTTTGTAGAATATTGATTACAGAATTTATAATCTGTGTTTTATGATTTCCATTTATATTCAAACAATTTTATCTTAGGTTTATATAATTTTGTTTCAAAGTATATTTTTCAATAAGAAGAAAGTATAAATTTGTCTCTTAAATTTAAGCGAAGGGACCCATTGGTTCTTAAATAAATTTGGAAATTCATAAGAAAAATGTTTCTAAGAATTGTATCAACTTATTTTAAACTCCGTTCATTCTAAATAGACTTCTATTGGCACTTATACCCTTTTCATTAAAAAGAAAAACTAACACTTGTCTACGAGCCTATCATTTTAAATTCACATAACATTTGAAATCAATTTCTCTCTCACATTGTTTATCTCACAGAAAAATCATAAATCCCACCACCTTACAGTTTATTTTACTTAATGTCGCAAACTACAAGCTCTACAAAGATCTCGTTTAGTTCACATGTAGCAATTTCTTTTTGTAAATCTCAACTACCCTCTTACTTTCTTCGAGTTCAAATTTGTAATGGTTATTTCATTTTGTTTTTCTTTCATATTCATATATGCACTAGAAATTGCTCATGTATTACTACTGCCATTTTTAGAAAAATGCCTATGGTATAGGTGGGTTCAAATGATTTATATGTAATCCATATAAATGAAATACTATAGTGTTTAATGTGGACATAATTGTTCTGAATATACTTTTGTTTGATATATATTTGTTTATGTTATATACAAGACAATATACATGACATACATTGTCGTGTTGAAGTAATAGCTGAATTATGTAATATTTATATAAACTAAATGCTGTAGTAACTTCTGTAGACATGTTTGTACTGAACATACAAATATTAGATATGGTTTGTTTATGTGATATATATGGCCATGTCATCCACGTACATTATCATATTGAAGTAATATGTGATTTGTATGTAATTCATATAAACGAAACACTAATGTTTTATGTAGACATGGTCATATTTAACATCTATATGTTAAATATGGATTTGTTTAAGTTATATGCAGTCTTTGACACATTATCATGTTGAAGTAATATGTGATATATATAAGATACATATAAGCTAAACAATATAGTTCCGTACATAGACACAATCATGCTAAACATATTGGTATTAGATGTGGATTTATTTAGGTGATGGATACGATGATGTCCGTAAAACATATTGTCCTGTTGAAGTAATACGTAAATTATATGAGATGTATATAAACTAAGTATTTCATTGTCTTACGTAGACATGGTCATGTCTAACATGCATGTGTTAGATATGGATTTGTTTAGGTGATATACATGGTGATGTCCATGATACACATTATCGTGTTGGAGTAATATGTGAATTATATGAGATTCTTATAAACTAAATATTATAATATCTTATGTAGACATAGTCGTGCTGAACATACATGTATTAGATATGGATTTATTTGGGTGATATACACAGCGATGCCTGTGACACATTGTCGTCTTGAAGTAATATGCAATTTATATGAGGTTCATATAAACTAAATACTACAATATCTTATGTAGACATATTCGTGCTAAACATATAGGTATTAGATATGGGTTTATTTAGGTGATATACACGGACTATGTCCGTCACACACATTGTCGTGTTGAAGTAATATGTGATTTATATGGGATCCATATAAACTAAACACTACAATGTCTAACATAGACATTATCATGCTAAACATACAAATGTTAGATTTGGTTAGATATGGTTTATTTAGGAGATATACATGACGATGTTTGTCATATACTTTGGTGTATTGAAGTATTATGTGATTTATATATAATCCATATAAACAAAATATTTTGATGTTTTACATATATATAGTCATGCTTAATATAGAGGTGTTAGATATGGATTTGTTTTGGTGATGTGTACGGCAACATCCCTTATACACATTGTCGTATTTAATTAATGTGTGTTTTACATGAATTATAAATTAAACATAACCGTGTCTACCTCATCATGATCTTGTTTAATTAATATGTGTTATGATCTTGTTTAATTAATATGTGATTTATATGAGAATCATATAATTAAACACAATCGTGTGTTACCAAGATGTGGCCGTGTATTGTATACAT